>OY282560.1:159353944-160553944 GCA_958295665.1 Tipula vernalis | reverse complement strand
TCTAAATTCTTTACATGAAATGTAAAAAAAAAAATAATTTACGGATTACTAAATACAAAATTGTGACAAATTATCAAAAAAGTTCTTAATGTACTAAACACTTGACTAAAAAGATTTTCAAAATTCCACATAATTCCCGACATGAACCGGCAAAACTATTCCTTATCAATATATCAACAAAAATTCAAAATTTCTTTGATGGGAAACCTTTTTCAGATGTTACATCTGAAAAATCTCTGAAAATTCTCCTAAATTCTGAAATTTAAAAATTTTGAAGAAAGAAAGAATTTTCGAATTTATTATAATATTTTGGAATAGCGATCAGTCAAAAATTTAAATTTCATAAATTAAACTTTTAAAAATAGATTTTTTTCTACAATATATTATGCAGCCAGAAAAGTATCCTTAAAATTCCTAAAAATTTAGTGAAACTCAGATTTTTGATTGATCGCCATTCTAAAATATGATGCTGTGGCCACACCGCTATTTTTTACGCTTTTAAACCAATAACCCACAGCACTTCAAATTTAATGGAGAATGTTAACCTTTTGTTCCATCATCGCTTGATTACTATTTATAGTATTTATATTATTTATTATTGTGTTTATGAAAAAAAAGGAAATTTATTTTTAAATATTTATACTAAAGAATGTTTACATAAAGAATAAAATATTAGTAATTATAGTAAACAAAAAATAATAAAATAAAAATGAATTTGAGAAATAAAACAAACACACTAAACAATAATAAAACGAAAATTAAAATACAAAAAAAAAAAAAAAAGCTTCGGTCTTGAAGCTTTTTATGATTTCCTTTCGGTTACAAATTTTCATTCTCCGCTTATTTATTAAAATATATCGCTAAACACAATACACAAAAGTTCAAAATAAAATTTGTGTAAACTTGTGTAGTTTTGTTGTTGTTGGTGTGTATTTTTATTTATTTAGTTATTTTAAATTTATTTATGTTTTTACCTTGAGTTTCAAAACGTTTTTGGCATAATGAACATAAAAAATCCTCATCATCCCTAGTTAATCCATCAGCTATTTATTTTTTTTTTTTTTTTACATAAAATATGTCATTTTTAACATTTTTCAGTTTTAAATATTTGACGAATTTAATTTATTTTTTATTTTGTAAAATAAATAGGAAAAAAAAAAGAAAAACATTTTGTTTTTGAAAACCAACCAACAAAAATTTTGTGTTCATTATTATTTATAATGTTCGTAATTTATTTAATTATATAATAAAACAAAAAAAAAATTAAATTTTAAAAAAATAATTGCTAATCCAATTTAAATTTTTTATTATTTTATAGTATTGCAAAGTTTACATTTTTATAGTAATAGTTATAGAGTGAAACTAAACAAGAGAATTAAATAAGACAAACGGAAAATGGAAATATTAAAATAAATAAATAAATTTGTTAGACAGACTTTGTTCAAATTATAAAATACAGTGCTTTCGAAAAAAAGAAATCGATATAGTACGTGCTTTTATGTATAATGTGTGTTATTGTTGGGACTTATACATATTTAATACTAATTATTTATTATTATTATTTGGTGTGATTGTTTTGTAGTTTTGAAAATTTGGTTTCTGTATAATAGCGGTGTGAATTCTGCAATATAATGGATTGTACATTTATTGAAATCAATTTTTTATTATTATTAAGTTAGTACTGTTTTTGAAATTTGTGATGAGTTTTAATATAATAGCTTTGTTATAATATTATTAAAAGTCATCAAAAATTTCCAAAACAATACTTACATAATATTAAATAAAATTAATTTAATTAAATTCAGATGCCATATAATACTTTAAACGGGCTACTCGAAGCAAGCAATCATAATCTATTAAAATTAATTGTAGCTTTTAAGACTAAGTGTCTCATAGAGTCAGCCAACTAAGGAGATCCAATCTTATAACTCCCAGATAAGTTTCCTTTTTTTTTTTTTGGAACGGTTTACCTAATCTAACTTGTTTAATTTTTATGTTCGATGAAAGATACTCTCTCTGCTGTCAAACTATTCGATTTGTCAAGAAAAGTCACCCGGTCGAGCAAAATTGTTGTTGGTTTATGAATCTTGATTTTCTGGCAGATCTACTAACACAAACACAAATAAACTGTCATTTTGAATGATATTTTTCGTTCGATTTGAGTTTATTGTAAGCGTAATTTATGTTTTGTGTGTTTCTGTTTTTTTTTTTTATATATAAATATTTTATTATTTAATACGCTCATTTTTTTATGTTGTTACTTTCTTTTGCTCTAGTAAAATAAAGTAGAGTAATCATGAAAATTTTGGACCTTGAGATTTTTTAGTGATTTATCTGTTTTGAAGTCCCCTGAGTCCGAAAAAGTGGGTTTCAAAACGGTATCTGTCTGTCAGTCTGTCAGTCTGTCAGTCTGTCAGTCTGTCAGTCTGTCAGTCTGTCAGTCTGTCAGTCTGTCTGTCAGTCCGTCTGTCAGTCTGTCTGTCAGTCTGTCTGTCAGTCTGTCTGTCAGTCTGTCTGTCAGTCTGTCTGTCAGTCTGTCTGCCAGTCTGTCTGTCAGTCTGTCTGTCAGTCTGTCTGTCAGTCTGTCAGTCTGTCAGTCTGTCAGTCTGTCAGTCTGTCTGTCAGTCTGTCTGTCAGTCTGTCAGTCTGTCAGTCTGTCTGTCAGTCTGTCTGTCAGTCTGTCTATCAGTCTGTCTGTCAGTCTGTCTGTCAGTCTGTCTGTCAGTCTGTCTGTCAGTCTGTCTGTCAGTCTGTCTGTCAGTCTGTCTGTCAGTCTGTCTGTCAGTCTGTCTGTCTGTCAGTCTGTCTGTCAGTTTGTCTGTCAGTCTGTCTGTCAGTCTGTCTGTCAGTCTGTCTGTCAGTCTGTCTGTCAGTCTGTCTGTCAGACTGTCTGTCAGTCTGTCAGTCTGTCTGTCAGTCTGTCTGTCAGTCTGTCTGTCAGTCTGTCTGTCAGTCTGTCTGTCAGTCTGTCTGTCAGTCTGTCTGTCAGTCTGTCTGTCAGTCTCTCTGTCAGTCTGTCTGTCAGTCTGTCTGTCAGTCTGTCTGTCAGTCTGTCTGTCAGTCTGTCTGTCAGTCTGTCTGTCAGTCTGTCTGTCAGTCTGTCTGTCAGTCTGTCTGTCAGTCTGTCTGTCAGTCTGTCTGTCAGTCTGTCTGTCAGTCTGTCTGTCAGTCTGTCTGTCAGTCTGTCTGTCAGTCTGTCTGTCAGTCTGTCTGTCAGTCTGTCTGTCAGTCTGTCTGTCAGTCTGTCAGTCTGTCTGTCAGTCTGTCTGTCAGTCTGTCTGTCAGTCTGTCTGTCAGTCTGTCTGTCAGTCTGTCTGTCAGTCTGTCTGTCAGTCTGTCTGTCAGTCTGTCTGTCAGTCTGTCTGTCAGTCTGTCTGTCAGTCTGTCTGTCAGTCTGTCTGTCAGTCTGTCTGTCAGTCTGTCTGTCAGTCTGTCTGTCAGTCTGTCTGTCAGTCTGTCTGTCAGTCTGTCTGTCAGTCTGTCTGTCAGTCTGTCTGTCAGTCTGTCTGTCAGTCTGTCTGTCAGTCTGTCTGTCAGTCTGTCTGTCAGTCTGTCTATCAGTCTATCTGTCAGTCTGTCTGTCAGTCTGTCTGGCAGTCTGTCTGTCAGTCTGCCTGTCAGTCTGTCTGCCAGTCTGTCTGTCAGTCTGTCTGTCAATCTGTCAGTCTGTATTATATTTATGTTGGCCTGTATGTCAGTCTGTCTGTCAGTCTGTCAGTCTATGTTCTCTCTACAGCCCAGATGGTGTAATCAATCGAACTGAAACTTCCGTCAATTGGGAGGTCCCAGTGAATTTTACTCCAAATCGGCTAACCGGAAGTGGCCACTCCCTTGGACCAGAAAATTTATTTTGCAAATATCTTAAAAAGTATAAGATTTACAAAAAACTACTTAATACAAAATGTTTCCAAAAATTAAAAACATACAAAATTAAAAAAAAAAATTAAAAAAAAAAATTCTCAAAATTCTCGTTTCGTAAAAGAAAGTCGTGTGTTGGCCACACCCCCATTTTTTTATTATCGAGTATCAACTAAATCTTTTGTAAAATTTATAGTTTATGTTTTTATTAAAACTTCAAAAACACACACATATATAATACGGAGCGATAATATGGAGCAATTAATTAAAAAAAGCTAATTAATGCATTGTGCGGAACTTTACCTGCTGCAGTTAACCACACAGTTGAAAAAACCTTGCATTATGACTCATGTAATACAAGTTATTATTAAATTGTAAAGTAATGGTTGCATTAAAATGAATTTTAAGGCAATCATGAAGATTTCTAAAGCAGTATTTGCATTAAAAATTATTTTTAATAAAAGTATTAAGCAACCTGCTCAAATTAAAAATTTATACCAACATAAAATTCTCTAAAATAAGGGGACTTAAACGTACATATGAATAATAAATTCAAGCACGTGTTTTGCTTTACTGATATAAAATTCGCGAAATGAAACCAACTATTTGATAAATAAAACAATCGGGTTTCCTGAATTCGAAAATGTCTATTTTATGTTAAAGGTAAGCTTTTCAGTTGTTCATTTATAATTTACTACCTTAGGCGACTATAAAGTGAAGTAGCCCGCCTATAGAAAAAGATGAATATTTGTTTTTTTAAAGTAAACTGTTATCTGAGATTTCGACACTCAAGGCACAAAAAACAAAGGGCTAAACTTACGGAACTTTTAATGCCACTTGCTTTTAAATTTAATACTTCTAGAATATCTTATTAATGCAGTTTTTTACAACAACGGTTCTTTTACAACTTGCTTTACGTTGCATTAAAGTTTAATGTAATTGCTGCATTACAAATTAATGCAAATCATATTAAAATCCTTTTTAGTGCAAGCTTTGTATTATTTTGTAATACAGCCTTCCACTGGACCTACATGTAATGCAATTTACATTACATAAGCAATATTTGTTTAATTGTGCACATGTCTATGAGCTATTTTCAGTTGGTAGATACAACACAAGTGTTCAAATGGAAATGTTTTTGGTCTAATTTCTAGGTTATAAATGATGTTCCTTAAAATTTTTTTTACACTCTTTAAATTGACGGCAATACAAAAGAGGTTCAAACGATTGCTAGCCCCAATCAGCTCTAAATCTAGCTCCAAATCAAAACAAACCTCTATATTTGAGCATTATTTTCAAATGATGGTATTAAACGTATTGATGGCCTTATAGATGTATTGTAATATAAGCATATTTTGTATGAACCAAATACTATATATCCAAAAAAATAATTTCATATTTTTTAAGTTTTGTTTTTGTAATTTGGCGAGACATTACTATAATTTCAATACGCCTCTTTCAGTCAAGCATATTTTGTATACACAATACCACGCCTTTAAAATTTCTGTTAATTTCTATAGAAAGAGGATAATTTATGTTTCGCTTTGTGTAAGCCGAAAACAAAAAAAAAACAAATAAAAAACGATTCGAATCCAATTGTTTGACGAAATGTATAGGAAAGAATAAATGATCGCCAAAAAATATATGTCGGTATTTTATGTAGGTATATATTCTTCCATTTTGTCTTTTTTTAGGCTCAACTATTATATTTATGTTGGGCGAGTAAAATACACTTTGTAATTTACACAGTTTTATACACGTAAAAAACGCATGCAATAAATCGAATTCTTTTCTTTATTTATAATTCTAACTTAAGTATGTCTTGTTTGCGTGGTCATAGTGCAGTTACGTGGATTTGTAAAAATGACCCTACTATTTGTGTTCACGTGCTGCGTAATGTTGTAAATCGACCATTACTGGTTGGGTCAAACTTACAACTCATAGAATTGACATTCCACATCCTCTCATGTAAAAAAGAATAATAAATTGGAGAAATCTTTCGGCATAAAAACAACAAAAAACTAACGTTAATTGTCAAAACTTATTACACTACACTACGGTGTTAACATTATTATTTCACATTAAAGATAAAGAGAGATTTCCCACGGAACAATTGAACTGAATTTTTTCCCTGCGGTAGCTATTGACATGTCACATCAATGCATTCATCTCCAGACATAACACTCTAGAGGCTGATTTTATACAAATTTTCTAATGATTTTTGGAAAATCGAATTTTCCGAGATTTCCCACGGGAAACTTGAACTGAATTTTTTTCTGCGATAGCTATTGACAAATCACATCAAGGCAATCCATCTCCAGACATAACACTCTAGAGGCTGATTTTATTCCAAGTTTGTGAATTCTTCTGATTTTCCTATATTTTCCACGACTAGGTTAAACAAAGTTTTCCACGTAAACTATTTACAAAAGTTTTTATTGCAATCCATGTATCCCATTTACTTTCGGCTGTCAACCACCAAATTGTTTATTTCGGCTGGAATGTTAATAACATATGTTTGCAATATCGACTTTTTAATTTCGGCTGGAAACTTTCGGCTAACCTTAACAGGGTCCTAAGGTAGCTAATGTTGAACTCTAAATTTGAAAAGAGGTGTAGATGTGATATATAACAGAAATATAGCGAAACATCGATATTTTCGATATTTTTTAGGATTTTTCCCATCGAAGTTTTAAGCTTAGTTCAAATTTGTTTGATGTTGAGTATTTTGCAATTGAAATTGTTGGAGATCTAATCATCAGATTATTGGAGATTTTCTATATTACTCGAGTTTCGCCTAGAGTTGGATCAGAACCATCTTGATTTAAATAGAGCCGGCATGTGAAAAATGAACTTAAAATAAGAGACATAGAAACACCAAAAAATAAATTATTTTCATAGAGTTTGTAAGAAAAATGGCGATTTCGATTGACGATAAAACATGAATAATATTTAAACCCAATTAGGAAAATCGCTAAAAAACAAGTCAATGTCTTACTCATTTAAAACACAGGCTCTCAAAATTTCCTTAATTAAAAAACATTCTACAAAAATAACAATATGTTTTAGAAAGAGAAAATTCAATTGAATGACGTCGTGATTTGTTGACATCTAAATCCAATGGTAAGAAAACAGATAACACGTCTCCGCTCAACAATCGAAATTAAAATAAATCAAAAAGAGCCAAACAGAAAAAATTAAATCCATACTATGAGCGTGAAGAAAACATAAAATAAAAACAATCTAGCATGCTTCGCAAATTCAAAAGAACAATAGAAAGATATTTGAATTCAAATTTGAATACGGGCAATGAAAGAGATGAGTATTGTATTGTTTATAAATTTCGCGTTTATGCAGAGCCTTCTAGAGTATAGAGCCATAATCAAAATGACGTATTTTTTAGAAGCTTTTTTAGTGGTATAACTTTTTACTGATTTCCATAGGAATCCATAGTAAAAATGGTATTTTAAATTGTAAGTTTTTCAATGAAAAAAGCAAAAATATTATAAAATGTTTATATAAAAGTTTTCTACATATCTTCAACAACAATTTACAAGAAGGCTATATTGGTATTAAGTAAATATTAGTTGCAGAAATATTAAAATTAGATTATTTCAATAATATATTTTTCGAACTTTCATTTTGAAAAATACATCAAAGTTGGCTCTGACGAATTAAAATAATACTTGCTAAATTTATCTTTAGTTTTACTACTGTACGTAAGATGTCTCAAATGTTTACAGAAAAATACGAAAAAAAGTTATTTAATCACAAAATTAACAAACGTTCCTATATTTTCTGAATTTGTTTTGCTTTTCCTACAATTTTTGAACTTAAATTTTCCCCAGGTGGTAATTTTTGATACGATTTTTCCAAATTTTTACGGCCATCACTGCCATCTATGTAATGTATATTGACTTAATCACCAAACGAATTGTAGTAAGCTTTTATTTTAATTTGACCAGAATGCTGTTGTTATGAAATTTTTTTATATTTTGGTTTAAATAATTCAATTATTACAAGAAAATGAAAACTATTTACTTAAACGACATTCGTATATGTTGAAATTCAAATATTTATGAAAGTATTTCAGAAATCATAATTAAGAATTTGTAACGTTTTCATTTAAAAATTTGTCTTAGGAAAAAACGTGATTTCCCATATGTTTTGTGTGTTTTACTATGAAAAGTTTGGTTTTTTCCTCGTTTCTAATTCCTTTATAAAAGCTGTGTTTTTTAGACTATGGCTTTGTATAATCAAGGTTGCTTTGGTTTATGACGTGTATTACAAAAACAACAACACTTTAAAGTTCAAAAATACCTTATTTTTGAAAACGATTTTCACGAAGAAATAAACATTTTCATGACTCGAGTTTTCAATCAAATAAAATTACGAGTCTTATGAACATTTTCATAGAAAAACTAAACAAAAGCTCATAATTCTAATAAACTAAAGTTGTCAATGAAAATAATCGTTTTCCCATATAGTTTCATAGTAAAGAAAAAATTGTATGTACCTTTATTTTAAGCTTAGTAAAAAATACAGTCAATAGTGGAGGCTCTTATTTATACAGTAGTTTAGTTGGAGTAAGCATATAGTGTTAGATGATCTTATAGAGTTGGGATTTTCGGAATTTGAGATTTTTCGAATAAACGTTAAAAAGTTGAACGATGATTTGTTAATTTTTAAAGATTACTGTAGGATCCTAAGTTTATTCGAAGTATTTTGGATACATTCCAAATTTGTTGTGAATAATCATGTTTTTCAATAATAGTTGAAATTTGCAAAAGTTGAGATGCGTGAATTAGTTTTTATATTGTTTTTCGATATTTGTGAGCCATTTTAATCATCATCTATCCAAAAAGCAATGATGTTTTTTGGAACAATAATTCGAAACTAATTAAAAAAAAACTATTGGTTTTTATCATTTTAAAGTTCGGCGACTACCAGTTAAAACAATTCGAATTCCTTAACTAAACTACCGCCATCACATGAGTTGAGAGTATTTATTTTATTTTTGATGGCGTAAAATTATTTTTTGAAATTTTCAGTTGCTTGGTATTAAATTTTTTTTAATGATAAAATATACATATTTAAATAAATTGGAAATTTATCGGCTTCTATGCATAAAACATCACCTCGCTTCCAACTTGTTTGAAGATTTATTAAAAATATCGCTAGATGTCGCCAGCTAGTTTTATCGAATAGTGGAATTTGTAATTATTATCAAAATATGGAATTGCAGTTTGATATGTTAAAAAATCAATTTAAATGAAGAAATGGGCCTAGTTTATAATTTAATAAATTTTTAAATTTTAATTTGAATTTTTATTAACTTTGTGTTTTCAGTTAATTGCTTATTAATATTTGTTATTTTTAAAATGCAGTGGCTTTTTACGTTTAATGTAATTTACGTAGTTTTTTACGTTTTTCCCCTATAAAATGTATAAAAAATATTTTTTCACACGAATTTGCTCAAATGTAGTATTTATCAAGGAAAAAAAGAATTTTTATAGGGTTTATGTATTTCTGTCATATTTCATAGCCTAAATCGTGTCATCCGTAGATGCGTAAAAATAAAAAAAAAACTTTTTAGACTTAGCCGTATTACAACTGGTGCATACACATATGTGTTGTATTTAGTGAGGACTTTATTCAAAAATGTTTAAAATGAAAGTACTGAAGCAACCACTATATGCACAGTTCATAATATTTACATTTTGTCAGTTACTATGGAATAGTAATAACGGTAGGATCGAGAATTAAAATACATCAGCCGTAATACCACTAAGTAGTGTTTAATTATTATCGATCGTTAATTAGAGCACATGTTGTATTTAGTGAGAGAATACAATATTCGGATCTGCGATCGAATCAGAATTCATCCATTAAATTTATTTGTTATGCAAATTTGATAATGTTTTATTTAGACGTCTCTTTACTGAGATAATTACTTAGCATTGTCTTGAGATAATTGCTTGACATTTTTTTGTTGCTATGGTGAAATTCGTAATATTTTCGCTGTAATAACTGCCGTTTTACTTTGCTCACTGGAATAGTTATCGGTACAAAAATAAAAATGCAAATTATGTTCAAAATAAAAACCTAAAATAATTTTGTTTTTACTTTTATCAATTGACATTAAAAATTAAAAATAAAAAACAAAAAAAACTTTCAAAATTATTATTAGAATAATTCTAAACCAACAAAAACTTGGTTTGAAACTATTCATTCCGGAATGAAAATACACGGCATTGTTGTTGTAAAATTCCTAAAGTAAGACGGCAAACGTGTTGTTAAATACTATTGCTGTAATAAACACTTTTCCGTTAAATTTTCCATAGTATATTTTGAAAAAGTTGTATTCTCCCTATAATAAATGCGTAACCAGACATTTCGATTAGAAAATTTATACGAATTTTATCAAAGCAACCTAAATTATACCAAGCCATAGTCTAAAAAACGAAGCTTTTATAAGGGAATTAGAAATAAGGAAAAAACCAAACTTTTCATATACTAAATCACATAAAACATATGGGAAATCATCTTTTTTCCTAAGACAAATTTTTAAATGAAAACGTTACAAATTCTTAATTATGATTTCTGAAATATTTTCAGAAATGTTTGAATTTCAACATATATGAATGTCGTTTGAGTAAATCAATTTCATTTTCTTGTAATAATCGATTTATTTAAACCAAAATTTAAAAAAAAATCCATAACAACAGCGATCTGGTCAAATTGAAATAAAACCTTGCTACAAATCGTTTGGTAATTTAGTCAATATACAATACATTACATATGTATATGGTAGTGATGGCAGTAAAAATTTGGTAAAATCGAACCAAAAATTAACACGCTTTATTGCAGTTGGTATATTTTTACAGCAATAGTGTACAAATGATTGGTAGGTTTTGTTTGCAGTTCAAATTCAATATTTTGCAAATGATGTTCATTCACAATTTTTACCAACTCATCCTTAGTATTTTCCAAAGTAAATCCGTGGTTTTTCTCAAAGTAACTTCAATTAAATATAGAATAAATTCAAATATTTTTAAAAGGAATTCAATTTTTAATATTTCATGTTTGTAGATTTTTACAATTCAAAATACCTTTTTTGCAAATCAAATACAATTCACTTTATTATACTCGTAATTAAGTAATTTGTGGATTTAGAATACAGTCGATAGAACTGGTATTCGTTTTTTGAGAACCGTTATTAAATTTTATCATTGTGGTCTGTGATTGGTAAATGATACGATTTTAAATATTGTAAGAATTCATTTTACGTCTGGTTATCCTTTAGTCCACTTAATTATTATAACATTTTTTCTCGTTCTACTTTTATGAAATGGTATTTGCTTAGAGAGCTAAATATTTGACTACTCAACTTCTTCCAGCTAAATATTTAGCTGAATACCAAATATTACTTTGTAAAACAAGTTTAATCAACTTGCATTGAATTGCAAAAAACGCAATTTCCATACATGAAGAAAGAATGGAATTATTATTTAACTCGAGATTGGCTATTTTTTGTGAAACCGGGAATAAGTCTATTCAAAATAAGATAAAATCGTATCATTTAACAATCACAAATCACAATGATAAAATACAACATTTTATTGGTTATCATAAAACGGATACCATTTCTATATTAAGCAACGGTTGCATTCGAAATCCACAAATTACCTAATTACGAGGATAATAACGTGAATTCAATTTGATTTGCAAAAAATTTATTTTGAATTGTAAAAATCTACAAACATGAAATATTAAAAATTGAATTCCTTTTAAAAGTTTTTGAATTTATTCGACATTTCATTGAGGTTACTTTGAAAAAAATGGAGGTGTGACCAACACACGACTTTCTTTTACGAACAGAGAATTTTGAGAAATTTTATTTTTTTTTTTATTTTTTATTTTTATTTGTTTTTAATTTTTGGAAACATTTTGTATTAAGTAGTATTTTTTAAACTTTATACTTTTTAAGATATTTGCAAAATAAATTTTCTGGACCAAGGGAGTGCCAACTTTCGGTTAGGCGATTTGGAGTAAAATTCACTGGGACCTCCCAATTTATCAAAAAAGCTTAAATCTGAAGTTTCAGTGCGATTGATTAAACCATCTGGGCTGTAGAGAGGACACAGAACGATAGACAGACACCATTTCGAAACCCACTTTTTCGGACTCAGGGGACCTCAAAACAGATAAATCTCTAAAAATCTCAAATTCCAAAATTTGCATGATTACTATACTTTATTTTAATAGAGTAAAAGAAAGTAAAACACGGATTTACTTTGGAAAATATTGAGGATGAGTTGGAAAAAATTACAAAACCTATATATGTATGTATATCCAAATATAGAAAGAGATCAACATTATATTACTTCGGTCTAAAAAGATCAAAGTATGCAAATCCTGTCAAAAATAACGAAAAATTTGGTTGGTCCAAAACCATTTTTCTTGATGTTTTGAAAGCCCCTGAGTCTGAAAAAGCAAAAAAAAAATAAATCCGTCCGTCCGTCTGTCTGGGCGTATGGATGTCTGAATGTCTGGATATCTGTACCCATGGTATCTCGAGAACGGCTTATCCGACTTGGCATTTTTTTCGCCAATCTGTTTCTATGGTCAAGGCAAGAAACTGTACGTCAAGAGGGTGAGGTACCTGAACCAAAACACCAGGTTATACCATAGATGGTAAAAATATTTACGAATTTTTTATATATGCTGGTTTGATTATTGAATTGGGCATTGAATTTTTGGTTGATTTGAAGGTAAACTTAGGGGTCAATTTGTTAGTTGAGTTGAAGTTGAGTTGGAGTGGAGTTGGGGTTGGATAGTATATAGTGAGTTGTTGACCAATTTTTTATATATGCTGGTTTGAGGATTGAGTTTGGCGTAGAGTTTGCGGATGAGTTGAGGGTTAAGTTCGGTTCCGTTCACGAGTTGAATTAGGTAAACCCATTGCGGTTTAGTTGGGGTTGGATTAGGGTTTAGTGAGTAGTTGTGTAATCTATATACAGGGAAATCTTACTACAACGGAAATCGGTGGGAGGAAAATAGTTGTCCGTTGTAGTGAGGTGGGTGTCCGTTAAACTGAGAATTTGTGATTTTTTTTTTTTATAAATATTTTATTGGGATTCTATATCTTATCCGATTTTGATGAAATCCAGCATTTCCAATGGAAATGGGCTTGTCAAATGATTTTTAAATAAAGTTTTGGAATATCGCCAAGTAGGGTGTAACGGGGCGATTCCTTAACCAATTATGATGAAATTTGACATATAAGTTGGTAATAAGATTCTAAAATGATTTTCGCATAAAGCTCTGGAATATGGCCAGGTAAGATGGAACTTGGTTAATCATTAATCGTGCGTTTGGATTTTCGGTCACTGGAGCGCAACATCGGACTAATGTGGCTGATCGGGAGTGTGGCGATGCCTGATGCCTCCTAAATATATTTTGAGGTCAAAAATCACTTAAGAATCCCATTTCCATGGCAGATGTCAAACTTTACTCAAATCAGTTAAGAAATAGCCAAGTTCCGTCCTAATTGTCCATATTCCAAAACTTCATCTAAAAATCATTTTATAATTCCATTTCTAACGCACATGTCAAATTTCATTTATTTATTTTTTTTTTGGCCATATTCCGGAATTTTATTCAAACATCATTTAAGAATTCCAAATTTTCCTAAAACAGACTAAGAAACAGACAAGTGCCATCCTAATTGGCCATACATATAATTTGCTAAAGGTTCAATTTGAAATGTAAAAAAGTTCAATTTGAAGTGCAAAAGGAATAAATTGAAATGATTCAATTTGAAGTGTACTCGTAAAACCTGTATCATCGTAGAAAGATCTGCCCGTGTCCACTTAAGAGACTTAATAGTTTGTCCGTTTAAGTGAGGATTCCGCTAAATTGAGTGTCCGTTGAAACGAGGTTTCACTGTATTTAAAAGTTGTTGAAACATTGAACGATTCGAACCAAACTTTACAGAAATATTGAACTAAGCTTTACAGAAATTGACTTAATAGATTCATTTCGGGATTGATTTGGGAGTTGAATTAATCAAGACCGAAGTTCTGACCACCCCATGAGGTTTCAGTCCTTTATATTCTTTAATTATGTTTCCATCCCAAGGTTCTATTGTTTTTATACGACTAGCAAATAAAACTTTATGAATGAACAAAACAATCAAAAAAAAGAAGCCAACCAAACTCTCGTGTGTGGCCATGTTGTGGAAAACTCCGTGTCGCAACCATGTGATTGTGATACACTAGTATGTGTGTAAAACGAACGATCGTTTCAATGCGAATCAATTCGCCTATATAGATTTTTACTAACGCCACTATAACGAAGTTATATTGGGCATAAGTATTGTAATCCCGAAAAAAGTTTTGTTCCAGATTTTCACATTTCTCGACGAATTAGGTTAGCAGGACTCCAAAACATCGATTAGAAAAATATCTTGTCCGCCATTCCATCCTTCCAGTCATATATTTTTATTATTTTTGTTTTGCCTCCCATTTTGTACAAAGATACCTTTTAGTAATATGCAGTTTGTGTTAACTTTTAGGTCCATTCAAGTCTAAAATAGAGAGGGTTGCTCTGGAAGAGAAAATATTGAAGCGTTGCGCGAGGTCATTTTAACAAAAAATAGTACAAAAACACTTGTTGAACGGTTTTCCGAGGTAATATTAAAATGTTCAAAGAAATATGTTTGTACGGTTAAAATATCTTCCAAATTCCAACAATTGTTCCCTAGGCGTCTTTATGACAAAATGAATAGGTAATCTTGTAACATGGAGTTTAAATTTCTAATTTACCTAAATATCGTTATCGTCATCATTTAAAAGTAAAACAAATCTAGTAAGCTTTGAAATATAAATTATTTCTGTGACGTTTCATTGACATTTTATGACATTTCGTTGGCTGAAATTTCTACGACATTTTTAGGGCGGAGGAGGTTGAGGGGCGCTGTAGGAGATATAGAAAATGAAATGCTATGTGACAAGGAGGTGGGATATTTTCAACAAAAAAAAAAAAGGCGTTACTTCTGATTTTGTATTTTTTCTTGTGTTTAATTTTTTTGCATTTTCGAATGCTCCACAGCGGGACTCCGATCAGACTGAAGCACTGACTAAAGAATTATTTATATCAACATTTTAACATTGTGGATGCCCTCTGAACGGAGAATTCCCAAGGATTTTCAACAGTATACAAGAAATAAATAACTGGATCTAATTGTTAAAGGTCAAAGATGAAAAATGGCGAATGCGATTTTAATTGCTGTTCAACACGTTTCAGTTCTAAATAACATAAGATTAATTGTGAGTCTGTGATTAGGCGGATTGAGAGCAGAAGATTTATATTGTTATGGTGGCCAATTGTGATATGGGAGAAGTAGTTTCCAAATTCAAGTAGGTTAGGACCTTGGTCAAAATAATGGAAAATCTTTGTAAAATGTACATATTCAAAAGCATATATATTTTTCTAGGCTTTAGTGATTGGAATAATGAAAAATAATAAATAAGCAAACTCATCGTCATTTTCTTTAACTGAAAATGTGTGGTAAATAAAAGTACGGCGATCTCATCACTGACGTGTGAATTTGCATCACTGGTACGTCATCGATGGTACTGACACTGAACCGGCAAGACCTGATCATGATAAAAACGATTTGAGTTTTAGTTAAATTCAAATATTACAAACTTTTCTAATATAATTTTCTAGGAAATAAAATAAACAAAAATTTGTCTTGTGTTATCTAATTAACAAAATCGGCAGTATTTGAAAAAAGTAAGCGTATTTTTACAAGTTACAGAATTAAATAAATCAAAATTCGTTAAATTTAGACATTTGTTACTATTGTAGAAAAAATTATTTGTTACATGTTATGTAAATCGAAAAATTCTACAGCACTCTCTCCAAATGAAAATTTTAACATATTTAATTATTTATGCCAGAAGCACTTTCTAAAGGAACAAATTACTTGGTTTTACCATTTGATGAAAAATGCCGTTCATAATCTAAACACGCCTAATCCTATTTTTACACGGTTCTTTTTATACGATTTTTCCACGATCGGGAAATATCTACCTTCTAAAAATAGATTGGTATATTATGTACTGTGGTACAGGTGTATTGTCATAATTGTAAATAACGAAGGAAATTCCTAGAATATCAACAGACGAATATCAGAAAGCGGTGCTTAGTAAAGAATTGCCTTTCTGCAACGTTAGTACCGAAATAAGGAGATATTTAAAGCATTAAGAATGTATTGAGTTTCAAAAACAATTTTACAAGCATTAAATTTATTTATTTATTTACCAGCACTAATAAATAGCATAGGTTACAATACCAATAATTTTGTATATAAAAAAGTGTTAGAATATTATTTCGAATACGATTCTTAAAAGATCCCTTGAAATGTTAAAATCGAAAAGTTCTGGATATTGGTTAAAATATTCCGTAATTCGTATACGATGAAAAGCAATACTCAATCTTAACTGTCGTGGACGAAGAGTTCTTTTAGGAACTTAAAATGAACATAAGCCAAGCAATACAATAATCTTAGCACAAATTACATCCCGAGCAAATACTGCGACGCAAATACAACGGCCGGCAGAAGGTAAACTAAATCCTGAGGTTGACCTCGGAAGTCTTCGGAGTGCAAATATTAAGAACTTTTCTTGAATTCACTCAATACGATCACTAAAGATTTTATAACCAGAAATCCAGATAACCAAAGCCTATTCTAAAATAGGCCTAACAGTCATAATCACCATTTCTAAAATCAAAGATTAAAATATTATCATTTGGAACATAATCGTCGAAACATTGAAAACTTAACCTAATTAACAACGGTGTATGATGAATGCTTATCGCTAAATTATCGTCAGTGGAAAGAAACAACATCCAAAAGTGAGCCATTCTGATGGTGCACTTCATTATGTTGCCTTAGACCGATTTCAAATAATGAATCTATCACCAAAGAGGTATTGGCAGTGTTACCAAACGGTGTAAGGTTTGCTTTCAATATCTATATAGAATTGTATAATAAACAAAACATTTAACGTTTTGTCAAGATCAAGCAATGTATAAAAACGATTTCGCAAAGTTTTTTTTGTAGATTGATTCGCAGTCACAACTCAGTTAATTGCAGACTCAAAAAGTAAATAAAGCGTTTGATGAAAATAATTTCACAGCTGGCAGTAACTAATTGATTGAAAGTTCGCTGCATAATAGAATCACGATTTTGTTTCACTCTATAAGTTCTGAGCCCAACCACTTCTCAAAAATTGGTTATGCGGCTGGCTCATTAACTATTTTGCTCGTTTCAATAATTTCTTTAATTGTCTTAATCTTAAATTTATTTTCTTTAAAACGCAATCTACATTATTATTTTATGCTTATTCCTTCAAATATTCTTGATACATCTATACAATAATAAAGAATTCCTTTAATACGAAACAACTAATTAGTAAATTGTGGAATTGTTGTGTTCGAACTGTAGCAACTTTCTCACAGCGAGAACTATTTCACTACAACAACAACGATATGAAAAGGAATATTTTAAAGTTGAACGTACTGATTTAGCGAATTATATTCACTAAATCAAAAATGAATGCCATTATTGTTAATACATTTTGTCTATAAAAAGCCGAAAGAATGTTATTGATTTAATACACAGAAAAACTTCCCTTTCTCTTAATTATTTGTGTGGGCATAAAACCCCCAAAAAAGAGGTATTTCCTTGAGTTTTTGATTTAGTGAATATAATTCGCTAAATCAGTACGTTTGTACCTGCCACTATCTGTGTTAAGTAGGAATTATATTTTTGTAGTTTGGTCGTAGCTACCTGATCAGTAGACCAACTTTTTTCGTACGAAACCAAACTACCTTATTTTTTGTTCACGGTTATACACTTTGTATAACTCTTGGGGTAAAGTACGGGGGGATTGATATTTCTACTTAAGATATATTATAAATGATTGGACTCTTCATTTTTTTTCTGACTACTATAGTTTTAATATATTTTGTATATAAAAAGCCGAAAGAATCTAACTGATACAATACACAGACAAACTTCTCTTTCTCTTAATTAAAAAAATTCAAATTTATCGAAAACAATTTTTAAACTACCAATTTTCAATGGAATCAACAAATTTTGTAACTCTTTACAAAGAATTGGGTGATTAATTCGAATTATATTAGATCAAGTTAGTAATGGTTAGGAGTTTTGTCCCTGTCCCTTAATTCTGACCTTAAAATCTTATTTATAAACCTTTAAAGAAATTATAGTTTTATATTTTAAATGTAGGTCACTGCTTAAGTTAAGGTCTTGTTAAGTGATTTACTTTTTAATCAAGTGAAACCCGATTTGTGGTTTGGAATAATTACAGCCTGATTAAGACAGTTCAATAATTTGATTAAACTTCTTAAGTATTTTTGCTCCAAGAAATTGTTTAGTTCAAATAAAGATTAATTTTTAATCTTAAGCCTTAAACGATTTAAAATCATGAATTTTTGATGTTGATTGAGCAATGAAATGAAACGAATATTGTTTTAAAGTTTCAAAAATAAATTTTTTAATAAATTTTAAAATTTCTGACATAAAAGTTTAGAAATTTTTAATTAAAAAATTTGTTGTTGAAACATATTTTGGTTGAACTATACATTTAATAGAAAGATTGCTGAATGAGAATTTGATATTTTCAAAAGATCGTCATTTTATAATATGCATTTTGAGAATTTTATCGGATTTTGAGAGCAACATGAATACTAATTTCAAGCCTACACTTTTTTTTGCATTATTTATTAAATATTAATCCAAGCAATAAATATTTTGTCTCTAGAAGACTGCTACTAAATTTTTAAAATGAGTGATGCGCCCAGCTATATACATAAGTATACATAAATATTCAAACTAATATTCTCAAAATCCTTATTTAAAAATTAATTTTAAATTAAATAAAATTCTCAATTCTACGATTTGATCGGATCGAAAAATTTATAAAAAGAATTTTTCTAGTTACCTCATCAGTTTCATACCAAATTTGTTGGCTTAGGTGTAGTATACATAAATTAGTTAATTATACACACACACATACGCTATATACTTTACATTATGTAACACAAACATAAATATGATTATATATATTATATAAGTAGGTGGCAGTCCTATATCCTACTGGAATACATTTAGACAGTTCGATTATATCGTGTATCGCTATTTTGTTCGAAAGCACTGTAAAAACTAAAAGTTCATATAAATATACATATATATATATAGGACAAAAATAATTGTACAAAAAGCCAAGACCAAAAGCCTTTTTTTTCTCTTGTATTTAAATAATAATAAAAATTATTAAATTATAGTCAAATTAACATAATCATAAGAACTAAAGTAAAAAAAAAAAAAAAAAAACTCATAACATTCACTCAAACTTAATATCAAAATAAAAACTAAATTCGTTTAGAAGAAAGAAAAACCTTTATCATTGAAACTTTGTAATTAGACGATTTGTTTTTTGGGAAGTGGGCGGGGACAGTTGAGACGACCTAGAATACTATTACGTAATCCTTTATCTTGGTATGTTTCCGACAATTAAAAATTAATTTAAATTATCTCACCAAATTTTCGGTACATACAAAAGATGTTTAAGGATTTGCTGGGCTGCTTCACATATTTTTGTCGGAAAGATTTGTACATACTTTGTGTAAATATTTTATAACAAATGAAGTATTAACTGTGCATTGTATGGTTGAACTAAGATGACAAAAATTGAACTTTTATTGTTTATTTAAAACTTTTAATTAGAATTTTAATTTTCTTATAGTGTTTGTCTTGCGGAAATATTTTGTAATTTTTGTAAAATTAATTTAAAAAGTTTCTTTCGGTTTTTTTTGTTGTGTTCTGCATTTGTTTTCTTTGTTCAAGTTTTATTATGCGGATGGATATTTAAGTACTGAGTAATTGTAATTTATTTTATTTAACATTTGTATAGCAGCATGAATTTACTGAATTAGTGACTTTTCCAAGAGGATTACCTTTCATGCGATTGAACTTTATCCAAAAATAAAACTAGAATATACAACAACAACAAAATTATACATGTAAGTATTTTACAAAGTATACATTCGGGCGAATTAATATAAAATATTTTTCTACAATAATAAGCGAATGGAATATATTTATTTAATGCCTAAGAAAATCGATATTTCGAGATTTTCAACGATCGGCACATATGTCGTCGGTAGGCCTGTGTGTCTACATTAGTCATGACAACCCGTTTAAAAAAGTTATTGGGGTTTAGATTATTCGAAAATGTGACCAATTTTTATCTTAACAGAATGTCTAAGAAAATCAATATTTCGAGATTTTCACCGTTTGGCAAACATGTCACTATGATATTTCGGTAGGCCTATGTGTGTGCCTTGATCATGCCAACCCGTTTAAAAAGTTATTGGGGTTTACCTACTTAATCCTAGATTATTTGAAAATGTGACCAATTTTTATCTTAACAGCATGAGAAGATACAAATTTGTCTCATTTTCGAATAATCTAGGATTAACTAGGTAAACCCCAATAACTTATTAAACGGGTTGGAATGATCAAGGCACACACATAGGCCTACCGAAATATCATAGTGACATGTTTGCCAAACAGTGAAAATCTCGAAATAGTGATTTTCTTACATATGCTTAGGACAAAATTTTTCACATCTTCGAATAATCTAAGATTAACTAGGTAAACCCCAAAAACTTTTTAAACGGGTTGTCATGATTAATGTAGATACATATAGTCCTACCGATGAAATGTGTGCAGATCGTTGAAAATCTCGAAATATCGATTTTCTTGGCCATTAAATAAATACATATTTAGAAAAATATTTTATATAATTTCGCCCGAATGTATACTTTTTAAAACACATACATATGTAGTTTTGTTGTTGTTTTTTATTCTAGTTTTATTTTAGGAAAAAAGTTCTGTCGCATTACCTTTCAGTACGTTTACGCCGTAAAGGAATACAACGAGCTTAGTTTTAAAGTTTTTAGAATCTAATATAAGCAAAATTAAAAGGCAAAGTTTTTTTAAATCAACAAAAATTAAACTTAACTTGTAGGATGAGTGGAATTTGTCAAATATTTAATTAAAATTTGTCTAAGTCATGCTCGATATCACATTGTACTGAAACTGCGTTAAATTCTACCTGAGCTGAGCTTTAAATGTGATTCTATGTAGAATTCCTACAGAAAACTTTAATTAGACAGTTAGGTGAATTGTGATTTTTGTATCTCTCATGTAATATAATCATATAACCCAATACAACAAAATATTTTTAACTTTATTCAATAATTTAGCAATTTAGGCTACTAATTAAAAAATTAAAAAAATTAATTAATTTCGCCATATTTTTGCCGCAACATTACTGCATTGAAACCGCGCGAAATTAATTAATTTTTATCTTTTTTTTTTGAATCATATATTGAAAAGTTTTGTTTGCCTCATTAAGGTGCCTCATTAAAACGGAAAACCCCATTATTATTTTTTAACTGCAGTATCAAAATAAAAGGGTGCTACATATCAGGTGTGTATATATGAAACCGGAATTTACCAATAAATGGCACCACATGTCAATATACCTTTCGACAAACCGCGTCATCGGCGCCATTGTTTTCTTTTGACATCTGTCAACAACATCCAATTCATAACCGTACAAGTTTCGTTAAATAACGCATGTTTTCGCGATGTCAAGTTTTGTGCCTACATATTATGATTTGCGGACTGAATTGATTTTTTGTTATCATTTAAAGAAAACTGCTGCAGAATCACATCGAATGCTTGACGAAGCTTACGGTGGGCATACTCTTAGTATAATAAATTCAAAAGTGGTGATTTTGACGTGAGAAACGAAGAATTCGGAAGACGACCAAAAGAAGTTTGAAGACAAATGACGCTCAAACGCAAAAACTCCATACATTTAAAAGCCATGGGAAAGATCCAAAAGCTGGGAAAATGGGTTCCGCATAACCTGAATGAAAGACAACAGGAAAATCGAAAAACCATTTGCGAAATGTTGCTCGCCGGATACAAAAAAAAATCATTTCTCCATCGAATTGTGACTGGCGATTAAAAATGTCTCTATTTAGAGAATCCAAAGCGCAAAAACTCTTTGGTTGATCTAGGACAACCATCCACATCGACTGGAAGAGTAAATCGTTTCGGGTCAGAAGAGTGTGATTAATTTTGAACTGCTAAAACCTCGTCAAACCGTAAATACTAAACGCTACCAACAAAAAATGATCAATTTGAATCGAGCTTGGCGTGAAAAATGACCAGAATATGATAAAAGGCAACACAAAGTGATTTTGCTTCGTGATAATGCACCATCACACACAGCAAATCCGCTCAAGGAAACGTTGGAAGCACTTAATTGAGAAATACTTTCACATGCGGCTTACTCGCCATTCATGGCTCTATCCGATTATTACTTATTTACACCGATGGGGCACCGATAACTGGTTTGACTCAAAAGAAGAACAGTTTTTTTTAGCGTGGTATCCACGCATTGCCAGAAATATGGGAAAAATGTATAACTAATAATGAGCAATACTTTGAATAAAATGCTCCTAACCATTATCATATGATGAACGTGTACTCTTTATTAAGAAATTCCGGTTTCATATTTACGCTCCTGGTAATTTCTTTCATCATTGCGCATAGAGGATCAATTCTAAGCAGATTTGAGGAGTTTTTATTTTAATATGCTTACGTTTTCCTGTCATCCTTGCGTAAAGGGTCCCATCCTAAGCCACTTTGACGAGTCTCTATTGAAGTATGTGAATAATTATTAAAAAAACTCAAACTTTGCAAAAATGTTCTAGTTTCTATGAATTTTAGAACTTCAAAACATTTTCAAATCGGGAGTTTGGGAAAGGCAGCCCCTCTTCTAAGGTATAAAACGAATTAAAATAATTTTACAAAAATTTTGGGATTTTTGTCGATATCTGAAACAAAATATTCCTAACATTAAAGTCATGGATGGTAAAATTTATATCAACATCAAGCCGTTTCAACGCGACTTATAATTCGGACATTTTATCGTGGAAGCTTTATATTCCGAAAAATTTGATTCCACATATTTTAAATCATCCTTCATCCGCACATCTTGGTTATCAAAAGATTTTAGAGTTAATTCGACGATATTATTTGTGGTTAAATATGGCCAATGATGTTTATAGTTTTGTTACTAAATGATCAGTCTAGCAAGGAATGTAAAGATATGAATCAAATTTTAAATCGACTAAAGGGAAAATTTTGTGAAAGTAATCGTCCGTTCCAAAAACTTCTTATCGAGCTACTTTGACCGTACCCTAGGTAAAAACTTGGTAATACATACATATATTCTAGTTGTGTTAGACCACTTTTTTAAGTATATTTTTGTTGAGCCAATTCGAGATGCAAAAGCAAAAATTATTTACAATTTCTTGGAGAACCGAGTTTTCACATGTTTTCTTGCTAACCGTTCTTGGAACAATTCATTATTATGTCGGTGAAAGTCACACTAACTGGGATAATAATATTCATGTGATCGGTGCAGCACTCAGAGCAGAGTGCAAATCATTAGAATTTACGAACCCGTATTGCTAAATTTCAGTCTGGCCTGGAAGTTTATATTCGAAATTTTGTTGCTAGTAGCTAGAACTGTAGCATATATGAGGGAGGTAATTCTACAGGAAAAACATCTTGGAATTTTCCAAACTTCTTCAAGCTGTGCCTGGCTTGAAACATCATCTAAAATGAAATGATCTATCAGTCCCCTGAAGGTTGTCCACAAAGATGTCTACTGTTATGATCGCTAATGGCGGATGAACTACTAATAGATCTGGGCCAACTTCGATAAAATGTAATAGGATATACCAATCACATATCTATAATAGCCAGCGGCCAACTGGAGCGGGAAACAAAACGACCTAGAGGTGGGGAAGGAGGTACTTATAGTAAACCCAATAAAGCCATGTACCAGAAAGAGGAAACTCAGTATTCCTGAGTTGCTACTAAACAGAATACAACTTGGCTTCGATATGGAAGTTATATACGTAGGAGTGACGTTACGTCAAAAGCTGACTTGGAACTGACATCCTATGACAACAACAAACCAGTGAAAAAAAAAAAATTTTGCGGCTAGTAGGTAAATGGTAACTAGCCCTGGAATAACTGCGGATCTAAAATGAAACAAAAAAGAGTGGCCAAACACTGGAGGCTAGCATGTTTGGGAATTAAAGGAGATATGAGAACCATCCCGACGACCGGCATGGAGGCATTACTTGGCCTAGCAACGCTACACATAGCAAATAAGGAAGAAGCCTTGAAATAAGTCGATGCTATGTAGAACTGGAAAAATAATTCCACAATGCATCGAGATAAAGCTCAAAAATGGTTTACGAATGGATACAAAATGGAAGTGGGAGTAGCAGCGGGCATAGTTGGGCCACGGTGTAATAAACACATGCCACTCACGAATGACGCCCACATCATCTAGGCTGAGGTCTAAGCTATTAAAAAAGCTGCAAAAATTATTAAAAGCAGGAATACAAGTAACTGAAAATTCTTGTCGGATAATCAAGCAACACTTAAATCGCTTATCAAGAATTGCTTCAGATCTAAGATGCTTTATAAGTTCCATGTAGCCCGAAATAAACTGGCTGACAAGAATAAAGTCCATCTTGTCTGGGTATTAGGACTTGAGAGTAAGGAGGACAACGAAAAGGGGGATATACAAGCAAAACCAGGTGCGACAAAACATTTTATTGAAACATCACCATTCTATGGCTTTGACAAAAGCATCGTGTGGAGGGGATAAAAAAAGATTTAAATTCTTCAAAATAAAAAAAAAGGTTCAAAATTACGATAATCAAACAAGTATTTGAACTTATGTAAAGAGTTAAAAAATTAAGCTATAGAGATCTAAGTATCAAACGTGCAGTACTACGAGGACACAGTACTTGCAAATACAACATAAAAAATATGGATATGGTAGTAAGGAAAGAGACATCCGAGCACATTGGAAGCACTTAGGGGAGTTTTTCATTGCGGATAACGGGTCTTGGGCATATCAACCAAAGGAATCCTGAAACTTCCAGAAAATCATTTTCTGAACCTTTATTTCGAGTTCGATGGTATGTTTGGCAAAGAAATTTCCCAACTTATGGATTAACTACAAAAATAAATATAAAACCCATTACTAGCTACTTGCGACTTAATTTTCATTGGATCAAATTAATTAAATTAATATTAAACCAACTGAAGAAAAGTAGAAATCAATGGTTTAAATTGAATATTTAAATATTCTACAAGCCAATCATTTGTCGATTAGAATAAAAAATGAAAAATTAATTTATTTTATGACCATCGTAGTAAACCCAAAAACCTAAGAACTTCTAAAAACCTAAAAATGAAAAATTCGAAAACCTGTGTGGTTCTTAAATATTAAGGAACGTAGTGATTAAAAAACAAAACATAAATGAAAACATGAGGGAATGTCATGCCGTGTGACGGCATTTTATTGTGGGGACGATAATTTTTTGATCGTAGCAAATGGACAATAGCACTAGGTCAAAGCCGTTTTGACAAAAACGCACCATATATGGTATAACATCTGTTATCTATGTATAGTAGGGAAATATTGTATCATGTGACCAATTCAGTTTATGTCACTTAGTTTTAAAAAACGCAAACTATTTTCCTTGCGAATCGAAAATCACAATCGAAGGTTACCTCCAATTATAAAAACAAAACTCAATTATGGTTTAAGCCCAAAACCACAGTATGTTAATCAAAAATATTTGAAAAAGAAGGTTTCTGTAAAGAACAAACAAAGTAAAGTGATTTTTTTTTTAAATCCTTAGCCAAAAATTAAATTGTTATTTTTTGAGCCACATCGGCAGCATAAATAAAACACAAAAAAAAATTCTTAGAAATTAATGATCTTACAAAAGGATGGTTTGAGAATATAGTTCAATTTGCCTTTATGGAAAAGGACACAAAATAATCAAAAGGATGTAATTTTAGGCTTTGTATTACTGCTAACTACCCCTAGTATTTTGTAAACATGTAATTAATGTAAATTGTTTGCTTAAAAGAAATTAAATCGCCCATAAAAGTCCACCAAACCTCTCCTTTTCTTTTTATATCGTTAAGCAAATAACAAAGTCAAAATTTAAAGAGTGAAACTTATTATCTTTTTAAATTCAGAATTATTGAAATAACGATCATTTTCATGGTACAGCAATTCCGAAAACAGACTTCCACTTTTATATTCCTGTTCAACAAAACCTATTTTCGCTCACACGCGCTTTTTTCCGAAATAAACGACTCATCTTAAATTACTAATGATATGCCCTTGTATCACACAATCGTATGTAAGGCGACACTACAGTATGATATGAGACGAAACAACAACAACAACAACAAAATTATTCAAGCGGAATATCTAAATTCACCAAATTCATTTTACACTATAAAATTTTTCGATTTCAACATCTCGCAGAATTTCACAACATTAACCGGATTACCCAAAAATTGTACGACATTTCAATGATATGAGCTGCTGTTTAAGAGGAACATGTTTTGTAATAGTGATGGTGTGATGGTGATGGAGTTTTTTTTTTTTTGTTGACAACAACAAAATGGAAAATGTGGTATAACAAAAAAAAAATGAAATAAAGAAAATGTTATCAAATCTCAAAATACACAACAAACGAAAAAAAAAAAACAAAAAAATAATTAATTAAATAAAGATAATGTTATGTAACAAACCATAAACCAAAACTATAATAATAAGAAAGATTGTGATAAAAATAAGATTTTAGTTAAGGTAATATGATGCTTTTGTGAGGATGAAATACTTTTGAAAATTGTTAACAAATATTTTTCGGTTTCTCCAAAAACCAGGTGATTTAATTAAAAATTAATATTTCTCATTTTTTTATTTTTTTTTTGTTTTCTTGCCTGTCTTTAAGGAATGTAAATGTTTAATGCGCAAATTATGCTTTTTACCGTAATATGATGCGTTAATGTATCTAACATCATCAAATTTAAACATTTACCATCCCCATTGAAATAACATACGCGACGGGATGTGAAGTTTTCGTGGAAATACATATATACATTGTTGCCTATATATGTATGTACATACACAGGTACAGTCAAGATTTTAGAAAATATTCAAGCTTTTAATATTTCCTCCTACGGCTAACGCAGACGATCAATTATTATTATTTTAAGAGCTTTTTTTTAGAAGTCAATCTTCAGCTCAACCTCCATCTCAATAAACAATAGAACAAATTTAAACCTCGTGAGATGTTGACTTTAAGCAAAACTCTAGGATATCGAATTTTATGACAAAAGAAAAAAAACCAAACACTTTTTTTCCCCCAAATTGATAGATTTCCGAATTTTTAATTTCTGCAAGGATTCCTTCTTCATGAATTTTTTAACTGTTAAAATAACAACTTAACAAAGCATTCTAAATATTTAGTAGTTGAAGAATTTTAGAAGCGGAGTAGTTTACCTAATCTAAACACATATTCGAAACCTATTCGACCACATTTCGATTTACCTGCGGCTCTCAAATCAAGTACATTCTAATAGTACTCAGGTGATCAAACTTTAATTTTACCGCCAGCTTCACAACAATACCTTGAATAATTAAGATGAAACAACTAAAGTCGTTGGATTATTCAAGACATTTACAACAATATGCTTCATGTTTAAATACATATAAGAGAAAAATTGTTTTTAGGATCTTATTGCGTCTCTAGAATAAGACCTAACCAATACTACCACTTCCAATCCTAAGCGATATCCTAAGCACCTAAGGAAATAACTCCGGAGATAGAGAATATACAGGTAAATATCTTCCCAAGCTCTAGGGATCAGAGAATCGCCATAGTGGTATTGAATGGTAGAGCAGCCTGGAAGCTTTTTGAAAAAGGGAAAATGAAAATTGGCTGACTCTATTGTAGGGTGCGTAAAAGAGCCATTGTTACGCGCTGTTTTAGGTGCTTCCACTACGATGGGACATACAGGAGCAAGCTGTGTTATGGGTGTCTCGGTGAAAATCACATGGCAAAATTATGTAGGAATAAAAGCCGCTGCGTGCTATTCCTAGAGAAGGGAGTTGATCAGGCATATCGAAATGCTCTCAAGGCGGCCAAGAACCATCTATGATAATTATCCTACAAGGAAATATAAAACGCAAAAAAACCGCCAACCGTCTTCTGCAGCAGCTGGCAATTGAACAAAGAGCCGAGCTACTACTGCTGAGTGAGCAATATCGGAACAAGGAGGCATCATAGTATCCTGATCTCGTGGGTACTACAGCTATTTGGGCCCCAAATAAAAAAGTTCATGTTGAGAGCCATGGCGCAGGTAGGGGTTTCGTCTGGTCAAATCTAAGGAAGCAACATACTTCAGCTGCTACTTCACTCCAAACGAGGCGATTTCAGAGTTCACTATAAAGTTAAATATTTTGGTGGATGAAATTTGAAAGGTGTCAGGTGAAATAGTGGTGGGTGGAGACTTTAATGTCAGAGCCCTCGAGTGGGGGATGCTTCAATCTGACACAAGATGCAGACTCATTCGAGAGATGGCCGTCAGAACAGTAATCTTGATTTTGAACGTCAGAGCGACTACAACCTATCGTCGCCTAGGCTATGCCGAGACTATTCCTGATATCACTCTTGCTTCAGAGGTCTTTGTGCCACATATACATGGATGGAGAATTTTGGATTATTAATATATAAAATTTGAAGTTGGCCATAAACTACCTGGATAAATGGGTAGGATACACGATAAAGAGTAAACACAGGGTAGCAGCAGGTCAGAGATAGAGGCTCTGGTATCTTCTACCATGTGCCTGATCGCTTCGGCTTGCTAGGTTAATGCCACGGCGCAACCCATGACATTGTAAACCGCCCGTGTATTGGTGGACCCAGGATATCGCGGATCTGCGAAAGGGATGCTTGGCACTACGACGGAAGGTAGAACATGTAAAAAATCGATCGATGGTTGATAACATAGCCACAGAGCACAAATGGGCTAAGAAACATTTCCGATGGGCTATAAACCTTAGTAAGGTGCTGGACGATATAGATAGAGACCCATGGGGTCTAGGATACAAAATTGTCACAAAAAAATTCGGAGCCCAGAAGTCAGCAGGTGTACTGGACGGCACTAAAACAGAAAACATAGTGAGAGTTCTCTTCCACAGTCACCCAGAGAGAGCTGAAACAGTTTTCGAACGAGATAAAGAAGTTCCGCTGTTTTTCGTAGAAGAACTGAAGAAGGCTATTAGAACAATGAAGGACAAAAAGGCCACTGGTGCAGACGACATACCTGGCAAGGTTCTAAAATTGGTTTTCCAACTAAAGCCAGAACTGCTGTTAAATATGTATAACTTATGCCTTTCCGAGGGTGTGTTTAGCTCACGCTGCAAGACGACTAAACGAACACTGATTAGCAAAGATAAAGGAGAAAGACAAACTGTGGCGATCATAGCTGCCGGCGATCTCTCGCCTCGACAGTTTGGCTTTAGAGTGAGGTTATCAACAATTAATGCGACCAAGGAAATTACGGTAAAGATTAAGAGAGCTGAGAGTCACAGCCGCCTCACACGTCGGATCGTATTATTTGTGATGGTCGATGTTAAAAACGACTTTAACTCGGCGCGATGTTGTGACATGCTTGGCGCTTTGGAGAACAAGTTTCATATCGCCAGCTATCTGCTACGAATAGTAGCTGATTATTTAAGGAACCGCACTCTGTTGTACGAAACCGAAGAAGGGCAGCGAGATGTGGCGGTCACAGGAGGAGCAACCCAAAGCACTATATTAGGGCCTGATTTACGGAATGCGTTTTATGATGGTTTCAAGAGAGGATTCAACCAGGGTTACCAATATGGGTTGGCAAGCAGGTTATCAAGGCCAAAAAGGCAGTGAAGTATTTGAGGAACACAAGCGACACCAAGTTTAGTTTTTTGAGCGAATCCGGGAAACAGCGGATAAAGCGGCAAAGGGGATAGCAGATCTAAGCTTAATAATGCCTAATGTTGTCGACCCGAGGTCCAGCACGAGACGTCTTCTAATGTCGTCAACCCAATCGGTACTACTTTATGGGACAGAAATATGGACCAACTCACTTGACAAGGATATGCAGCAAAAGCGGCTGTCTCAAGTGCAGAGGAGAAGAGCACTAAGAGGAAAGGTCTCGTACCCTCGAAAGATGGCAGGCTACTTGGGAAAACGAAACAAGCGGAGGATGGATTGCAAGTTTAATAAAACGAGTGAGCCCTTGGATTGAGAGGAGTCACGGAGAGGTCGGGTACTATTTGGCACAGTTTTAAACGGGCATGGATACTTCCAAAAGTATCTGCACACAATGGGTAAGGCTGCGTCACCCGAGTGCCTATATTGCCCAGGAGAAGCAGACGATGTTGCACATAATTTCGCCGCGTGCGGTAGGTGGGGAGAACGAAGGAAATGGCTAAAGGGAGAAATAGGCCCTTGGTCGCCAGAGACAGCAATCGATACAATGTTAAAAGAAGAACCGAATTGGGAACCTAGAAAGAGGTTTGTCAAGGCTTTGTTGAAAGCTAAAAAGGCGGATATGGACAGGTGCCCTTCATTTGGGAGTCTGCTCTAAGTGGAGCGAAAGTTGTTAAGACTAACTTAAAGTAATGTGACAAACGGTCCCAGGTTAGCCTTGCAGAGGGGGGGGGGTGGTTTTAGTCGGTAGTTCGATGGCGAGAGTCGGACACATGTGCGTAAATGCATTTCCACCGCCCCCAATATAAAAAAATCCTAAGCGATATGTGAAAGGCACCAACCATATAAATACATGTATGAACAGCGGCATAACGCTGAATTTAAAACCTGGAGTAAAAGGATTAAAAGCAAGTTTAGGCATAACAAATGTTTTAAAGTTTCTTTTAATTCGTTTTATACCTTAGAGGATGGGGGCTACCGGCAACAAACCCCCGCTTTCACGATTTATTAAATTTCCAATATTAATATTAATTAGAACGTTTTTCAAAAAATTTCGTTTTTTAATATTCATGCACTTACTAAACTAGAGAACTACTCAAAGCCGCTTAGCATTGGACCTTCGCGCACAAATGATACGAAAGTATGTGGTAACCTTTTGTAAACACGTGCTACACTGTAAGGATAGCAATATCCATAATCGAAAGTCACGTTGTTTAATTTATCGATAACTTACAGTATTTTTGTCGGAAATATTGCATTAATTTGTTTTCAGCTTTTTTGGCGACTAGAACGATCCCGGAAGAAATATCCTTTCCTTCAGAAATTAGTTAGGCAAAAATAAAAATAGATAAGTCAGAGTTAAAAGCTGTGTTAAAAGTAATGCAATAACAAAATCAGTTGTTCATGAAAGAAGTTTTAACGGATCAGCAAGAATTTTTTTAAAACCGTTCCACCAAAAGTAGAAAATATTAATGTTACACGGGCGATTCCAGTATTTCATTCATTCCAGAAAGAAAGTCACATAGTCAAACTATCTTCTACAATTGAATGCTTGTGAAGTGTTTCGAAAAATGAATTCGACAAGCTGACTGTTTAACGTTCAGGCTATTCTCAAACCAAATATTTTTGAGCGGTCATACTTAATATTAAGATTTACCATAAAGTTGCTGTTGAACGTTGAATATAGAACACATATCGCTTTCCTAAACTTTTATAACCTCAATGACCATCGGCCTAGTGATAATTTTTTGCTGGACTATGAAAGATCCATATTTTTTTCTAAATATGGCCAGGATTATTGGCAACGGCCTAGTCCAACAGAAAATTATCACTAGACCGATAGTCATTGCACGACTTTGTATTCAGTTCCAATTTTCAATGTGAAAGCCTAAAATTTTTTTAGTGAAACGGACAGGATTATTGGCGATGGCCTAGTCTAATAGAGAAGCATCACTCGTGTTTAAACGTTCAACAACGACTTTCTATTCAACAGAAATTTTAAATATCTACGCCCCAATATTTTTTTTTTATTACCAGGATATTTGGCAATGGAGTAGGCGAGCAGAGAATCTTTATTATATTGATGGTTATAGAGCTATCCAGTAAATAGGAAATCGTTAATTTTTAAATGTAACGTACACCCATCAGCTAGTTGAAAACATTGACAGGCCTACAATTTCCGAACATTTTCGAAAAAACTTCACAAGCATCCAACTGGAACAACATTTTTAAGTTAAAACAATATTACGGAACGTAACCAGACACGAGCGTATTTTTTAGCGTGGGTAGGTAACAAAACAACACAATTATTCCAAAAATTATTTTCGGAAAATCTGACGAGTAAAACGTCCATTGCCTAAAAATTTTACTGAAGCCTAATCAAACATATTCTGATTGGGTAGCAAAATTAGAAGGTGCTGTGTGCGATTGTTTATTTAACTATCCAAAATCAAGTCGATGGAAGAAGAGAATAATCGTAATCATTCAGGTCAAAATTAAACACGTCCATGCAACCGGAACAATCGTGCGTCATCAAATTCGCATATACGGAAAATCAATTGTGTCCGGGCTGTAATATTTAGAATTTATGTCGGGATTGTAAGCAAATAAAGTCTGTGTGCGGTGATTGTGGTATGATTTTGCTCATAAAGTGAATGAGTCATTCAGCAAAATCGTCGTGGATCTCTTTGGCAATGGTGTCAAAATGACTTTTCAAGTCGACAGGATTACCTCGGGCTCGTTGGTTGTACTGGACGGATATGAGCAATTTGGATCACCCTAGTACAAACCGACAATAAAAGCTTTGTCATGGTTGTTGACAGTAATAAAGCGATAAACGTTATAGGGCTTTACTCTTATCAAAAAAAAAGTATTTGAGTTCTAGAAGTTCAATTAATTCTGTTTTAGATTCTTCAAGTCATAAAAAGCTCATCGATCGAGTAACAAATTATGCCAAACATTTGAATTTATTTTCATCGACTTTAGGTGTCAGCCTTTTAGACCGTATATCGTACCTTTTGCGTACCTAAAACAAGTTCGAGAGAAAATAAGCCGACTGGTCGAATAAAATCGTTTAAAATCAGTAAAGTTTAGTCGATAGGCTACCCCGATTGTCATCGTATCGAAACTGAAAGGCCAAGATCCGCAAATTGAGATCGATCGTTAAATCCGATTCCGCGAATCGAGGAACTTTTTCACAAATTATAACACGGCATATCTGCCCGGCAGCCCGATGCATATCTGCAAACTGAGTTATCAGCCGAATCGAAGAAATTAATGCTCTCAAGCTTATGCAGTGACCGAGAAATTTGAAGGAAGTTGAAGCATTCAAAAATAGTCATTTTTTGACCGTCAAACGAACTTCGACACAAAAAAATTATATTTATCTAGGCTGAATCTCAAGAAGAATCGTGTTAATCGTTAAAAAAATCTAATGTACACGTAAGCGTAACGCGCCCAGTTCACTAGAATGATGCCTACAATTTTGGCAACTGAAGCCTTAGTGATAGGAATTAATGCTTTTATGTGTCATCGGAATTCAGTTGGTTCATGAAAACTAAGTGCGAGGGTAGAAAAAGGGGTATTGTCAATTGTCTAGGGAGTGACTATATTCCAACAATATTTATCGAGTCGAAGTTTTTAACTTTTAACCAGAAAAAAAAGTTACCCGTCATGACATTACATCGGCTGCAAAGATAGGCTATCCATTTTCAAGGATATTTGTACTTACACCATCAAATATAAAAATACCATGCAACATGGTAACGCGGACGCGCTTTCACTTTTTATTTAATTCTGAGATTTTACCAAAACTCATTAAACAAATTGGTTAAAGAAACCAGCAACCAGCGTAACCGAATACAACCCACTTTTGTTGGGGTCGACTAAGATATGGTCCTTCGAGCCGGATTCAAAATAATTTATTTGAACCTCCATTGAAGAAAAGCTTGCACTTGGAAATAGTATAAGAAGACTTGCGAACTGTGGGGAATAAATCGTAAACCTAAGTGATTACAGTATTACGTAGGCGATCCATTGAGATCTATTAAATCAATCAATTGTGATTAAGTTAATTAATATCTTGGAACTTTATAAAATAAATACGTGTAAGTGTAATAAAGGAAATTTATTCGTTCCAATCCCAAGGAACAGTAACGAAGATTTGTAAATATGCAATGCTCAAAGTGATATTGAAGCATCCCAACTTGATATTGAGTTAGCACCATTTTATGGTAGTTATACGGAATAGCAACCATTTCATGATTTGTTTTCCTCAACCATTCACAAAAATCCAAACCTTAATCCAGCCCAGAAATTCCAATATTCAAAGGTTTTTTTTGTGGTATGAAGTAGCCAACCTATTGAAAGATCTTCCTATTTCGGATTAAAGAAAACGTTAAACTGTTTAGTCATTCATAAAAAACCTTGTGGACATACCGTCCATAAATAATCCAACATCATAAAAAAATTGAACTGGAAGTTGAAAACTAAGCTGAAACTAGCGATCCCTGGTTAATATTATTTGTTATTTAAGTCATAAGATGAGGAAACCAGCGATTAACGGGCCAATGAGACAGCTAGTAACGAATTCCCATTATGCCAGTCATTGACGGACTGTTTGATGAAGAGAGCCTTCCGAAGAAGTTTCCGCAAATGTTGTACTATCCATTACTAAGAATAATCCAATATAGACTTTCGATTGGTTAAGCTGTCGTTAGATGATTTAGACACCAAGTTCTTCGATATCGTTAAACCGGAACAATTAAAAGATTTCAATAACTTGAAGTACGCTCAGAATACACATTTTGGTTGGGTGTTGACGGGTACCACACTACATGTACAAGAGTTCAGTCCATACCACTAAAAATAGCCCCATGGTCAACAATATTTGTGTCAGCAACACGTTAGAATTATGAGACCATATTGGACAAAATGAGCGATTTTGTTTGTCATTTGGTGTGTAGTACCTCCATTCGAATGTATTGAGCCTTGCCAAACGAGATCTGCAAAAGGTTTAGGGGTGTGTACAGAACATGTACGTTAAGTGAATATATTGGGCTATGTTCGTAAGTCGAGACGTCGTGTATGTAAAGTGACGCTGATCGATTGTCCCGTGACTGCGTGAAACATAGTTTGATATTTGAGCTGGCAAATTGCTGATAGTGATTACTTATACAGGAATGTTTTTATTACTAAAAAGTAGTTCTGCAACTGAAGTTTTTCGACTGTTGACTTGTTAGGACATTTTTCCGCCTTTTAGGAGAAAGGTATGAAAATAGCGCCAAAATCTAACACAAAAATTATTTTCTGGAATCATCTGGAGAAAAAACTTTATATACGACCAACGGGGCGTTATCGTCAAAAGAATTAAAGGGTTTAACTTTGAATATTGAAAATATCGAATTTAAACTTTTTATGAAACTGGATGCGTTAACATCTAGTTAAACTCAACTTAAACTATTAGAGAGGTCCAGAATTAGTTAAAAGTTATAAGTAACTGGTAAAGGTATAGTAAAACTGATTCATGTTCTACTGCATAGTCAGCCAAAAATAACGCCTAAGGTAATGCCCAAACTCAACATCATTCAATTCGATTTAGTGCCAATAAATAATGGCGAAAAATCTTTTTAGCCTTAACGTAATTCACAAAAATGAATTGGTGAACTTTAAAATGGAAGACTTTCTTAAAGAACTGAACCATAGGTTGATTGCTAAATAGGCTACTTAGAATCCTAAAAACTGAGCAACATTAAAACTAGCGCAAAATATTCTGTTTGAATTATGAACCAAAATAAAATAAAATGGCGACAAAATAAATTGTTCCTACGCATTGAGTGGGCAATCCTTGAATGCCACTAGAATTTTGTATAATAAGTTTTGGCGAGGCAAACTCATTCAAACAAAATAGGTAGGGAGAGGCTTCATTTTCTCAAAATGTATAGCCTTCCTACAGGATGGGCCATAATTAAATGAACGGTTTATTTGTTGATTAAATGGCCACCTTTTGCATTGTTGCAAATTTCGGCTCATTTTTGAGCACTTTCCAAGACGTGGCCTAGTGTTATTACCGAATATTGATGTGACACGTCCACGAAATATTTGATGCAGAAAGCTGTCTGCCACTACTTTTTGCTCAGTAAGAACACCACTTTGAAGAAATGCGACAGATAATCGTCTCAGTGTTTGCCTATCCGGTATTTTCACACAACGATATTTTGATCGGAATGCTCTTTGAATGCAAACAACTGAAGATCTGTTTTCATATAACAATTTATATATAAACCGCTTCATAACAAGTTGTACGTATCTACACTTCACAAGAAAATCAAACCGGACGATTAGTCGATTTAATTTTAACAAGATTTCGATCGAAAACTTCACTTGGCCGCGTATATAAAATAGAACAAGATGGATGTGCATATAGCGTACATTAAGACATCTGGTCTTTATGCAAACCAAATCACTAAAGTTTCAAAAAAAAAAAAAAAAACAAAACAAAATGAATTTAGATTCTAATACAAAACACAATCTAAATAAGAAAAATGTGGGTCTGATAAAAATTAGTAAAAATCGTAAACTAAAATCATACACAATCACAAATCTTTAATTAAAATAAAAAATAAAAAAAAACAATCGACGAATATATTATATTAAATTAACATATTAGTTCGCACTTTTGTTTAAAGCTTCTAAAATTCTAAACCAATATTTTGGGATTAATAAATTATTGATTTTTTTTTTATATATAAACATTAATTATTTTGCGATTTTTTATTTTTTTTTGTTATTTATACTAAACAAACGACAATATACAAATATATATTTTTTCAGACTTAATTTACATAAGACAAACAAATCAAAAATTAGTTTTAATTATTAACACAATATAATAATAATAATTATAATTGAACACAATTAATATAATTAAAATAAAAATAAATTCTATTAAATTAAACATTTTGATCTTACCTCGCCAGCTGGCTTTGATCGGACACGTGATCGTTTGATTTTGTATTAAATAAGCGTTTAATGTTGTAAGCGATGGACTCTTGCGTAGCGTATCCTCATCGTTTTTCCATACGTACGTGATTGCATGTTGTTCGTATGAAACTGTGGAAAATAAAGAAAATAAGATTTATTTTTGTTACACATCTTGGGCATTGTTGTTGTTTTTATTTTAAAGTCACATTTTATTTTTGGTATTTTTATGTTAAAACATCTCAGGCAAAATAATAATACATATCATTACTAAAGATATATCGAAGTGATCTGACTGAAAAAATCTGAGAAAAATTCAACATATATGTACCGTGACTTGATAAAAGTGGTCTGAAAGCAGTCTAAGTTCGGTCAACTTAAATTTGTTTAGTTGAGCCAGTTTTTATATTGAGTTAAACTTGTAACCTTTAATTTAGTTAAACTGACATGTTGTTTGACTTATGATCACAGTTCCCAAAGTACCCGAAAAATAAATAACTTGGTATCTGGATATTCATAATTTGCAAATATGCAAATTAATGCATTAAAAATTGAAAATCTGGCAAACTCAATAAGGAAATTTTGGAAAATATCAATCAATGATTACAATCATTTATGATGTATTTTTGATACAATAATTTAAAGTTGAAATACAAGAGTCGTCGCGTATTTCAAAATAAATTCAAATTGCAAAGGAATTTTTAGACGTCAAGAAATTTCAGGTTGCAGCCATAGCTATTGCAAATCGTTATAGGATATATTGAAAAACTGAAAAATTCGCTCAACTCGCAACTTTTTTTTTTTTTTGGTTCTCTATTACTTTAGACTGGAATAGAATTTTTTTAGTTTTTTTGCCCAAATTGCTACAATTTCAGCAACCAGAAATCATCATCTCATATTCTTAACAAAGAGGCCCCGTCCATCCATACGATATCCAGCCAAATTGCTATAATCTCCGCTGTTCAGATATCATCATATCATATTAGTTAGGTCCGTACAGCCGATACAATCAAAAATTTTTCTGTTTTTCTTTTTGAAAAATTCTGTAGCTCTAAACTCCCATATAATTTTTAGGGTTTCTTGTCCAGATGAGAGAAGCGAAATGAAAGATTTTCCACAAAATACATAATGAACTTCATTCATAATTTTTCTGCTGAATAATAAATATTTCAGCAGAAAAAATTCTCTTTTGTTTTAGTGCTGTCTCTAGTGGGGAGAAGAAAAATCGCATTTTTCTGCTGACTGTTTGCTTCTATCTTGTAAATAGCAAGTAGTATTAATAGTAATTAAAATAGTAATAATTTAGGGATGAAATTTTAATTTTTTAATTTCGCTTGTGTCCTTTTTATCAAATTTAATTTCACATAAGGCCCGTCATTTAATTAGTCTCAAACAGCAAATTTTGTAAGCTTCAGTTTGCTTTTTTATGATCAATCGAAATCCACATTGAATTAGCTAATTAATTAAAAAACTATTTAGTCCAAAAATAACACATTACTTACTACTTTCCATTGCGAACGAACACAGTGGGTCATCAAATGGAAATATATTCAGTCTCCCTTGACACGACAAAATTAGATGTCGCCTAAAAACAAAAAAAATTCTTTTATTTTCCCAAAAAACATTAGTGTTTATAGGTTACCTCATTAAATAATTTATAGTACCATTGCGATATATTCTTAAGGCAAAGTGCATTGGTATAAGCGGATCCTTGAAATCACCATGCATTATAAAATATGTATCGGGCAGCCATATATCTTCATGATGATGGATTGCATTTAAAAAATCAAAATTGGTTTCATTCTTATATTTTAATCGTGGATCAAACCATTGCTGTTGTAACAAAAATTCAACTTCGTATTTCTGTAAATAAATATTGATTGATTAAAATATAAAAACCAAATTCATGCAGCGCAGATTTGCTTACCAAACTAGATTCATCTGGCGATGCTAAGCTTAATAATAAAACGCTAACGTTCACGGTTAACGTCCCTGTAATGACAACAAAAAGGAAAGTAATCGAATTAATATTTTAAGAAATTAAGAAAATCAAAAGTTAAATCGCTATTAACTACAGTTTGTGGCAAAAAAATTCTTAAAGATAGTTTTACCAATTCTATACATTTCGATTCTGGAACATAAACAACCAAAACATTATGTTTTGGTTGGACCATGCTAATATAAAAATAAAACAATAACTACAATATGTGAATAGATTTTCTCCCCGGAGATGATTTGTTTTCAAATATGTGGACAGTACGATCCAAAAGAATGTACGTGACTATATTTTGGGATTAGTGGGAATTTGATGGAATACAAATTCATCACCTATAAAATATAACGCACCTACTAATTACACGATACATAATTGTGATTGGTTTGGGACCGATTTTATTATTGAAACAGTCGCTAAAGAATTTGGACCTCACCCAACTTAATATTTTAATGAAAATTACTTTTATATAAATACTTTTTTAAGTTTGAACCAGAATCGATGTAGTTTGCAAATTTATTCAAGTAATTGAAATTAGCCGAATTCATTGTAAAAAGACCGCCTGGCGTGTTGTTAGATTTAATTAGAGTATAGGAGCTACAATCCGTGACAACAGTTGCAGAAGCTCTTAGGATAAAACCAATAACTATCAAATCCAAAAGTAGATGAAGACTTGGAGTGGAGCAAAACTTGTTAGTGTAGAACTACAGATTTCGGTGGAAAAACAAAATAAGGCCCAACAAGCCAAGAGAGCAAATTCTGATACAAGAAGTATAGAATATTAATACGAAAAAAACTGATAAATCTCAGGGGTTCCTAAATAAAATTAAAACTTTGACATCAGAATGGCGTTAGATTTTTGATTATTACGGTCATTATGTCCCAAAAAAGGCAAAGAAATGTAAATGAACCGAACTGGCTGATTTTTATATATTGTGTAGGGGGGAGGGGGTGGGGGGGTCCTAGAAAAGCTTTACTTGAAATTTTCGACTAAGATTTCCTGGTAGCATTCTCCGCCTTCTCGAAAAAAAAGGGTAAACTTTAAAAGCTCAAATGGCGCGGCTTCAGCTGTGCTCTTAACCGGTTCCAGTCCATGATTTTTTCGTTGCCAACCCCATTCCTCCATTTCCTTCCTTGTAAAATCCGAACCACGTTTGCACCTGGTGATACGTACGGAATATATGCTGGTGTGCTGCGCTTTTCGTTGGTGGGACTAGTGAGATGGTGGTTCAAATTATTTTTAGTCACTGATTTAGCAAAGAAGTGGAATCGTAAAACATTTTCAGAAATTTCTTGCTTGTTACCGCCATATAGGGCAATGAGGAATTGTTCTCCTATGGAAGTCAGAACCTCCTGATCGAATTTTTCTTGTTTGAATAATTCCACCGATGACTGTAGCTCCGTATGCTTTTCGAGAATGTTAATAAGTTTTGATTCGCCAATATTAAAAAAAGACGTTGTGGTATCGCATCCGCCAAAAGCATGAAGGTAAAGTATGTTGTCGAGAACGGATATACTAAGCTTCATACTAGCCGGAGAATAGAGCTTTGCGGATGTATTTACTTTTGCTGGTTTTCGGAAGTGTATGTTTGTTTTGTCCTGCGCGAGTCCAGTAATTAAAACCATAAGGTCGATGTCTTCGCCAACGATTTCAACAAAGTCATAAATCGACGCTTTTTCAATTGCCGTGGTTACGATCAGAGTATCTGCGTCCTCAAAAGCCTGTTCAATTTCGATTTCTAATTTTGCAAAATAAAAGCGGAGCATTTGTAGAAAATTATCTTTGTTTGTGTCCCTTGCAAGAAAGTTCTCTTGGCTAACTTTTAGAGCTGTAGTTTCATCGAATTTAAATTCTGGCGATTGGTACGTTCTCGAACATCGTACTCTGACCCATGCCTAAAGTACACGATGCTATTGTACAGTCAGTAATTCCACGTCCCTGAGTTAGTCCTCCTGTTGTCTTCATTGTTCGCTAAGAGTCTGCTCTATCGTCATGTTTGACATAATACAAGACCAATATTTTTCCGTCCGACGAATCGTAAAATAACCACGTCTTGTAAATCTGATGTAATCTTCATTGGTATTTTTGCAAGCAGAGTTCGCTTGTCCTGAAGCTATAAATGAGCAGACTTCACATACAGGAGATGCCCGCTGGCATGAAAAAAGGTAAGCATTTTTTGGAAGGTATTGAGGTGAAGCTCCCAATTAACTGATCTTTCTGCCTCTATGAAGTTGTTTACCAGAGAAATCATTCGATGGTACTATACCCATAGTTTGCCGTTGAACCTCTATAATTAATTCCAGCGAGTCCAGTACAATTTTTGACAAAGCAACGTGTGACAAAATGTGAGCATGGACGGCAAAGAATTTTTTCGACGCAGTTTTCTGCGTAAATCAACATGAAAAGCTTTTCAACCCACTACTCGACATGATCATACCGATTGTTCCCATAAACGACATTAATAGAAGGAATCCACCGAACCTTACATTTCTCGACAGCTTCGAGAAACTGATAAACGGAAGGCAGATAATTCTTGAGCGTTTATATTGCATATTGGTTGTTACTTTCTCCATAAAACCATTCCAACCTGGCATTCCGACAAAGTAGCTCCATTTTGCGAAAAGCCAAATTAAATCTGGTACTATAGGTGCAATGTCGCTCGAAAGTTGACAAAGAGATTCGATATTGGCAACAGTTATGGACTGTAAGTCTGCCGATTTATGTTTACTGTAAGAGAGTACTGGAACCATGTCCAATTGTGCAACTTCTGAAGCCGATTTAATTTCGACAATGCGCGGATTAGAAGTCTCACGCTCGATAGCTGTATGGGGGGAGTCATACAATGTATTCCTCCCATTGCGTGAAATATTTCATGACCTCCAAGGGTGTTGAAGTCGGCATTGCCAATCATGAATTGGGAAAACGAATTTTTTAAAATATTGCATTCAGCTCGATGAATACATCAATTCTCAAAAATCGTTATTTCTCGGTATGATGCACAGAACCCCGTTGCTGATAAGATGTTATAGGTTTTTTAAACCGAATTTTTTGTACGGGCACGTTCCAATATATATTTGTAGCGGGGAAAAATACGAACGAGGACGTGAGCGGTTGATGTACATTGTTTCTTCCAACTTTCCAATGCACCACGTTTATCTTTTGTAATGATTGCAGAAAGGAAAACTTCCAAAATCTCGGGAACAGCGGCTTCGACGTCTTTCACGAATTCTTCGGATGGGGGATAATTATTTGTATTGCATATGACACTTCTAATGTCCTTGCGGACAATTGCTGCAGCCTCGCGAATAACCCGTAATCTTTCTTCGCGAAAGTCCTTTTTTTTCTTCGTACCATTTCGCCGAAAGTATCTTAAACCAGGTATCATGTCCTTGTTTATCGTTAATCAGAATGTCGTGTCCGTACTTTGTTTGTCAATGGTTGTTTTTTATCGTTCTGATATCAGGAACGAAATCTCCTTTTATTTGATCCATCAATTCATCCATAGAAAATTGGCATTCGTCGCAATTCTCCTGTAGAAAAGACTAAATTTCCTCCATGGCTTCGTCTACTTTGTTCCCGGTAGGTCGGCCTTTCTTAATATTCTTGGTAGGAAATGCATGCGTAATGGTGTCGAGCTCCTCTTGCGATGAGATCAGGTACATGCTGAAAGGGCAAAATCATCATCATTTCCAACAAGGTGCAGCATAATATTTTCTTTCATTGATTTTTCTTTTAGCGAATTAGTTATTGTCCGTTTCTGTATCGGCCATTTTTGTTGATCGTTGATTGATTCTCCACGAAATAAGTATTTATTCGTTGATTTTTAAGATCAAAAACAGGTATGAGCTGCCGGTGTTCTTCGGGTTCTTCCGGTGCACATTCAGATTAACTTCGTCGAGAGGCAAACGACGCTAGTCGTTCATTCAACGCTAACTCAATCCATATTTTGTAACATACGTTGATGTTTCTCACGACCTTTTTTCACGCTCGCCGTTAAAAGAGTCTGAATAGCTTTCTTATTAGTTTTACTTACTTTTTCTTTCAATGTAGTAACTTATTTTTATCAAAAATCAAATTATCAAATTTTTTGAAAGTTGTTTAGGATTAGCTTAAATTAAAATTACTACTTGTTTAACTTAATTTGGATTAATCGATAATCTATAAAATATGTACTTCAGGTCATAAGACTAATTTGATTTGTTTTACAAATTTAGGTGAAGAAGAATATGTACTAGTGGTGTAAGGGTGTAAAGTAAAGTGGTTAACTTCTGTAAAGTCGCCAATTCCTTTTTCGATAATCCCTGACATATCAGATCGAAACCAGTTATTAATTCAGATCAACAACTTCCTAAAATTAATTTAGTTTAAATTAAAATTCTTTGGTATATTATTAGGAATAAGAGAAATTTTAAAATTTCTAAAATAATTTCTTGAGCAAAATATTTTAATATCAAGAAGTAAAAATGTCTAGGATCATCCTATGTTAATTAGTTAACTGAAGCTGAGTTTTTTTATTCCCTCAGAAATATTTCACTCACGAATTTTTTTTTGGTATAAACTTCATATTTTGTTATAGATTTAAAAATATTTTGCTCAACAAATTATTTAAAAATTTAATCTTTTTTTTACCCAAAGAAATATTTAGAATATTAGAAAGAGATAGCATGTGTCATCTGTTTCTAATTTTATATATCTTTCTCGTTTAATATGTGTTTTAACAGTGTAATCCACTAGCACAAACGACCTAATATAAAATTCCAAGTAGAATGGTAGCCCGTTGGCCAACTTTCAGAAGTGTAGCAGTCGACGATGCGACCGAACGGCTAAGTGGTGTATTTTTTGACTGTTAAGCTGACGCTATAAAAATGTATATCATGTTTCTGATGGTTTCATAAATCCGGGACGAGAAAGAAAAATAAGATTTGTATGAGTTTGAAATTTGGTTTCCGCGGGATGGGAAGGTTGGAGATTCTATATAGCTGCGAAACTTTGTAGGAATATTTTTTCAATATTTCTTTCCATAGAAACAAATGTTAAAAAATTTCACATTGGAACACATTGGAAATGTTTGATCTCTTGATGAAAAGTTAATAAACATTTGTCTAAGAAAGATAAATATCTAAATATCATATGGGTAACTGGAGCAGGGAAAATTTCGAATTTAAGCTCGAAATTTCTCATACCGTTAGAACCGAATTTGTTCTAATTAGTGCTCATTGGAAAAAATTAGTGTTAGTCCAGGAGCCGAGAAAATGAAAAAAAAAACATTTATATTCCGCCTGAAAGACTGTAAAAAAAAACAAAAACAGAAACTGATTTTCAGCGGAAATCAGAAAAGATTAACCAAATAACATTATTTTTTAATTGGTAAATAGAATGACGACATTTGTGCTAATAACAAAAATATAAATTTATAATATTTGCATTCATTAAATTGTGTAAAATAAAAATCAATCCCTACCCCTAAATGATACTATACGGATCCATCCAAAACACATTTTGCGTTCAATAATTTCCAAATTGAACAACAATTCCGACAAAAAATGTTTTACAAATCAATACAAATGTTATGTCTGATTGATTATACGTTCGGGTTCCGTTGCGACACTGTAAAAAAAAAATGCAAAAGCGAAAACTGATTTTCAGCGGAAACCGGAAAACTTTAACAAATTAACTTTAACTTTTTTATTAGTGAACACATTGAAGAAATTATATATAATAAAACAATGAAAAATGAAAATAAATCAATAGCCCTCAATGAAACTGTGTCGAATTGCTATTATTACAGCAACAAAAATTCGATATGAATTTGGAATTTATCTTGGTGATTTCAATACTTTGTTAAAATGTTTATAGTGATGGATTTTGATCACTATAAACGTTGCTACAATCTTATAGCGAGGTTTATAAATTCGAAAACAGTTACTATAACATGAGTTATTGACCAGAATGAATTTAGACTAACCAATCAAATGGCCCAGTGGTTAAAACGACTATATTTGGATCAGAAGGTACCGTATATAAACGCATTTGTGGCTCTTTGTTGATATGCCGAGTTCTTGAGCTGAAACATTTTTCATGTCAATACTAAACGCTATTGTGGAACGTTCTAATGTGTGGATGGTGTAAAAAGCTTCGGCTGCTGCTTAGGACTTAAAACTACACTGCGAACAGATGCGAAATTAGTGAAATATATGTATTCATAAAACAATGTTGGCAAACTTTCAAATTAGCACATATCCGGTTCTAACGGTATAAGTTTCAGCTTAAACTTGAAAGATTCCCTTCTGACGTTAATTGTAATTTATTGAACAAGCCAGATGTTTCATAATTTTCATTTTTCATTGTTTTATCATCGAAAATATTCGAAATTTATATTTTTGGGATAAGGACAAATTTCTTCAGTGTTCACTAATGGAAAAGATAAAGGGATAGGTTTCGCTTTTGCATTTTTTTACAGTGTCGCAACGGAACCCGAATGTGTAATCAATCAGACATAACATTTGTATTGGTTTGTAAAACATTTTATGTCGGAAATAGTTTAAATCAATTATTTTGCTGTTCAATTTGGAAATTATTGAACGCAAAGTGTGTCTTGGATAAATCCGTATAGTATCATTTAGGGGTACGGATTGATTTTCATTTTACACAATTTTATGAATGAAAATATTTAAAATTTATATTTTTGTGATAAGCACAAATTTGTTCATTGTATTTACCAATCAAAACTAGTATGTTATTTGATTAATCTTTACTGATTTCCGCTGAAAATCAGGTTCTGTTTTTTTATCGCCTTTCAGGCGGAATATGAAAATTCTTTTTCCATTTTTTCGGCTCCTGGACTAGCCCTAATTTTTTCCAACCAGCACTAATTATAACAAATTCGGTTCTAACGGTATGAGAAATTTTAAGCTTAAATTCGAAAGTTTCCCTGCTCCAGTTACCCACATCTAAATATTGAATATAAATCCACAAAGGATATAGACAAATTGAAGGCAAAGCCTACTTAACATTTACCGGAAGTGGTGCCTGTGATAACTATTCTCTAAATTTGAAATCTGGACCTACTATTTAAAAAAGTACTTTTAGTGATAAGGGGTTCTATTAGTTGAGTGTTGGTCATTCTATGTTACGCTCCACACTTGTTACCATCCAAACACTGCCAATAAATCAATTTTGCAGTTTACAGTTTGCCTAAGTCCCTCCTTATTTCAATGGCGTCTTTATTTCAGAAGGACTTAAATATACACTTTATTGCTTTATATTTTAAGCTGATTTTAATTTTTGAAAAAATTTTACTGCGCCATTTTCAAGAAGTTTGATTGAAATTAAAAAATATTCCAAAACAAATTATTGAACACTTTGTTTGAAAACGGAAACTTGCCTGAATTTATTTAGGTAATAAGAAAGTGGAAATATTTTCAAAATTAATTTAGTTTGAAGTCAAATTTATACAATTAGTTTAGAATGTTGTCATAATAATTTAAGAAAATCTCTGATATTTAGCAAATTTTGTGATGAACTTTTAATTCGTTTTATGGTATACATACTTTCCGAAAGTAGCCTTTTGTCAAGGTTTTTCTCCTTATCTAAAATTGTTACATCCCCTACAGAAAACAAGTGGCTGGTTTGTCATAAATGCCTCAATTTTTATTTTAAATTTGATTGTAGCTCTACGGGAATTTGGGAATTTTATCCTTTAATTTAGTACACAAAAATGTTTCTAAATTGTTACAAGCAGAACGTGTACATCATAATCTCGTAACAAAAATTTAATTTTCCCAAAAAGAATTTTGACATGCCACTCTCTATATCGGCGGCAATTTTGGAGTAAGGAACAAAACCTTTTTTAAAAGGGAGACAAAATTTGTTCCCTAATTTTAAAATTTTGAAAAAGGTCTAGAGGAATTTCTAAACTGATGAAATTTACGATCCACTTTTCTATCACTGCCCTCTCATCCGCATTTCCAGTGCTCTCCTAATACCAACGATGTTACATTCAACGATTATTCAACGGTTAAATTTTGATGTTTTTTGAACGTTTATGCTTAATCATTTCAGAAACTTCAAAAAGGCTATCAACAAAAATAACGTTTCGGTAAGTAATTTTGAAAAGGCCCGTGAAAATCCAAATTTAATTTTTTTTTTTTTTTTTTTTTTTATATTTAAAATAAATTTTATTTATTTATTTTATGTAATTACAATCTAGTCTCCTGGACTAATGAGCAATTTGTTTCTGACTTAATTTACTAACTTAAATTAATCTATGGATTCTTCCCATCGGCGTTCCATAGTGTTTGGTAAATTGAAGTAAACCACATCTTTGTTGTGGATTTTAGATCAGCATAATGCTGCTTAAACTGACAATCACACCAGCTCAAAAGGTTTGGTTCTTTTAAGTCTGCGAACTAAATTCGTGATGCTTAGGAGCTGAGTTGCCTCAATGTTCACATGTTGGCGGAGCCTTTCTTCGTGTCTCCGTGCATTTTCCTGGATTTCATTTAAGATGAGGTTCATTTTAAGGTCCCTATGAAGGTCATTGTTCCTGACATACCAAGGTGCATCAACGATGTTCCTTAATACCATATTCTGAAATCTTTGGATGATATTTACGTTGCTCTGTTTGGTACAACCCCAAAGCTGAATACCATAAGTCCAAATCGGTTTCAATATTTGCTTATAAAGTAGAAGCTTGTTGTATGTTGATAAAGAAGAGTTCCTTCCCATCAGCCAATACATTTTTCTGTATTTAAGTCTTAACTCTTCACTTTTCTTCTTGACGTGTGCTCTCCATCGTAGTTTAGCATCCAGGGTCATGCCGAGATACTTAGCTGTGTTCGCATGAGTATTATTTCCCGATTTATGGTAATCGGAATATGTTCGATTCGTCTGTTTGTAAAGTTGATGTGAACTGATTTAGCTTCATTTAGTTTTATTCTCCATCTTTTTGCCCATTTATATATTTGAGTTATAGCTGATTGTAACTTCTGTGTTGATTCTTCGTTGCTTTTTCCAACAGCTAAGATCGCCGTATCATCTGCAAAAGTTGCCACCGTGTTGTTTTCTAATGTAGGAAGATCATAAGTGTATAGTAGGTATAAAACCGGCCCTAATACACTGCCCTGTGGAACGCCTGCATTGATTTCTTTCAATTCAGAAAATGTATCATCTAACTTAATCCTGAAGAACCTATCTTTTAAGTATGATTCCAGTATCTTAGAAAATTGCATTGGTAGAAGATTCCTTAACTTGTGGTTAAGTCCTTCATGCCACACTCTATCAAACGCTTGTGCAACGTCTAGAAATACTGTTGAACAGACTTTTTTCTCCTCTAATGCTTTCTCAATTATACTGGTTATTCTGTGTACTTGATCAATTGTTGAGTGTTGGTTGCGAAAACCGAACTGATGATTTGGGATCAAGTTTTTACTCTCGATTATCGGATTTAATCTTTTTACCAGAAGCTTCTCAAAGAGTTTGAACATGACTGGCAATAGCGAAATTGGCCTATAAGACGATGTTATGTGCGGTGGTTTCCCAGGTTTTGAGATCATAATTACTGCTGCAATTTTCCATAAGCTTGGTACACATTTGATTCTAAATGCTGCATTTATAAGATTGGTGAGTTTCACCAGAGCTTTCCTTGGCAGTTCTTTTAAGATTTCTGCAGTAATAAGATCGTCCCCAGGAGCTTTTTTCGTATTCATATTAGCTTTTATCTCACGCATGACTTCTTTTGGTGTTGTCGGTAGGATTTCTTTACTTTCTTGCACAGCTTGTTCAGTTATTATCTCGGCTTCCAACGTTTGGTCTTCATGTGGCTGGAATATTTTTTCGAGGTGTTCGGCTATTTCTCGAGCTTTGTCTTCATTATTTCTAGCCCATTTCTCACCTGCTATTTTTATTGGGGGAATCTGCATTATTGGTCTTTTGATTCTTTTGGTTGCTTTCCAAAGAGAATAATCAGTACTGTTAACATTAGTTAATTTTCTTAAATAGTTGCTGATTGATTCATCTTTCAATTCTTTGATCTCTCTTCTTAATTGTTGAGTGAGATTGTTCAAATGAGTTTTATCTTGGGGGGCCCTTGTTTGTTGCCATACTCTTCTCGCTCTTCTTTTTTCTGCGAGGAGTTCCCTAATTTCTATAGGGTAGTTGTTTCCCTTGATTTTCGTTTTAATTTCAGGAGTATTTTCCCAAGCTGATTGCTGTATATCTTTTACAAATTTGTGAACTTCTTTGTCTAATTGTTCTTCAGTCTTTAACGGAACCATTAAGTTAATTTTTTGTTCTAGCGATAGTCTAAAGCATGCCCAATTAGTATGATTATTTACTAGGAATGGGTTTTTTTCTTTCTGAATGATGTTTTCACTTAACGTTAGAAGTATTGGTGAATGATCAGAGTTTAAGTCGTGGCTTTCATCTACTTGTACATAATTTACAGATATGTTCTTTATTATAAAGAAATCAATCAGATCTGGTACTTTGTTTGGATCAGTTGGCCAGTAGGTTGGTTTTCCAGTTGAGAGGGCTTCACAACTGCATTTTCTGATAGCTTTTAGGAGTTCTTTACCCTTAGTCGTTGTTAATCTGGATCCCCAGTGGACATTTTTTGCATTAAAGTCTCCTCCAAGTACAAATCGTTTTCCTAATTTACTGAGGAACTCGAGATAATCTTTTTCTTTCATTGAGTGCTTCAGTGGGCAGTAAATACTAGCAATACAAATAGAACTACTTTTGGATTTGACAATAACAGCAGTTGCTTGTATTTCTTCCGTTTCATATTTTAACTCCTCATAGTGATGAATACTATTTCTAATTATAACAGCACTACCTCCTTTAGCAGTGTTTCCAGGGTGAATAGTGTGATATATTTGATAATTTTTAAATTTAATGTTTGATTGTCTAGTGAAGTGTGTTTCCGTGATGAGACATACATCGATTTTTTCTGTGTCCAGGACCACTTGCAGTTCTTGTTGATGTTGCATCAGTCCACTGGCATTCCAACATAAGATTCTAAGATCTTTGGCCATTTTTCTGTTTAGGGATGGCTCCCTTAGTGCTGTACTCTAGTTTCTGTAATCGCTCATCAAATGTATTTAGTCTGCTTAAAATTAATTTAAGTGTTTGACTTATATCGTCATTTTGAGCAGTTTTTCCTGGATTTCCGTTGCTCATCATTACTTGAGCATAAGTCATTTTACCAAATTGTCCTTGAGTAGTTCCCGACACTCTACGATTTACTTCGGGTCGGTTCATCTTAACCGCTTGTTTCCTGAATGAACTTGGATTTTTAGCAATCACGTTCTTATTTTTGATATTTTGCAGTTCAATAGCAACGCTGCATCCTCTGTAGTTAGCCGGATGGTTTTCTCCACAGTGAACGCATTTAGGTTGAACATTTTGGGCTTTTACACAATCTTTGGTATGATGTTTACCTAAACATTTGACACACCTAGGTTCCCTGTTGCAATATTTTTGTGTATGTCCATAGGCTTGACATTGTTTACATTGTGGTATAAGCTTAGATCTTCTTAGAGGCTGAATAACCACTTTGCACCCCAAGATGTACTTAATTTGATAAATGTTTTCGATATCTTCATCAGTATCGAAGGTCAATATAAACATGTTGAGAGGTACTTTGCCTCTCCGTTTTAGCTTAATCGATGCTTCAGTTGCCTTAAATCCTTTTGCTTTCAGGTCATCAATTATTTTATCTGGTTTACACGTAGAGTGTAAGTTTTTAGCCATGATCCTAATTGGTCTGGTTTGTTTATCTTGAAACGTGTGCCAAGCACGTTTTTCTTCATTTAACATTTTTCTCATTTTTCTGTATGTTTCAGCATCTTCTAAGTTTATTTTGATGGTGTTTCCATTCATCACCTTTGCATTAAACTTATCAGTAGCAGTTATTGTTTTTATTTTTTCATAGAGTACATCGTAGTCTTTGACTTCATCTATTACTATTGGTGGTGGTGGAGGTATTTTTTTTTTGTTGTTTCTGGATAATATTTGGAACATTATCCTTTAATTGAGGTGGGGAGGGCGTATTATTCCGTCTCCTTTTTTTCTCCCACCTTTAACTCTAATCCACTCAGTTTCTCGAACTAGTTCTTCTTCATCCGTATGATACTCTTGTGGAGTTGTATTCTGGTTAGGAGTAGAACCGATGTCCTCCTTAGGCTTAAGAGCTTTAACTTCGTTTTCAAGCGTCTTCATACGCTCCTGCACCCATGCAATTGTAATATTCAGTTGCTTATTTATATTGTTGGCTTCAACTAATGCATTATTAGCTTTACACAATTCATTGTGAAGCTTTTCTTCGTTTGTAGAACGAGTGATGTGGCTGCTGGCCCCAATGGAGGGACTACCGCCTCTTATCGGAGAATACGCGACTTTGTTACTCCTCTGGAAGGAATGTGAATTATCCTTTTCTGTTTCACTCAAATGAGCTTGTTTATTCACCAACATGTCTTGGGATTGGTTAAAATAATTGTAGTATAGCAATGGCTGGTCTCCCCCAGAATCCATGAGACCGACCTCCGAAGAGGGTGGATTTAACTGAGCAACAGGTGTACCACCTGGGGTATTAGTTTCCTTATTTGTTCCGCTCATTGCTCATTTATAGTGTACTGCACTCGCCTCTAGTATTTCGCCGATGCTTTACATCGTTGCCCGGGTGTTACCACGTGGAGGTATACTAGACACATTTGGTGGTTTCTACATAGTTGCAGCGTTGGAATATAGACCACGAGGTACATGGCTATAGACGGTCAACCCCTACCCTATTGAGACGCACCCAACACACCCAAATTTGGCTACTCCAAATTTAATTGTTGTAAATAGTCACAAAATTTTTGTTTCGATCTAGTATATGAAAATTCTTTTTGAAAAAATTTGATTTTTGTTACGAAATTAAAATACATAAGTTGTTAGTAGAGCCACAAGCACAATTTCCAAAAAATTTTGTTTCAAAATTAACGGACAAAATTCCCGTAGAGGTATTGTTGTATACGTTGAACTAACCTCATATTCATGATGCCACAAAAAAATTTAATATATCACAATTTCGAATCTTTTACGACAAACCAGTCTCTGGTTGTCTATAGACGATGTAACAATTTTAGATAAGAAGGAACATCTTGAGAAAATGCTACTTTTGAAAAGTATAATTTCAAGTTTAGTTAGTTAAGTTTAAGTTTCTAACTTAAGGTTAAGTTTTTCAATTAGTGACAAATATAACACAAAATTTCGGAGGAACCACAAAAATAATAATTTCAAGAAAATTTAAATATTTTATTTAAGAAATCGATCTCCGGCCCAAATGACTGCTCCAAAAAATTCTTCAGTACTTTATTTAATCTATGTAAGATTAGGAACTAACGAAACGTGTGTGTTCCAATTTGTGCCGGAGGCAGAGAAATTTGTCTGAGTTGGCTGTGTATGGAAACCCAAAATTGACAAAACTAATTTTTGATTTATGGAATCGATCATAATACCATTAGTACGAGTAGTGTTCCAAATTATTTCTTGCCGGTGAGCCATGTTATACTATATATTAAAAATTCTGATTTTAGCCCTACTGTAGAACCGAAAAATTATTCTGTCCAAAAAATAATAGGTTTTATAATAGGAACTATTTAGAGAATTTACAAAATATTACAGATAATAAATTTCAATAAAATCCACCAACCAATGTGCTTCAATCAAAATATCGTAGGCAGTGGTTTGCAATATTTCCTGAATTTGAGCCAAGGTTTAATTAAGAAATCCGACTCTAGATAATATGGCCAAAGGAATTTTCCAGAGGCCAAAAGAATCGACTTAACATTTCAAATCTCCACTTGAAGCTACACTGCCTGGGTTGGTACACTACCTGGGTTGGTTCCTTATGTAAAAAAAAAAAAATGTATGAAACAATTTGTTTGATTAATGGAACGAACCATATAATATACACCACATTAGTGGTGTTCCGCAAAATATTTCGAATTTGGCTTTTATTTTATTTAAGAAATCCGACCCAAACGTCTTATTTGGGAAAGAAATGTCCAAAAAATTTTCAGACCATACATAATTTGGTTTTATATTAGGAACTAATAATAGAATCGGCTTAAGAGCTCAGATATAAAATTTCACAAAATACATTGCCAAACGTGTTCCGTTTGTAGCTGGAACCTTTAAATTAAAAAGGCCTGGAGAATTTTTCTTTGACAAATCTAATTACCCCATTTTATTTTTGTCTAATGATGAATTCTGGAGCTGCTGCGATTATGCATCAGTTCTATTGAAATTGGGTCTTCGACTTTACCAACAGATTTTATGATCAATGGAATTAGTTGCAACACCTACAAATTATGAATCAAGTCATCGGGTTTGAAAATTATCGAGAAAAGATTTCACCACGTATATGTTTTGTGACCAGTGCGGATGTTCGTCGCCACCAAAGCAATTTCATCCAGGGTTGTACTTGAATGTAGATATTTTCAGGGATGATTCCTTTATTAATTTCAAATAAAAAATTGTTCTTGAAGTGGCGGGAGGGGGGAGGGGGAGGAGGTTAATTTTTAATATTTACGGAGACACAGTGCGTTAAAGAAGTTTGGCATGGTACATTCACGTATATTTTTCTTAATTGCTCCATATAGTTAGGTAACCTAAGCCAAGCATTTGTAATATTATTTTTAGGAATCAGTCAAATAATAAAAGCAATTTTGTTAAGGAAGGTTATTTAAGTAGAAATGTTTTGGTTTAGAAATTTTTTCAAATATTTTCCAGGTTTAAACGTTTTTGACCTGGTCACCCTACTTGTGGGATAAACTTCATGGTGGACAACCTTTGGATGAAAATTGATTTATAGGAGGAAGATAATTGTTAATTTCGCTGGGTAACGAGTCGAGCAAAATGGGCATAATAAACCTACTCGTAATACGAGTATTATCAAATTTCACAATCAGTCATTTCCGTTTAAAAATTTCAAATGTACCAGATATTTGCCAGTAATATTTAAAACAATTAATAACTTAATTAATGTACCGGTGTAAAGTTTTTGGACACTTTTTTTAAGGCCAAACATTTTTACGAGTATACATTGTGAAGATTTGTTGGACATATATTTATGCGCGTATACTTCTTTTAACAGTATATTTAACAAAAATAAAATAATTCAAATAAAATAAGCATCAAATAAACATTCATTTCCAATTTTCTTTTTCAACAAATCAAAGAACTAAGCGCCATTTTGATATGAGCCGTCGAATTGTTAAATTATAAATTTTTTTGTAAGAACCATATGGCTCATATCAAAATGGTACTGAATGATTTCAATTTCGCAATGTATGCCCTTTACAACCTATATAGTCACCATATGAGCGAAGCTCTGAGATTCGAGAGCAACGTCCTTGTTCCAAGCGAAATCCGTTGATTTGTTAATTTTCCAAATTTTTTTGCAACAGCCCTACGACTCCTATCAAAATATCAAAATGGCGCTAAGTTCAAATTGGGAACATTTTTTTTGCGCCCAACTTTGATGAGAATTTTTATTTAAACAAATTTTGTTTGAAAAATGTTGGCTGGTAGTTGGGTTTTAAAACTAAAATTTAGAATTATCCACCACAAGCAACTTGTTTTGACTGATTATATTGAAAGTAGATTTTGTCAGGTCAGGATACATATTGTCAAAAGGTCAATCGTGACCTATTGGAGTTCGTGGATAAGTCTAGTTTAATAAAACAAGAGACTAAGTTTACCATGAATACTGCAGTAGCTCTTCTGAAGAGAGTTTTGCCAAAAGATTTGTATAATTGTGACGAATATAATCGCTCTAACCGCCAACGTGTAAGCTAAACAGATGAAATTTCTCTAACTTACAAGAAAATGTACTGGAAGCACATAAGCAGCACCAACATAACCATTTATATTGTGCCATTTCCAAGAGTGATTTTAAGGAAAACCAGTGAAATAAGGAACCAGGATCAACAGCAAGGTGGCTTGGTTTGGTTCATAAGCTTCAAAAAATCATTGGATATATGTAGGTCGCATCATGTATATAACGAATATAATAAGCCCAGAATAAGATAGAACTGGATTAAGAAAGTAAACATTTAAAAATCACAACTGGAAGCGTAGCATATTTTGTCGAACCGGAAGTTTACCTTTCAGTATTCTTTCAGTATACCTGAAAAAAATTGAAATTCAGGAAGCTCAAAAAATAATGCGAACATGTTCCTATCACGAATACTGACCTGTGGGAAGTTTTTAATACATTTCACGTAAGTGTATAATTGTTTGATAGTGTAATTCAAGAAAAAATTAATTGTTGAGAAACAAGATCATACCATAATGGCTCGCTTGGACGCCATGTAGGATAGAACGATGATACTTTACACAGAAAGAAATCCTGGTTTTCAATTTAAAAAAATACATTTTTGAAATAAAAAACCGCAAAAAATAAAAAAAAACCGTGTTAAAACAAAAAAAAACCTATTTAAATTTAAAAATTTTATGATTTTAGTTATTTGAATTAGATTTTTAAACTATTTTTTTACTTCAAGTGGCAATTTTTTTTAAATTATTGTTAAATTCAAATAAAATGTTTTTTGAACCAAATGAGAAGTATATTTTTTGTTGTTTAAAAATAAAATGTTTAGATTAAATATTTTTTATTTTATTTTATCACTTTGAAGTTTTTGAATTAAAAGACAATTTATTATTTTAAGAAGAAAACAATTTTCGATTATTTATCATTCCTCAAAAGAGAACAAATACGAATATGTATAATTTTAAATGTAAATTGAAATGTTTCTATTATAGTGAATACATGTTTCATCTCTTTACTAGCTATGTATTTTAATATAAGAAACCCTAAATGTTATAATAATACGGACTGACACAGAAAGGGGCAGGCAAATATATATTGCAATCAGTTTTCTTTCTAATATGTTGAAGTTTTAATTTCAAAAACAATTTTGGTGAAATTACGAAATCCTTCTAAATGATTATGTAAATTATCTTTGTTTTACATTTAATCTGTATAAATAATTTGTACAAGACTAATGGTAGTTCCAATTTGCACATAATGCTTGATTTGTTATACTATATACACTCACCGGCTAAAGTAATATACAATAGCGAAGTATATTAGATATACATAGCTAGTGTATGTAAACTTTGGTCGATGACTGTTTATAATTTAATTACGTTATCTGTATACTCCTAGCATGAAAAATAGTGTGTTTACCTCTTGTTTGCAGTGTTTTTTTTTAAACATAATTATTAAAAATTTTCTTTTTTTATTCTAAAATATAACATTTTTATTATAAGAATCATGTTCTTATAATAAAAATATTATATTTTAGAATAAAAAACATATTTTAAATATAATGTTTCAAACAATTAATACAAACATTTCTTTTTCAGTGTAAAAAATAATTTATTTACTTTAAAAATATTTTAATTCGATTAAAAATTTTTAATTTTGATTTAAGTGTATTATTTTTATGTTAAAAATATTATATACTTCGATTCAAGAAAACGCATGTTATAATTTCGATCCGTACCATTATTGTTTAACAAGTGATTAGTATCGGAAAAATTTAGGTTGGACAGTGTTTAAAAGTGTTAAAAATAGAGAGAAATATTGTTTATACAAATTCTAAAGTAACATAAGCTTGTAAAATTGTTTTAATTTAAGTACCTGCACACTTTTGAAGATTTGAACATTTTTTAACAGGTAATGTCAAACTAATAATCTGAAAAACTAAGAGCTGCCATAAATTGGAAATCTATAAGAAATTAGAATTAACCCATATAACTTGTACATTTATTTTTTAAGGAAAACAAATCAATCGAAACCGGCTTCGTTATTTGGATAGGGAGGATTTTAAGGAATTGATTCCTGAATCAGCATTTGGTATACGAATTGAATTTCGCGACAAATTGCGCACGTGGAGAAAGCAACAATTCGGCGATGACACAATTACCAATTATTCCACAGTTCAGTCGTGGCTCGAGAAACACAATGCAAGCTTCTCTAAAAGTAACTCCGGTAAAACTTCCGTTCCTGTAAATACGGCGATACATTACCAGGAGTTACCAGGAATTTCAAATCAATTAATTACTTTAGGATGTAATGGATATTCTGAGTAGGAAAGGTGAAGATATTTTATTTTATTATAATGAACATGGCGTTTTGACGGAGAAACACGGATCAAAATTAACGAAAATTATAATGGAGACAATCCATTTCAATAAAAAAGAGTTAGCGTCTCGAGACTTCCAGAATATTGCGGACCAGATAGAGAATATTTTTCCAAAGATGAACAGTGTAAGTTTGTTTGAGCAAGAAACTTTGAATTACTTATAATTTGTGCTGTTTTGTTATTTCGTAAGATTGGAATATTTAATTTTAATGAATGTTATATAATTGGAGCTTTCTATTTACAAATATGTTTAGTATACTTCAAATATTTAAAGTTTCCGCGGTTGCTAAGTTTTATATTAAATTTAACAGTCACATAACTCAACTATATACTATTGCAATACTTGAAATATGTGAATAGAATGCGGCTATTGACATAAATCTTAATATTTCCAATTTAAATTTAGGTAACATATTATTGTTCCGGCAAATAAAATTTAAATAACCCTAATTCAAATGATACAAAGAGAAAACGGCAGTCGGGGAAAATTTATCATACATATGTTAATAGTAAACATTATAACAAAAGTAATGTAATCGCCACACCAGCCACAAATGATTCAACTGGAAAAAGCGAACCAATTATAGAAAACTATGACAAAGGAACTGAAAATGCAGCTAAATCATGGTTGTACTACAACGGAAGCAATCAGCCATTAAACGAGATCTTAATTCAATGTACTAAATCTTATCAATTAAGAAAAGACGATATATTGAAAAAAAAAAAATAATGAAGAACTGTTCAAGGGATGGCCAATTTGTAAAACTGCAATTGCACCACAACTCGTAAGTTTCGTTTCATTATATCTGCCTATTGTCTTTCTTGGTTTATTCAGAAACATACCATTATATGTATATATGTATTAAAACGTAATAACATTTTTAATCATTTTAAAATCTCTTCTATTTACAGATCGACAGTGATTTCGAAACGAAATATAATAACAAATCGAACTGTTTGTTTGAAAAATGGAGTCATTTTACTCAAAATATTTTTAGATTTTTAAAGCAAACATAAAAGATGCGAATACCTTAGCCCTAATTCACAAACTTGAAACATCCAAAAATGAAAGTGCGTTTTCAATATAGATTAAGTCATAATAAAACAAAACAGAAATTTCTGAACTTTTATTTTTCAGATTTTGTCAACTTTAAATTTTTCGTAATTCTGGCGCAACTTCTTTCACCAGTGGCACGGTATGAAGTGGAAAAAAAATAAAAAAAGAAAGAAAACTGGAAAAATTACCATAAAAGAGCCGGAGGAATCGCTGGTAATTCATCTGAATTCCTTGTCCGAATTACAGGAAAAGATTAAGGCAGTTCAAAATTCCGCTGGGCAAAACAGAACCTGCATTCAGCCACTGATCATATATTGGAGATATCGATACTCAGGAACCACAAATTTATTTGTATATTGATAATTTTAAGTATAGTTTCCCAAATTTTGTTTCATCTTTATCATCATGTTTTAAAACTTTCCAAGTTTTAAATTTAAAGTATCCGTTGGCAAGTATACCAGTGTGGGTTTTTGTGCAAACATTTTTTTTTAACATCGACACTGAATACGATGAAGAAATTTCTAGTGTTTTAAGTTTAATATCCTCTTTTAATGAGTAATTTATAACCCCCATTAAGTTTTTATTAAAGTTTATAACAATGGTTTTCTGTTTCAAATGTAAAGAAAACATACTATTATTTCCAATATTCATAAAACATTTAAAATCTGTACATGGGTTAACTGGAACGGATAACTATCGATGCGCTGAACATAATTGTACAATGAAATTTAGTAATTTAAAGAACTTCAGAAAGCATTCCTTAAATTTTCATTTTGATCAAAATAAAATTACAGAAAAAGTATCGCCAAATTTATTAAAATGTGAGGATCGAAGCCTACCTAGCTCACTCGGTAATACTTATGTCCAAGCAGATAACAATTTAAGTGTTGTTTCAAATATTCCTAACTTGTACCCAGAAAAAAACGATACATATGTTACTACAGAATTCCCAATCCATTACTTTTCAAGCCCACCGCTAGATATCTGCAAATTAGTACATGGAAAATTTTATTTAAGGAATAAAACTATAAATATAGAATAAGATAATGTAAATAATTTAATGTTAAGACTTATAATAAGATATTGAATGTATATCAATTATTTTATTTTTATTTTTTTAAATTAATAATTAAATATATCTAATATTGAATTAAAAAAGTTTTGTCTTTGAAATTTATAATCTTCCTTTTTAAATCGAAAATCCCATGTTTACATCAATATTAATGGCTTTTATTTTAAAAGTATTTATTATTGATATTTAAGAATTTTCTCTTTTGCATTAAAATTTTAATATTTTCCAACAAAAATTAAAGTTTTTAAAATTAAAATCTACTTTTTAATTTAAATGGCACTTGAATGTTAAAATAAATGTACAAGCTGTTTACAATAAAATCTATTATTTTAAAACAAACGACATAAAGTTTTTGTTTCAAAAATTATTCATTTAGAACTAAAATAGCTAATTTTTGAAACAAAAATTTTTAATTTTTGGTATAAAAATTACATGATTGTTAAACTAAGTAAATCATTTTTATATTGAATAATTATATTTTTATATTAAAAACCAAATAATGATAAAATTTTTAAATTAAAAGAGATTTTTTTAATTGTTAGATGTCATTCAAAACAAAAAGCAGATACCTTTTAAATTGAAAATAATTCCTTTTGGCGAAAAATCATGTCGTATTTCATTTGATTTTACTGTTTTTTTTTTTAAAACTAATGCGATTTTTTTTTTCTGTGTAGGCTTTCCAAATCTGTACGCGCTAATCCATAATTTAGGGTTGGGCTTTCGCTTTGATGACAAATTTTCAAATAGTACCAAAATGATCGAATATATAGAAAATCGTGATTCTACACTTTGCTAAAAAACACAAATCTCAGAGATTCGATCGCACAGGCACCATATAGGATAGAAAGAGGATACATTAGCCTTTCCAAATCTGTATGTGTTATTCCATAATTTAGGGTTGGGCTATGATGACAGATTTTCAAATATTCCAATATGATCGAATATATGGAAAATCATGATTCTACACTTTGCTAAATAACCCAAATCTCAGAAATGGGCGATATATGATCGGTTGGGTTCGAATGATGGGATGGGCTCGAATGGAAAATTCTCAAAGGAGAACTAATTTTCCCAAAATGATTTGGAGGCGGTACCACACTAAGTCAATTAACAAAAATCTCAGAGATATGCTCATGTCCTGACTATATACAACGGATCGGGAATATAATGAGCTGACTATGAGTGCATATATGCTATTCCCTTATAACGGGTTGGGCTCGATTGACAAATTTTCCAAAAAATTATAAAATTTTATTCATTTCAACTTAAACAAAAAAATCGGGTTAGTACTCGTATATAAAGGAAATTTTTTCTCATTTTGTTTTAATTACTTTATCAGATTTCGTGCTGTTCAGATCGTGTTTTTTGGTGATTTTTTGTGGTTCTCTTCTTGCTATTCATATTCAAAAGTTTTTTTCAAAACTCGACCCTCGCTATTTTTTGGACTGTTGTTAAAACTCATTTTATATTGTTGATTTGCTCGTTTATATTATTGACCTTGGCTTTTTATTGGATTTTCTTTATTACTGGATTTTAATTTGTTTATTGTTTAGCGTTATTATTTGTGATTTACTTTGTTAGTGTAAATTATCACTAATTATGTCGCCTTCATATACAAAATATAATTATAAGCTAAAACGGAACTCTGTTAACCTACCAAGTTTGGTTTTGGCTTTAAACCAGTTAAACATTGGTGATATTAATCATTTGGATATCGGAAAAGGTTACAAGCTGTGATTTGGTGGTTAATATTTGTTCTGAATTGAAATTAAAAAATAATAAAACTAATCGTTGCAGAATAGTAAATTTCATAGAAAAAAATAAACAATTAATTATTAAATCTCTGGAAGATATTACCGATGTTGTAGTATTACATAAAGATCGTGATATGAGTGCAGACATTGAAAGTTCTATTAACGAAATTAAATCTGACTTGTCTCAAGACTGTAATTATGATGTCTCAATTTTAAACTTATTGGCAGTGCGAAATTCACAGGCGACTGGACTGGCGACAATCTCAGTCGTGAAGAAAATCGCAATAAAATCGATGATTGTTTAGTAGAAGTTGGCAATCCGTGTGTCATATCTTTTGAAACAATTCGTAAATTGGTCAAAAAAGGAAAAGGCTTTACAGTTTATGGTCACTGCAAAATGGTCCCTGAAAAAATACAAATTCCAATTAAAAGAAAACTCTTTATTGGAAATATTTGTTAATGGTTAAGCTTGCGTTGCTCATTATGACAAAAAAATGTTTAAGCAAGTAAGAGGAGTAAAACGTGAAACGTTTAAAAAACGTTTAGTGGGTACTTCGTGCCATAATATTGGCTTAGATTTGGCTGATAAAACAAATATCAAATTATTTGAAAAGGGAAACACGCAGTCATTTATCCCGTCTCAGACAATTCGAAAAATTAAATCAGAATTACTCAAGACAAACGATTTGGTTACGGATTGTGACGTGATTGATATCTGCGAAATGTTAATGGTGGAGCCAAAAAAAAAATAAGTATATTTACAACACATCTGTGGATCCACTAAACATTGTTTGCTTTCGGCAGTTGACGTTACAACTTTTAAACAAGTATTCTGTAAAAGGCATTTATTTTGACGCTACTGGAAAGGTGAAACACCCTATTTGTCACTCTTATCACAGTTACAAGAGGATTTTGTATTATGCATGTATGGTTAATAATAATTCCCAATTAATTCCTATCGGTGAATTAATATCTTCTTCGTAAAATACTGAAGCCATTAAACGGTTCTTAGATGATCTAAGAATAAATATGCCCAGAGATTTTCTACCGAAATATTTTGTGACAGATTGGTCTTGGGCTTTGATAAAGTCAATGCAGCAAAGTTTTAATTCAATGAGCGTTTTGGAATATTTAAGCTTTTCTTATGATGTGTTAACATCAAATAAACTACCAGATAAAGTCGGCAGTTTTATTTGTTGTAGCCACTTCGTGAATATAATTTAAACTCAAGTCACAAACAAATACAATAAAGTGAATTCGGAGATACGGAATTTTCTTTTAGATGTTTTTCGTATGTTACTAAATAGTAAACATTTAGCCAAAATCGATTTAATTTTTGAATCATTTTGTTTTATATTGTGTTCGAGATTTTCAAGCCATCTAGTTTCAGAATCCCTTAATACTTTAAAAAAAGTGGTAAATTGTGCATCGGACAATTTGAAAATAATACCTCATGAATCTCCGGAATGGAGATCTATCCAAAGGACTTCATTTTTTAGTAAATCAATCTTTAGTAGCAGCCCTTATTTTACCAGATACAATAATATTTATTTAAATGTAAAGCAACAAATAAAAACTGAAAACGATAATAGCCAAATTAATAGTTATTTTAACAAAGAATTTTTAGTTTTTTCTATTAAAAGTTATATGGCATATTTGCCACTTGGAGTATGCTTTGCATTTAAAATGGGAATTGAGGGAAGACTATTGAACGCTGGTGTTGAGAGTTGGTTTTCAATTGTCAAAAACCACTACACGAAACACGAAATATTACTAATTGGTAGATTTGTTAATATTATGAGGAAGAAAACAAGCAAGCTAGAAAAAATGGTCCAATTGTCGGCCATGGTCACTGAATCAAAAATTTTAAAACGAAAAATGTACAGTCCCAGACCAAATGATCCAAATAGCGATATGCATGAAGAGATGTGGAGTAAAAAAAATAAAAATTACGAATTCCCCGAAACATTTTGGAAAAAGAGTTTTAACACGATTTTCAAAAATAAACTCAAAAATGAATGTTTTTTTTTTAAAATAATAAAACTGAAGAATTCTTCAGAATGGTTTCAATTGTGAAGATGAGTCTAAAGTAATAAAAATTACAAATACTTGTGCTTTTGATTCGATAGCGCAAATTTTTATGTGCCTGTACTAGGATTTCGAATATTACAGTGGCTTTTTTCGATCATCAGAAAACAATTTTTTTAAATTTATTCGTGAAATGGCAAATTCAAATGAAACCGATTCAGTTCACAGCAGCAGATCAAAGTTGCTATTATAGATCTACGAAAACAGCCCAGCATTAGTTTCAACAAAAAATAACATTTCGTTAGATGCTTCTTGTCCTATATCTTTCATTAAAGAAAAAGTTCTTCCGTCGCCTCTAACTGAAACTCGAAATTGCTCGAAATGTGAACCAACACCTGCCTTGAGACCAAAGTTTTATGTTCCTCTTAAAGATGTTTTAAAATTAAACCAACGCTCGCTCAGCAATTTGCAATCAACCATAGATTTTGAGAGATCGTGTTGTTCGAAATGTCTTGCCGAACGACCGAGACGAATTTTTATTAACTATGGCATTGAAATTGTTGACGTAAAACCTATCAATAACGTTTACAATATTAAAATATATGAAATTAGCCAACAGTTGTCTCTAGATCATGAAGATCTACAATTAAAAGGAATAATTCACTTTGAAATGATGAAGCTAAAAAATTCGAATGGTCATTTTCGTGCCTATATTAAGCGACACAATAATAATTGGGAATTACATGACGATATGTTGCAATTTCCCATAGAAGTAAGTGCAGCAACTAAAATTAATCCGGCAATTTTAATTTATTCAAAACATTAATTATAAACGTAATTTTTGAAAAATTGTTGCATAAGATCAACCCATTAAACAAGAATAATAAATATAGATTTAAAAACCATAAAAGGGGATACGTTATGTTAATAGAATATATTCATTACTCGAGCACATCCCTGACATTTGTGTTAATTGACTTAATGTGGTACCGCTTTCAAAATCATTTTTGGAAAATTTTTTGAAAATTTGTCATTCGAGCCCAACCCATCATAAGTGAATGGCATATGCACTCCTAGCCATATTATTATATTCCCGATCCGTTGTATATAGTCAGTACATGAGCACATCTCTGAGATTTGTGTTAATTGACTTAGTGTAGTACAGCCTCCAAATCATTTTGGGAAAATTAGTTCTCCTTTGAAAATTTTTCATTCGAGCCCAACCCATCATTCGGGCCCAACCGATCATATTCTAACCAGCTTATTATATTCTCAGTCTGTGGAATATAGCCCCTACATAAGCATATCTATTAAATTTATGTTATTTGATTTAATGCGGCACTTTCGTCCTCATTTTAGTATTCAAAATTTTTAATGGTTTATTTAATTATTTAATTAATTGATATAATATATAACATTTTGATTAATTCCAAATTTGGTTAGTATTGGCAATTTTGTAAAACCTTTTTGCATTATTAATTTTAAATCGAAATACGAGAAAATAGTTGTTTTAATTTCTCATTAAACGCTTTTTTGTGTAGTTACATTTTTGAACGTTAGTAACTTTTTTTAACACTTTTTCTACCACTTATTTCTTACACTATTTTTAGTGGCAAACTACACTTTAAATAAACGTTAGAAACTTCACTCCGGTCGCACAGGCACAATATAGGATCGAAAGAGGATACATTAGGCTTTCCAAATCTGTATGTGTTATTCCATAATTTAGAGTTGGGCTCTGATGACAAATTTTCAAATATTATCAAAATGGTCTAATATATGGAAAATATTTATTCTGCTAAATAACACAAATCTCAGAGAACGAAATTGAAAAGGCGCATAATATTATCGAAAATTTGAACACGTACGATATGATAATGTGAACTCAATAATAACGTGACCACGATTTGTCAGATAGCTACAGAGTTGCCATTCCGGTACGGGTGGTACTGGAATTGCCAATTCCTTCTTTACTATACGCAAACCACTCCGCCACGAAAAGCCCGTGATCTTGTAGGGATTGGTTTTTACAGGAACCGCAGGTGATTCGAAAGATGTTTATAAAAATACTATATGAGTACTACAGTTTACTATACCGCTGTTAAATTATTAGCAGTATCTCGACTTGCTGTTAATAATCATTAATCACTGGTTGGTAATGAGAGTTGTTTGTTGCCGAATTTACTTGCATTGAAAATTGCAAATTTATCACCGCACAACTCTATATTATGGAATACCTAGCACATACAGATTTGAAAAACCTTTCTATCCTACATGGCGTTCATGCGAGCCAATTGTACACTTACGTGAAATGTGTTAAAAAAAGCGTTAAAAATGTTGTTTAATAACTTTAATTACTGTCAAACAAATGTAGTACAAATGTACTGTACACTTGCGTAAAATGTGTTTAAAAAATGTGTTAAAAACTTCACACCGGTTGAATACTGTATAACATAACCAAATTTGTTTCTCAGGGGTGGAATTTAAGAACTAGGTACTATCTTAATGATTACATGAGAAATCGAAGTAAAATCTTCAAAATCCCATGCCTAAAAACCTCAAGAGAGAATCTTGAGAAGTCCGAGTTATGAAGATTAAGAAGTCGCCTCTTTCTGTAAATTAAACAGTTATGTGCTGTTTAATACTAGAGAGAATGTGGCTATGCTACTAGCAGATTAGTGACCTTAGACATACATATTAAACCGAATGTCTAACAATTTTTATTTGGAAGCTACGAATGAAATCTGTTCTAGGGAACAACTCGGTATCGGAGTTACTACAGCAGTAGAATCAGTAGTTCCCAACTATAGTAAATAATTAACCTTAATAATAAAATCGTCTGGAAAATTTAGATAAGCAAGACATCAGCTGTTTATTAGTTTAAAAAATTGTGTGCATTTTTCTAATAAAATCAGTAAAAAAAACTGTGTCAACACATCACTAATTATAATATAATAAAATACATACATATGCCATGATAGCAGCATCATTCAAAAAAAAAAGTAAAAATTGTAACAACAAAATGAAATTATCTAATTAAAAATTGTTTATAAATACGTGTCATAAACTCAATTAAATTACATCACATACAATTTATGTAATATGCCAAAAGAGTTCAATATCTTTGTATAACAGCAACCTTTTAAAAGAACTCATAAATATTTAAAATAAAAATTAAAAATAAGAATTTTGGCATCAGCTCAAAAAAAATTTTTTTTTTTGTATATGATGATAATAAACCACACATTAACTCGCTCACACTTCACTTTATCCATATAATACATAATATTTAAAACATAATGACAAACATAAGAAGACAAATATAAATTTGATTTGTTTTTAATTCTTAGGGGCGTGTTCAGATTAAAAAGCATGCATCACTGAATCGTGGTTTTGACAGAGAACCCAAAAATAATAATAAAAAGCTCAACTACAAAAAAACAAATCGTTTCACAGAACATAGAACAGATTCAAATTTATGTACAGTAAGTATAGCAGACAAAAAACAAAAGTAAATAATAGCAAATTTACGAAAGTGCACAAAAAATAAGAAGCAAACTCAATTTTTTTGTTTTTGTTTTTTGCTAAAGACCGACCCCGATTTCTAGGACGTCCTACACGATTTTGATTTTTTACTGATGCATCCGGTGAATCCACATCACAGCAAAAGTTGACATCTGGAAATGAAAAAAAAAATGCACGTGCTGTTTTTTTATGGAAATCGTAACGGTTTTTTTTGTTTTTTTTTATTTTTCTTGAACTACTACTACTATAACTTAAGTTTTACTGAAAATTTTTGAAAAATGAAAATTACAATTTTGAGTCGGATTGGTGCGCGCGAATCAAAATGAAATCGATTGTCCACATTTTACTTTATTGTGTGTTAGATTTCGTGTTGAATCGCTGAATCATAATAAGCAAAAAGCATAATTTGACATTATTATGTACACAACATTAACTTAAGCGCTTTATTTTTATGTAAATAAAAATTTCTTTACATATTAAATTTGTACAGTGGGTGATAAAATGCCAGTTTACCTAAAACACATAATTATATCATAAAAAATTTATTCGGGCCGAAGGCCTATTTCTAATTTTATATTTAGTTGTTTATGAAGATTAGAATTTTGAATTTTTAAAAGAACAAAAAAAAAATGTTAAATCAAATTTGGTTAAAGTGAACTTATTTGAGTAATAGTTGATTAAAAAACCCAAAACAACCCAGAATTTTTGATTCGTTCGCAAGAGAATTGATTATTTTTTGTGAGAAAGAAAAATTGATTCCGGTTAAAATAAATTGTTTTAGAAACTTAAATGCTAACCCTGTGGATACAGGAGAAATAACGGGATTGGACTAGGGGAAATTGGATATTTTCTATGGAAATCGGGTTCTAATATAATAAAGAAGAAGAAGAACGCAAATTCTTTTACGGAAGGAAACCTCTGTTAAGCGAAGGACTTCATTATAATCGATTAAGAAATAACCGAAGTTCCAAAACTTATTTTAGAATCCCGTTTAAGAATCGGTCTAATTCCATTCTAGATGAATGCGGCCTTCCAAGTTTAAAGTAACATCGAACCAGAAAGCATTCCTCACCAAGCAAATGTGTTCGTCAAACTAGATAATTATCAATTAGATCGCAATGTTAAAATTGGACAATCTATTGAAACTGCTTAGAACCAGAGTAGAATTATAGAAATAGTGAAGACATAGTAATTAACATGTGTTAACTAATTGTGCTTTAAAATATCTATTTCGTTAATCCAAATTTAGAATCATTCAGTCCTGAGTCATCCACCAATAGAACGACATATTATGAGAGATAAATGAAACAATTTGCCTGACCAAACTAAAATATTCGACGTTTTGAAGAACCGGTCACAGGCTACACGGTAAAAGAATTTTACCGTAAAACAAACTGTTGGGATGACAGACTAGTGAGGCTCGATTACCAAATAATCTAGTTGCATTGACAGAGTAAGGTTTTGCTGATAGCGCGACGAGTTTGTTGTATCGAACATAATACAAACGGCATCATTCTTGATTGGGCTGACTTTTTTTATTTGTTTTTTGAAAAATAAATCAGAATAAAAGCAACATAGGTGTACACCAAAAACTAAATTATAATTCAAATACACTTTGAATTTGTTCACTCACTAAAATACATACATTCGTATTACCGCCACAATATATGTACATATCTCATTAATTTATTGTGGTGATAATACGAATGGATGTATTTTAGTGAGTGAACCACTACAAAATTTATATTACAAATTATTTGTACTTTTAAAATGTCAATGATAGTTCCATCTGTATTAAAATAGCTCAAATTGTATTTGCAATTTTATTTGAACACATACAATGGCGCCACTTGTACTTTCATTAAACCCAATAAAAAGAGATAAAAACTTTAATATATTGAGAGGTTTGTTCACTAATCGCACTTAGTCACCAATATTGAAATAAAAAGCGATTAGCTAATCACTAATCTCGATTACTATAACTAATCTCGAAAAATTACTAATCGAGTTTAGCTAATCCCTAGTTTGTCAGAAACATAGCTGGTCGCTTCTCAACAGAGGATCAGACGATCAGATTAGTAAAGCGAATTTACACTTTACATTTTGTATGTCATCCACAGTGAACACGTGATGATAATGGAGATGAAACAAAAAAATGTTTATACTATTCAATTGATCAATTTCAGGTGGTCATGGCGTGTATTAGGAGGGGGAGAGGGATTCAAATTGAGTAGCATCTACCAGCTTCATAACCTCTTAGTAGCTTCTGATCATGTTTGAGGCAGCCCCGGGTGTGCAGCGTTTTGTGAGATAGGCCACCCAATCATGATTCGCAAGTGTACGTGCTGCCTCCTCTTGGAGACCACCGAAAACTGATTGTTAATTGATAATGCTGTTGACAAGCGACTCGTGGAAATAAAATAGAGAAACAAATTGAAAATATGGATGGTGACGCTCCTAAAGCATCACAAACCAACAGAAGTTCTGCCGATCATGATGAATTTCAAACTTCCTGGTCGTGATACTAAACTATTGGTACGTGACTAGCATTCATTGATAGGTCTCTGCCGCTAAGATAAATCGTTCTGAGGAAAGTACGCCAACAAGCACTTAACAGATCCAGAGGGGAGGGGGGGTGATAGCGATCCGGTGACACACCCGGGTTCACAGTTTTATTATTATTATTATTGAAGGGCCACGCGGGCGATCAGCCACTTCGCACTGCGACCTAAAAGATCTATTGTGCTGGACCCTGCTTAATTATCCGTCCAGTCAAAATTCAGGTTCTTAATGAACCTGACAATACTGCTTCCCCGTAATTGATACATACTATCTGGGCTTATTGCTCTCCCTTCTAGATGTTTACTACAGCATGTAGTTCCGCTAGAAAGACGGTAGCATTGGAACCCAAGGACCTCGGGAGGGTTGTCCCACTCCCGTATATTCCTACTCCTGCCCCGTATTCCGTTTGATTTTACTATTACAAGTTGCTGGAAATTGCAAATCGCCTGTAGGTTACTCAGCTTTACTACAGGAAGGCCAAATAAAACTGGAGGGTGCCTGGTATCCAGAGTCCGCATAGTTTGAACTGATTAACCTATCAGCCATTCATCCATCGCCATATGCTGTTCCACCTTAGATTAGGGTTTTTTGTCAAGGTTTTCTCCTTTATAGCCGTACTTTAGCCTATGCCAAATGGCCAAAAATGTGCCAAATGGCCTTAGTAACCAGTGGTTGCCACGAGGAGACAGTACGTACACTTGCGAATTGTGAACAGGTTACCTCTTACACAATTGTACGCATCACGCAGCTGCCTAATGACAAGACCAGAACAGCTCACTTGATGCGCACCCTACTGGAAGGTTACGGAGCTGGTTGATTAATCTACTCAACTTTGGTTCCCCTCCTCCAATATTCGCCAAATCACCCGGGTTCACAGTTAACCCGTTGGGTTTCCAGAAATGATCCTGACCCTGGAAACCAAGGCTCTCTCCAGAAGGGCCATGTGGAGAAAGTGCTGGAGCGCGAGAGCGAGGAGCTTAGATCGAAGTTAATAAAGAGTCAATTCCGCTAGCGCAGCTGGTGACTTATTCGAATAAGACCACTATAGAGCAGCATAAAGCTACAGTTAAAGATGATCAGCCGTGCGAAGAAGCACAGTTAAAGGTTGTCGACGGTTGTGGTTGGTATCTTCCCAAAAATGGAACTATCAGCAAAAGCGATACAATTGATATAATTCCATCCATTTAAAAACCAATTTTACCTTTCCTTCAAAATTTAACTCACAATTAAAATTAAAAAAGAAAGTTTATGAGAGAGCGAGTAAAGTTAAACCCGCAAAGAATCTTTTTCAATTTGTTATTTCTTGTGGTAGTTTTTGAAGTAGCATCGCCTCAACCATAACTTTGGTCTTGTTCAGTGTCTCCCGAACGTTGGCCAGCGAGATTCCTGGGGTACAGGTCTGATCCAAGAGGCAGCAAGGGAGAATTAAGGAAAATACTAGGAGGGCATCAATGGTTACATCATTGGCTGCCCCACAGAAAATATCTACACCGGGTAAGCCACCCAAGAAGCTTGGTATAAACCGGGCTTCGATGAGTAGACGTCAGAAGTTGGAAGATGAAAATCAGCCACTTGAGGGCAAACCTGTGCCTTTACAGTCGTCGTCTAGCCCATGATGACATGAAATATTAAACGTCGTTAGTCCCAGATTTACCGGCCAACACATTGACATCGCCATTATTCAGGGAATATAGGCAACCAAATTAAGGGATTCCCTAATCAATGTCTAAGAGCAGCAAATTAGGCATGCTCGCAAATAAATCTTTTTCCCTTTCCAGATTCATCTCCAGCGACTCCGTAGCAGTTCTGGTGGAGGTTAGGCAGGAAAGATATCTACTTTCAGAAAGGCAATTTGGCAAGAGGTACTAGAGGTGACCTTTGCCAACTCACGTTTAGCTTACTAATAAACTACTGATATGTATTTGAAGATGCCTTTTTATCAGATCCTATGCATATGAGATTCATATAGCGGCCGGAAACATGCAGAGGCAGGAAATCAAAATTCCGAACGTGACCGACTGGGGCTTATATAAGGCACTTCTCGGATCAGAAATGCTCCCGATTATGGGAAACACACTCAGGGTTTGAGAATAGGTGTCCTGTGACTGGGTCGCCAGAAAAATTAAGAAAAAAATCGAGGAAATTATTAAAAAAGGCAAAATGGATCAATAAATGGGGCAAGTACAAATTACTGAATATAATTTCAAACTAAGGAGATTCAAAAGGGTAACCAGGAAAAGTTCCTGAGAAGGAATCAATGAATTGCCTTCTGAAGCGCGGCGCCAAAAGTCAAATTAGCGAAATGTGGACATGTACTGAAAAAGTGTAGGCCTACATAAAAAAGTGTAAATAATGAGTAAAACCAGGTATGGGGGCAATATTTTCATAAAGTGGACAGGTCAAGCTTTCCGAAACATATTTTGTAGTTAAGATAAAAGGGTTAAAAATGGCCACAGGGTAGCATCAGATTTGAACATTTTGAGTGATTTCATAATTTTCAAAAATTTGTCCCACATGCCCAACCCTTTTTATCTTAATAACAAAAAACTATTTCGGAAAGCTTGATAATATCTCTGAGATTATAGAAAATGGCCAAAATGTAGCTTCAGGTTAGAATATTTTAAGGGATTTTCACAATTTTTCAAAATGCGTCGAACATGCCCAACCCCTTTTATCTTAATAACAAGAATTATTTCGAAAAGCTTAACACATCTACTTTATGGAAATATAGGCCTAGACCTGGTAATATTTCTGAGATTACAGCAAATGGCTGAACGGCCTGCCTGTACGAACACGCACTTGTCGATTTAACACCAAAAAAATCATGTCTCCTTTGTGACATTCCTTTACGGCATTAATGATTGCTGATTCACTACCTAATTGAGCTGTAAGGTTCCATTTCAGCATGAAGGGTTCCGTCATTAAAGAGGCCGGAAAATGGGTCTCTAAAATGATTCCTTTTCGGTTCTCTGTGAAACTCCCATCTGGCCCTAGCAGTACCGGCGTGAAGTATTTCAAACAAAGTGTAGCTACACAAATTAACGAAAAGTGTCCTTGTACTGAAAAAGTGTAGGCCTACATAAAAAGTGTAAATAACCAGTAGAACAGAGCAATATTTTCAAAAAGTGGACGGATCAAGCTTTACGAAACGAATGGTTATAGTGTAGCGACAGGTTTGAACATTTTAAGTGGTTTTCACAATTTTGATATGTCCCCTTGGTCCATAGTGTAGCAGCTCAGCATTAGGTAATCAGACTTAAATCAGTAATCATTAATGCTGTAAAGGGATGTCAGCAAGAAGACATGATTTTGTTGGTGTTAATAATCGCCCAACTGAGCGTACAATTTTGAATATCGTGCAAAAATTCAAAAGAACTACATTGCTGCCGTACGTGAAATTGGGGCCGAGAGCCAAGCACATCAACTCGTTATCGTGCGCACGAATTACACCTCGCAGGAATTAAAGCCTGCATACCATTTCAAGCACCGTACGTTCGCCGATTGAATGCATTAGCAAACAGAAATTGATAGCGATTTTTCCAAAAAAAAAATCATCTTCAGTGACGAGGTCTAATTTCATCTCAACGGATTCGCCAGTAAATAAAATCGTCGCATTTGGGCCGATAAAAACCGCAAACAAATTATGGAGAAACCAGTACATCCCCAAAAAGTCACTACATCGTGTGTATTTTTGGTCTAAAGGTGAATAGATAACGCTATCGTACCATGATACTAACCATGATAACTAACACATTTGAATTCTTTCTTTGGGATTTTCTAAAAAGTATGTTCTACTGGACCTAGCCCTTCACATATATAATCTTTTATTATGTGAACACACACGTTACAATGTAACGTTGTGATCAAACAGTAATAAGATGTTTTAAATAACACATAAACGGCTATTACTAGGAATGCCAAGGTTTATTTCAGTCTTCGAAACAGTTGTTAAAGTCAATTTCTGGAATGTCCTTCAAACCTTTCTTGGATTCGGACTTTATCTCTTCAATCGAGTCAAAACAATATCCCCAGAATGGCGAGACGACGCATAATCGTGATGGAAAAACCCAAGAGTAGTCTGTTCACAATTCTGGCCTCTTCTGGCGAATAGTTGCACGCAAACAACACATAATGCTCAAATAATATTCCTTGTTAACAGTTTGGCCCGGCAGAAGGAATTCATAATGTACCATACCATGATAATCGAAGAAAACTGTCAACATCACCTTGATTTTGGGTTTGATTTGACGAGTTTTTTCGGTCTAGGCTCATCTTTGGCAAGATATTCACTTGATTGGTTGGCTGTTTCTGTTTAGTATGTGTAGATCCATGTCTCATATCCCATAATAATGCGTTTGATGACTCTTTTTCGAAGAAATTAAGATTTTTTGGAGCCCAACGCGAGATAAGACGCGTTTGAAGCCTAAATGGTCTTTAAAAAACGATATTTTCGTGGTGCCAATCAGGACTCTAATTTTCAATCGACGTTTTTTGCGCACCAAATCCTTGACTTTTTTCACGTGCTGTTGATTGGTAGACGTCGAAAGGCTACAATTACGTTCATCGTCTTCAACGCGTGATCTGCCTTTGAACAACTTATACCTGTCAACAACACACGATACGAATAGTGCATTGTTAAAAAAAAAACTTTTCTAATATTTCCAACGATTTGAAAGCCCAAATTCTATTTTTGAAATGTACTTTTTTAGATGAAATTTGACACAAATGCCTATTAGGGTGCTACCAATCTAAGAAAAAAAAAACTACGGAAAAGTCTTACTACTTTTTGATCACAGTAGTATTAAGACCAGCAACAACAAACCGCAGTACATTAGTGGTAACAGCGGTCACTTTCTCCATTCTACCACTAATCTATAAATAAAAAGTATTACTGCACGACCCACACTTTCGTGAGGAATTAGTACTTGTACAAGCGAGTACTTTAATAATTTTTACTTTCTTTTGCTTTAGTGAAAACTTTCGACCTTGACATTTTGAGGATTTTTGTGCCCGAAAAATTGGGTTTCAAAGTAGTGCTCTTCAGTATGCCTATCTGACTGTCTGTTGGTCTATCTGTCGGTCTGTCTGTAAGTCTGTCTTTGTCATCTCTACGGCCGAGATGATTTAACCAATAAATCTGAAACTGCATATTTAACCTTTTTTTGATAAATTGGGAGGTCCTAGGGTATTTCAGTGAAAATCTGCTAACCGGAACAGAAAAATTCCGTGGATCAGAAAAATGTATAATTTATTTTCCAAATATTTCAAAAAATATAAGATGTATAGAAAAACTTTTAAGATAGTTTGGAACGTATTTAAAAGAAAGTCGTGTGTTGCCCACACCCCAATTTTTTTAATTAACAACTGTTTTACAAGTATGGTTAACCGTCTCTGAAATGTTTCAATCCAATACTATTTCATTGTTTTTTGTATGGACCATTTTTCTATTGGTTTGCTACTGTTTGCCCCTGTACTTTACCTTGGCTGTGCTGAATCTACGAACCTTTAATTTTCATCGCTTCAATAATAATCCTGTGAATGTCGCCTAAATTTAGTTACTTCCAATTCGGTACCTTTCGATACTCTTACGGCGTAAATTATACAGAGTATAAAGTTATACATAACCATAAATACCAAGAAAATGTTCTTTTGTTAGTTTTGTTGTAAGCTTCTTTCCATTTTGTTTTATTTTATTTTTAAACAGTCGGTATATCACTAATTTGTTTGCTATATTTAGTGAATGTATGTAGGTTAATTCTTGTGTATTGTTTACAAATGTTTCGACATTCTTATTATGCGTAGCCGAATTTTGATAAACCCATCACTAATCTTTTCTGTAAACAAACAAATAAACTAAAATGGATATCAAAAATATTTACTCCTTTGTACGGGTTGATGAAAATTTCGAACAAAAATCGATTCTTATTTTTAACTTTGCCACTTCGTGGGAAGCATTTAAGATTGTTTATTCCTCAAACGAATTTCTTAAATTAAAGAAGAATCCAATAGAATGATAAAATTTGTGGATACATACTAAAATCAGACTAAATTTTTGAGGTTGTTTGTGCGTCACAAAAAAAAAAAAATACTAAAAATTGAAGTATAAAATTGAGTTACAAATGTGTGTTTCAAATCACCAAGAGACTGTGAAAAAAATTTCATTTACGCGTCATGATGTAACGGATAAAGACATTTTCATGTAAATTTCAATCAAGTCTCACAAATTTTCTTCGTATACGAGTACGACATGAAAAATGTAATGCATTAATGTGTCGATGTGGTTTGAATATTAAGTGAAAGAAATTTTTGAAGCACGTTCGTCAATTCAAAAATCGAAAATTAGAATAGCATTAAAAATATAATAAATTTGTGGATTTTGGTATGTGTGCGTTAGTAAAATGCGTATGTCACATTTTCGTTTAAATACATACAGTACATAATTTGGTTAGTAATCCATCGAGCATTCGCTCGATTGACAAGAATATATAACAGTACTGAAATCAATTTATCCGTCGATGGAGCAACTAAAACAAAATTTTTAAATTGTTTCAAATAAAACTTTACATGAAAGCAATGAATGTACGCACACGCAAAAAATGGTTCAGTACAAAATAAATGTGTAAACTGTGATCGTACATCACATTATACAAGCAAAAACTTATATTTTCCCTGTGCTTATATTCCGCTTGATCGACGGGGGAGAAAGGAGGGCGGAGATGGGGGTAGAAGTAAGAGGTCAATCTAAAATCGATCAACTTGAAACTTTCTGAGTACAGTTTCAAACAGTGGTACATTATTAAAGAAAGCTTAATAAATTCTAAGCCAACCATATTTCAAAGATTTTTGAAAATTGTTCGAAAAGCTCTACATACTCAAAATTTAGCATAACTTTAAGCCAGTGGTGCAACTACAAATTTACAGCCCCTCCCCCTCCCAAAAAAACTTACTTCTTGGGCCCCTAAAAATGATTCTTTTACTTAAGTAACGATTTTAGTTCAACCCTATTTCTTCCTATTGTCCAGCCTTGGATTAATTAGAAGTATATGATTTCGTGAGTATGAAACAGCACGTGATTCAGCTCAATGGCCTCAAACAAAACGAAATTTCTTGCAATCAACTCAATGCTATGACGATTTCTAAATGTATCGATAAATCATCACAAATTTCGAGTATAATTTGAAAAATATCAACAATTTCGAAATAGTCTCAAAAATGTCGAATTTCAAAGTATTTTGAATTTTCTAAAAAGTTATCATATTTGGACAGTCTTGAAAAATTTCAAATAACCTACTAAATTCGAGAAATGTCGAAATGTTGGTACAATCTCGAAAAATCTACTAAATATCACGATTCAAATTTCTCTGCAAGTTCCTACAAATCAAAGCTAAGCGCACAACATTGCCATATTTTAAAAATCTCGAATAATGCTAGAAATATCGAAAAACTTAAGAAATCTCGAATAAACCGTGGAAAAATCACCCTGTTAAAGTTATCCGAAAGTTTCCAGCCGAAAGTAAAAAGTCGATAATGCAGATTACGTTATTAACATTGCAGCCGAAAATAAATCAGCCTCTAGAACGTTATGTCTGGAGATGGATTGCAATAAATCTCGGAAAATTCGATTTTCCAAAAATCAGTAGAAAATTTGTTTAAAATCAGCCTCTAGAGTGTTATGTTTTTAGATTGATGTGATTTATCCATAGCTAAAATCTTGGAAAATTCAAAAAGTTTCCAACTGAAAGTAAGAAATGGATGAATAAAATCAGCCTCTGGAGTGTTATGTCTGGAGATGGATTGTATTGATGTGACTTGTCAATAGCTATCGCAGGAAAAAAATTCAGTTCAAGTTTACCGTGGGAAATCTCGGAAAATTCGATTTTCAAAAATTCAGTTCCAAGATTTCCCACGGGAAACGTGTACAGAATTTTTTTCCTGCGCTAGCTATTTACAAGTCACTACAATGCAATTCATCTCCAGACATGACATTCTAGAGGCTGATTTTATTCAAATTTTCTAATGATTTTTGGGAAATCGAATTTTCCTACATTTCCCACGGGAAACTTGAACTGCATTTTTTTTCCTGCGATAGCTATTGACAAATCACATAAAAACGGTTCAACTTCAGATATACACTCTAGAGGCTGATTTTATTCCAATTTTGTAAATTCTTCTGATTTTCCGATATTTTCCACAACTTGGTTAAACAAAGTTTTCCATGTTAGACTATCTACAAAAATTTTTATTTAAATCCATGTATCCTATTTACTTTCGGCTGATAGCTACTAATTTTTTTATTTTCGGCTGGAATGTTAATATCATAATCTGCATTATCGACTTTTTACTTTCGACTGAACAATTTCGGCTGGGATTACACAATCTGCCTTACCATTTTTTTGTATTTTCGGCTGGACTAAGTCTGCATTATCGATTTTTCACTTTCGGCTAACTTTAACAGCATGGAAAAATCTCGATTAACCCAGAAAAATTCGAATAATCTCTATATTATGTAAATCTCGATTGATCTCGGACAGTTTCAATTATAATGAAAATTCTGGTTATTAATGAATAATTTGGGAAAGCCTGTAAACATCTACAAAACCCAAGAAAATTTCAAAAATTACATAAAAGATTACAAATAAATGTAATTTTTACTAATACTACTAAACAAAATGCTATTAAGCAAGTTAAGGCTAAGGTCAATAATAAGAACGCTCAAATAGTCTCGGTTAATATCGTACATATCGAACATTATCGAGTCAATAATCATATTCTTCGAATAGGCTCTAAGGGTATCGAGGTTACTCGACAATCCCAAACATATACTCGATTAACCTCGAAAATCTCGAATAGCCTGACTATTTCGAAACACCGAATCACCAATAAAGTTCCGAACATCACGCATCCAATTTCCATGCTATACGCTAATAATCTCGAGGAATTTTTAAAAGTGATCAAAAGATAAAATCCGAGGCAAGCAGATATGAAACGCTGCCGAAACCAACCAAAAAAAAAAAAATACCATCACTAATTGCAAAATTAATTTCGAATTTGCAATTTCCTTATAATAGTTTTTCCCAATTAAACCGTTATTACCGGGTTTACCGGTAAATTAAGTTTTTATTTACCATTCACCGGTAATAAAAAAGGTTCGGTAAATGAGAAACTATATCAATCCTTCACTAATCAAAACTTGATTTGAAAAAGGTTGAATTTGAAGCGCAAAAGACATAAAGCCATTTTTATTCCTTACGATTACGTGTAATTAATTACTCTAACATTCACCTTCAGCAACCGAGGAGAAATTATTGAGTCTGTCTTAAGAAAATATTTAATATCAACAGGAACGATATTTTCTGTCTTTAAAAACTAGCCCACCGCCTTTTCATAAATTTTTTTTTAGAAATGTCCCGTTTTGCGAATTTGAAAGGGCGGTCTACTTTAAGCTCGTGGGCCCCATCAACCGTACCCATCTCCTCGAGCGGCTACAGGTGGTGCGGCTGTTTAGTTGCGAAACTGCTTTAAGCAACTCAATGCAATGCAAATCTCGAAAAGCTCACAAATAAAAGTATCGATTAATCACAAATTCTCTGTGTGATACTGATTTAGAGGTATAATATTGATAGGTTCGAATAGTCATAAAATTTTAGAAATTTAAAAAAATCATATGCAAATAAACCTCGAAAATCTCGATATAATTCTGAAACAATCTGAACTCGAATAGTTTAGAATAATCTCGAAAAATTAAAGAAATTTGGATATTCCCGAAAATCTCGAATTAAATTAGATTCCAACACAATCTTGAAAATTTTCTATGATATTTATAAGCTGTTCCAAAAACAAAAAGCGCCTATCTCGAAAAAAACTGAAAAATCTCGAATAATCTCGATAATATTGAATAATGTTAAAAATGTCGATGCAAAGCAACTAATAACACTAAACAAATACTGAAAATCAAGATTAATGCAAATACTTATCTCAAAATATCGGATTTCGAAAATTGCACCTAAACAAATGCTACCGTTTCCGAAAAACCTATAAAATCTCGAATAATCTCGAAGTTATAAAATAAAAAAAAGTAAAATTAATAAATAAAACCGCCAAATTGGAGCAGCGAGATGAGACAGCTGAGGGTCGATTTTGAGTTAAGAGAATTTTTTCGAAACTCCTACAAAACGCAATCTCTAAACTTATAGCTCGCAATAACAGCAGTAGCACAACGGGTAAAAGTGGGTGGATTACAATAACTACACAACTTGCTGTGAAATTGAAGTATATATCACAAACTCTTTCGTGGAATTAATCATTTATATTGAAAATCAAAATGAAAACCGCGCCCATTTATACCAGAGACGCAGACCGGTGATTATGGATATAAAAACTATCGTCTAATTGAATGTACCTGGGTTTAAAATCTATATTCATAACAGATGGATTGTTCCATACATTTCACAAAGAAGTTGTATGCCGTTATTAATGTAGAATTCTGCAATTTCGTGCAAGTTATCAAATATGTTTGTAAATATATTAATAAGGTACCTAAATCAGCAACATTTTTTGTTGAAAATGATGTAGATGAGCTAAACAATTATGTCAATGGTCGTTACCTATGTACCTCTGAAGCTATTTGGCGTTTTTTTTTTTACTTTTCAATTCAAGAACGATTTCCTACTATGGCATACTTAGCTGTTGATCTACAAAAACGAACGTATCTATTTTACAGAAGAAAACATTGATCATGTTCTTCAAATGCTCGACTTTTTCAATCTGTCTTAAACAGACGAGTTTGCTGAAACCCTATTGTATCCTGAGGTTCGTACCTGTTGTCCTTGGAACAATAACAAATTCTCTAAAAGAAAACGTGGATTAGATGTCAAATCATTTCCTGGTCTTAAAAAAGTTACAGCTCTTGGTAGAGTTTATACAATTCATCCAAATCAAAGTTGTTTGCATTTAAGTATTCGTCAAATTAACTTTCTTATTTGAAAAATCTCTCGGTATCGGAATTAGTACTTGAGTATCAGATTAGGGGTCTGTCAAGTAGAACTTCAGATGCTCAGTCAATTTTGTTTAATTTATTAATGTCTGAAGAGCAAGAGTCAAAACTGAAACCCGTTTCATCCCATATCAAATTAAACCCGGACATAGAAGTCGAATTATGTAAAAATAAATACGAAGAAATTTCCAAGTTTGATGAATAAACAACCGAAGTGTCTATAGAAATTGCAGCTAAAGTGCTCGGCCAAAATATTCATTATCGGGATCGAACTAAACGATTAGAGAACTCATTTGGAGAGTTAGGAATCCTTTCTAATTTATGCAGTAATTGGCGCAGATCTTTTAACAGATATTTAAAGATCATCAATGATTTAAAGGATTCTGTAGTTCAAAGGGAACAGGTAAGGGCATCTTCACATAATTTGATTCCAACACAACTATCCCAACCAGACGATTCTTCAAGAGACCAATCCAACGATCAAAAAGGTAAAGTATCTTACACGACACAATACACCCACCGCACCTCCAATGGAAAGCAAGAACAACACATAAACCATTTGTCGAAACGAACAAAATGAAAAGCTCCATTATAGATTTTATTGCACAGATGGAATCCAGGAGAAACAGTGGGGCAAGTAATTCGAATGTTGAATTACCGCCAAATATATATTTTTCAAATTTGCGAACCGACATGCCAAGACAAAACATTCATGACCAAATTATTCCTCCACAAAACATGAACATTCATCCGACGTCGTTAGAACCACCCAAATTTGTTCAACAACCTGCCTATCAAAACATCATATCGAGATTCTACAAAAGATTAGGCAGACATGGAACTTGTCATTTGACGGTAGTGAGGCAACGAATGTTCAGGATTTTATTCATAGATTGGAACAGATGGCACGGGATGATGGTTTACCGTTATCCGCACTGACAAAAGCTTTGCATTTGTTTTTAACAAAATAAGCCGAAGACTGGTACTGGGTGTTTAAGCTAGATCATCCAGATGCAGATTGGTACCAAATGAGGTCAGCAATAATAGCATATTTCAGCTCCTTTGATTTTGAAGAAGAAATTAGGGAACAAATACTCCGCAAACATCAACAAGCGAGTGTTGTGTCAACGTTTTGAAAGAATGTGGCAGCAGACTGGATACGATTCTAGGCATTTTAATGAACAGCCAACACTTGGACGAAGATCTACCGTGAATGAAGTGGCACCTCAGTATGATGCAAACCTTATCCATCCAATGAATCAATTGAGGTTAAATCAAAGCAGTGACCGTAGTCATTTACAATTAATGATCAACAATTAGAAATTGAGGCATTTAATCGAGATTAGCAAAGCAGAACTTCAGATTCAACTACAATCTTGGTATGTTGGAACTGTAAGGATTTGGGCCACAGGTACCAGGACTGCTTACATCCATTTATGGATATTTTTTGTTTCGGATGTGGGGCAGCTAATGTACGCAAGTCGAACTGTTCCAGATATCAACTGTATGCAGCGGGAAACATACGTACGAGTGAAAACGTAATGAGGGGGTTACGCTCGGAGGAGAACATGAGATCAGCCAAACAGGCAAAACACATTTACATAAGCATATAATTGAAATTAAAGACAAAATCAAACCCATTAAGCAAAGGCACTATCCAGTGTCACCAGCAATTCAAAAAGAGTTGAATGAAGAAATAGATCGAATGCTAAAACTAGACGTTATTGAGGTTAGCAACAGCGCATGGAGTTCCCCCGTGACTCTTGTCAAAAAGGCTAACGGTAAGAGGCGGTTATATTTAGATGCGCGTAAATTGAATGCAGTAACCGTCAAAGACACCTACCCATTGCCGTTAATTGACGGACTATTAGGACGACTTACTGAGACAAAGTACATTACTGGACTAGACTTGACAAACGGCTGAGTTACAAGACAGAATATTCGTTTATTTGGATGATTTGCTCATCATCAACAGTACATTGAAGGATCACTTTGAACTGTTAGAGCTGGTCTCCAAATTACTACGGACATCAGGACTAACTCTCAATATCGAGAAAAGGAAATTTGTTATGTGCGAAATAAGATATCTTGGATATTTGGTAGGTGAAAATGGTATAAAACCTGACCCATCCAAAATTGCCGCTATAATAAATCTACCTGCACCAACCAATACCAAACAAACTCGACGTCTCTTAGGAATGACAGGCTGGCACAGGAAATTTATTATGAACTACTCCGATGTTACGGCACCAATTAGCGATTGCTTGAAGAAAGGGAAATTTTTGTGGACCGAAAAAGCTCAAACAGCATTCGAATGTTTAAAAAATTTGCTGACTACAGCACCTGTTTTAGTAAACCCATCATTTGATCATCCATTCTATATTCGGTGTGACGCCAGTACTGAAGGGGTCGGAGCAGTCTTATTTCAACTGGATTCTGATGGCTACGAACGACCAATCTCATTTATGTCGAGAAAACTAATCAAAGCACAAAAAAATTATAATGTGACAGAATTGGAATGCTTAGCTGCAATTTTGGTAATAAAGAAATTCAGGGCGTATATAGAGGGCTTTGAATTTACCCTCATTACAGACCACGCAAGTCTGAAATGGTTGATGAGCCAAAAAGACTTGAGTGGAAGGCTAGCTCGTTGGAGCTTAAAGCTTCAAGGATTCCGATTTAACATAAAGCATGAAAAGGGTAAGGATAACGTAGTTCCTGAAAGGCTATCCCGCGTTTATTGTGATTCACTCGAGAAATTTCAAGCCAATATTAAAGGTTAGGGTGACAAAAAAATTAGTTTTAGCTCAGAAGACACTAATGAACCGGAATATGAATATGCAGCATTACGCAGTAAAATAATTACGGATCCAGATAAATATCCAGCCTTCCGAATTCACAACAATTTCATATATATATATATATATATAAGGTTAGAGCCAAAGAGATTTGATGAGCTGTCGGATTTATCAGTCTGGAAATTATGGCTACCAACACACTTACGCGAAAGTTTGATTAAGAATGACCACGATGATCCACTGTCTTCCCATAGCGGAATTACGAAAACTCTCGAGAAAATTCGCAGATACTATTTCTGGCCGACAATGCCCAAACAGGTACATCAATACATATCTCGATGTATAACATGCAAGACGACGAAGTCACCTAACCAAACCACACGCCCACCAATGGGAAAATTGTTTGACATAGAAAGGCATTGTCGATTTACTAGAACCCTATCTGCGTTCTAGTCAAGGAAAAACTGTGATACTAATTGTACTAGATCATCTAACTAAGTTTGTTTTGTTGAAAGCTCTTAGCAAAGGAAGAATATCTTAAGAATGAATTGTTTTTTTCGTATATGGCTTGCCTGAGACTATACACTCTGATAATGCTAGCCAGTTCAGAAGCGCAGAGTACAAGGAAGGTCATAGTTTCGTATCAGTGAATAAATAAGTGAAAATGTACGTAAAAATGTGTTTGTTCGGCCAATTTAAGATCCTACTGGCAAGAACCTCCCAGCCATGAAACTACCCGGATAAAAGCGTACAGCCGTTAGGATGGTCCGTAACATATGCTTCTACTTAATGTTCGTGGACCTACCTCATTTAATAGTTTAATAACTATTGAGGGCGTTATTTATCCAACGTTCCAAGCTGCTTGCGGTTCAATAGGTTTTCTACTCTGGCAGAAGCGTCAATTTCACAGACTACATCCAAATTGAGAGATTTATTCACCGTCATTTTAGTCTATTATCATCCTTCTCAATCAATTGCTTTACGGGAATGGTTTAAAAAAGATTTCTGTGAGGATATCATTTATCAAACTAGATGTCACAGAAATGATTATGGTATTAATTATTCTGAAGATATTTTTAATAGCAGTCTTATTGAAATTGAGGACAAAGTTTTAAGTCTTCCTGAAAAGTATTTTTATGATTTCGGTGTACCAACACCAATTCGTAATGAACGAAAAAAATGGAAACCCCTATAATACCATACTCCAAAATTTTTCAAATATTAATGACCTTCTAGAAAACATCAATAATAGCCTTCCAAAATTAGTACCAGATTAACGACAAGCATATGACTCTATCACGTAAAATATCTATAGTGATAAAAACCAAATTTGTATGCTTCTGGATGTACCGGGAAAACTTATTTGATTAATCTTATGGTAGAACTGTTCATTCGACTTTCAAATTAGCGTTAAATGTATCCTGTAAACAAGAGTCAGTTTGCTGATTTGACCTATCCGTAAAAATGGTACTCTTGGTAAAAATTTTCAAGCCGTCTGCAGATTAAAGCTATGCGAAATAATGTCATAGAAGCTACTATCCTCACAGCCTCAGTAGCAGACATTTGAATATGTTGGAATTGATTTTATGCTCTGATTGTTTTTCTCATGGACAAATTGTTAACTAAGGCTGCGGTCGAAAACTCGGGTAAATGGCTAATTTACCTGTTTTTAACAGTGTGAGCGGTAACTGAAATTTCTTTACTAAAAAGCAGAAATTGCAATTGAATACATAAGTATTAAATATAATCAGCTTGGGTTGAGTCTGGCTGATTAAATTTTTAATTTTATTGGCTAAAAAATAATCGAAAAACTAATTTATTTAAGAATCCCTTATTTTGGAAATAAACGTTCTCAAAGAAGTGGGGAAGAAAAGTAGTATAATCCCTACTATAATGGCCAGTGCAACATCACATTCGAGAAGTTTTCGTAATTTCGAGTTGGAACAGATAGTGTTGAATATAGGATTTAAGGGCCTAGAGGTTCTTAATTCGTACATCCCAAGCGTAGAAGCATAGTGGATGAAATATATTCGGTTTTAAAAAATTGATCCTTGCTCGAACAAAATCGAGCCGTAATTTTATATCGCCGATGAACTATCACCCCAATATAAATTTTTAAAATCACAATAAGTTAAAAATTATTTTATGTTAAAATAAGGAAAGTATGGTTATATCATGCCTGACACGTATTTTCTTCAAAAAGAGAAACATAACCAATGACCTCTGGCATTAATTTATAAAATATAGATGCTAAGGTAGCAGCAATACGGCTGTAATTTATTTAATTCCCCATTTTCCAGAATTTATGTTAAATAAATTGTTTATTTCATTTTTGGCCATTTCAGAATTTTTTTCCAAATTTTCCAGAATATAATAAATAAAAGAGTAATTTTTGAAAGTGTGGTTAACCTGCGAAAGGTGTTCCGTTAGGACAGGAAATGGTTGTGCCAATCAGAAATATAAGCTTAGGTAGGTTGGCCATCCAATTCCAGCACTAAATTTTGTAGCGATGATTATTTGATCTTCAAAAAATAAAAAGCTTAATTGGTTCATTTTTCCTTCGGCACTAGGGCATGTTCGTCAGCTATCTGCCAAATTGAATTTTATTTTTGTTATTTTCGTTTTAACGTTTACATTTTTCTTTAAAAATTACATATGAGTCCGAGAGACTCATTCCAGCATTTATTTATGTAAGTAAGTTGACCCATGCTGTTTAGGGTTAAAAGAGTTTCAATTGTTGCGCCATCTATTGAGGGGTACCTGAGTTGGAAAGCTACAACCGTCACGAACGTTCTGTTTGATGACAATCGAATCGGTAGAAGCCAAGTTGTTGCCTTGTAAGTAACAGTATGTTTGCTGCAGCGATGCGAAAATAAATATTGCCAACGTTAAGTTCTGTTTTAAACTTGGTAGAACTTTGACCAAAACTCTTGTATATGCGTTTTTAAGATGGTCATGAAGATGTAAATGATGAGCAACATGTTGTGCGTAAATTCATGAAAGATTCTCCAAAAACTTTCATTAAAATTAATGGAAATGAAATTGAATATCTCCAAAACATCAATTTATCGAAAAAGGCAGGTGGCGCGTGTTGCATGATAATGCACCATCTCATCGATTGATACTTGTAACTGATTTTTTGACCAAAAATCGCATTTTAACTCTTATTCACTCGCAGTATTCGTTGATTTAGCACCGTTTTATTTCTACCTATTCGGAAAATTCATTTTCTGATAATATGAAACCAATTTTGACATTAAGTTTACTGGGGAATTTGCGCGACCTCATGCAATGAGATATAGAACGCTCATACACTTATTTAGACGTCTATAAAATATTTACATTAGTCTACTGTACTACTCAACAGATAACATGGTAGAATATATCGGGGTTCAAAAATTAATTTGAAGAGCGAAATACAACAAAACAGGTTACTACATATCCTTAATCCCCTTATAATCATTCAACCACATAATATATGGTGAACGCAACTTAAATACCAATTAACCAAAATAAAATCCTTTTCCAATATCTAATGGAGTAAAAATCCTTTTCCGTTGTTTAAAAAACCAACTAATATTTGTAAACAATATAATCAATTTCCTTGGCAGGTTATACATCCAGATAATAGTCTTAAATCGTATATTGCTTTCTTGACAGTTAAATATCCTTCTAATAAATAATTAGATATTATCAGAATGAAAAAGAAAATAATCAAACCATTGTTGTAGTAAAAACAACCTCCTTACGTAAATAATAATATGAGACTGTGGTTCGCATGAAACCAACTGGGTCTACCAAAATTGTGCCGTAAAATTTTGACAATACATAACTTATAATTGAGAACGAAATGAATTCTACCATTCAAATAAAAATCCAAAATATACGTTTGTCCAACTTACCGTGAACGGGTGGTAAAAGTCTTTTATCATATCTGCTATTTTTTAGCAATATATCAAGTATTTCCTTATCCGATTTTCCTTCGGCGAATCTGAAATGAAATAAACAAAAAAAAGACAATCACGTTATTATTTTATTGATAAACAACAATTTAGTAAATTGATTTAGTTTGACCAATGTATATAAATAAACACGATTAATCAAAATGTCATTCAACTACCTAGTGTTGAGGTTTAAATAATTAATTGACCAAATTTAGGAGTAGCGCAATGAAAATCAATTTTTTAACAAATTTGTATTTTGTATTCAGTTCTATTATATCTGCAAAGGAGGATTCCATCCTAAACGTATAACAAAAGTTTACTGTCGTCGTTTTACACGCATTTATATATCTATATGTGTACGATAGTTTATAAACAGCTCTTGTCAATTTTGTCGCCAAATTAATGATGTTCATTTTTGTATAACGCACAAAACAAAACGGCAAAACTTTTTCGTTTATTGTTATAAATAAAACAAAATCCAAACTAATCAATAAAAAGGATACACCTTCCTAAGTATACGTATTCACCATGGATTTTTGTTTCCGTTTACTGTCTCGATACAGTACACCACACATAAATTACACAACAAAACCTTAATACCAAATCTTAAATTATTCAAGTTTACGAGACACAGGTGTAAGATTTAACTAACTATAACATGATTATGAAATTTATCCTTTTTTTGTGATATTTTGCCAAAAAAAAAAAACAGAAAAGGATACAGCTACCAAAGAAACGTTTAAAACTGGATAAAAATATTAAATTCTGCAAACTGATTTAGTTTTTTTTGTTTTTGTTTTGAATCAGCAATACGTTATAATGTCGAAAGGCCGAATGTCCTATGGGCGAATGTGTCGAAAGGCCGAATGTCTAATGTCCGATTGGGTCGAAAGGCCAAATGTCGAAAGACCGAACGTGTGGAAAGGCCAATTGGGTCGAAAGGCCGAATTATCATTAAATTTTCCTTCACTTAATTGATCGAAATCAATATTTAAAACCATTGAATTTATTTCTTAATGTAAAATGATTTAAATAAATTGTGTTCAAATTTTGTCGGAAAAAAAATATTTATTTTCCTCTTTTTATCATAATTAATTAATTTTTAATTATATGACAAAAAAAAACTTAAGAAGATTTTAATATTTAAGGCGATTTACTATTAAACATATTTAAACAAAAATTTTGATTATAAATTTTGATTTTCATAAAACTATTAATTTTGAAAATTTTCATTCATAAAAAGAAGAAAAATTAAAATCCATTTCGACACAAACGGCCTTTCGACAATCGGTCTTTCGACACAAACGGCCTTTCGAAATTCGGCATTTCGACACATTCGGCCTATCGAAATTCGGCTTTTCGATATTCGGCCTTTCGAGTCTTTCGGCTACTATTCAGAAACAGCAGCATGATTTTTTCGGTAAATCCCTTCATATTAATACATGTATTTTCCATCCAACTTTTAAACAATACAATATTTATCTCGAATGGTCCTTCGAGCCGGATTCCGGATTATACAAATTACTAAAACAGTGACAAAAGATATTGTGAAGCAAAATTTTAACGAATTACCCAATCAACCAAACTGAATTAAAGTAGTAAGCAAAAATACTATTTCATTTACTGTGGCATCCGTTTCGGTGTGGTCGATGGTCAAAACAAACTTTGTAATGGGACCTTTTACATAATAAAAATTTAGAGAACCTGAAAAATTTGTGGTACATGTGGTTTACAATTTATCCACCAATTTGTAACAAATTAAACACGGTTATTGAATTATTTATGTCGAAATAAGTCGAAGCCTATAAGAAAGCAATAAATGTATTGCTTTGATAAAAATGAATTAGATTTAGGCTTGGATTTAAAATTTCTCAAAGCAAGACGCAAAGATTTATTTTTTGGATTTAATTTTTGTTTGATGTGTTTCATAGGAAGCAAATTCTAGTGGTATGTATTATTACTAAAAATCGAATTTCATTTACTTAAATTCAAAAAAATAATTAAATTTAGCTGAATCTTCTCCGGATTGACCAAAGCAATACACTTATATAATTGAGTTCGATGAGTTTAGAGCAAGAACTTATGATTGCCGGTCGAACAATTTTTTTGCGTAGCGAAATAAAAAGGTTGAATTAGAGACATCTTCTTTAATTAAAATTCGTGTTTTAAATTCTTTTACGTAAGTAAAATAAAGTATAGTAATCATGAACATTGTGAGGTACCTGAGTCCAAAAAAGTAAATTTTGAAATAGTGTCTCTCTGTCAATCTGTGTCCTCTCTACAGCCCAGATGGTTTAACCAATCGAACTGAAACCTCAGATTTAAGCTTTTTTCATAAATTGGGAGGTTCTAGTGAATTTTACTCCAAATCGGCTAACCGGAAGCGGCCACTCCCTTCGGTAGAAAACTACTAAATATAAAATGTCTCCAAACAAAAACAAAAAAAAAATGAGGTGTAGACTTTCTTTTACGAACAGGGAATTCTGAGAAACATATTACTCAAATTTCTTACAAATTTATTATTTTGTATTTTTATTTTATTTTTTTAAATTATCTGTCGGTCTATCTGTGTCCTCTATATATCCCAGATGGTCAATCGAACTGAAACTTCATACCTAAGGTTTTTTTATAAATGTTGCGGTCCCAATGAATTTTAGTTGTCCAACCGAAAGTAGCCATTCCCTTGGGCTAGAAAATATATTTTGCAAATATCTCAAAAATAAACAATTTATAGAAAACATGAAAAAAATGAAAAATACAAAAAAATTTTAAGTTTTGCAAGAAATTTGCATAATAGGTTTCTCAAAATTCGCTGTTCGTAAAAGAAAGATATTTTTTTATTTTTCGGTGTGTAGCCACTGCAAGTGAGAACTTTTTAGTTTGCAGTGGTTTATGCAAGATAGTTGTGCACTATAAATATGTGGGTTTGAGGAAAGCTGCATTTGAACTAATAAGCGGCTCTGAAAACATTTGTTGGTTCTGTGACAGTGTGACTGGTGATTACAATCAAGCTTGTGTAACGGGGACGCTTATTCAGCTTCCTCCCGTTGAACTTTAGACAGCAAGTGAATATCTGGTTGTTAAAGCCAGCAGTGCGAATTCTGTTATTCTAGAGAACAAATATCCAGTAAAATAAAACTTCTTTCAGCAATGCAAAATTCTTCGTCCTCTATAAGAACCTTTGCTGAGGTGACATCATCCTTATTAAAGAGCAATGCTGTTTTGCGCGAGGTTAATAAAAGGCTTCGTCAACAACAGAGTATTCAACCAATTTGTGGTACTAAACACTTTAATGAGAATTTTGAGGTAGTGACAGTTACACCGAAGTTATGGTTGCACCTTTCTAAATTCAATCCACATCATACTACGGAAAATGATATTTTAGTGATGGTTAAAACATGATTGGAGATTGAGGAATGCAAAGAAAAAAAATAAAAGTTGAAGTTTTTGAAGCTTTATGGAAGTTTGTTTGCAACAAATACTTGGCCGACCGGGATACACATTCGGGAATTTAATATTAAAAATTTTCGGACGACGGTGCCTTCATGAGTGAAGTTTCGGACAACCGATGCAGCCAACAGCACGGCCGTTAAATTCTTACAACTTGTATTGTAATAAAAGTTCCAAGTGATAATCTGCAGGTAAATGAAAATTGTTGTATAAAATTCCTCAAATCAGTTTATCAATTTTTAATTTGTAAGTTTAAAATTAAAATTAAAATTTGTTAGTTTAAAGTTAAGTAATTTTCAATTACTATTAAAGTAGTTTCTAAAATCATTTAAAGTAAGTTTCAAATAACTTTAAAATCATTCGGAGAATTTAAATCTTTATTAAAATGGGTCAATCTTAATCAAAATTTTGAATTTAATCGCTAAATGGAATCTCAAGGTCAGCACTGATACATCGAAAGCAATTCCTTCCCCGGTAGCTCAACCATCATATCAAACCGCTATTAAAATTCCTGAAATTCCATTGCCAAAATTTGATAGACGTGAAGAAAATTGGTTAAAGTTTCGGAGAATTTATAACGATCTATTTCATTCGAATACTCAGTTGACAAACATGGCGAAATTCCATTATTTAATAACATGCGTTCGAGATGGGAAAGCATTTCAGTTCGTACAGACATTTCCAATATCATCGGAAAATTATCAAAAGACTTATCAGAGTTTAGTCGATTTTTACGATAATGAGGTTAAGATTCCAAAAGTGCATGTGAAGCAAATGTACGACATTAAAAGACCAGTCGATAATAACATTTTTGGGCACGGTGACCAAGCACTACAATTCTTTGAAGGCATTAAATGCACCAGTTCAACATTGGAATTTGTTTCTTTCTCATCATCTCTGTGAGCGTTTAGACGATGCATATCGTTCTGAAATAATTGTAAAGTCGAATTTAAGAGAAATATTGACAATTGAAAGATTTGTCGAAATATTGCAAACTCGAGTGCGAGTTTTAGACGCAAAGAAGGTGTTAAACGTTGCGCCACCTAATTTATACCGGTCAAGTAAACCAGATACTCATAAGGAAGTGCGCGTTCTTTTTGAACAAAGTTCTAATCGCCCGTTCTGTAAAGGTACTCATCCTCTGGGGTCTTGTCCTAAATTTAAGGATGTCAGTGTGAAGCCGCATCATCGGTTCAATTTCGTGGAACGTCGAAGTATGTGTGTGTCGTGCCTTAATGACAGTCACAAGACGGCAGACTGCAAAAGTGTTTGCTCCGTTTGTTCACAGAAACATCATACATTGCTGCATTTCGGGAAATCGATTCCTGGGTCTACAAACCAAGCTGGTTCGAATATTGAAACCAATTTATGTTCCAATGTTGAATTGAGATCTCCACAAACTTCGGATTCTTGTGGTTTCACATGCTCATTTTTTGAATTTAATTCTAATTCAAAATTCGTTCATGAAACAAGTTCGTCTCAAATTTTACTCGGTACAATGGTGCTATGAGTTCAAAACGCGAAGGGAATTAGAGTTCCATGTCGCGCGCTTTTGGATAGTGGGTCCCAAGCAAATTTTATAAACGACAAAATGGATCAATTGCTGAGTTTGAAGGTTGAGTCAACGAAAATTAGGATCTCTGGCATTAACAATGATGTTACAACAATTAACTAAAAGCTAACTATTTTTATCGAATCTCAATGTTCAGATTATAAGTCATCTGTCGAGTGTTTGGTTAAGAATAAAATTTCCGGTTTGATACCGCATCGTTCCGTCAAGATAGATGAAACCAAGATTCCCGAGCACATTCAGCTTGCCGATCCCTGGTTCTTTAAACCAGATTCAATCGATCTATTGTTGGGTGCTGAGCTGTTTTTACAGATCATGAAACCCGAAAAAACCGGTGTTACTGGTGGTATACCACTTCAAAATTCCGAATTTGGTTACGTGGTAATGGGTAGAGTCTCGAATAATTCTCAATTAAGTCAATCGGATGATCAAATATTGTCATACCACGTGTCGTTTCAGGAGTTGAACGACAAAATAAAGAAATTTAGCAATTTTGGATTATTGAAGACATTTCATCTCCGAATGAATTGTCGCTGGAAGAAAAATTATGCGAGCAACATTACGTTGAAAACATTCGAAGAGATGATAATGGTAGATATGTTGTGACTTTACCAGTCAAAAACGTCGTTGAAAACTTAGGTGATTCATCAGCCAATGCGTTGCGGCAATTCTATATATTAGAAAATCATTTAAATGGAAACGCTGTAGTTCGAGCTCAGTACGTCCAATTTATGAATGAGTACAGGGACTTGAATCATATGGAGAAAGTTTCAGATTCCGGAACATCCATGTTGTCAAAGGACGAATCTTATTTCATGCCGCGTCATTCAGTTGTCCGAGAGAGCAGTAGTACGACAAAACTTCAATACTTCGTCGAAAAGTTCAACAGGCATCTCGTTAAACGACTGTCTCATGGTCGGCCCCACAATTCAGCAAGACCTTGGTTCAATCATGTTACGATTTCGCAGGCATCTTTTTGGTTTAACTGGGGATATAACAAAGATGTATCGTCAAATTTTGGTCCGAAAAGATCAGCAAAATTTACAACGGATCTGGTGGCGTGAAAACCAAAATGTTGAACCAAGATGTTACAATCTTCGAACAGTAACATACGGAACAGCGAGTGCTCCTTTTCTAGCGATAAGGACTCTTTCTCAGCTTGCAACAGATGAAGAAAGTAGTTTTGGGGCAGCTTCCCGAGTTCTAAAGAACGACTTTTATGTCGATGGCGTTTTAACAGGATCCGATTCTGTTGAATCCGCTGCCAAATTAAAAACCGATCTCATTCAATTGATGTCACGTGGGGGATTTGAGCTTCGCAAAATCACGTCGAATGATCAGTCTCTTCGATCAGAAGATCAAGCACACTCCAAATTAATTTCAATCCTCGGCATGAATTGGGATACCGAACAAGACATGTTTTACTTTTCGTTCAAAAAATATTCCACAATGGGTCAGTGTACAAAACGGTCTGTCTTGTCGGAGATCGCACAACTATTTGATCCTTTGGGATTCTGTGGTCCAATCGGTTTCCTCGCCAAACATTTCATGCAGACTTTATTTTTATTTATTTATTTATTTATTGTGCACATTTAATTTACATCGTTTTCGGCACACCCTATTTTGAGCATCAGCTCATTCATAATACGGTGTACCAAAAAAAAAAAAAACAATTTCACCCAGTAGCATCTCCAAATCCCAGCATAACTTGAGTCTTTGCTTGAAACAGTCAAGGCATCAGTTTTTCTTTTGGTTTCGCTAGATATTTGCTCTTGACCCACAAACTTCATCAAAATCGTGAGAAAATAGGCATAGAACAACATCTTCATCTGACATCATGACATCAACGTTTCTGTCCGTTTTCGGGATGATACCTGTATGGCTCGAGCGTTTACATAAATTTTAATTATGGTCTCTCAAACTAGATTAGGATGACAATCTGCGTTCGAATTTAAGTGATTATTGGATAGACTTCAAGAGACAACTATTGTCTATTGATAGATTGTCTATTCCGAAATGCGTCATGTTTCCATTTCGAAAGAGTGTTGAACTTCATGGTTTCGGAGATGCGTCTCAGAAAGAGTTCGGGTGTTGCCTTTATATTCGAACTTTAGACCAAGAAAATCGATGTTAAGTTAGATTTTTATGTTCCAATAGTCGAGTTGCTACACACAAGCCTCAAACCATTCCGCGGCTTGAGCTATGCGTTTCGCTACTGTTAGCGCAGCTTGTTTACAAGGTTTTGTCGATCATGGAAATTAGTTTTTCATCAATTCATCTTTGGACTGATTCCGAGATAACGCTGTATCGAATCAAGTCAGTACCATCCCGATTCGTTACTTTCGTGGCGAATCGTATTTCCATAATTCATGATTTATGAAGCCCCGAAAATTGGCATTATGTCCCATCAGATCAAAACACTTCGGATATGATTTCTCGTGGTTTGCTGCCCGACGATTTTTTCACACTTGAAAATTGGTTTCAAGGTCTAAATTTTCTTTGGCTCTCAAAGGAGCATTGGCCAAGACAACCTTCAACAATCGAAGTCGAGTCAAAAAGGTTGGAACTCCGAAAAATGCAGGTTCATGTTTCCACAAAAATTGAAGAATGGGAAGCAATTTCGAATTGTTCGGATTATCCAAACCTGTTGCGAAAAATCGCAATGGTTCTTCGATTTCTTAACAAATTGAAAATCGCGGTTCGCAATCGAAAATCGAGTGACAGTCACCAACTGTCCTTGGAAAATGTATCATTCATCAAAGTTGAACTGTCTCCTGTTGAAATGGATTTGGCTCTGAAGAGACTCATAAAGCATATTCAGCAAACTGAATTTTCAACAGAAATTGAAGTTCTTCGAAAGGGCAAAATATTATCGAATCAAAGCAAATCGTTGCATCTTAACCCATTTTTGAATCAAGATGACACTCTGCGCGTTGGCGGCAGATTAAAAAATTCAAATATCCCAGACGCTTCGAAGTATCAATGGTTACTACCAGCCACGCATTCATTTACAAAATTGTTAGTTCGATCTGAGCATGTTCGTCTTTTACACGCCGAAGCGCAATCACTGTTGTTTCATCACTGTGCGGCAGTAAAAAGCGCCAAGTTTCATTTAAAAAGAGTTGTCGGACGAAATTCATTGACTTTCGAACAATTGTCGTTGAAATCGAGAGTTGCCTTAATTCAAGGCCCATTAGTGCTATGTCTGAAGATCCTAATGACTTAACGTGCTTATCACCTGGACATTTTTTAATTGGTCAACCAATTACCTCGCTACCCGATCCATCTGTTCGCCATTTACCTTTTGGTCGATTGTCTCACTATCAGAAGTTGCAGGCGATGTTTCAAAATTTTTGGGACCGTTGGTTTAAAGAGTACTTAGGAGAATTACAGCGACTTCAGAAGTGGAATAAAATTCAAACAGAGCCTAAAATAAACGAAGTAGTCATCGTTCAAGAAGACAATATACCTCCATTAAAATGGACATTGGTTCGAACACCTCCTGACTAGGCCATGGATAGATTAATCGATTAATCGAAAGTGTGAACCGATTTTAGTGAAATTTGACATTTGCGATGGAAATAAGGCCCTAAACTTATTGTTTAGATATATTGTGATTTTTCTAACTCCGGTACTCTACACAAAAATTAGAACGTTTACCAACGCTACGTGTGTTATCACCCACTTCAAAGAACCTTCAATAGCTACCAGATTAAAAAAAACCTCAACACCTAATTGACCATATTCCAGAACATTATCTAAAAATTATTTTAGAATCCAATTTCCAACGCACATGTCAAATTTCATTATATACGGTTTAGAAATAGTCAAATTCCATCCTACTAGGTCATATTTCAGAACTTCATCCAAAAATCATTTAAGAATCCCATTTCTATTGCACCTGTCGAGTTTCACCGTAATCGATTGGGAAATAGCCAAGTTTCATCCTAATTGACCACATATTCCAAAAATTCACCTAAAAATCATTTCAGGATTCCTTTTTCAAGACGTACGTCGAAGCAAGTTACCTGGGCCTGAATTCCGGTTCGGTGACAAATGATAATGAGAAATGACTTGATTTTTTATTTCAACTAGTCGGTTGCATTTTTATTTAGAGTAGGCGAAATAAAACATAAAGTCATTTCTCATTCTCATTTGTCATTGATCCGGAATTCGGGCCCTGGTCTGATTAATCGGTCTAAAAATGAACAATCAATCGTTTTTCGTTTTGTTCGGAATCTAATCATCCATGCCCTACTCATTACACCATTAGCTTCTTTATCTGACAACCAAAGCAGATAGAGTAGTCTCAGAGGTCCTATAATCCGTAATAGCAAATTCTTTCAAACATTTATTGACATCTAAAATAAATTTTCATAAATAATTTTTTCCCAATTCTGGTCTCTTAAACCCTTACAATTCGCTAAAACCTCAAAATTGGCCAAATTTGAGATACGAATAGCACAAAAACGAACTAAGCTGTCGATATTTGTTTTATTAATTTTATCGGAAACTTCAAATCCGTTCATGTTTATATTTTATTTTACTACACGTAAAAGAAATTAAAAAATAATTTAATTACAAGGTATCTAGATATTTTATGCCGATATTCAAACACAATTCTAAACAACCATTTGCCGTCTTACTTTGAGCATTTTACAACAACAATGCCATGTATTTTCATTCCGGAATGAATAGTTTCAAAACTAGTTTTTGTTGGTATAGAATTATTCTAGGAATATTTTTGAAATTTTTTTTTGTTTTTTTATTTAGTTTTTAATGTCAATTGATAAAAGTAAAAAGAAAATTATTTTCGGTTTTTATTTTGAGCATAATTTGCATTTTTATTTTTATACCAATAACTATTCCAGTGACCAAAGTAAGACGGCAATTGATTCGGAAATTACAACAATCAGTAATTTTGATGTTTCGATATTAAAACTCAGTTTTATTATTAAATAGAACAATTGATTGACGACATGCAATCTGCGCCTGAAGGTAAATATTGAAAGGTAGTATAAATATTTGTTTGATATTCGATTTAATTGCAGTTAATTTTTCAAAGAGCCTTAAAATAAAAATGAAATTTTTAATTTTAATCATAATCTATCTGAGAATGATCCATTCGCAAAGTTTTCGCCCCTACGAAATAATCGTCGATCATTTGGATATACAGAAGGGTGGTAAACTTTTGGATATGGGAACACTACGAGTAAAAAAATATAATCGAACCACATTTGTAATGACCGGTTACTGTGACCTTTTAATACCATTTTCGGATGAGATAACAGGTGAATTCGATATATTTACGTACCAAGGTAATGAGTTTAGAAAACTTTTCGACAAAAAAACTTCAAAAATGTGTACCTCAAGTCGAGAAGATAAAACGTTTATACCGAAGAAAATTACGAAAACATCATTGGCACCGGAAATAAAAAGTTGTCCACTACCACCGGTAAGTTGAGGATCTCTCCTTGAATACAATTTTTTAATAAACAATAATTTTCAGCAACGCATACATTTCTACGATTTAAATATGCCCGCTGACTTTTTACCAATCCAACCGCCAGGAGGTGAAAAATATCGTATAGACATAAGGTACTTGCTGGATGGTACAGTGGTGATGAATGGTTCAGTTTACATTTTGCTCAAGAAGTCAATAGATGATGAAGGAATGCTACCAATTCCAAAATTTGGTTAAAAGATTTCTGAGCGTGGCGTGTTTCGTTATTTATCCAAATTTGGTTTTGTTTTAACTTTGAAAATATTAAAAATTATTTAAATAAATAAATAAATTTATTATTTCAAATAAATTTATAAATTGATAATTTATTTTAAGCTGAACTAAAAATGAAGGATTGTTTTGGTTACATTAAAATAAAATTTAAAAAAATTTGTATGACGTGTCCTGAATATTCTCCAATTTCAAATGGAAAGCTTATTTTCTAAGCTAAATAGTAAATACGTATTAGACATTTGGTATGTATTTTGAATGTTTTTCTATACGTCTTTTCGCCGCGATCCACAAGAGCCCATTCACTATATTTCAGAACTTAAGTCCATTTTTACTATTATTCTAAGAATTTTCTTGAATTTCTCTCAAACATTACGAATTTAAAAAGTTTCCGTTTCTTAGGCAATCACAGGTTCTAACAGAAAAATATAGGTTGTGATGGGGTTTAACCCATTTGGTCCGGGTACAATGTAAATGGAAGCTAAGTTGATGTTTGTTTTCGGCCTGTACTTTACAACAGATTTTGAAAGTTTAACATTCTTAGTTATGTGATGCAACTAATTTTCGGTGTTTTCTTCCTTGTCAAACGTTGCAATGAGAAATTATCCAGTGATGTAACCCTTCAGTTCTTTGAAGGTCAGTAACAATTATTAAATTAATTTTAACCGACTTTAATACAGCCTCCTAGATCCCTTCATAATTACCTGCACATTTTAGTGCCTTGTTGTTCCACAATTTGCAAACAACTTTAGTTGGACGACACAATGAAGCAAATTCTCATCCAAATTGGTTATTGGCACTCACAAACATAACGCCCTGAGTGACTTGAGTTAATTTCGACCTAATCTCTTTATTGTACGAATTACATATATAAAGATCTGCTTAGTCGATTCCAATTCCTAAAAATAGTTTTCTTTGTTCAACCACTACTTTTGATAAGTTTAACGTCATATACCTTAAACGGTTACGCCCTAACGCCAAACGCCTTGGTCTTAATGTTATTTGCGATACCTAAATTGAGCATCTCCGCCATGAAACGTTGTTTCCGCACTGGACGAGCGTTAGTATGTTCTGAAAAAGTGGAAATTAAATTTTGAAAAACACAGAAAGCGCTGTGATCGGATCTTTCACTCAATAAGCGTTTTAAACGTTTGAGCCTAGCATATACATAAATGGAATTTAATTACGAATAAAACTTTGCAAATTTTATTTATGGTACAAAACTTATGCCATTTTTATTGCCATTTATAGAATCTTCCAAAATTGTGGAAACCTCTTAGACTTTTAGAATAACTAGGGAAACTTGACTGCCAAATTGAGTATGTTTAAAAACTTGGTAGTACCACTAAAATTTCTTTCTTGAGTGGAAATCTCAGACATTCCTATTCGAACGACGAATATCTGGTATTGGAAAATGACACGAATTCATTGGGTTAGGCCTGAATGTGTCTCACAATCATGGTATCTAAATCTTGCTCGTTGCAAAAAGGCCAACTGCTGGTTGAACCCATCAACTTTCTTCGTCCAACCCACCATAATGCCTGCAAGACCTTTCAACAACGGAATATGGTCGCTGATATTAAAGATGACGGAGAATTTCAACATATTAAACCAATTCCCTATTTAATATAGATGGCATCCCAGCCATCATCAACGTACAATTTACGTAACAACATTTCAATCAATCGTGCGTCCCGATATTCAACATGAATTCTCATTGTCCGAATCCTCATTATACGATTTCACCAGCAATGGGGAAGAAGATTACTGGATGTCGCTGACATCCGGTAGTCTTTTGATACTCTCGCTTGAGTCGTTTGGTTTGCCTTAAATTTTCCGTTTCCGTTCCGGAAAGGTGACAGTTCAAGATTTCAATAATATTTGTATATTTCGTCGAGTATTGAAATTCGAATTTCTATTGCCTCCTGGGATGCATCATCTGTTAATTCGATCAGACTCATTTATAATTAAACGAGTTTTATTCTTTCTTAAAATTTGATGCTTTAAAATCAATTCGTCATGGTCGGGTAAATTTATTAATAAATTCCAAAATTTCCTAAATCATTTCAAATCTCCCAAAACCAGGGATCACAAATTTCGAGTTAAGCAACAAAATTTGTAAAATAATAATTTAAAGTTTTTTTTTTTTACTTAATTTTCTGAAGTTTTCAATTAATGTACTCCAAATTCTTAATACTACATTAAATCCCGCTAAACAATTCTAAACCTCGAAATTTTTCTGAAATTTTACCCAGTTTGAGTTCACTTTCTAAATAACAAAAGTGGGTAAGAGAAGTTCAACACATTGAACTATTTGGTAAGTAGTGTAATGCTTGGATCCCATCCATTGTAAGTGAGACTTTGATTATTGCCTTGCTTGTTTTATTAAACGCCTTCGATTTATAAAGGGCAAACTGGTAGATCATTACAACAATGTTTTAAGGAACATATCAGAGAATTAGTAAAAATAAAGGCTCAATCAAATTTTGCTCAATGACACCCGAGATTTGGTTCGTTGTCTTATTAAATTAATGGTAAATGGCATTGTCTCGAACCGGCGTTTCATCTCTTTCAAGAATTTTATCCGTTTTAAGACAAAATATACATGTTTCTTTCATAGCATAAAAAGAATTCCCTTTTGTAAATATTGAACATTTCTTAAAATGAATGGCCAGAGATCAAAACCAATTTATGACGTAAGTATTTAAATGTTGTAAGGTCTCCTGAGATGACGTCTCTGATGAGGATATGCCTTCAACACAAATTCATCAGGTGAAATAAGTAACTATCTAAACCAAGAATGAATGATAGTGCATACCAAATAGTCAATTATTCGAACCGAAGATTTGAATAGACATCAACAGAAATGTAAAGGAAAAGGCCATAAATTACTTTTAGACTATGCAAAACTAGGAGAATACTCTAGCTAATTTGCTATCATAGTCTTGCGTTAATTAAACTGATGAAAGATATACAAAGATCTGAAATGAACGGGTCAGTGCTCTTGAGCCGATAAAATTAGCTGTAGAACAATTAAGCAGTAACAAGCACGTTAATACTCTTATTTGAGAAATTAAGAATTGGCTATAAATTTTCTGAAAAAGAATTGGCTTATTCAGTACCGGTTCGAGACTTACTCAGCGCCCTGCGCCGGATTTGTTGAACCGCCACGATTTAGCAAAACTGGTCTACTGAATTTTTCGTGTTTAATCGCTATTAAGTCAACATCAGTTATTGTTAATCGGGTTACGTATTTTATTGTATAAAGTACCTACAGCTGATCATTTTTAGCAAAACTCGTTTTTCCTAACCAGAGTGTTTCGAGAATATTAGGATCCAACAATTTGTTAGGACTATTTTTGAAACTGCATTCTAAACCTTAGGTGAAAGTCTTTGAATTTCTGTTGAAATAATTTCCCAGATTAGGTGTTCAAATTATCATTAGAATAGTAAAACGGAATTAGTTAAAAGAGATTAAAATAGATTTGAGGTAGATTTTTCGATTTATTGATAATTTTAAAATTTTACTACAGTTCAGGATTCTTAAGGTATTAGTATTTAGTGGCTTAACCTATATTTTGAATCCTGCCTGGTAACGTAATTGCCTAAGTCCTAACATCATTCTACTGTTATAGACTCCCAAGATAAAAGTTTGGAATTTTTGTCCCTGTAAAATTGTTTTGCCTTTCTAGAGTTATGTTTGGCATCTTGTTTCCTTGCACGACCCATTACATTGTCTCGCATTACTTATAGCCCCATCTCAGAGAGATGTTGACTTCTGAATAAGGCTACATCATATTTTGGAGGGTATCATTCATGTAGACTTACTTGTAAATAATCGTTTACCTAGTATAAAGACTCTACACCGCACGATATGAGAGGCATCCCCAAAGGATAAAATTCCCTCCACCAAATTTTTTTTTATTTTTTGTTTGTTCTATTGTGAGCATAATGTTTTGTTTTTTGGCCTACACATTTACTGCTTACCATCGGAACCAAATAAATTAATCTTTGTTTCGTCTCTCGATAATATCTTCCTCCATTTCTTAGCCGTTGTCAACTTTCCAAACAGCATGATATTTTACAAATCAAATTCTTTTCATTCTTTGTGCTCAACAGTGCCACTCTTCGAGTTGTTATTCAGAATGATTGCTCTTTACCGGTCTTCTACGAATAGTTCGTGTACTACTTTCAAGACGTAATTTTTTGTCAACGTAAATAGATGTTTTAAAATGGCTTCAGTCTGAGGAGCTGTTTTATGCTTAATAGCCTTTGTTTAATCTACAAGCATAATATCTTATATTCAATTTGTAATTCATAAACTTCTCTGTTCATTTAGCCATAAAATCTTTAATTTTTGTTACAGTAAAATTCGTTAAATTTAATCTTTAAATCAATAAACCCGCGTTGTACCGTAATTTGTAATAAAACCGAAATTGTATCATACGATGTGAATCATCATAAAATAATTAACAATAGAAATTTGTATTTTTGTACTTGACTTAAAAAATATCATTCTACATTGTGCTCTCAGATGAAAAACATAAAAATTTATAAATAAAATTCAAAATTAAAATTAATAAAAATATTGAGTTTTAATAAAGACTAAAGTCTGAACTGCATCAAGTGAAGTGCATCGGTGACGTTCATTTCATCCTGCCGTATCCAAAAACGCTTGGAACGTTTTAAACAGCCTTCTTATTCTGCGATCCCTCTCCCCCTTTATGGCATTTGTAAATAAATTTCGCGAACGCCCAGTAACTGCAGCAATTTCGCGGTACGATTTTTCTTGATCTCTCAATTTCGGATTCCGCATAATGCCTTCTGGTAAACAATCAACATCACCCCCGACCGAAAATCAAAAATTTTACACATACACACAGACTCATCAAATGTTCAACAAAATCCTTTTCTCTTTTATTTTTATAGTTTTCGTTTTTATATAAAACAGAGCGGTGACACCCCCTTTTCTTATTTAAATAATAAGAAAAAAAATATAGAGGGGAGAGGAGATTCATAAGTCACGTATGCACTAAAATAGGATATTAAAGCATGTAATTCACTACTGTATTTCAATAGGATATTAAAGCATGAAATTCACTACTGTGAATTTGTTGACGAATTGACAAGAACCGTACAACAGCTAAATAGTGTAAATGGTGTCCTATACACTAAACTCATATAGCTGGTTATTTAACTTTAATTGTCAACAGATCATAGAGAAATCTTATAGTTACCCCGAGTATGCCTTATTGTGCTGACCTAAGTGCACGTTTTGTTTGCATGGACGACACTCACGGCTTTGTCAATTGCCGTCGAATTCCTGCGTACACTCTTTACCTAATTTGTCGGCTTATTAAGTTCAAAACATTGGAGAATTCCAAAAAAACAGACTATACTTCACTGTCGCATTTGAACTTATTTGACCCGAAAGTTTTTTTAAAAATAAAAGTTTGTGGAACAGTATACGGCAAGGGCAGCATCAATTCATCAATTATTTAAAAAGATTTTTTTGCCAGTTTTTTCGAACATTTTTCACTTCACTTACACAAATAATCTTCATACATAATCAAGAGGCAAAAATTAAAATAGAACGAAATCGAAAATAAATCGGTGTAGTCCCCGGGGTAAGGTCCTAGGAGAAAACCAAATAAATTAGGCGAAATAAAAATGACGGACACTTACCCAAGGGTTTCTGACACTCAAAACTTTTTGGAAGGAAGGAGCATTTGCTTACCATTAATGTTGTTATTATAGGGCTGATTCTAATCGATAATTATGAATATTTCAAGTTTAAAATTTTCCGCCTGAATATAATTTACGCAAAGAACAAAGTGAAGTGATAACTTTGGATTTGGAATGAATTATATTTTATGAGCGAAATAAACAATTGCCATTAGTATAAAGCAAAAAAGTTCAGAAAACAAATATTTATGCACAAGAATAAAATTAACAGAAGTAATCAAATTTCAAATTTCTCCAAACATTATCAATTACATTCTGCTGCAATCATGGTATGGTTTATATTGTAGAATGAAAAAATTTCCGTCAATTACTACGGGAATTCATTTTTTTTTTTTTAGAATCAAGAATAAAAACAAAAAATCGAAACGTCCGCCAAAAATCAAAATGTTTAAATCACACAAATATCCCGCGGGATTTTTTCTTTTATTCTTCTGCAGGAAAGAGAGCAAAACCCAGTTTGAATAAATATTTTCAAAACTTATTTCAAAATATTGGAAAAAAAAAAACTTTCGTATTTTTTTTTTTTTTACTCCCCATAATTTTAAAAGGGGTGAATGGAGGATAAATATTTCATATAAATAGGTTTAAATTTTCGTTTTGATTTTTATAAGATGTGAGGAGTGGGAATTACGATTGGAAAAAAGTAAATAAAAAGTAGCAGCAGCAGAAGCTGTAAAGCAAAAGTTTTGTATAAATCATATTTTTTGTATTTTTTTGTATGAAAAATAATTTATTTTTCTACCAAGCATGTACCAAAGTATAAAAGTCATGCATTTTTAAACAATGAGTATAAATCTAAATCAAAATCGATTGTTATCATGAATTGATAAATTTATCATACATTTTTAAATAGCTGTATGTATCAAAATATGAAGTGTATATTATTTTTCGTATTTATACTCATTGTACATAATTTATTTACAAGAATACCTCGTTTAGTGCGGCATAATAATAATAATGTTCTAGATAGGCACCAACTACTTGCAGTAAAATTGACTGAAAAAAAGGATCCACATTTCATTTAATTGTTCAGTTTTTGAGATGCTTCTAATAAACCGAAATTATAAGAGGCAACCTGTATATCTAGAATATTTTTAAAATATTTCAATGTACATTTTTCTGCTTTACGAGTATCGTATGTTAAATGAAAGGAGCCTGATTAATAAAAACAAATGAACATATTTTTATTGGAAACACAAAGTAGGCATATTTCACATTTATTACAATTTAATATTTATGTATGTATGTACCACAAATATTATTCATTATTATTAATATTGATAATCTTTCCATACATAGCTGATGGTGGCCCTTAATCAATCATCGATCTAATTTACAATGCCAATTTCTTTATAAAGTATAAAATCGTTTTACCAAGTTAAAGCACCATACATTACGTCCTACTAAATTAGTTATAGGAAGATTTTTCCATAAGATTAGGATTTGATGCGACCCTTGACATGCGTGACTCTAAATATTTACAAAACAACATTTTTTTTTTCTGTCGTTATATGTAATTGAAAAACCGCATTAATAAATTATGTAATTAACCAAATTATGTTCATCACGATTATAATGAGTACGTGTACTTGATGGCGGAATACGATTATCATCCTCAAAACAAAAACGATTACTACGTATTTTATTGATTTTGGTGTATGTCATGGTTTTAGGCATATGTGGTAAGCGTATTGCACTTAACCTAATATTATGTAGAAAACATTAATTAACCTGCGCCTAATTAACCAATTGCTAGTGCAAATTATTTAAATTTATTGAATTTTTTAAATCTTAAAATTCCATAAAATTTAAATTTTTGAATTTCAAAAATTTTTAAATATTTTAATTTCAAGTATTTTTTTAAATTGTTTCAAACTTTAAGGACTTCAAATTAGTATTAATTTTTTAAAATTCTATAAATTCTTAAAGTTATTATATTAAATTTTACTAGCTTTAATTCAGTTTTAAATTCTTAGTTTATATAAATTTTCCAAATTTTAGTTTTTTTAATTCTTTAATTTTTAAAATTTTTCATTTCTTTAATTCCATTAAATTATTTAATTTCTTTAAAACCTTTAGGTTTGTAAGATCCTTTAATACTGTGCAAATTGAATACCTTAAATTTATAAAATTCTCTAAATCATAAAACTCGATAAAATTTATAATTTTTTTGATTTATTTAAGTTCTTGAATATTTTAATTGATAAACTTTACATTTTTCAAATTTTTTAAATACGTTTAATTTTTACTAATGTGAAGTTTCTGACAAATTGACAAAAAACCTTACAAAAGCTAAAAAGTGTAAATGCTCCGCTACACTAAAATTGTGTAGCTGGAATTTAGATCAAGGCATCGCAGAGATGTCTAAGTAATACCGAGTGTGCCATTTAGATGTATTGACCTCTGTGCACGATTTCTAGTAGATAACATATTTATGCGATCCGCCCAACATAAATTTATCCAAGTTTCAAAAATGTCACGTGGTAAAATTCTGTAGTTGAGATTTCTATGGGCCAGTGACAAGGCATCGTAGAGATGTCTAAGTAATACCGAGTGTGCCATTTAAATGTATTGACCTCTGTGCACGATTTCTAGTAGATAACATATTTATGCGATCCGCCCAACATAAATTTATCCAAGTTTCAAAAATGTCACGTGGTAAAATTCTGTAGTTGAGATTTCTATGTGCCATTGACAAGGTATCGTAGAGATGTCTAAGTAATACCGAGTGTGCCATTTCATTGTATTGACATCTGTGCATGATTTCTAGCAGACAACATATTTATGCGACCCGTCCAACATAAATTTATTCAAGTTTCAAAAATGTCACGTAGTAAAATTCTGTAGTTGAGATTTCCATGGGCCATTGACAAGGCATCGTAGAGACGTCTAAGTAATACCGCTTATGCCATTTCATTGTATTGACCTCTGTGCATGATTTCTAGCAGACAACAGAATTTTTTTAATTTTATTTTTCATTATCTCGTTTGCCTTTGTACTGTGAGCATCGCTTTGTGTTGATTTTTGTTGTGAAATAACTTGTTTTTTATATTGATTTCGCATTTTTTTGGACACTCTCTTTTTACCGATTCTAGTTTTTGAATTTTTGGCACATTTGTTTAGTTCATTTAATTGAATTTCATTTTGTATTGACCCGACATTTTTTAATCTCTATTTTAACGGGGTTGAAAGATAAATGTACTTAATCAAAATGGCAGACAATAACATTTCTAAATACAACTACAGAAAGAAAAAAAATAATATAGTATTACCGAGTTGGCACTAAGTAGCGCTCTTTACGATTTAGAGTTTAAAGGAGCAACATTAACAAGCATTAATACATATAATATAAAAATAATTTGTGAAAAATTGAAAATTAAAAATGACTTGAAAAATCGAATCAAAATTTGCTTAATTTGGCGGACTATATTGAATAAAGTGCCAGTTTTTCAAACCGAAAATTCCGATAAATTAAAAAACGACGAACCTATTGTTAACTGTGGCGTGCCCCTTTTCTCAAAAAACCTAGGTAATGAAATGAAAAATAATGAAACTGGGTGCTCTGAAATTATTGTGATCGTTCCGAATCATGAGAATGTTACGATTGAGTGAATACATGAACAACAATACAATGAAATGGCATACTCGGTATTACTTAGACGTCTCTACGATGCCTTGTCAATGGCCATAGAAATCTCAACTACAGAATTTTACTACGTGACATTTTTGGAAACTTGAATAAATTTATGTTGGACGGGTCGCATAAATATGTTGTCTGCTAGAAATCATGCACAGAGGTCAATACAATGAAATGGCACACTCGGTATTACTTAGACATCTCTACGATACCTTGTCAATGGCACATAGAAATCTCAACTACAGAATTTAACCACGTGACATTTTTGACACTTGGATAAATTTATGTTGGACGGGTCGCATAAATATGTTATCTGCTAGAAATCGTGCACAGAGGTCAATACAATGAAATGGCATACTCGGCATTACTTAGACATCTCTACGATACCTTGTCAATGGCCCATAGAAATCTCAACTACAGAATTTTACCACGTGACATTTTTGAAACTTGAATAAATTTATGTTATACGGGTCGCATAAATATGTTGTCTGCCAGAAATCATGCACAGAAGTCAATACAATGAAATGGCATACTCGGTATTACGTAGACATCTCTACGATACCTTGTCAATGGCCATAGAAATCGCAACTACAGAATTTTACTACGTGATATTTTTGGAAACTTGAATAAATTTATGTTGGACGGGTCACATAAATATGTTAAATTTTTTAAATAGTTTTAATGCAAATACTTAAATGTACGTTAATACGTTAAATGTTTTAAGTTCAGTAAATTTTTTAAGATTAAAAAAATTTTAAATAATAATAATTTTAGTTATACATTTTTTTCAACTGCCTAATACCCTAGACAGACTGTGGTTTAATAAATCCGATTTAGCTAAACTAGTTTATGTATTCTATGCAAAAACAAAGGGATTAGCTAAACTCGAGGTTGACACACTGCGACTAATCCCGAAAAATTCACTAAATCGGTTTTATTAAATCGCAGTGTGTCTAGGGTAAATAAAGCTTTATTCTTAAATCTTTCCTGTATAGGAATATCACAAGATGTAATCAAATTTTACAAACTAATACAAACTTGTGATTGAAACTTAACCTATGTTAGTTCTTAATATTAACCACTTAATAATTACTTTAAATTAGATAGCTAGCTAAAGGATTTTTTTTAAGACGTTTGAACCTTTTTAAATTTTCGCTGGCTAAAGCATTGGGATGTTGTTCTAATTTCAACTGGTTCTTTTTACTGTACTCACGATGTATTTTTGTATGACTCATATACCAGGGTGCACTTATTATTATTCGTTGCAATTTTATTATGTTGGAAGCACAAGCGGACACCCACAATTGAATTGATTGCATCTAGATAGGTTTAAGTACGATTTTATATAGTAAAACCTTACGGTCTAGGGTTAAGTTAGAACGTTCGCTATTAACTAGTTCATTTTAACACACCTTCACTTGATTTGTTGACGTTTAGCCTCGATATGCTTTTTTCATGTATGCGTTCTATCTAAATGTAGCGCAATATCTAAAAATGATGCAGAATAATTTTTTTTTTGTTCTAGGACGTTCCTGATTTCAGAGCCGACTCTATGAACTTGTTCTACGGTTCCGTGTTCTTCTCTAAATCCGAATTGATGATCAGGACAGCGATTTTGGTCGCAAAATGGGGATTGAGTTGACACCGGAAGGCAATAGTATTGGTAAATTGTATTGGTGTTTCGTTCAGTTTTTCGTTTAACATGATGCAAATAAGAGAGATAAAATGCAAATAAGAGATATAATATTATACAAATAAGGGAAATAAGCTCAGAAGAGAACGAACGAAAGAATTTTAAATTTAATTTTATTAAAATTTGACTACGCCTTATTATGTTCTTTATACTCCCACATTTAACTCAGAAAGAAACAGCAATATCAGAAATAAAAAAAATATTACGAATCTAGCCGACGAAGAATGTATAAATTAAAATCCATTTAATTCCTCCACGAGATAGTTTTTTGTGCACGCATATTTTATTTTGTTTTTATTAACGAAACCAAATGAATGTCGTCGTTTACAACAACAATAGATACAATCACATGATATCCTCAAGTTAGAAATAAGGGAAAAATGACTCAAGGCGAGTATAAGCACCAAACATTTGAACCGATTCCACCCGGTTCGCGTATTGTTGATACTAATCCAATAAAAATATTTGACGGCACACAAGAGCAAAATGTATATTATACGCCGTGCACAAATACAAAATTCTCAAATCTCATTTTGCGACCAAAATTGCTTTCTAAGAATAATTTTTTTCTCATGCAAAATTGTTTAAAGTTTTTGCAGGAGCATGTTTTCGAATAGCTTAGAGGGAGTCGGTGGTAAACTGATTGGTCGATATGAGTTTACTTTTGATTCATCTTCACCATGTTTTGGAATCATTAGAATTTGCGAAATTTTCCAGGTTTCAGGAAAGTAGCGGGTTCTCATTATAGCGTTCAAAATGTATGTTATTAGTTTGATACATTTTTCCGGAAGATTTTTGAGTATTTTGCCACTTATAAGATCATGCCCTGGTGCTTTTTTTGGATCAATGTTTACCTTGATTTTTTTTTACTAGGCGCCACCTGTATTTAATATCTTACCAACGCTTAGTTTTCATTTCTCATTAGTCAAGTTACTTGATTTCAACTATTTGGACTGAAGCAACTTGAACCTACTTGACCAATATGAACGTTTTATTCTACTTGAATTGAAGTAAGTTTTACTTGACTTCAAGTTTCAAGTAAAGTAGGGGACCTTTCAACTTTTGTATTCAAGTCGAGTCATCTGAGATGAATCATATTAAAAAATTTAGCAGTGTGGAAAGTACTTCATCAAAATAGTGAAGGTAGAATTTTTGACATCTACAAAAATGAATTGAAGTAGTACAGAAATCATATTTTTTTTTTTGAAAATTTACCAACCCTATGATAAAACTACTTGACTAAATTTACTTAAATATACATGAACGTAAACTTGAATTCAAATTAATTAAATGCAAATGGTTCAAATCAAGTAACTTCACTAATGGTAGCGAGGCTTAAGACGTAGAGCAAAAATATTTGCTTTATCTGCGTTACTTCTTGTCCAGTTTCCGACAGGGAGACGAATCTGGGGACATGAAAAAGTTGGTCATTTCAGCTTACGCGTGGCTTTCCACAGAGGGTAATTTGTTGCTTCGGTCGCTGTTAATTCACTGAGATAATGTTGAACCCCTTCATCACGTTCTTTAAAAAAGGCAATTTTGACGTTGTTGCTTACTTTATTTAAATATGATTTAAGGGTAGGCGATCTGTGTAGTTGCCATTGCTTTCATATTGAGCGTTTCATTATTAATAGCTGCTGAATAATCTGAGACGGTCAGGCCAACTTTAAGTAAACTGAGCTGCATGGTGTCGCATGCTTAAAATTTTGTACATACTTAAAATTAGCATTTGCCTTTAAATTTTTTAAACACTTAAAGCTTCAATCATAATTTTTTAAATGTTTCCAATTTTTTTTTTGCTATTTCTAATTTTTTTTTTAATTGTTTCATACTTTAAGGATTTCAAATTAGTATTAGTTTTTTAGAATTCTATAAATTCATTAAGTTATTACATTATGTCCTACTAGCTTTTATTAAGTTTTAAATTCTTAGTTTCTGTAAATTTCATTCCTTTAATTCCATTAAATTGTTGTAGTTTTCGTACAATTGTCATTGTACAATTTTTAGAATTTTCAAATTATTTAATTTCATCAAACCCTTTAGATCTATAAAATCCTTTAATAACTATGCAAATTAAATACCTTAAATTTATTAATTTCTTTAAATCATAAAATTCGGTAAACTATCTATTTCTTATTTTAATTTATTAATTCTTTGATTCCTTTAAATTCGTGAAGTTTATGAATTAAAATAAACTTTACATTTTTCAAATTTTTAATACGTTAAATTTTTAAATGAATTTAAAATCGTTAAATTCTTCAAATTCATCAGAATCTTTTAATTCAATAAATCTAAACATTTTGAAATTTTGTAAATTTTTCTTTATGTTCAAAGATAAATTTAAAAAAATTTAAATGTTTTAAATTCTGTAAATTATTTATGGCAAGTTTTTAAATATTGAAACTTTGGAATTTCTGTAAATTTATCGTATCAATTTTTTTTAAATTGTTTAGATTTTTTTTCTAATTATTTAATGCCTCTAAATTCTTTAAATCTGTTAAGCTTTATTCGCTCGTCAAAATATATAAATCTGCTAAATATCTAAATCCTTTAGTCCGGTGAATATTTTAAATTGTGCAAATTCCTCAAATTTTTTTAATTGCTTAAAGTTGTTAAATATTTTGAATTATTAATTATTTAAATTTTTGATTTTTTTAAACTGTTTCAATACTTTAAGGATTTTTAAGTATATTAATTTATTTATAAATTAATTAAAACAACACGATATATTGTATTTTTCGTTTTTTCAGTTTCTCTTTTATTTCGGCTTGTTATTCATCCTCATAAATCAAATTCGAAAGAACTATTGCTACAGCTAATTTCAACATTAAATTTAAATTGAATTATTCAACAACAGTTAACGGTGTGATTGTTTTTGATCTGAAATGTTGTTGTATAATTCAATGTAAATTAATTCTTGTGTTAAAACTAACTACAGCAATATTTTTTTTCGATTTTGACCTAAGAGGATGAATGATTTTCAAATCGAAATAATATAAAGAAATCTAAAACATATAAAAATCGGATACAATAAGTTGTTTTAATTAATTTTTAAATAGATTTATCCGTACATAAGAATAGCGGATGAAACATAATATAATAACTTCTAAAGACAAATATGCTACGAGGGCGGATTGAAAATGAAGCTACCTAGCGCTAGATGGCAGCACAAACACAAAAATTTTTTGTTTTTTAGAAATTGCGATCTGTCAAACGTCAGCTGTTAAAATTTCACCCAAATTCATCGATTAGTTTATTTGTTGTAGTCGTTTGAAGTAAGCATCTTTTGTGTTTCTTGAAAAATGAAAAAAAACGAATTTCGTGCAATGATTAAACACTATTATTTGAAAGGGAAAACGGCGAAAGAGACAAAAGAAAAGCTCGATAAACATTACGGTGAGTCTGCTCCGTCAGATTACATGGTAAAATATTGGATTGCTGAATTTAAACGCGGCCGAAGAAGCACTGCAACAATACCATCAACAGGAAGGCCAAAAGAGGTGGTTACTGAAGAAAATATCAAGAAAATCCTCGATATCGTTATGAATGATCGCCGAGTCAAGTTGCGTGAGATTGTTGAAATGGTAAACATATCATATGAACGTATGTTCAACATTTTGCATGAACATTTGCATATGAAAAAGCTATCGGCAAGATGGGTGCCGCGTTTGCTCAGTGTCGAACAAAAACGAGTTCGACAGACCACTTCACAGCGGTGTTTGGACATGATAAAGCGTAATCCTGTTGATTTTTGGCGTCGATTAATTACTGTTGATGAAACGTGGGTCCACCACTACACACCTGAAACCAAAGCTGGTGGAAGTGCTCCGAAGAAGGCAAAGGCAGTGAAATCGGCTGGCAAGGTTATGGCCACTATATTTTGGGATGCACACGGAATATTGCTCATCGATTATTTTGAAAAAGGATCCACAATCACAGGAAAGTATTATCGTGCATTATTGGATCAATTGGTTGATGCAATCAAGGAAAAACGACCACATTTAAAAAAGAAAAAAGTGCTCTTTCTTCAAGACAACGCACCGGTTCACACAGCATTAGATACGATGCTAAAATTACGTGAAATACACTTCGAATTGGTTGATCATCCACCTTATAGTCCAGATTTAGCTCCTAGTGACTTTTTCCTGTTTCCAAACTTGAAAAAATGGCTCGCAGGACAAAGATTCATCTCAAACGAAGAAGTGATTATCGAAACTAACGCGTATTTTGAGGGGTTCCCGAAATCGTATTATTCAGATGGTATACAAAAGTTGGAATATCGTCTTACTAAGTGTGTCGAATAAAATGGAGACTATATGTTGAGAAATAAATGGTTTTTGGCAAAAAAAAATTTTGTTTTCCTACTTAGGTAGCTTCATTTTCAATCCGCCCTCGTAATTCATTAAATTCTATTTTTAAACTCTATCAATCCCTTAAATTTAACAAATTCTTTAAATTTGTTCTTTCAGTTATAAAATTGATTTTAAATTAATTAATTATTTTAAATTATTTTTATTTATAGACTGTATAAAATTGCTTGAATTCCTTAAATATATTAAATTGAAAGACCTTGTTTTTACTTCAATAAAAAAGCTAACGAGCGTTAAAGGATTTAACGGTTTTCTAAAATTTGAAAAATTGTCCAAATTATTAAAATTTTTAAAAATGTTTAAGTTCGTAAATTCTGTAAATGGTTTCAAGGTTTTTTAAACTTTTTCTTTTTCTATATGTTCTTAATTAATTAAGTCCTTTAAATTTTTGTGGGTAAAAGCTATTCCACGTATCTAAATGAAATATATTTTTAAATCCCTTAAATTATTCAAATACTTTAAACAGTGGAAATTCTTTAAATTGTGCAAATTTTTTAAATTGTAAAAATTCGTTAAATATGTTTGTTCTTAAAATTTTGTAAAATTTAAATTTTTTAAACTATACAAATTCTTTAAATTCTTGTTTCTCAAAATTTTTAATTTTATTTAATACATTAAGCAAAGATTTAAAGCATTTAATTTTATAAATTCTATAAATTATTTATCAAAAATTCTTTCAATTAAGCTCTTTAAATTTGAGAAAAGTTCCCAAATCTTTGAATTCTTTAAATTGTTTAAATTATTTAATTTCTATAAAATATTTTAATTTATAGCCTATTTAATTTTTTCCTTAAAATCCTTTATATAAATTAAATTCCTTAATTTTTTTACAGTTGGTTTATCTTATAAAAGAGTTGTATTCGGTAAATTCCTTTAACCTTTGGATTTTAATTTCGTTCATTTTTTCAATTTCTTAAATACTTTAAGGGAATGATTTAATTTTTTAAAATTTTAGAAATTCTCCAAATTCTCAAATCCGTAAAATTCGTCAGGTATTTCAACGCTCTTAAGCGAGAGTTGAGGAAAATTTTTATGTAGTGTGGCTACGAACCATTTCTGTCTCCATTCTGGTCCTTAGGACAGACACCCTCCCTAACCTTACCTAACCAAAATTTTTTAAATCTTTTAAATCCTTTAAAATTTTAAAATTCGCCCAACGTTTTAAAACCTTTAAATTCGTTAAATTCGTCAAACTCTTTAAATTTCAAATATTTTAAGCTCTTTAATTCTTCAAACAAAATTCTAATTTAATTGTTAGTTATTCAATGTTTTTAAATTGATAAAATGATTACGTTAGCATTTAAAAGTTTTAACAAAATTGTTAAACCTTCGTTTCTGTGAATTCTTTAAATTTTAGTTTTGTTTTTGCAGTTTTCGTAGCTATTTAAAGTAATAAAATTCATTTTTTTAAAAGCTTCAAATTATGTATTTGATTTCTATTAATACTCTAGATCCATTGTATTATTTTAAATCATAAATTTATCAATTTATTGATTTATTTAAATTCTTGAAATTATTGAACAATTTTAAATTATTTTAATTTATAGACTTTACGTTTATCAAATTTTTTAAATACTATCAATTCTTAAAGGTTTTGGTATCGTTAAATTCTATAAAATCATTAAATTATTTCAATTCTTTAAATCATAACATAGCTAAATTTGTTAAATTCTTTAATGTCTTTAAAATCCGTATGGAGATTACATTCTTTAAAATCTGTAAATTCTTTAAACTATTTTTTCTTTAAATATATTTAAACTTTTAAAATTAAGATTATTTACATCATTAAATGCTATCAATTCTTTAATTTTTTTCGGTTTTTGAACTTTTTAATTTTATTTTATTTATAATCAATCTCTTCAAATTTTTAAATCTTTTATATGATTAAAATTCCTTAAAAAGTTTTAACTCTTTAGAGCTTCTAAATTTTTTACATTTTTCAAATTATTTTAAAATTTCAAAATAGTTAAAATCTTTTAAAATTTGTTAAACTATTTATTTCTTCTAAATTATTTGAAATTTTTAAACCCTTATAATTTTTAGTTTAAACTTTTCTAATTGTTTAAATACTTTAGGGTAACTTTAAGTTCCACTAATTCTTTATACTTTTAAGTTCTTTAAAACCTTTAATTTTTAAAGTTTGTTTAACTCTTTAAATGGCTATTCTTAAACTATTTTAATTTATTAAACCCTTTAAAATCTATAGATTTGCAGTTTCTTTTGTTTTTTTTTTTCAAATTGTTTGGATAGTTTAAAAATTTAAAATCCAAATTCTTCAAAAGTTTAATTTTTTTTAAAACCATTAAATGTTTTAAATTCCGGAAATAATTTTAGTTTCAAAAATATTTGAATTTCTTAATTTCTGTAAATTTTAAATTTTATTTTGTTTAGTTCCCTAATTTTTATTATTTAATTCCTTTAAAGTCTTTAAATTCTTCAAGGTTTTTTTAGCTATTTATTTATTCCGACGATTTTTCTAAACTGTGTAAATTCTTTACAATGTTTAAATTTGTTAAATATTATAAATTTATTAAATTCTCTAATTTTCAAAATTGTGTAAAATTTAAATTTTTAAATTATTAAAATTCTACAAATTTTTAGTTTATTTCGTTTATTTTATTGTTTTAATACTTGCGGGATTTTAAACGCATTACATTTTTTAAATTCTACAAATTCATCAAATTATTGAAATTATTTGTTCAAATTTGTTCAATACTTTTCTATCGGTAAATTTGTTGATTTCTCTATATTTTATAAATCTTTTTAAACTTCTCAATTAAATAATTAATTACTTTTTGTAAATTATTTAAATATACACACTATTTAAATAGCTTTAATTCTTTAAATAAACAAAATTCCTCAAATTCATTGAATCTTTCGTTTATTTTTTTAATTGTTTATTGAATGCAGTCAATTTTTCAAATTCTGTAAATTGTTTGAATTCGTCAAATTCTTTAAAGATTTTAATTTTTTTTAAGCTGTTTCTAAATTTTTTAAGTACTTAGTTCTTTAAATTTGTCCAATTCTTTAAAATTTGTAAATTCACTAAAGCCATCAATTTCTTTAGTTTATAAAATTTTTGAGCTCTTTAAATTATTTAAATTTTTTTAAACTCTTTAAATTTTTTAAACCCTTTAAAATTTTCAAACTCATCAATTTCTCTTAATTTTTAGTTTCTTTATTTTTTTTTAAATTGTTTAAATAAGTTTTAAGTTACTCGTATGTCAAATTTCTAAGAAGTTTTAAATTGTTTGTTCTTTAAAAGTTTTAAATTTTTTAAATATTAGTTTTTTTAATTCGTTCATTGAATACATTTAAATTCTCTAAATTCTTGAAATAGTTTAGCTACTCAAAGCATTTAGATTCCATTTCAATTCAAAAAATCTTCAAATTATTTAATTTCTTTAAAATCGTGAATTTCTTTAAATTCATCAAATTGTTTAAATCATAATCTCAGTAATTTTTTTTAAATTTTTTTCAATTATTTTAATTGATTAAAGTTGTTAAATTGTTTAAAGTAAAAAAGTTAAATGAATTGAAAATTTTTTAAATTTGATAATACATATTTTGGTAATTTAAAATTTCTTAGTCTTATAATTCGTGTTTTTTTTAAAATTATATTGTAGCGTGTTCTTAAAATTGTGGTTGAACAATAAAAATTAAGTACACGTTTTTATTGTTTCGTTGATTCGCACTTTATTTGAATGAATAAACAAATTCACTTGATTATACACACAATATCACAATATATTTATTTGTGCACAATTGTTTATTTACATTTATATAATTTATGTTATATTAGCACTGTAAATTTGCTTTAACACACCACACTTTGTACGACTAAAATTCTTACCGTGCACTGGTTTATGTGTCGTTACCACCGGAATACAAGAACGAATGCCTTTTTTTTATCTCAAACATTTATATTATTTTTTATTGAACTGTAATATGGGCGCTCGGCTCGATATTTTCGGTATATTCCGAGTGTATCAAAAATTTACTGTAAAGCGTCATCTGTTAATGAGTATTTTATTTTGTAGTCAGCTTACGTAACATAACGAAACATAAGCTGACTATCATTGACGCTACACCACTCCCCCTTCAGTTCGATGGAACGTAATGTTGAGGTGGTTTGCTTATGCATCCACATCTTGTCATTTGATTAGGTATAGTATGCACGATTGGTTTATCATTGAAAGAGATAGTATGCTTATGAGTAGGTTCACACATACTGTTTGTTACAGTCTTAGCTTGGCCAGTGTTTGTAGAATGTGGAACAAAGGTACAGTCGTTTGGGATATTATTTGGCACTGGAGACAAATCATTAGATTCTATGAAACACGGTTTCAATCGGTTAATTGAAATATTTGCATCTTTGCCCTTAATCCTAACTGTAAAATATTTCACACTACGATTGACTACGGGAAACGGCCCTTCATATGGAGGTTGAAAAGGCGTACGATATGCGTCAGTACGTACAAAAACCTGTGAACAATCCTTAAGCTCCTTGAATATGAATATATCTTCTTTTTAAAGTCGTGGTGGGGGTGTTGGTGAAATCGCCTTGAATGTGTTGTTCAACATAGTTGCGAAATCTGACTGTGAATACAATTGCTCAGTTGGTTGTAAAAAGTCACCAGGCAATCGCAAATGTTCTCCGTACACTAAAAATGCAGAGGTAGTCCCAAAATCCTCACGAAAAGCTGTACGTAGGCCCAGCAAAACCGATGGGAGAGATTGTAACGGCCAGCATCGCTTGACGTTTCAAGGGTTTAAGACCCCTGTGGGAATAGAATTGTGGCCAGTTAAGAAAAAAAAAAAAAAAAACAAGTTATTGTAAAGGGGAAAACCAACTGGATGGTCCCGTTCAAAAATTGTAGAAAAAAAAAATTAAGAATCATTTTTGTGATGGGGAGGCTAAGTATTGTTATCAAATTTTATTGATGGGTATAAAAAAGATGAACATTTTAAAATTTTTTTTAGTCGGTTTAAAAATTTTTGGATGATCTTATCGAAGAGGATAATAATCCAACAACAAGTTATAAAATTAAAAGATTTAAAATTAATTTTTTTTTGGTTTTGCTACCAGATTGATCAGTTGATTATTAAAGAAAAAAATAATAAAAATCAAATCAGTTTGTTTAGCTTTAATTAAGTTTTTTTTTTCTCTAAGTTTGTGGCTTATACGGCAAAGTTTCCGTATATTGTGGTAGTTTAATTTTCTAAAAATAATTAAAAATATGGTTGGACTTGAGACCATGATGAGAAAAACCAAAATGTTTGAAACTCTATCATCGGGCGATAACTGTGTTAGGTATCCGTTATAATTTAATATCTATAATTTTGAATTGTAAAACTATTAAAAAAAAACAATAAAAAAGTGAATGAATTCAATAACGAATATAAATAATTTATATAAAAAGTAATATCTAATTCATGTTTAATAATAAGTAGTTAAGTTAAGTGATTTTCTTTGGGTGTAAAATAATATGTACATTCGAAAATAAATTAAAATGTCGGAATTTGTCCACATCTGAAACAACAAAAAGTTTCCTAAATCTATCTTATCTAAATGAAATGTTATATTATTAGTTCAAATTTAAATACCTAAACGTAAAATAAACTTTAATAAAAATATTAAACTATATATAATTTAAAACTATAAAGTGCATCAAACCAGTAAAACGGTCTCATCCGAAAATAAACCAATATATGGGATCACCTGATTTTATTACTGTGTAAATAAGTGAAAACAACCGCTATAAAAATCATAAACAAAATTTTTTTTTTTTTTGGAAAAGTGTGTTGTAATAAAATCATATGTACTTAACTTAGTGAAAATCCAAAGTATATTTAGTGGTACATAAATTAACAAACACTAAGTGAAATTCAATAAAAATAAATTAGATTATAGTTTGATATAGACTTTGTAGTGATAAAACTAAAATCACATGTACTTAATTTAGTGAAAATTCAAAGTAGATTTAGTGAAAAATAAATTAACAAACAATAAGTGAATTTAAATAAAAATAACTCAGATCATAGTTTTATGTATAAACTTTGTAGTGATAAAACTCTATGATTAAATACAAAAGACATTGAGCCTACTGGATTATTGGCAGCAAGCTCGTATCAAATTAAGATAAGATTTTTATAATACCTTTTTATGTTTTATTATATTATACATATTATTATTATTATTAATATTTTTAAGTACATACATTTTCTTAGATTTACTATGATGAGGGTAAATAGTTAAATTTATAGCAATTCATTTTTTTTTGTCAATACCTTTTTAGTTTATATTTGCTATTTTCCTCTCATCTTTGTATTACACATGACGTCATTAGGTTAAGTTAATTTCTCTAAAGTTTATTCATTCATGATTTTATTGCTTTCTTTGTTTTTTTTTGTAATGCAATAAATTAGTTAAAAGAAAATTATCTTTCTCCTCTTTTTCAAATTTTTTTTTTATGAGTTTCCTATTTTTTTTTTTATTTCTTTGATGGTTTTTCGGTTCATTCTCGTTCTTTTCGTAAAGTGTTGCTTTTCAGCATGAGACGCTAACCGAGCGTATTAAGATGAATTGGTAAGTGTATTCGCAGCCATATGGTGAGTTGATCCTGTCTTGTTTCCTTTCTAGTTTTTTTGTCTCCTTCAGTGTTCCTTTTTTTTTTCTTTGTCCTCACGGTCTTACAAGATTCCCTGATGCTTTGAAAACCCCACCCCAATCCACTGAGCTCTAGCCGGCTACATATGACCGTTCAAAGCCTCTCCGGGAATAAAATAATTTCTGTTAACTGGCCGATATTAACAGTCGGTCATGTTACAGTGGCGCCCAAACTTCTTCAATGGCTTTCCTTTCACTATCCCTTCTTCTTTATTGTAAACTATGCTTTACTGTTCTTACAGTGGTGCTCGAGTAATTAACTGAATCTTATTTTAGATAAATTAAATTTCATTTATAACATTTCAGTAGTCAATTTTTTTACAGTTATAGTTCATTTAAAATGTTTTTCAATTAATTTGTTTTTTTTTAATTCCGCATTCAGATCCACATTGTTTTTTTTAATTATCCCGAATTCGTAGCTGCATCCAAGCATTGGCTTGTTGATTCAGTTGTTAGAATCATTCGTGAATTCTTTTGTTTGCTTGTCTAAACTAATTTTTCAGTATTGTCTAATTTTCTATGTCATTTTTATGCTGGAATAATCCGATGGAATCCTGTTCGCATCATTTCTATTCTTCGTTAGGAATATTGATTTTGATGTTTGCTTTGGGGTTTAATCGGTTATGCTAGTCAATTCCTGTCACCTTAATCTGTGATGATTCAATGGAATCACAATCGCACTTCTTCCATTCTTTGTAATGTTGATTTTAATGTTTGTGTTGTGGTTTTATTGTTCATCGCAGTTATTACCTTTCAATTTTTATCAAGATTATCTTACCATCGCTAATGCATCCGGATGAAATTTTTTTTTTTTGGTTCGTTGATTCATTGGTCGGTTCTATGGTGAGCTATTTTTGGTTAATTTCTTATTCCTAATCTGGCGCAGGTGCATCTGTTATTTTTACTAATAATGTCGATTCATTTGTCAGTTCTCCAGATTGATTCTTTATTATTGTTCCTTTCTTTCCCCAAGGCAGAAATCAACTCACGTTATGAAAATTTACCGAAAGTGCTGTGGAGGAAACCTTACCAACTTCATCTTATTTTTTTTTTTGATATAATTGAATTGTTTATTATTTTTTTTGGATTTGATATTTTCTTTAACAATCAAGATTAACTTAATAAAGTATAGTGATTTAAGTGAAACCAAATTTGTTCATTTTTTTTAGTAATTGGGTATTCTGATTTTTAAAATTATTAGTAATCAATTCTCTGTCCGAGTATTGAAATTAGTTAGAAGTTAGCATAATATCAATAAAGTTTGTAACAAAGTAGTAGTAGTTAAACAATTTGAATTTTATTAATTTTTTTTTTATTAATTAAATTATTAATTAATTACATAATTATTTTTATATTAAGTATTTTTAATTTTTTTTTTCCCCAAATCAAAACATGGCTACCTTTAGGATACGTTCCCAGGATTTATCTAGTGAGGAATTAGCTATTGAATTTGAAATCCGGCACCTTGAAGGTGATGGGGAGATCCAAAAGGCAAATCTCAATGAAGCTTTTTGCAAAGAAGAAGCTTCTATCACGGGTAAACCAACTCAGCCACATAGACAAGCGTTAGTACATCCTCACAATGAAGTTTCCATATGTGTTTTTAAGCTACAACATCTTCAAATCAAGTTATTGAATTGTATTCAAAACCCCAATTTGGACACGAATGAATATTCTGCATTAATTTCAAAATTATGCCATCTAAAAGCCAGAGGTGAACGTATTCTGACTTTTGAAGTCATCAAAATTCCCGCTACCAAACTAGTACAGGTGTGTACATCCCTTTTAGAAATTTGTCGGCGATTTTCTTTAAATGAGCAAACTTTACAGGAGGCTCTTCTTGACCTTAGTACCACTCAAATAGACCCAGACGACCTGTTGGAATTAATGGTAAGTGCACCACACCCAGTGCCGCACGAAGAATCAAATTTTAATCCTGAAAATGCTGATTTTTCGGTAGGAAATAATGCGATTCAGCTTAATATTCAGTCTAAATCCCAATTGCCTACTCCAAATGGAAATACTATAAGTCAGACTGGTAAGGATGACGGAACCTCTATTAATATCGATGAGGTTAGGCAGCAGATACCACCAGCCGTGATAGAACCACCCGTGTTACAGCATTCATCACCGTCTCATCCAAATATCCCTACTTTTCACAATTTTCAAAACCAACCGTCATTATTTCCTTTTTCTTACAATTATCCGTATTTACCGTTAAACCCGTACGCATTGGCTCAACAATCATACATTCTTCCACCTCAACCGCCTTTAGCACCAACCGCAACTTACCCTGCTACTTGTCCTCCAAATTTGGGTACTTTTATTCTAAATAGTCAACCTCCTGGAGAGAATCAGTTGCAACAAAATTCTATTAGACCAAGTACTTCAATTCACCAAAATGTTGCTACCTCAACAGAAGTAGTGAAGCCAACTGATAGTAGACCACAACCGTCCCGAACATCTCAAGAATATTTGTCTCATGCGACACCTGTTCATAAATGGGGAATCTCATTCGATGGGTCTGCAACAGGATTAGCAGTAGAACGATTTTTATATCGTGCGGAGCATATGGCCAAAACCAATAATGTACCATTGCACCAGCTAATCAATGATATGCCGTCTCTGTTGAAGGGTGCTGCTGGTGAACATTATTGGCTAGTGCTTGAAAGACAGCCGGGTTGTGACTGGAATCAATTTAAAACGGCTTTCACTCATCGGTTTCAGGACCGACGGACTGATGTAGATATTTTACGTCTCATAGATGCTCGAAAACAACGTCCCAGAGAACCATTCACTGAATTTTATTATGATATCTTAAACTTAGCAATTCCTTTAAAAGTCCCGTTCTCTGAACTGCAGATATTGGAGATTCTTAAAAAAAATATGCGAACTGGATTACAAGTTCACCTTGCAGGGCGGCAAATATTATCAGTTTCAGATCTAGTCAGTATTTGCGTAGCTACTGAAGATATTTGGAGAAGTGTCGGACTGGTTCCCGAACAGGTAGTGCAAAGATCTTCTCAGGTGGGGCGAATAAATGAAATGGAAATGTGTGATATTAAAGGCTCTAATATTTATGCCCAGACTTCAACACAACCTTTAGTTGTTGAACCTTCCGCTTCTCATGGTCATCAACCATTTATAGCTCCAAAAGCATCCGAGTGTCCAATCGTAAATTCGTTTAATGTAGAGGCTGTTCATTCAACTCTAGCTAACCCTACAAAAATATCGCAAAATCAATCACTCTCTCCCTCAGTTCCCACTTGCTGGAATTGTAGACGAGTTGGACATCCGTATATGGATTGTGACCTTATTCGTAACCAAATATTTTGTTATGGTTGTGGTACGCCGAATGTTTTAAAGCCACACTGTAATTTTTGTAATCGGAAAGTTTCGTCGTTAAACCCAGTAAGGGAGACTACTATCGGAGGGTCGGGTCGTTCTCCCATACAAATCCTTCAGCGATCCCCAAATCAGCAATCGAAGTAATACCAAAACTTAAAGATTCTCACAAAATCGAAAAACTTTCTAGTAATTCCCGGATTTGTCGCTCTATTAATTATTTCAAAATACGACAACAAATGTATCGTAATATCTCTAAAACCAAATTTTGCAGTTCCATTACATTCCTTGAAGACAATCGTCCCTATGCAAAGGTGTCCATTAATGACACTGAAGTTTACGGTTTGTTAGACAGTGGAGCTAACATCTCTGCTTTAGGAAGGAACTCACTTCAATTCATTGAGGACCAAAATTTACCTCTTCATTCGATCCCAGCATTTGTTCAAATTGCTAATGGTTCTCCGCTTAAAATTCACGGATTTGTAAATGCTAATATTTCATATAATAATAAAACTCTTGAAATGAAGCTATTCATTGTTCCGGAGTTACAGCAACCCCTTTATTTAGGCTGCGATTTCTGGCGTAAATTTGGAATAGAGCCCTCGCTAATTTCATCAGTTACAGCGTCTTTGCCTGATTCATCTAGTGAAAAACCTACTTCCCCTGACAATAACCAACATATGCTCTCGGTAATTCAGCGTCAAAGGCTACAAGCTGTAGTGGAGATGTTTCCTAGTTCGGAACGATTAGGGCTGGGGCGAACCCACCTGCTGAATCATAAGATCGACGTTGGCGATGCTCAACCCGTTAAGCAGCGACATTATGCTGTATCCCCTGCCAGACAACAACAAATCTATCAAGAAATAGATCGAATGATAAGTTTGGATGTCATCGAGGAGAGCCATAGTGCTTGGAGCTCCCCAATGGCGACCGTGGCGCGGAAGGATGGTGGTGTTCGACTATGTCTTGACGCTCGACGGCTAAACAGCTTAACTAAGAAGGATGCATTCCCCTTGCCTCTGATTGACGGTTTGCTAAGCAGGTTGGATCGTACCCGGTTTATTTCGAGTCTGGATTTAAAGGATGCCTTCTGGCAAATACCTCTGGATTCAGACTCGAAGGAAAAGACAGCGTTTACCATCCCGGGGCGACCATTATATCAGTTTAAAGTCATGCCCTTCGGTCTTTGTAATGCGCCTCAGACCTTGTGTAGATTGATGTCCAGTGTGATTCCTCATCAACTGCATGACCGGGTATTCGTTTATCTGGATGACTTGCTTGTAACTACTGCTGATTTTGATGAGCATTTATCGTTGCTTCAGGATGTCGCCGAAAGGCTGACAAAAGCTGGTCTGACGATAAATGTGCAGAAAAGCAAGTTTCTTCTGAAAGAGATCGAATACCTGGGTTATGTTGTTGGTGAGCGAGGATTGGAACCTAATTCGGGCAAGGTCGAGGCCATTCTCAAATTCCCTAGACCGAAGAACATTCGACAAATGAGACGGTTTCTTGGTGTCACGGGATGGTATCGCCGATTTATAAACGGGTACTCTACTATATCTGCTCCTCTTTCTGCTCTTCTCAAAAAGAACCGGAAGTTTGTGTGGTCTGAAGAAGCTGAATCGGCATTTGAGACATTGAAGCACGCACTCGCTTCAGCACCAGTTCTTGTCACTCCAAATTTTAATTCTCGGTTCTACATCCAGTGTGATGCCAGTTCCACGGGTATTGGGGCAGTGTTATTCCAAAGGGATGAGGAAGGAAACGATAGGCCTATAGCCTTTATGTCCAAAAAATTGAATGGTGCTCAACGTAACTATTCTGTAACGGAGCAAGAGTGTTTAGCCGCTGTAGAAGCGATTAAGAAGTTTCGATTGTATGTGGAGGGTCTACCGTTCACAGTCATAACCGACCACGCAAGCCTGAAATGGCTTATGTCCCTTAAGGATGTTACTGGTCGACTGGCACGGTGGAGCTTAAAGCTTCAAGGGTTTAATTTTGAGATCGAATTTAGGAAAGGATCCCAAAATGCAGTTCCTGACGCATTATCACGGATTGAAATTGAATCTCTCGATGTTCAGCTCCCTTCACTAAATTCTCCACTTCATGTCGACACGTCTTTGCCAGCTTTTCGTGATTCTGATTATGAACAATTAGCACATTCACTCCAACAATCTAATAAGAAAATAAACCTAGTTACAGTACAACATTTAGTTTATATTAATCTATCTTCCAATCAAGCTTATCTACCGGATATTCCACAATATAAACTGCTTATTCCTGAATCACTTCGACGCAGCTTGCTGATTGCCGCTCATTGTCTTCCTACTGGTGCTCATCTGGGTATCAATAAAACCTCTGAGCTCATTCGACGTTATTATTACTGGCCCACTATTAATTCAGATGTAACACAATTTATAAATTCCTGTGAGGATTGTAAAGCGAATAAGCCTTCGAACCAAATATGCAAACCCCCTCTCGGTTCTCTTCCCATGACGTTTAGACCCTTTCAGAGAGTGTATCTTGACTTCTTGGGGCCCTATCCCCGCACTAAGAATGGCAATACCGGAATCCTTATTGCCTTAGACCACTTTTCCAAATTCGTAATCACCAAACCCGTTCGTCAGGCAACTGCTATTGAAGTATGTAAATTTCTTGAAACTCAAATATTTTTAATGTTCGGAGTACCGGAGGTTATTTTTACTGATAACGGTAGGCAGTTTGAATCCTTACTCGTTCAGAATCTGTGCAAGAAGTATGGGGTCAGGCATGTCTTTACCGCAAAATACTCACCGCAAGGGAATGCCTCAGAGCGCGTTAATCGTACTTTGTTAGCTTCTTTGCGGGCGTATATTAAGACTGACCAACGGGTCTGGGATTCAAATCTGTTCGCCATAACTCATGCTCTCCGCAATGTAATTCACGATTCTTCCCAGTATTCTCCTCACTTTATTGTTTTTGGTCAGCATGCCGTTTCGCATGGTTCCGTGTATGAACTGTTGCGACATGCTTCTCAATTTGGTGGTAACCATGTTCATAGCATAGAAAAACCCGAATATCTCTATAAAGTTTATGAAGATGTCCAAAATAATCTTACTAAAGCGGCTGCTCGAAATAAAATTAGATATGATTTAAGAACTCGACATCCCAAAATTAATATTGGACAAATAGCCTTTGTTAGAAATTTTAAGCAAAGTAAGGCAGTAGATAAATATGCAGCAAAGCTCGCCCCTAAATTCATAAAATGTATGGTTACTCGACTTGTGGGTAATGTGGCTTGTGAGGTTGCCGATGTAGAGGGTAATGTCTTGGGAATTTATCATTTTAAAGACTTGAAAATTTAGCGATGCAAGTCATGTCGCTCATCTATATTTATCCAATATTTGCCCGGCTATGAGACATCTCCTGGGTGTGAGTCGTCCCCACGATTTGTAACGGCCAGCATCGCTTGACGTTTCAAGGGTTTAAGACCCCTGTGGGAATAGAATTGTGGCCAGTTAAGAAAAAAAAAAAAAAAAACAAGTTATTGTAAAGGGGAAAACCAACTGGATGGTCCCGTTCAAAAATTGTAGAAAAAAAAAATTAAGAATCATTTTTGTGATGGGGAGGCTAAGTATTGTTATCAAATTTTATTGATGGGTATAAAAAAGATGAACATTTTAAAATTTTTTTTAGTCGGTTTAAAAATTTTTGGATGATCTTATCGAAGAGGATAATAATCCAACAACAAGTTATAAAATTAAAAGATTTAAAATTAATTTTTTTTTGGTTTTGCTACCAGATTGATCAGTTGATTATTAAAGAAAAAAATAATAAAAATCAAATCAGTTTGTTTAGCTTTAATTAAGTTTTTTTTTTCTCTAAGTTTGTGGCTTATACGGCAAAGTTTCCGTATATTGTGGTAGTTTAATTTTCTAAAAATAATTAAAAATATGGTTGGACTTGAGACCATGATGAGAAAAACCAAAATGTTTGAAACTCTATCATCGGGCGATAACTGTGTTAGGTATCCGTTATAATTTAATATCTATAATTTTGAATTGTAAAACTATTAAAAAAAAACAATAAAAAAGTGAATGAATTCAATAACGAATATAAATAATTTATATAAAAAGTAATATCTAATTCATGTTTAATAATAAGTAGTTAAGTTAAGTGATTTTCTTTGGGTGTAAAATAATATGTACATTCGAAAATAAATTAAAATGTCGGAATTTGTCCACATCTGAAACAACAAAAAGTTTCCTAAATCTATCTTATCTAAATGAAATGTTATATTATTAGTTCAAATTTAAATACCTAAACGTAAAATAAACTTTAATAAAAATATTAAACTATATATAATTTAAAACTATAAAGTGCATCAAACCAGTAAAACGGTCTCATCCGAAAATAAACCAATATATGGGATCACCTGATTTTATTACTGTGTAAATAAGTGAAAACAACCGCTATAAAAATCATAAACAAAATTTTTTTTTTTTTTGGAAAAGTGTGTTGTAATAAAATCATATGTACTTAACTTAGTGAAAATCCAAAGTATATTTAGTGGTACATAAATTAACAAACACTAAGTGAAATTCAATAAAAATAAATTAGATTATAGTTTGATATAGACTTTGTAGTGATAAAACTAAAATCACATGTACTTAATTTAGTGAAAATTCAAAGTAGATTTAGTGAAAAATAAATTAACAAACAATAAGTGAATTTAAATAAAAATAACTCAGATCATAGTTTTATGTATAAACTTTGTAGTGATAAAACTCTATGATTAAATACAAAAGACATTGAGCCTACTGGATTATTGGCAGCAAGCTCGTATCAAATTAAGATAAGATTTTTATAATACCTTTTTATGTTTTATTATATTATACATATTATTATTATTATTAATATTTTTAAGTACATACATTTTCTTAGATTTACTATGATGAGGGTAAATAGTTAAATTTATAGCAATTCATTTTTTTTTGTCAATACCTTTTTAGTTTATATTTGCTATTTTCCTCTCATCTTTGTATTACACATGACGTCATTAGGTTAAGTTAATTTCTCTAAAGTTTATTCATTCATGATTTTATTGCTTTCTTTGTTTTTTTTTGTAATGCAATAAATTAGTTAAAAGAAAATTATCTTTCTCCTCTTTTTCAAATTTTTTTTTTATGAGTTTCCTATTTTTTTTTTATTTCTTTGATGGTTTTTCGGTTCATTCTCGTTCTTTTCGTAAAGTGTTGCTTTTCAGCATGAGACGCTAACCGAGCGTATTAAGATGAATTGGTAAGTGTATTCGCAGCCATATGGTGAGTTGATCCTGTCTTGTTTCCTTTCTAGTTTTTTTGTCTCCTTCAGTGTTCCTTTTTTTTTTCTTTGTCCTCACGGTCTTACAAGATTCCCTGATGCTTTGAAAACCCCACCCCAATCCACTGAGCTCTAGCCGGCTACATATGACCGTTCAAAGCCTCTCCGGGAATAAAATAATTTCTGTTAACTGGCCGATATTAACAGTCGGTCATGTTACAAGATCTTGTCCATTGAAGATTTTCCTTGCACATGATTGCGGTCTTAAGACTACGATGCCATCTTTCGATTAATCCGTTGCAGGCTGGGTTATATGCGGTTGTTCTTTTCCGCTTGAATCCTAATAGCTTCGATAATTCATTGAATAGGTGAGATTCAAATTGCGACCCGCGATCCGTAACTATAAATGTAGGTACACCATACCGACAGATCCAATATCTAAAAACTGCTTCAGCAACGGTATCAGCTCTAATATCCGGCACGGGTATAGCTTCAGGCCATCTTGTGTAGCGATCGATAAGTGTCACGCAGTACCGGTTTCCTTCTGATAGCGGGAGTGGTCCTATGATGTCTAAATGTACTTCATCGAACCGGTTGCTACTCATTGGAAAAGATCCGATTGGACTTTTTACGTGTCTAGTAATTTTTGCTTTTTGACACTTCGGCAACACTGTGACCACTTCCGACAATCCGATTTTATTCCGGGCCAAAAATATTTCTGTGAGACCATGGTTACTGTAGCTTTAATACCTGGGTGTGAAAGGTTGTGTATGGTGTCGAAAACTACCCGACGAAATGCCTTCGGAATATATGGCCTTGTTCGTCCGGTAGATGTCTCGCACAAGATGTGTTTGTTTGTACCAAATACTGGAAATTTTTCCATTTTAACTGAATTCTCGGTTTCGATGAGTGTTTTTAGTTCATCATCTGTTTGTTGTTCTTCTCAGATTCGTTGATAATCTATGTTGCTGTCGACCGTTATTTCATTGATTCGAGAAAACACATCCGCGACGACGTTGTCTTTTTCACTTATGTGCTGAATGTCGGATGTATATTGAAATATAAGATCCAGATGTCGAAGTTGTCTTGGAGATGTTGTCTGGGTATTCGTTTGGGATGCGTAAACTAGAGGCTTATGATCGGTATATAAGGTAAATTCGCATCCCTCCAGATAATGTTTGAAGTGCTTAATCGAAGAATATGCTGCCAAGAGTTCGCGATCGTACGCGCTGTATTCGCTTTTGAGTTTCTTTTGGCTTGACAGAAAAGAAACTTAATGGTTGCCAGGCATCATCAACATACAGTTGGACTACGGCACCGATGGAGTTATCTGAAGCGTCAACTGCTACTGCCAGTTTAGCGTTGGGTGCAGTGCTGTCGTTTTAGGTTTTTTAAAGGTAGTACTTTTTCTTCCAAAATAGTAGTACAAGGGAGTACACATAAAATACAACAAGAAATTAGGGTTTACAAATTTTATTTCAGTGCATTAACTTTTTTTTTCATTACATTAATTAACTTAATTACTAACTTATGTAAAATAAATGCTATTTAATTCCATTACAGCCTGATTATCATAAACTAAAGCTACAAACTTCAAAATTCAACTTCAAATTTTCAATCATCTTTGAATTTATATTCAAAATAATATGTATATTCAAAAATAAACGAATTTTAATTTATTTATTATAATATAATATTGCTTTTGGGTTAAAATACTAAACATTAATAAATACTAAAACGGGAAAGCGGAAATGTTATATTGAGATTAAGTATAATCTTGTTTATCAAATTTATTGTAACATTTAATTAAATTATCAGAAGGGATCCAGTTTGGTGCGTTCACGTCTCCTAACATTTCCTTTGCCACCATTATCGCATTAACAGTACTAGTGTGAAGGCTATTTCTTTTCTTGTCTTTTATTAAATTAAGCTGGGAAAACGCTCTCTCTGCAGTTGCACTACTGTGAGGTAAGCTTAATAGCGAACTAACGAAATTTTCCAGGTTTGGGAACATTTTCTCTTTCAATCCATTCTTACTCTTAAAAACTGCACACCAAAACTCTTGTAAATCTAGATTGTTATCGATTCCTGAATAGTTTAGCAAAGTCCTCCATTCTTGATCCAATTGTTCAATATCATTTACCATAACAGTATTAGGAAAGCAGGAATATAATGGTATAATACTTTTTGCAAGACAATTTGGATTAAGGCCTTTTAATGCAATTAACTTTGTGTCGTTGAAGTTGATCCGCTTAAATATTTGGTGGCTTAATTCAATATAATAAGAAACACACATAGTTTTAATTGCATTTACTTCAGATTTTTCTAATGACCCAGACTGTATTAACATTTCCGCTTTTCCGCCTAAATATACGTTTTCCATATTCAAAAAAATGTCTCCTCTACAAAAATCTATTTCATTAATTTTTGAAATAATATATTCTGCTTTGACAAAATTATTCAAAATAGTTTTAACATAAGCTTCTATTGTCGGTAAAAGTAAGTGGATTTTAGGTGTTTCAGCTTGGAATTCAATATTAATTTTATTCGTTAATTTTAAGATATAAGATAAAAAGCACAAGTACAATTTATTTGATTCGGACATTTCGGATAAAATTGTATTAGCCAAATCATTATTTTCAAAATCGTATGAAATAAAAAAATGTTTTAATGCAGCCTACTGTTCTAAAACACGGTTTACCACATTTTCTAACGATAGCCATCTAGTAGATGATGTTTTTAAAATTTTATGAACTTTGACGCTGAACATTTCTTGAAATTCCTTAAATTCCGTTTGCCTTTTCGCGCTATGGGAGAAAAATATGTATATATTTCTCACTAATATTTCGATATTTTTAGGAAGTTTTTTAGAAGCAGCTGACGAACATAAATGAATAGAATGGCAAATGCATCCTAAGACATATAGAGATGGATTAGTATTTTGCAATAGTTTTTGAACACCATTTTTTTTACCCATCATTACTGACGCATTGTCAGCTGCGAAACCGATTAAATTATCAAGAGGAATTTTATTAAGATTAAAAAATGTGATTAAAGCTTGGTAAATAGAGTTCGCATCACAATTAGTTAGCTCAATCAAATTTAAAAAACGATCTCTTACTTTTCCTAAAGTTTTATCAAAATATCTGACTACTACCGCTAGACACTTGGATGTACTTACATCAGTTGTTTCATCGATTATTAATGAAAACGGTTGATTTCTTAAACATTCACTTATTTGTTGCAAACCTTCGTTGTGTAACAGGGATGTTACAGTATAGGTTGCTTTTGATTTACCGAGTTTCAAATGTTTTGCAATTTTTGAATCTGAGGCAACGCATTTTATTAAAATTATTAATTCATCGATCAATACGAATGGTAAATTGTGTCGTAAAATGAACATAATCAAAACTAGTTCAGCAATTTTGGTTGACTTAAGTAAACTTCTAAATTCAATAGTCTCATTAGATTCTAAAATGTCTGGTTGATTTTTCAAGGAATTATTTTTTGCGGTATGTAAAGTGGAGTTTTTGTGCCTTTCGATGTGATTAATATTATTTGTTAAGATTTTATTGCACAGCTTGCAAAACGGTTTATTTCCTTTTTCTATTATCCAATTAAACTTTTCCAGCCAAATCGATCGAAATTTTTGAATTCGTTTTGTTTTTTGAACTCCCTTTGATGTCGATGCGCGTATATTAGTACTATCGTTAACGACCTATTGATCAAAATACATAGTTTTAAATTGATAAATTCAAAATATGTATTAATAATAAAATTATCCAGCCATTAACAATGTTGCATAACCAAATTCGTCTGAAATTGTTAGTAATTAACGTTTGAGAAAATTATCTATGATTTATGTAAATAATTAATTTAAAAACGACTATTTTGGGCAAAGAGTGGAACAGTTGGATAAATTTATAAAGAATAATAATATGAAGGTCGGGCGGTATCCAATATTTTTAAATTATATTTTATGCATTAACTACTGTTAATTACCAAACCCTGATGCATATTAAATAGTATTATTCGTATTAAATTACTTACAGTTTCTATTTCATTGCTATCTATTTCACATATTTCAATGTCTTTGCACTTTTTTTTGCTTAACTGAGGTTGATTAGCTTGAGTAGAACTATTATCAATAGTTTTCTTAATTAAAAATCTAAATAAATAAAATTAAATAATTTAATAAAATAATACAAAAAGGCTATAGATTATGCGTATACCTATCCATTGTTGATTAAAATTCAACTGCATCCACCGGCCTCACATCGAACAGTATTAATTAATATTAACCAATTATTATTATAAAGAATAACGAATTTGATTTTTTCACAATAGAAACAAATTGAATTAATGAAATTAAAATGAAATCAATAACAAATTCGCAAATTGAATGAAATAAATTGAATAAATAAAATTAAATAAAAAATACCGTTACTACACTAATACAGTTTTAATTTTGTATTTATTTTCGTGACGAAATTTGCGTTTATCTTTATCGTTTTTTTTAATAAACAAAAACAACCAAACAAAGCAACAGAATCATAGAACTAAACTACACCTCCAACAATAACCCAACAAGATAAGTGTAATTGTATTGGCAAGGCAATTATACAAACTTCACCTTATTTCTTCTGTACTAAAATTCCCTATTTACCTTTTATATATGTATATTTGGCATATAGGGAAACAAAATTAACCGCGTTCATATGAATATTTATAGAAATATTATAGTTTCTCAGAAAACGGAATATTTTTGGATGTTGGGTAGTACGGTTGTACGCAGGTTTGGTATTCGGAGTATTTTTGCAAATTGGGTAGTACGGTAGTACACGGAATCGGAAAGTAGTACAAATACTCCGATCGGAGTACTTTGACAGCACTGGTTGGGTGATGGATGGCTCAGAAGAGTGGCGTTGACTAACCGTTGTTTGGACAACTCAAATGCATTCGTTAGTTCATCCGACCATACAATGTGACGTTTATCATTCTTTTTTGATCCAATTTGCTGATCATTTAGAATGGCTTGTTCTTCGGCTGCATGTGGGAAAAACTTGTGGTAGAAGTTTATCATCCCAAGGTAACGACATAATTCTTCTACCGTTTCAGGTTGTGACGATGCATTCTTGCATCATCCCTGCTCATAGAAGAACTTCGGTGCTAAGCCCTATTTAACGGGCAACTGAACGAAGAGAGAGGGGAAACGAAATTTGATGATCGATTTTTTTTTTGTATTTTTTTTTTTTTGCAAATCGATCGCTTATCAATCGGTGATAATGATTTTTTGGGGAGTCAAGTTTTTACCTCCGTAGCGGATGGACGTTTTTTTTAGTCTCGACTCGAGACGATTTAATATAAATTTCTTTGCGTTTGAGTTATTTTATTTTTTTTTGTGGACAAAAGTTTTTTTTTGTAAATATTGTGAAGCCCATGAATGGGTTATTGTGAGGAAAATAACAAACGTGTGAAAGAATTAAGAAAATAAAAAAATGAAAAATAAATATGGAAATTATAAAAACCAAAGAAAAAACGTTATATTGAGATAAAAAGGAATAGAAAATGTTGTGTAATAATGTTTTTTTGACTCATAAATCATAATATAAATATCGAATGATTTTATTGATAAATAAAACAAAAACAATTTTCTTCCGTTTTTTTTGTTGTAAAATAATATTAGACAATATAAAGAATGTTACTATGGGCAGTTAAATTGTCGATGAAAAAAAAAATGTAACTGATTATGTTAGATTCAATGAAGAATACCTTGTTTATAATTGTTATGTGATTTTGTATAAATTATAAAAAAAAATAAAAAATTGTTATTGGTACATTCTGGAAAATATAATTAATAAATATATCTTTGGATTAGTGAAAAAAAAAAAACAACAAAATATATAAACAGTTTTTTTTTGTATATATATAAAACCAAAAGTGCATTGCTACGCAAAATTTTGTTTGGGTTTGGTCCGTTATTGCGTTACATTAAGGCAATGAAAATTTTGAAAGCCGTTTGCCTATCATCATGTCGTCTCTAAGTACCAAATTATTTGGAAAGTACGGTATTTGGGTGCGCTGAAGTTTTGAGTGACGCCGAATTTCTGCGAGGAGCGGTTATCACAGTTGTTCGTATGTGATTCAGTATTGCTGCATTGTTATTTCTGGAACATTGTTGGTGCAGAGTGAGTACATTTGAGGGTCATTCGTGGCAGCCGGGTGCAGTAAGCGTAATTTCTTTGATTATATTATTATTATTTTTCTTAATTAATTTTTGCTCAATTATTATTATTATTAGTTGCTTAATTGATTTTTTTTTGTTTGGTAAATTTAATTATTTCAAAAAAAAAAAAAAGGAAGAAACTATTTTGTTTTCTGGATTTTTTTTTTATCCCTCATTTGGTTTTTTTTTGGTTATACATGTATTCATCGTTTAATTTTAATTCTTTTACACACGCGTGCTGCATGCTATTTCCTTTATATATAAATATTTCTTTTCAGCTCTCTCTTTTCGTTCGTTTCTGCCACCGCCATTTTTGTGAAAGTGAATGATAAGTTTCTTTAAAATTTTCTTTAGAATTTCTTCTATTCTTTTTATCTTTCTGATGTTATTTTGAAACGTTTGAACTCTTGATAATGGAGTGCTAGAGAGTTGTCTGGGGTGATGCTGTGACTGGGGTGGTATTCGGAGTTCATTCCGATCAAGTGTTATTATAAATCGGAGAAAATGCCTTCAATTTCTTTTATCCTTATTTTCTATTTATTTGTTTTTTTTTGCACTTCTTCGTACGCGGTTACTCAAGCTCCGATCAAGCTTTGGATATATCCCCACCCCAACCCTGAGCCTTAGCCAGCTATATATGCCGCGTTCCAAAGCCTCTGTTCGGAGATTCTGTTAACGACATTATGGTGTGACTTGTAGTTTAAATGGTCGATGCTACTTCTGATTAAGTTTTGCAGCACCGCCAAACTCAAGCATAGTGTAGTGCCGTTACAAGGTTTCGGGAATTGTTTAATAGCGTCCACCTTGTTTTGTGATGGCCCAATACCTGCCGAGGAAATGTCATGACGCAAGAAAGTGATTTGTTGCACCCCAAATATAGATTTACTGGCATTTAATACAAGTCCGGCTTCTTTGAGCCGTTGAAATATCATCTCGAGGTGTTGTAAGTGCTCCTCTTCCGACTTTGATGCAACCAGCATGTCATCGATGTATACAAAGCCGAAATCCAATCCTCTAAAAACTGAATCCATTAATCTTTGGAATGACTATGCAGCATTTCGAAGCCCAAAAGTCATTCTTGTAAATTCGAACAAGCCAAATGGTGTTCGAATCGCCGTTTTCGGAATATCGCGCTCATCGATGGGTACTTGGAAATAGGCCCGAACTAAATCGATCGCAGAAAAAATTTTGCATCCATTTAGTTGGTGGATAAAGTCGGTTAAGTATGGGATGCTGTACATATCTGGTTTTGTTTGAGCGTTAAGAGGTGTTGTATGTTCACTTGGATTTTTTTTGTATTTAACCACGTTTTATTAAATTTGGTTTTCATCTTCATTTTAAGCGAACGGATTTTATTAAACTGTATTTTAATCACAAATAAAGTTAGCACTTTTAATTGATTTTATTGAATTTATTTATATATTTATAATCTTATAATTTTATTTATTTATATATTGAACTTATCATTATAATTTTAGTTACATTATTATTATTTGTTCAAACTTTATTGTTCATTACAATATTTTTTTTTACATTGCCGGGGCAAAGACTTAAATACAACTCTTTTTATAATTTTGAAATTCGACATTAAATACTAATTTTCAGATAAATTAAGGGTGCGTTCATATCCATAATACAGCAAATTTTGCTTAATTTATTTAATATGGAATGCACACCACAGAGGTCTGTAGTCGCCACATGGCCTCCAATCACCGTTTTTTTTACGCACTAAGTGCAACGGGCTAGACCAATTGCTATTACTTGGTCGACAGATACCTAGTTTTATCATTTCATCAAATTCCTTTTTTGCGGTTATGTGTTTTGCTGAGTCTAGTCGACGTGCTCGCGCAAAACATGGAGGACCCGTTGCTTTAATTATATGAGATACGCCGTGAGCTGCGTCGTTGATACTATATTTCTCGACTGTTATTTCTATAAAGTTGTTTAATAGATTTGCTATTCGTGGATGACATGCATTTGAAGATATTGTTGTAATTCCTGTTGAGCAACCCTTCGAAACGTTGGCATTCGATGATAACGACGTTAAGGTATCTATAAGTTTACGATTCTTAACGTCGATCAATATACCGAAGTGCTTTAAAAAATCCGCACCTATAATTGATGTGTTTGTATCTGCTAGTATAAAATTCCATTCAAAATCTCTACGCAATCCTAGGCTGACACTGATTCTTTTCGTACCGTATGTTTTTATTTCCGTCTGATTAGCGGCAAATAATGTGAGATCACTTAGTTTCGCGTTTTTAGGATTGTTGTATTTAATAATAGAAACACTAGCACCAGAGTCGATTAAAAAATGTTGTGATGATGGTCTATCAAATATTAATAAACGGATTGAACCTATCGATCCCGTGCATCCTTCGATACACGGGTAGTTGTTACGTTTTTTGAATTGCCATCGTTTTCTGTAGCATCGGCGGTTGGGGTATGTTTCCTAAAACTACACGGCGTTCTACATTTACGAGCTCGTTCGGCAAAGAAATGGTGGTAATAACAGTTTCCGTTGGGATACTCTCTCGGTCGGCTGCTAGATCTACTTCCGTTTGTACGTGCGTGATAATACCTCTATCGTGAACGTGAACGTTCGTTTTGCTTGCTTAATTGCATTTCTAAACTTTCAATTTTTTTGATTAGATAATTACAATCGGCTTCGTTATGATTCTTTTTTGAATTTTCGGAAACATGTTTCGGTTGAATTGTGTTTACGTATTTGCTGGTATTAGCCAATTGCACCTCCCAGATTTGGTCTGCAATTTGACATTGCTTATCGATTTTTTTGTCGGACCATGATGCTAGAAACGGTTGTAATTCACCAGGCAAATTTTGAAGCCATATCGATTTCAATAATTCTGGATTGACAACGGCCAACGATCCACTTTTAGAATTTAATTTGTGATAGATAACTGAAGGTTTATCATCTCCAATGGTCAAACTACCAGAAAGGAGTTGCTTAAGCCGTGATTCGCTGGAAGCTGTGTTTCTTTTTATTATTGCGTTTTTTAGGGTATTAAACTTTTTTTCCGACATCTGGCGGTGTCGCTATAAGATCTGAAACGATTTTCAAGATATCTTCGTCGATTCTTGATAAAACAATATCATATTGGTCTTCATCAGAGGTAACTTTGTTCAATCTAAATTGTCCTTCTGCTATTATGAACCACAATTCAGCATTGTGTCTCCAAAATTGAGCTAACTTAATTTTATCTGGAGTCGGGGAAGTCATGTCTTGTTTTGCGTAGGCGTGAAGTGCTTGATTAGTTTCGCTGCTTTCTGATTTTGGAATTTTATACTTGGGCGATAAGTCTACTATTAGGTTGTGGCTACTATCTGTCCGTCGAAGAGTTATATCTAGTGGATAAAATAAAAAATCCGTCAACTCAAAATATAAAATGTTTTCGCTATTAGGAGTATAAGTCAAAAGTTCGACCAAACCCTCTACTATAAACCAACGTTCTCTATCAGACTCAATTTTGAAAGTATTGAAACAGATGATGTAGCTTATACTCGATGAGATTCAACAAGCGCTGCAAATACAGTTTTGATACACAAATTCGCAATGTTATTACGACATTTGTGAAATATAGACCAAAAATGTTTTCAAAATCTTGAAATTTTTGAAATCTTAAAATTAAACAAAAAAGTTCAGTTAGATACCCAACATTCTGCTAGTTAGCGTGCAAAATTTATGGGACGACCATATTTAATGTTATTAGTAAAGGGTAGACACTTCCAAGACATTTACACTGGCGTATACAATCTATAATAATATGTATGCCTGATTACAATTATATATCGGCCAAACAACTAGATATTTTTGTATAAGATGTAAGAAACAATTAGGTAGTGACATAACAAAAAGAGCATAAAATGAAATTACGCACAACAGAGACTGGTGAACTGGGAAATTTAACAATAAAATAATGTAATCCAATTAAAATTGAAATCTGATCGGTATTTTCAACAGTGACCCCGAAATATATTACTAAATATATTCGTTCCACTCGTACAAAACAAATAAACGTTTAGATACTTTTGGACAACTAAAAACCGAGATTTTCATAATAGGCCAGTCTTCTCTAAATTACGAATATAAAACCCAAAGATACTCGAACCACTAAATGGATAATCTACAGGGTAGGACCCCTTCTTAATATCGAACTCCTATAAACAGTTCAATAATTCATTCATTGTTGAACCAGTTCAGATATTTGTTTTTTTAATATTACTTTTTTGCAGCAATTTGCGGACTAGTTGAAAAATTAACATATATTTCTGCTGTACAATGTTCTAATATTTTATTTAAGGTATTCAATATCGGCCCAACATTTCTAAAACGGTGTCACAAGTTTACTTTCGCTCAAATCAATCAACAAATATCACACCTTCACAAAATCTTTAGCAGTCTGTCCTTGATAATGTTGTTCTAAAATTTGTTTTTGTTAAAAAACCTTTTTCTAAAATTTTTAAAAAGATTTTTCCTAAAATGAACCTACAACTGATGATATTTGAACTAGGTATATATCCAACTAGTCTTGCAAATTGTACCTATAATTTTAAATGTTTTTATTTTCTAATTAATTTTATTAAAATTTATTAGAATTACAGATTACAAAAAAAGTATAGTTTGTTCGCACGCAATTTCTATTTAGCACCAAACATAAACCAACAATTCTATACTGTAAATAATATACACGTGTAAAACATTAAAATATGCCTTGGCATTAAACCAGATCATTATAAAAGAATAAATAAACTTTACAACATAAATCAAATCAAAGTCTTGAGATTTTTTGTGTTTATGTGTGTAAGTGTGTTCGGTAAACCCAAATCAAAAAATATAATTTAAATTTTAGAATTTTTTATTTATATTTTGTTAGCTGAGCCCTGATGAATATTTTATACAAAATCATTAAAAAAAATATTTTTTTTTGTAATAAAAACTCATTGTACCAGTTAGTTCTTGAGGAGTTTGTTTTATATGATTTTTTATCTTTATTGCGGAAACATTGAATGAATCCCATTGTTAAGCATAAAATTAGTCCCTATTTTCGTTTTTTATTCGAGTTTTACAGTAAACCCGATTTTGTATAACGAGGAATTTTAAATTCCGGGTATGACGAAAATCTAATTTACAGAGATGGATTTGGCAATCGTCAGTACATTTTTTAGTAAAAGCCCCTTTCTGTAACCATAATTGTTTATTAATTAAAATTTAATTACAAAATTGTTAGACACAGACACACAAAAACACAGACCACTTAAGAGGGATATAATAAATAATTAAATAAATTTGTTTAATATTCAGGGATGTTTTTTACCATCACATAGAGTCCAATAAAAAAATGTAATTATTAATTAATTTTTTTGCTATTCTAGGAAATCATAAACATAAATATATACACACACACACACATATATATATCCAAAACGATCGGAAAATTTATGGACGGAAAATAATAGATTTAATTTTTCCAAATGCTATCGTTTGGATCTTTATTATTTCATTATTATTGCCAACCATTGTATTGTACTCGTTATATTGTGTAACGACAAAATAATTATGATACAATTAAATTTTATTTTTGGGAATAGTATTTTATTGGTAATGTTTTATATTTATTTTTGCTCGATGGATAGGTGCGACAATTGTTTTCAATAATGGCCAAAAACATGGATAATCTTAAATTAGAATAATCAACTACTTCAATCATACTGAATTTATAATAATTGTATACGGTTTTTATTAATTATAGAATTCAGTATGAACTAATTGTTCATTTCGTTTCAGCCGTTCCTTCATGCATAAATTTGAACTCAAAATTACGCTTTTAAGGAATTGATACCCGTTACAACTATAAAAAATATTCGTAGTAAATGTGGTTTTCTTCGGGTTTTAATTTCGCAAAAATGAAAAAATATAAAACAATTTGTCTTACATTTCCATAATTCACTTTAAAAAATGCAGTTTAATACAAATTAAGCCGTATCCAGAAAGAGCATATGATTTTCATAATATTTACGCACATTCGCTTGATTTATTTCATAAGTCGAGTTATGCCCTTTTACATTTTCAAACTCAAAATCTCCATATAGTCGAGGCAATGAACTACTAAAAAGGCCAAAAGTTCGGAATTTTTTAGTATAGGACGGATCGGAATGCGGTTTTTTGCATTCTCTTCCAAATATTGTTTGTAAAAAATGTGGCTACTTTGTACCTTATACAAACCAGAAATTGCATTGCTGCAGCCAAAAATGCATTTTGTAAGATTTAATAGCTTTGTACATAAGAGTCAGAACTGGCCCAAATCGAGTACTCGGGGGTTTTTAAGGTCGCTGATCACGATTATGATGTTCAAATTGACCCACAGCCGACCTGGAGCTCAGGAAAGCCGATGAACGTCATCTCCGTGGGACTCTCCCAAAATTCACGCGAGGAAGGAGAGAAACTCGGCGCCCGGGGGTTTTTAGGTCGCTGAATTCAAATATGGCATCGGCGAACACCAGTTTCACCAGTTCCAAATTCGGATTCAGCGCCCCACAAAACACCCCCACAATGATTTTCGGGTTGTTTTTGGCACTCTTGTCAGGAAAATTTCTCGGAGATGACGTCCGCGTATAGGTTCCGGCCCACCAGGTGTCAGTGGGGTGTTCGCCGATGCCATATTTGAATTCAGCGACCTATAAAACCCCAGGGCGCCGAATTTCTCTCCTTCCCCGCGTGAATTTTGGGAGAGTCCCACGGAAATGACGTTCATCGGCGTTCCTGAGCTTCAGGTCGGCTGTGGGTCAATTTGAACAGCATAATCGTGATCAGCGACCTCAAAAGCCCCCGAGTACCCGATTTGGGCCAGTTCTGACTCTTATTTACAAAGTTATTAAATCTTCCAAAAGGCCTCTCAAAAAATGAATTTTTGAATGCATTTTTGGCTGCAGCAATGCAATTTCCGGTTTGTATAAGGTACAAAGTAGCCACATTTTTTATAAACAATTTTTGGAAGAGAATGCAAAAAACCGCATTCCGATCCGTCCTATACTAAAAAATTCCGAACCTTTTAGTAGTTTACTGCCTCGACTAATAATCGATTTCATATCATCAATATTTTGTAAGATTCAAAAAAATCATAATGGTTGCTTGCAGTTGCCTGAATATTACAAAAAATTGATATCAGATTTGGAATTTGAAAACGTAAAAGGGCGTAACTGGACTTATGACATTATGACTTGTGGCCACAGATTTGATAAAACAAAATGGAAATTTTTTGTTATAAAAAGTAGAAATTATCCATGGTCAATCGGACCTTAAGGGTTGCATCCTCTATTTTGTAGGAGGTGAACTACATATTTTCGGGGGTCATTTATACCCTTATATTACCGAGTTAAGACTAAAAAATAATTCGTGACTCATATTTTTTTGTACTTATTCTTTAACATTGCAAAACTTTTTTTTCAGAATTTTATTTCAGACATTGTATTGTTTTAAATAATTACATTTTTACAAATCTAGTTATTTAACTAAATTACATTATTATTTATATTTAAGTACATATTTTTATTTACAAGTGGTTCGTATATAACTTATTTAGAAATGTTCTGCTCAAACCAATAACAGTTATAACTCAACATCACACAAGTTCATAACTTTCACTAAAAGTGAACCTACTTTTCATTACTGTCTTAATTTTGAACTCAGCTTTCCAAATGTATTTCAAATGTTCTTTTAAATGTTGGTTCGATCTTGTGAGATGGAAGTGTATTGTATTTAACAAGACCTCGATATAAGGTATTGTTATCCACAGCAATTTCGGATAAAAAGAAATTGACTACAAAATGATATTTTCTGACCGTATCATATTTATGATGTTCATCCAATTTAATCAATCCAATTTTATAAATCAGAACAAGTAGTTCCCTATCAATTAAAAAATGGGGTGAAGAATACTGCACAAACAAATCTTTGGTTGGAAACAAAACTGGTGCACGAAAAATATATTTTAAGACTCGTTTATGCAAAATTTCCAATTCCCGTATTCTAAATTCCGCACACTCTCTCCAAATTATACTGTTAAAGCCGAAAGAGAAAAGTCGATAATGCAGATTATATTAGTTCAGCCGAAAGTTTCCAGAAGAAAGTAAAAATGATAATGCAGATTGCGTGATCCCACCCGGGGGTAAAACAAATCTGTAATACAGATTGTGTTATCCCGGCCAAAAAAATGGAGTCGTTATAAATCGGACCCTGATAAGGTAAGCCAAAAGTAAAAAAGTCGATAATGCAGATTATGATCTCAACATTCCAACTGAAAATACAAAATTAATTAGTTTATAGTCGAAAGTAAATAGGAAAATTTTTCGTAAATAGTCTTACATCGGAAACTTTGACCTAGTCGAAGAAAATTTCGAAAATCAGATGAATACATAAAATTAGAACAAAATCAGCCTCTAGAGTGTATATATGGAGTTGAGTCGTTTTTATGTGACTTGTCAATAGTTATCGCAGGAAAAATTCTGTTCAAGTTTCCCGTGGGAAATCTCGAAAAATTCGATTTTCCAAAAATAATTAGAAAGTTTGTGTATTACCCACGGGAAACTTGAACTGAATTTTTTTATTACGATAGCAGGAGTCAATAGACAAGTCACATCAATGCAATTAATTTCCAGGCATAACACTCTAGAGGCTGGTTTTATACAAATTTTCTAATTATTTTTGGAAAATCGAATTATCCGAGATTTCCCACAAGAAACTTGAACTGATTTTTTTTCATGCGATAACTATTGACAAGTCACATCAATGCTGTCCATCTCCAGCCATAACACTCTAGAGGCTGATTTTATACATTCATTTGTTACTTTCGGCTGGAAAGTTTTTCAAATTTTCCGAAATTTCCCACGTGAAACTTGAACAGCATTTTTTCCTGCGATAACTATTGACAAATCACATAAAAGCAATTAACCTTCAGATATACACTCTAGAGGCTGATTTTATTCCAATTTTGTGAATTCATCTGATTTTCGATATTTTCTACGACTAGGTTAAACAAACTTTTCCACGTAAGGCTATTTATAAAAATTTTTATTTCTATCGATGTATCCTATTTACTTTCGGCTGATAACCATCAAATTGTTTATTTTCGGCTGGAATGGTTATAACATAATCTGCATTATCGACTTTTTACTTTCGGCTAACTTTAACGTGGTCTCCAAATTGAAATTAAATAAAGAAAATGAGACTGTAGATAGGCATAATATATCAACAAAAGACGTTGCTTGGGAAGCATACATATTTTGTGCATACGTATTTCTTTGCTAAAATATTTAGCAGAACATTTCGCAAAAACTTCACGTTGCGGTTGGGCAATGAGAAAATTTTACTGTTAAATTAAAAAAACATTTTTTATAGAATACGTGTGAGTCAAATACCTGTGTTAGACGAATACTATTATGTAAGGAGTTTACTCAAGAGATTTTGCATGAAGCAATACGTAAAATGTCACATACAGAAGCTGCTCTGCATCGAAAACACCTCACTTATTTTTCCGGATCGTCAGGGGCTTGCAAGTTTGTTAAAAATTGATTAAATGTACAATTCTGTGAATCTGATCCTAAAGGTGAGTGAGTGCGAACATTCAAAGAGGATAGACGTGTTTTTTCTATCCTCTTCAAAAATTTAATTTAATTTAATTTTCTTTTCTTTTTATTTTTTGTTTCTTATGTACTGATATGTATATACTTTATATACATACGTATATACATTTTAATTTTAAATTTTAAGTTTAATTCTAATTAAATTCAAGTTTAGTGTAAGGTGAAGTGAAAATAATTAAACTAAAGTGTAATTTTGGAAAATGCAATCCACCGGGATGCATTTGTCAGGCAATGTTTTTTATTTTTGTAGATAGAAAAATTAAAAGTGCATGATTTGATATTTTGTGGATTGTAAATACAATCAAATTTCAATTTTTAATTACTAAAGTTTAATATTTAGATAGTATTGAAATAAATTTTAAATTATGGTATATAAAATAAGTCGCAATAAATTTGGTATTAGAGTTTATTTTTACCCACACTTATTTGGATTCTTATGTGTGATTTTGTGTAGATTTTACAATCGACGCTAATACATAATTATAATTTGGTAAGTACAAACAACAACAAGAAAGAGAATCTTTACGTTGGTTTTGTTTGATACGGCAGTCACAAGTATTTTACTGTTGTGTAAAATGGGCACTAATACATCCATACAACTTGATTTATATATGGCAGGATCAACAATATGGTTGTACAGCTGTTTATTCGCTCTTTACACGGATTCTGTTAAGGAAATGTGATATATTTTGTTGGATTATGTATTATAATGCACAAACAACACAAAAAGAGAATTTTTTGCGTTACATAGTTTAAGTGTGTTTATATGTACTATAAGGCCTACTAATACGCACATGAAAGATGATAGAAAATATTTACCGTCAATGTGTGTTGGTGGTTTTAGTATGTTTTCGGTTTTAGTATATACGATTTTGTTACTTGAATGCAGGTGTTGTTAATCTCTTTGTGTTTTTTGTGTATTCACGAAACAACTATGATATTATTGAAATCATGTATTGTGTAAGCGCAATGAAATTTTGTATATTCGACTAAAATAGGATTTTTATACTTTGTACATATAATCGAATTGGTTTGAGTCGAATTGGAATTGGGAGCTGTCTTATACAATTCATTTGAATTTAATAAATTTTTTTACAGGGTATTACATACTGAATCAAATTGTTTTCTAATTAATTTAATTAATATTATAAATTATAAATTGTCTAAATAAATAAATAAATAGATAAATGAAATGCGAATTTAGAAATGTTGGTTTAAATTAAGTTACGATTTGATTTTTGAGTTTAATGGTTGTCTTAATGGATTTATTGAAATTTAGATGGTGGGATGTACACATAATCGTCATAATTACGTATATGACACATCGATACATTTTTAAGAAAGTAAGGGTTAATTTTCATTGCATTTATTTATTGTTTTATTTACTTTGCATGCTTGATTTGGCAGGGAATGAGGTCCGTGAACTGAGTTAAAATTTTGGATATATTTGTATTTATTTATTAATAAAGAGATACATTTCTGAATTATTGATTAGGTTCAGGTTTTTGGTGGCGGTGATCTCTTCAATTGGTAAATAATGCTAATTGGATTTTTATTTAGGTAGTCTAATATTTTATAAGTTTTATTTTTGGGTTGCGAAAATGACTAAGTTGAAGCAAATCATTTGAATATGTACACTTTCAGACATAAATATTTGGATGACGTCCGGGATTAATCATTGGAGCTGATTTTGGGGTAGCTGATTTTGCTACTCGTGCAAATTACCGCTCAGTCGACTTAGTTAAAGTCGTGTGCGTTTATAACGTTGCTTATTTGTGTTGATTTGGTTTCAATAAATTTCTTTTTATGAAACTGATGCTACCGTTTGATATTACATATTGTAGGGATTTATTTTGATAAGTTTCTTGTCGCTGCAATTATCAAAAATTATCTTCTGCTAAAATCAATCACTTTATTGGTATTTAATTGTAATTTATATTAATGTTGCTATTTCGTTAAATATTTATATATATAGATTGAAATATTATACTAATTAAATGAATAGCATCGTACGTTATCTAGAATAAGGGAAATTCCCTTTTATATGATATTGTAAACTGCATTGCATTGCAAAATTATTTGAGGTATTGATGAAAATATTTCAATACTTTTTGTCAGTTTAATTTAATTTAATTATATCAAAGTGTCATAGTTTGTTCGGGTATTTTTGTCTGATGGTCTAGTTGATATTAAGTATATATAATTATATATAATTGTTAGATCGTCTCCAAGCTACAGAAATATTGGTGAATTCTCGCTCAACATCCAGAAACTTCAAGCAGCAGTTATGTAGCGTAGAAAATGTATTGTTCTTTTGTTATCTATTTTATTTTATTTATCACTAACTAATTTAAATAGGTTAATCTCTATTAATTATGTAGTAAAGCAATTTAATTTTCAGGGATACCTGGGAAACTCTAATTGTGTTTTACTAGTAAATATCATATATAGGTACATGTAGTACTTAACTAAATTATTGATATTCTAGACTTTTTTGCGTGTTATTATGATCAATGTTTAAATTATATTATATACTTTTATAAATAAATAATTATTTTCAACATTATTAATTCCCTTTTTCTAGATTTGTAGGAAATTTCCGATTAGTTTAAATTTAATAGTATGGTTAAATATAAATTTTCAACTTTTTATTTTTAAATCTAGTTGCAGTAGGTAAACAATTAACTATTTACAGGAGAATGGTAACTAATGGAACAAGTTCTGTGAATTTAAATTATAACTTAATAATTTAAAATTTTTAAACATTCTTCTGGAATTTTAGCTTAGAAGTGGAAGAGTTTACATAGGCAATTTCATAAAATGTTAATTTTTGTAATTCTTCTATGTAATATATTGTGTTTTGCTCATTAATATATAAAAATTAATTTAAATTAAAAATATTTAAAGGTTTCTCTTCCTTAATTTGCTAATAAATAATTCAATTTTCAAAATATAACATAGTTCCAGAATCAATCTTTCATATGGAGATTAAATTAATCCTGAAATTCAGAATTAGCTTTAAAATTATGGTGATTTACTAATTAAAATTAGTTTTCAGAATTGCCTGGGAAATTATATATTGATTTTATTTGTTGATTCTTGATATACTACTTATAGTACTAACTGAATTATTGATGATTTTAGGCTGTTGTGGTGCTGTAACCTTATAATTTTTAATTATTTATTCTCTTTTTCTTGATCGGTAGGAAATTTCTGATTAGTTTTAAGTAAAATTTTATGTTTAAAATAGTTGTTAACGTTTATTTTAATTCATGTTGCAGTACGTAATAATTAATTAATTAGATATAGAAGGACCATGAAAAATGAAATAAGCGCGGTTTTTGTAATCTTAGCTTAGTAATTTTAAATTTTTCTTAAATATTTTATCAGGTAAATTAATGAACGGCGAACAGGACAAATTACAACATTAATAATTTTAAGTCCCGATTTAAATTTAGGGAGTCTTGAGTATCCGGCCCTGGATTTCAGAGATATGATCATCTAATAATATTGTTAAATTGTGCTGTCTTGTGCTAATCTATTTATTATACACGGAAAAAAATATTTTACTGCAAACAAGAAAACGACTTTCCTATTTCTAGTAAATCAAGATTTAGGCTTATTTTGCTTAATTTAAATATAATACAAACAATTTTAGCAACTAATTTGCAAAATAAGCAAATTGAGGCATCATTCAAGAATAGATGAATAAACTAAAATCGAGAAAAAGATGCTCAACACAACTGATTTTTTTATGAATATTTGTTTGCATAAATTAAGCATTTTATGCAAGATTAATGAATTAGTGGTAAACAACTTAAACAAGTAAATAGTTCTTGATATTATGAAGATAAATGCTAAAAAGGTCTGAAATATATATTCTAAAACCCCTTTTGTTTTAGATGCAAATGGACTCAAAAGTTGACACAAACTGCTTATTACTAAAATCTACCTTTGTGCAATATTTCGGCCAGAACTATCAAGATTTTTTAGAATGGGAGGAAAAACAAAAAAGCAAAAATGTATGGAAATGTATGAGTGATTGAAGGACGGACACGACATTTTTTTATTCGCTGTTTTTGGGTTCTGCGTTCTGGTAACTTAATTTCATATACGAGCCAAAGACTTTGTATACAAATAAGCGTTATAATTATTGAGTTAGTTATTCTCTGGGATCGGTATGAATTGCTCCCAAAATTTTAAGAACTTTTTTGAATTTTAAAAAAATAGGGAATTATCCAATTTTCTCGTGTTAACCGTTAGTTATTGGAAGACAACCAGTTACTACTTATATTTATTTTATAAATTAATCATTTTCAGATCTAACCAGCAATCAAATATTTGAGTATTTTGAATCAGAAAGCTATAATTTAAGGGGAAAATTAGTATATTAATTATACTGGGCCCTATTTTTTATTTTTTTTTTTATAAAATAATGAGAATTATCCAGAAATAAAAAGGAGAAATCAGAAACATATGTATATCTGTATGTTGGTAAAAAAGGGCTAATGCCCATAAATCTAATTTAAATTACAAAAACAATGCAAATGTTTTTATTACCCAATTTATCACTCATCCAAAATTGACGTTGATCAATCAGATATTGGAAAATATTAATTGCAAATCATTCGATTTGTTTTCTTTTATAGAAATGGAGGAGTCTACAGTACAAGAGTATAAGTGTAAAATGCAAGAATTTTTTATTTAATTGTAAAAACAAGGATATGAGACTCAAAACTCTTTGGAGCAAGGAACACAGGTCGCAGTGTAAAACGAATGTGACCCTTTCGCTTCACATAGCCCAGAGTCTCATATCGTGTAATTTACACTTAACTCAACATTCAAACATTTTGCATGGACGCCTCTTGCGCTCTAGAACTCTCAAATAAGGTTTCTATCTGATTTACGGGCGTACGACTAATTTTAAGATTTTGGACATTGACCCATTTTCTATACCAAGATACAGATAAATAGTTATAAACAAGCTATTGTCTTTCATCATTTCAATCTGTTTAGGGGAATAAAACTTCAAACATAAATAAGCCTATGTAAGATCATTGAATTTCCCAGTAAGCCCATCAGTTTTAGTTCAGAGTGGTACATAACTAATTTTGGTAAGAATTTAAGGTAAGATCGTTCCTTTTGATAATTTTGCACAAAAAAAATTATTGTATTTCAAAATTCTTACAAAATCCTAAAAACTAGTCATATAAATATGTACATAATTAGCTATTCAGCATTCTATCTATATCAAATACTAAATGAAATTAATTAAAATTTTCGATAAAAAAGATAATTTATGATTTTTAACAACTGCTATAAGGTCATCGTGTTAACTTCTTTATTTTATTACAAATATTTCCCAAAATAATGCCTAATTTGTTTAAGATCGAGTGTTTATTTTCTCAATTTATTGCATATTACCTTAAATCGAGCACAATCTGCTGAAGTTCAAGTAAATAGTGCTCATAAACTTAAAATGAAACTGTGTGCTCTTACTCATTGACCAACAGCACGGACTAACTGCGCATGTATCCTCTTTTTAAAGAATGAAATCGGGTTATTACTCGCTTATTTCATCACTTATTTCCTTAAATCGAGCAAAGTCTGCTTAAAACTGATATATTTAAGTAAATGTTAGTAAATTCATGTCATGATTTGCTCATTTTAACACTTACTTCCTAAAATCATGCATAACTTGCTTAAAACACATATAAGAGTATATGTAATCAAGTAAATTTTACCGTTAAGACAAATCGATGGCGAAACACGTGCATAATCGCATCATTTTCAAAGCGTTATTCATCGTAGCAGGATTGTTTCACTTTGTGTAAGACATTCTGAATATTGTGTGTTTTTTTTAATTTTAGAAAATTTTAATCTTAATTGATATAACAGTTAGTGTTAAACCTGTGCGTTAAACGTTGAAAGGTGAAGTGTGTTATTTTTAATTTCGTACAATACGAGAGTGCTTTTTAGTTTGGATTGAAATGACGCATTATTTGAATTTGGACAACACGCCAGCTCAAACGTTTATGAAAGAGCTCCTCGAATCATGGCAGTTGGGAGAATTATTTAATTATTTTAAAGGTAAGTTTAAATATTGTACACATATGTTGTATTTGTGCGAATAATAAATGAAAAAACCCGGGCGTATTTTAAATTCATACTAAATTGTAAACATCAAACAAAGTGCATCTGAATAAATTTGTTAAGTATTTTTCTAGCCCGAGTTGAAATGCAAAACAGTGTACAGGTGATAGTTTAATTTTATTTAATGAACAGGATGAGCCAATTTAAAGTGCGCCGTTTTTTCAAGGCTTTTTTGCAAAAAATGTAAATGAAAAATCAATTAAACGCCTACCACATGGTATGTGATGATAATGCCTTAGTTGCTTTAACATAGTGGTCATGGCTGTTTAAAAAAGTGCTCGTATCTGCCCCAAAATCGTTGAATGAAGAAGAAATTTTATTTGAATGAATTTTACTATTTATTAAACTTTATTACTACTTTGTGAGGCCAGCTTTGTAAGAGAATATATTAGCCAAGGTCTAACAATTTGAAACGTGAAAGTAAATTCGTATTACTTGACCTGGCAAGCCGCATAAATCCCTAATGAGGAACGGCAGAAATGATTTAGTTAAATAAAGGTTTTTCAGTTAAAATATTACTCTTGGTTCAATTTTTGGGAGGTATTCACATTTTTAAATGGCCACGGCGACGGTTTTAAGATAATTTTGGCCTTATAATCACATACGAAGAGGAATTGATTGCAGTTTGCTTGCATTTTTTTCAGTTTGCTAGGATTAATAGTTATTCAGAAAATAGCGTTAAAACAACTGTATTTTTTGTTCGGCCAACCTGATATGCGTCATAAATCTTGTATATCTGATCATTGTATTAATCATTTCCTATCTCTTTTCAACTAAGTGTGTGTTTTAAAAAATGAAAGATAAAACTAGATAAAGATATTGAAGATAAAACTGCATCTTATTTATTTCAGATTGCTCCATGGATATCGATTCGTTCCCATTATTAACGGAAGCGGATTTATACCATTTATTTCCCACCGAAAAAATGGGAATTATGTTAAAATTTCGAAAAAACCTAAAAGAATGGAAGATTTTCAATGTTCGGGCAATATTTTATTACCAATTTAATTAAAAAAATTTGCCGAACCAAGTTCATTTGTTTAGTGGAATTTGAATTTTGAGGTCCTACTATGGGAATCCGCTAGTTATTTTTGTTTATTTATAATATCCTGTTCATTTCAGTTTTTTATCTATCCAAATAAGCTTGACCAAGTCGTACAACATGGTCGAAAATAAAAGACCTACATTTTGTGTCGTTTAATTTCACTCCATTGTTCAACGCTTCAATTGATAGACAAAATTTAACTGAAATGAAGAATATTTTCTTTTCCTTCTTAAGGCGATGCCCCATGCACAAACGGAAACCAGCAATTAAAACGATCAAATCCAATTTTTGGCACATTTGTTTCACGTTGCAATATCAAGTTCATTAAAAACATAATTCAAAACTCACTGGTACTTTCATAACCACGTAATATTATAAAATTTTATTGCAGTTGATTTAATTTCATTAAAAAAAAAACAATTTTATATTTTCATGGACGGACTTTAGCTTCAGCAATATATGAAATTGAGTTCTTTTGAATGAGATTAAACCAATTTTAATAAAAAAAAAAAAAATTAAAAATAAGGTGGTACTTATAGATTTGATTTTCTGTTAAAAATTGGATTTGACTGTTTATTCCGGTTTGCCGTTTGCGTGCTTGGCTCTTTATGCATTACACAAACTGTACATCGAAAATAGCTGACGGATTCCATAGTATTGCCGCTGTTTTAATGTTAATTAAAAATACTCTTGATTGTAATAAGTTTTCAATCAAAACCTTAGAAACCAACAATTTTCTAGACTAAACTGTCAATCAAAACTATTACAATATTTTTTTTAATTTTTTACTCTTAATTTTCCTATGGCCAATTGCAGTTTCAAGATTGTGTCAATTTGGATTTTTTCACATTATGAAGCCAAATATTTTCTCTAAACTAATGAACTTACTCAAATAAATTATTTCTCATTTCCCTCTAAAGTGTACCTATATATATTTTCAAATCTATTGTACAAACTTTAGGGGTACGAGCAATTACCGAGTACCACAGATTCAATAGCTATTAATGAAGTTCGGCAAGAATTATCTAATTTAATTGAAGCAGTAAATGACAGTAAAACTAGTCAACAAAATGTATCATACCTCCTACCTAAAGAGAGACAAAGCAATACAATAGACAATACAATAATTACCAGACCAGAAACAGCAGAAACTCCGTCAAACCTAAAATTTGTCAGCATTTCATTCCGTATAAAAATGTAATTATTAGACTAATAAGTTTGTTTTATTGTTTTAGGATGTTAATTTATATGTATCTACATATGGATCCATAGTTTTAGAACAATACGAAAAAAACAATTTCAGCCTACCGGATTTGATGCGAGAAAAATTAATTAAAGACTGTATAGAATTTTATATATCAAACAAAATTTTTATGCACAGTACTCATTTCGCGCAATTAGCATCGACTTTTTGTTCAGTTTTCCAATCAGAGAGACAGGTTTGTAAACAAAATCATGAGCGCCGTACCAAATATAATCATTTTTTTATTTTGTTTGCTCTCTTTAGGAGACATACTATTCCAACGTTGGAAAATATCCGTCTGGCCGGTTGTACAACACCTACAGGAATTCGGCCGCCAAATTACGAGCTTCAGGAATATTTCCAAGGGAGAAACGCCTGCGAGTTCACAAAAAACAGTTAGAGCAAGGTATTTTAAATAAAATGAAGCTTATTAAGCAATAGTAATTTAGTAAACCTACAGGAAACGAAAAAAATGCATTTCTTTTTTTCGCAATATTTTGCAAATTTTTGATTTTTTTTAGCTAAAATCTTCTGAAACCTGATCGAATTTATCACTACTAATAATTTAAAAAAATTCCAAAATAATTTTCACTTAGCTTAGAATATTGAATTTAAATTTTTTCTATCACAAAATTGGTATTGAAAAAATTTCCCATTTTCAAAGTAATTACAAACTTTTTTGAAGGTTTTGTCTTAAAAATAGTTTAGGTGCTTTCGATCAAATCCCAGAGTATTTTAGCTGAAGTTAAAATTATGGAAACATTTGGAAATTATTGCGAAAGTTTTCTTTCCGTTTGCCTGTGGGTTTACGCTTTATGTTTGTTTGTCCAGTTTTTACGAAATTTCCTTTTTTTTTTAACTAGAAAAAGAACTTCAAGTTGCTGAACTGATTGACGATGAGGACCACGTCTGGTTAAAAGTATATTCAACGCCCTTTGAGACAGTGCTTGAAAAGTGGATGAAAACGGCACACATCAGATTAACACCTAAAGGGGATAAAAACATTAAAAGAATTATAGAAGCGTGGCCGAAATACACTAACGCAGATGGTGCACAATTGGTAAATTTTTCTTTTTCATTTAAGTCGGAATTTTATTCATTAATAATGATTTGTTGCAGATTGATATTGATTTCGAGCACCTGCAACCTGGGAAAGGAACTGACCTAATTAGGAAGTGGGACAATTTCGCTGCAAACGTCATTCCTATTTTTAAAGACTGCATAAAAGATAAGCTGTGCCTGGCTAGCGTAAAATTGCTAGAATGTATGTCTCAACAAAACGATAAAGGTATTTATTTATTTAAATATTAATTTGCAAAAAACTAAATTCCTTTTTTTCAGATTCAAGGAACATTATCATTTTAAAGGCCTTGCACGGATTACTAGTTCCAACCGGGCAGGCCAAAAATACTCACACAAAAAAAATTTGGAAGTTCAGTATTGCTGACTCTCAAAGCTCTTTCTTAGAGTCGGCAGAGTCTTACATACATATTAAAGAAATTTTACAGACCCGCCGCGAAAAATATTTATAACACGGCATTTCGCAACAGCCATCAGTTTTTATGATCCAAGAGCGGGAACGGAGCTACTACTACACAATATATGATGATATTGTGTACAAATTCGATAATTTGATTGCTGCTTTGTCAACATGCTTCAAAATTCACTATGTTTTTGATCTGAAGTATCAAATCCAATCGAAAAATGTTTGGGAATTTATTCAAAATTATTTTTTTGAAATAGATGGTATCAAATCGCCAACGCTTGCAACGTTCCTAACCAAACTAAATTAAATAATAAATTAAAACTTTTAAAATCTAAAAATTCAATATGTATAAATGTTTCAAGTGTTCGGAAGAATTAATATCTGTAGATATTTTGTTGGTGCATATAAAATACGTACATAGATTAGGAACTACTGATGTATTTGAATGTGGACAGTTAGGGTGCCCTCAATCATTTTCAAGCAAGAGAAATTTCGTTTTTCATCTTAATAATGCTCATAAGCGAACAAAAGAATTTACTGCGCAAAACCTAAACTCTCGGCAAAATTTGTTAGTTCCGGAAAACAAAATTGATTTACATGATAAATCTGATACAAAATTAACGGTAGATCAAATTAAAGACAATTTATATAAAAACGCCCTTACATTTGTTTCTCATTTAAATAGTTACAGCCATTTAACCAACAAACAAATAGAATCCATTTTAAACGAGTTTTCGGAAAATATTTCTCATACTTTTATGTTAATTAAGGACGTTGTAATAGAAGAAATTAATATAGAAAGGAAAGATTACATTAGTCAAATTTTTGACGTGTGTGCAGATCCTTTCAAAAATATAAAAACAGAATATAAATTAATTAAGGCCCTCGGGGATCGAAATTTAATGAAACCGCCTGTTCAATTTACGGTCGAGAAGCTAGTTAAAGAAAATATGCGAAAAGGCGAATCCCATCTGGAAGAAGTCGAATCGAAAGTTGTAATTTCGCCCATTATCTACCAAATAAAAACATTTTTGAACTCCCAAACATTTTGACAGACGTACGGAAACACATGGAAAAATTGCAAGAAAGTACAAGTTTAACCAATTTTATACAGGGTGACCTTTGGAAAAGTAAAACAAGTAACTTGAAAGATAAAATTGTTATACCATACTTTCTCTATTATGATGATGTAGAGGTTAATGACCCACTTGGGAGTCATACTGGTGTTCAATCAATAGCTTCCTTCTATTACAGTTTCCCAGTATTATCATTAGAAATGCTTTCAAAACTAGAATACATTTTCCCTGCTATGTTTTTGAAAACGTCAGTACTGAAAAAAGTTGGAAGCAACATAGCGGTGAATGAACTAATCAAAATAATTCAAGATATTGAAAAAAATGGCATAGAAATCAGGACGAACGAGGGAATATTCCAAGTTTATTTTGTGTTAGGATTGGTTATAGGGGATAATAAAGCTCTCAATGATATTTGTTGTTTTTCTAAAAGTTTTAGTCACAATTATTATTGCCGATTCTGTTTAAAACATAAAAAAATATCTCAACAGCTTGCTCAAGAAGATTCATCATGTTTGCGTAATCCAAAAAATTACAGAGAACAAATTGTGCTTAACGACTATAAAGCCACAGGCATTCATGCTGAATCTATTTTCAATACCATTCCATCATTTCATGTGACAGAAAATTTTTCAGTTGATGTTATGCATGACGCATTTGAGGGTATAATCAAATATGGATTAGTAAAAGCCCTTAATTATTTTATACTTAATAACTTTTTGGATTTAGAAACTTTTAATCTTAGATTACGTAATTTTAACTATGGGCAAATAGAGTCTACAAATCGTTGTGAAGCTATTAAAGAACAACACCTAAAAGCCCAAAAGTTGCACTTATCTTCTAGAGAAGCTTATAGTTTACTTCACTTTTTTACCTTATTAGTTGGAGACTTAATCAATAAGAATAATGAAATATGGAAATATACACTAATACTGGAAAGGCTAGTTGATAACATGCTATTACCTGCCTATACAGAAGATTGCATTAATAATTTTAGTGAAATAATCAAAAAACACCACGAACTTTATATTAAAGTATTTGAAAGCAACCTTACGCCCAAGCACCATATTATTACGCATTACAGTTCCATTATACGTAAGTCTGGACCTCTGCGTCATCTTTGGTGTATGAGGTTTGAATCAAAAAATCGTGAAATGAAGAATTATACTAATGTTACAAGTAGTCGAAGAAATTTAGCACTCTCCGTTGCAAAAAAATTTGCTATGAAATTTAGCTATTTTATATTGAAGTCGTCTTTACAAGAAATTCATGATAATTCAAATTCAAACGTATCAAGTTTAGATTTCCTAAGAACCAAGGCGTATTTTAAAACACTTGCAGACAAATTTAACATAAGTCACCTACAATGCGCTTCCATTTTAGAGAAATATTATTTTAATGGATCGATGTTTTTAACAGATCTTTACTTATTTAAAAATAATCGGCTTTTAAAAATACTGGAAGTTATAAAAATAAATGACATTGTATATTTAATTCTAAATAGTTACAACATTAAATTTGAAGATAATTTAAACTGTTTCTTAATTTCAGAGATGGTTAGCGAAATATTTGTTATCGAAATAACTCAGTTTGTGAGTAAACCTTTTCAAATATTTCGGTTATTTAATGGGGCTAAATGTTTTAAACCGAGATACTTATAGAGTTATGTAGTTATACATAATTAAAAATATTGACCTATTTATGTCTTAATTTATATGTATTTTAAAAATATGAATTTAGTTTCAATTACATAAAGAAAATATTTGTGATATGTATTTTAAAATATGTTAAGTAGATTAAAAAATTGAATTTTGTACCTATGAAATTGTAATTTCGAATAATTAATAAATAATAAAACGAATTTGAAATTATCTGTTTTCTTTTATTGTAGTATTGTATTTTTATTATTGTGAAGTTTGAGAGAAAATGTGCATAACTGGCTTGAACTAAGCAAATGTTTACAAGAATGAAATATCAGGTTCTGCTAAAAATTTGCGTAATACTTCGTAAATCGTGTAGAATATGCAGTTTAATCTAAGTAAAGTTAACATAATTTGCGCAAATTTCCTGCTTGATTTCAGTACATTAGACTAAAATAAGTTTGTTTTTATCAACTTGAATTAAGAAAATATTACTTGAGTTTTGTGGCATAAATTACTTGAATCAATTCAAATTAACCTAGCATTTTCAAGCATGTGTTTCTTATTGTATTCCAAATATACTTAATTATTGATATAATGCATTTCTTATTTCAAGCTAATATTTGATTAATATATGAAAAAATTGCTAAAAATCTAAAGCAATGTTTGCTTAATTATAGCAACTTATGCAGAATATCCACTTTTTTTTATTTTCATAAAACATGCAAAGTATTCATGGTTTGCGCCTGTTTTTACTAGGCTCCAAAACGATAGGGTTTACGCTTGTGTTATATCAGTTATGCTTGATTATTTCTTTCCGTGTATATTGTACTAATAATTTACTAGCTAACGATCACTTTGGTCTCTGTAACCGGGTCGTGTCTGGCCCAACTAATAATCCTATCCTATCCTTCGGTTTTGTTATATGTATATGGGTGTACTGCGTGTGCCCGGGAGTCCGGGAGATCCTGCTATAATACTTGGCCGTACACTCTCAATCAATCAATCAATCAATAAAATGTTAATTTTTTGTAATGTGTAATGTATTCTGTTTTGTCCATTAATATATTTTAATTAATTTAGTTTTAAAATACTTAAAGGGATCTCTTTTTTAATTTACTAATAAATAATCCAATTTTCAGAATAAACATAGTTCTAGAATTAATCATTATTATAGGGATCAAAATTAATCCCGAATTTCAAATTCAAATTTTAGTTTAAATCAACCCTCCAGGATTAATAAGTAGTGAATAAGCTGTAGTTTAGAAATTGTGTTGTCCTGTGCTAACTATTTTTACTATATAATTACTAACAATTTACTCTTATCCTTCGGCTGGGGATGGATAAATGGGTGTACGATGTGTGCTCGGGAATACTGAAGATCCGGTTATAATAATTATTCATTTAAGTAAAACAATATTGTTATTATGATGTTTATTAATTAAATTTAGTTTTCAGAGTCGTCTGAGAATTTGTATGTTAATTTTATTTGTTGATTCTTATTATACTTATAGTACCTAATTGATTTATTGAATTATTAATAAATCTATGTATTTCATGAAAGTTTAATTTCAACTTTATTTTATTTAAATTTATCTTTATTTTGTTATAATGATGTTTTTTATAATACAGTAGAATCCGTTTATACCAAACCATGTATATAACGAACAAAAGCTTATAATGATCATATAGTTTTGTCATATAGTTGTGTGCCTTGAATTTGCACGAACACTTATTTTTCTTATACACTACAAACAAAGAACTACGTTTATAAACGTAAACGAATATTTGATTAAAATGAACAACCGGCTATAGTGAACAAAATTGTGTCCCTTGAGTGTTCGCTATAAGCGAGTTCTACTGTAATTATAATTATAATTATAATTTTAGCTTAGTAATTTTAGATTTTCTTAATTATTTTATGAGGTAAATTAATGAAAGGCGAACAGGGGGAAATTACAACATTAATAATTTTTAATTTAGGTTTAGGGAGTCCTGAGTATCCGGCCCTGGATTCCAGAGAAATGATCATCTAAAAATGTAGTTAGATTGTGTTGTCTTTTGTGCCGTCTATTTACTAACTATCGATCGCATTGGTGTCTGTAACCGGGTCGAGTCTGTCCCAACTAATAATCCTATCCAATCCTTCGTTTTGTTATGTGTAAACGGGTGTACGGTGTGTGCCCGGGAGTCCGGGAGACTTGCTATAATGCTTGGCCGTACACTCACAATCAATCAATCAATCAATCAATTCTGTGAATCTGATCCTAAAGATTTCTCCAATTGGCCACTTACTTAATGAATAAGCCATAACTTATCCGAGGCTTATAACCTCGATTGGTGTCAAATCGTTCCCACTGAAAGTGGCTAAATATAAAACTCTGTGTCACAAACATAACGAAGTAAGCTGTTCCAGCATCAAAAAACACATCCCTTATATTTGCGGATCCTTCAAAGTTTATAACTTCCCAACCAAAACTTAATTAATAAAATATTGCGGTTTTGATCCTAGAAATTTTGCCAATTTTCCACGTACATAATCAAGTAACTAGAAGTTATCCCAGCATCAAAAAATACTTCCCCTATTTTTGCGGATCCTTCAGAGGCTTATAACTTCGTTTCGTCGGCCACATACGTATTTAAGTAACTAGCTATCCCAGTATCAAAATACACTTCCCTTAATTTTTGGATCGTCAGGGGCTTACAACTTTGTTTGATGTCATGTCATTCCCAACCCCGAAAATAGATTTATAAAAAATTCTGTTGTTTTGATCCTAGAGATTTTGCCTATTGGCCACATACATAATAATGTAACTAAAAGTTATCCTTGCATCAAGAAACACTTCCCGTATTTTTGCAGATCGTCAGGAGCATACAATATGTGTTTCTGATGGCATAACGTTTCCTAACAAATATTGGTAAAATAAAAAAATATGTGGAACAGATCCTAGAAATCTTGCTAATTGGCCATATAGATAATGAAGTAACTAAAAGTTATTCCAGTATCAAAAACCTCTTAGCTTACAACCTCGTTTGATGCCGTATCGCTCCAACTGAATATAGGTTAAATTTAAGAATTTGTGTATGCTACCAACTGAGAAATCTCCAGGATCAGATCGACATAATTTTTTATTTAAGTCGTGTGGAACAATATGGCACCAAACGGATTGTAACCCTCTGACGATCCGCGAAAATAAGGGAGCTGTTTTTTGATACTGGGATAGCTTCTAGATACTTCAATATGTAAATGGCCAGTTGGAAAAACTCTAGGATCAAAACCACAGATTTTTTTACTATTCTAATTTCGGTTGGGAACAGTATGACAACATTCGAAGTTATTAGTCCTTGATGATCCGCAAAAATTAAGAAGGTGTATTTTGATACTGGGATAGCTTTTAGTTACTTCATTATGTATGTGGCCAATTGGCCTCTAATCAGAACCACAAAATATTTTGGTTTAACCTACAACCACATTATATGAATGGCCAATTAGGATGGAGCTTGGCTATTCCTAAGCTAGGTTTCTAAAATGATTTTTAGATGAAGTTCTGGAATATGGCCAATTAGAATGGAACTTGGCTATTTCTTAAAGGATTTTAGTGAAATTTGACATCCGCGATGGAAATGGAATTCTAAAATAATTTTTGGAACGGAACTTGGCTATTCCTTAACCGATTTTAATGAAATTTGACGTGTGCTTTGGAAATGGGATTCTAAAATGATTTTTAGATAAAGTTCTGAAATATAATCCATAAGAATATAACTTAGCTATTTTTAACCGATTATGATGAATTTTTACGTTTCCAACGAACAGAACGAAATGTGACCCAAACATTATTTTTAGACGAGGTTGTGAGAAATATGTCAATATGGCTCCAATCATTCAGCTATCGAGTTTCCTTATTTAACACAACGTAAACGTACTATTTCAATTGATAAACAATCAATATTATCTCTGTAATAAAGTTTCGGATAGAAACTTTTCTTGCCAATCCTTCGCTCTTTGGGTTATGTTTTCTGAGTATTTGCTGTAAGAGCGGTAAGTTTAGAAAAATATACTTGGCCGTATTTCGGAACTTCATCCAAAAGTCATTGTAGAATCCCATTGCCTACATGGACATCAAATTTCACTGGTCAATTTAATTGGTCATTCATATAATTTGCTAAAGGTTCAATTTTAAATGTAAAAGGTTCGATTTGAGGTTTGACCGCTCACTAAACACTAATCCAACCCCAACTCAAGCCCAATTAAACCATCAAAGCGGCCCCTAACTGGACTCCCAACCAAACCGCAAACTCTCTTTCAAATCAACCCTCAAACCTGCATATATAAAAAATTGATTAACTGCTCACTATATCTTAATCCAACCCCAACTCAACTCCAACTCAACTTCAACTCAACCTGTAAATTGACCCCTAACCTAACCTTCAACTCAACATATATAAAATATTGGTAAATATTTCTTCGTACAACTAGGTATTTTGAGTTACTTAATTCGTATGGCAGGTAAACGACCCTCGCGACGTACAGGTTCCAAAAGCTTTTCAAATCTTCGCTATGACAATAGAAACAGATTGACGAAATAAAATTCTAAATCGTACAAGCCAAGGTCAGACAGATGGACGGATATTTTTTTCTTTTTTTTGATTTGCTTTTTTAGATTCAGGGAGTTCCAAAACGTTGACAAAAGTGGTTTTGGATCATCCAAATGTTTGATCATTTTTGACAGGATTCTTCTTTTGGTCTTTTTAGACCAAAATGTATGCATAAGCTGAGAGTAGTGTTGAATGTTTCTTTATCAATTTGCTATCTGGTAGCAATCGCTCTAGAACTCTTTAACATAAGCTTTAGAGTACCATTATTAACTGAGGTATTTAGTTGTAAGGTATGTTGTATTATGAAGCATAAAATTGAAGGGGGCTGCCCAAACAATATTCGAGATCAACATCGTAATGACGGTTGGCCAAAGTTATTTATTATTTAGATCAAGATGATAATAAAAATATTTACTTACATTTCATGATCCACTTCGGATGTTGCTGCTATTGGTGTTGTAAAAACACATAAAGCTAATATAATACTTGAAATAGCATAAAAACATAATGTATGCCTAATTATTATAAAACTACTATTATTATTTATTGACGTTGTTGTTGTGGTTGTTGGTACTGTTAAATGTTGTTCATTTAATTCTATTAAATTTGTTGTTGCTGCAGCAGCGTTTGTTTTTGATGTACTTACATCATGCCCATAATTTTTTGTATAAAATTGATTAAAATTTGATAATTTTTCATTACTATTATTATTATTATTTAAATTATTATAACTAAAATTATTACTTAAATTTATATCACTTAAACGATTTCTTGCTAAAATTTGTTTATAAAACGGATTTATTTGATTATTTGAATTATTCGTAATGGAATTAAATGTTGTAAATGATTTACAAATATCTTCATCATTATTATTATTATTATTATTGTTACTATTTATATTATTATAACAATAGTTGTTGCTGCTATTATTTGATGTGCTATTATTTAAATATTTTTTCTTAGCTCGTGTTTTGTGTTGCGGCAAATCGCACAGGAAACCCATATTATGACATCTGAAAATAAAAATAAATAAATTCGTTATTAGTAAGGTTAACGTTACATAAAATATTTTAAAAATTAAAAATAAATTTCTGGAACTTTATATATTATGCGTTATTATGCATTGACGTAAATTATTAAAAACGTTGAGAAAACAGTTAAACATTTGTGGCTATTTATTCAGGTTATAACAACTCAATACTGAAAAGCATAAAACACATACATATAGGATGCCAGTTGAATACACTTTCAGATAATCTCAAATCGAGATTATAGCAGCAAAACTACTTCTACTAGTAGGACTTCAATTCTCATCTTTCGCCAGTTAGACTTTGTCAGACCTAATAGTTTTATAATTATTTATTCTACGTTTATTTAATTATTAAGAGAAAGAGAAATTTGTCTGTGTATTAAATAAATAAGATTGTTTCGGCTTTTTATAGACAAAATATGTTAACAATAATGGCATTCATAACATGGCATTGAGCTCATTGTGTTAGTAGTTTGGTTTCGTACTAAAAAAGTTAGTCTACTCATCAGGTACCACAGAAATGAGGGTTTTCCTTGAGTTTTTTGATTTAGTGAATATAACTCGCTAAATCAGTACGTTCGTACTTGACACTACCTGTGTTAAGTAGGAATTGTATTTTTGTAGTTTGGTCGTAGCTACCTGATGAGTAGATTAACTTTTTCAGTACGAAACCAAACTACCAACACAATGAGCTCAAGGAAAGTTCTCATTTTGTTCAGGGTTATACACTTTGTATAACTCATTGGGCTAGAGTAAGGTCCTAAGAGGGGATTGATATTTCTACTTTTTCGGTAGATATATTATAAATGATTGGCCTCTTCATGTTTTTCTGATTAACCAATCGAAAAATGTTAATTATTGTTGTTTTATTAATGTTAATATATTTTGTCTATAAAAAGCCTAAGCCGTATCTTTAAGGCAATTATGATATTCAAAACTATAAAAAATATCAAAATGAACCATAAACGTCAAAATTATAATGAATAAGCTTTTATTCTTTTATTGATTTGTTGTCCGTGAAAAATAAATGTTGTATACCATACATTCTCCAAATAGTAGTAGTTATTTGTGAATATAATAAACTGGAAAAACAAATTAATATTTATATTGATTAATATTACTAAAATTACTACAAATTTTTCTTTTATCAAATTGTGAAACCAGCATTAAAATAAAGAAAACATAAACTTTTAGAAGAATTAAAAAGTAATACCGCTGACACATCGAATTTGGTAATTCAGTGAAACTTCCCTAAGTCGACCGTGTTCCGTATCGAAAAGAGGAGGTCGTTTAAAAGAGGAACAATTTTATTAAAAATTAATTAAAATATGTGGTCTCATAATGGACCGCCACCGGTTTAAGTGTGCCTAAACAGCCACTTTAACCTATAACCTAACCTAACCTTATTAAAACAAAATGGTATTTTACAGAGGTGGTCTTCTTCCGGGGAATTGTGGTCAATTTCGATAAAATTTGTCATATTAAACCGGACCGAAATATTTATAAGCTTCTTTACGATTGTGATCTGTCGTGTTCGCTTCATAGTTCGTAACTATGATTAGGGATTAGATGTGTGTAAGGAACATTGATGATCTTTGTATAAGTTAAATCTCAAATTAATGTTTCAATTAATTAACAGTAAATTAAAATTGCTAAACTGATTTAAAAACTGAAAAAACTACGATATCACTTTTTTTAATATTTCCCAGGTTTGAAGGTCATACATCAGCGAATTAAAAAATCCAAAGTATCATAATGGAGGTCGACGAGTGTATAAAGACTCAATCATTTAAATTAGACTATTTCTTCAAAATTAAGAGCCGGTTAGGAATGTCATTGCGGTATGTAGGACGGAATTAAATTTCTTAATAGTTTGCATATATAGGGAGGAACATTAAACTCGAACCACGCAACTAACTCGAAACATAAGCAATGTCGCCAAAACCAACCCAATAGAAAGGTATTTGCCTCTAGGTCAAATAACTTTCTTTTGGGTCTTTATTTCTTGGCTGCAATACTTCAAATTCGAGATATTTATGTGGCTGTAGTTAAGTGGTCCTCCATGTATAGTAACATACGGCTCCCGTAGTATACTGCCTGTAAACTGTTAAGAAATTTGCGTTGATTTTTTTTTTTTCATTCTTTGTTTGGTTTATCTCAATGATGAATGTGGGAAACATAACTACTCGTATATAACTTTAATGACATTGAAATGAATTGTGAAGCACGAACTTAGTAGGCCAGTTCCACATCATCCAAACTTTTAGCTATTGAAACATTTTTTTCCACAATCAATTTAAATAGTTCATTCTGTATAGCTAGGTGGTAAATAAACAACCATAGGCAAAAAATCCACTTTCATATATTTTTAGAGCACTTATCACTTTATTTTTGTTCCCTCAGATGAGCAAACAATTCACAAAAAAGTTCAGCTAATCGAATGCGTTTAGAACTACCTCAAAGGTGTTTTTAATTTTTTCATTTCCATTTGTATTTAGGCAAAAGTTAAAAGTCGAACTCACCGATTTCAAATTTTTCATATTTATCGTGTTCTTTATACAAAGAAATCGGACACGTATTTTTTAAGCTTTTTGACCTTCGGTTGTTATAAGACATTAAAGGTGGAGATGTAAAAATAACCGAAATTATAAATAGTTTTGTTTTTGCCACTGTCAAAGTTTATTCATATATAGAATATAGTAATCTTTATACATTATACAGGTTGACCTAGAGGAAGGCATAAATAAAAAAAAGTGTAAAAATATGACCTTGAGGTCAAATTTCGAAGTCATTTCAAGGTCAAGTCGTTTTTTAAAAATCAGAATACCTATTTTTCACATCGGATTCGAAAAGCGTGAGAAATTTTACGTCAGAATATGTATTTTTCATAACCTCCCAAGGTCACCCGGTCCGAAAAATCCACTTAAATATCTCCCAAGGAGTAATAAGAATTCGCAAATCTCTCTTTTCGTCACAGTAATGAAGAGTTGTTTTTTGTCTTCATCCGGTATTTTGTGCAGTCAATTTCATTTTTTGCGACAGAATAGAGTTATATACTAGGGCGTAATCTTCTGTAAATCCACGTCAGCTATTGACATACTTTGGCCTTACTTGGCCAATTTACTAACCGTTATTGACATAATGTCCGAGGAAAAAAAAATTGCTTGAATCGCTGAGTTTTTTTTTGTGACAAGCTGGGCACCCAGGACTTACACCTAATTCGAGTACGCTGAATCCAATGGTGATAGTTACATTTCAAAGTTAGGCCGCATGTTTGTGATATCGCTTTCGACATTTTTTTTGCTCGGAGTCAAAAATTTGTCAAGACCATTAAGATTTTTGCTTTGCTTTCTTTAGCAAAGCTGTTCCTATTATTCCGGCCAACAATTTTGCCGATCAATTAAATAAGAAAATGGCATCCAGTGGGTCGCTTTATACAAAATGTCGTAAAAAACCAGCATTTTTTGCCAAACTGGATGCCCAGCTTGTCACTTTTTCCAACTAGTAGAGTGATATTATTACTTTCTTTTATGTTAGTACATACTTATGATACATAGAGCAACAATTTGTCAACAAAGGCTTCTTCTGCCTATTGTTCGAAATCGCTGTCAAAATAAAAAAAATGTTCATTGCAACTAATAATTTTGTAAAATTATGCGACCCACGAAGTAAGAACTGTTCTTTACAATCATATCGGATGTCATCGTAATATTCGACCATTTGGATTTATTTAATTAATGTTGTAAGAGAACATTGTAAATTACACTTTCCTTTAATTTCATATATGGCGCTGACAAAGGGGTACTCCAGTTGTTTCAGTTTATGATATACCTACATTGAGTTTTCAAACAATATAAATATTGAAGAACTTGTAACCAAAAGGACTTAGATTTCATCGAACTTCCTTATGCCATTAAAAGAAAATTTATTAATAATTTCGACTTCGAACACAATATGACGTTCGAATAAGCAATAACGGACTTTGTCTGGTCTTTCTTTTTATCTGTGTAAATAAGTATGAATAAAATATTAAAATTAGTGTGAAGAAGAATATGTTAGAAGTAACAATTCTCCGAACTTTTACAAAATGTACTCCTCCTTGAATTACATAATGGGGTTGTGTATTTTGAATTTTTAATCATCGATTTAATAGAAAAAAGGCGAATAACAAAACTACTTGCAGCAAGCCAAAATCTTTTTATTCAGCATAAACAAAATGGCTTGACGGTAGCCAAAACTTTTAATCTGGGTTTCCATCAGCATATGGTATCGTTGATAAATACACCTACAGAAATTCTTACGTAGCTTAATTATGCTTAGTATCAACTTTTTTATCTTCGAAAATTCTCCGAAGTGCTCCGTTCTCTTTCTAATGGTTCCGAAAGATATGGATTTGACGTTGTACTAAAAATTTATGAATATCCGTTTTTCCAAATTGTATTTCTAAAATAATTGAATGAAACGTTCGAAAAAAGATTCAGAAAATGTAGATACATGTTTAACCGGTAGGCATGTGCTACTTCAGAACTCCCTTGTCCTTCATTAGCTTCATCCAAAAAAAAAACAAAAACCATACTGATTGTAGCTATCGTAGATACTAAAATTATAAACGTTAAAGCAAGCTCAATAAAGCTTATAAATCGAACATAACGGCTCAGTATGTTGAACCATTCCATTTCAGAAACGTATTTTTTGAACAATGGGCACTGATGGATGTGAAGTTTTCCACAAATCCACAGATTCTATATATCTATTAGTTTCACACTGCTAAACTAAATTCCAATTGGAAAAACTACGATTCATATTGAAATATTTAGTACTAAAAATGTAATTTCATTACAAAAATCTTTCGAATAAAAGTGATTTGCTGGGAAAGTAAGACCATTCAGAGGCAATATTAGTGGAATTTAGTCAAAATAATATATGGACCATAAAAAAATGAATCCAAATCATTGGCAAGTGGCGTAAATTACATTTAACAATTTTAAGTCTTATTCGCCAGACAAAATGTCCAGTTTAAATTAATTCTTGGTTTCAGAAATAGTAAATTATCATAATGGACCCCATTTTTGAGCAGCTACTCCATGTACTATCGGATCCCTAGTTCGAATAAATTATCCTGGAAACTTTAGGTATTGAGATTTTAGCTGAAACTGATAAATGGATTTTTGCACCTCTTGCCAGTTATTTGAATTCACTTTCCGATAGTACATGTAGTAGTTAGCCTAATACTCCATCTATCCAGCCCAAAAACTGCCCCCTATCCAGGAAAATAAATTATCCTGGAAACTTTTAATAACAATTGAGATTTTAGCTGAAACTGATAAATGGGCCTTAGCACTCCTTGCCAGAGATTTGAATTCACTTTCCTATAGTACATGTAGTAGCTGATCTACTACTCCGTTCATCGAGCCCAAAACCTACCCCCTATCCAGGGGAATAAATTCGCCTGGAAACTCTATATAACAATTGAGATTTTAGCTAAAACTGATAAATGGGCATTAGCACCCCTTGCCAGAGATTTGAATTCACTTACCGATAGTACATGTATTATTTGGCCTACTAGTCCATCAATCGAGCCCAAAAACTGCCCCCTATCCAGGGGAATACATTATTCTGGAAACTTTTAATGACAATTGATATTTTAGCTGAAACTGATAAATGGGCTTTAGCACCACTTGCCAGAGATTTGAATTCACTTTCCGATAGTACATGTATTACTTGGCCTACTACTTCATCAATCGTGCCCAAAAACTGCCCCCTATCCAGGGGAATACATTATTCTGGAAACTTTTAATGCCAATTGAGATTTTAGCTGAAACTGATAAATGGACTTTAGCACCTCTTGCCAGAGATTTGAATTCACTTTCCGATAGTACATGTATTAGTTGGCCTACTAGTCCATCAATCGAGCCTAAATCTACCCCTTATCCAGGGGAATAAATTAGCCCGGAAATTTTTTGTACCAATTGAGATTTTAGCTGAAACTGATAAATGGGCCTTAGCACCCCTTGCCAGAGATTTGAATTGACTTTCCGATAGTACATATAGTAGCTGACTTACTACTCCGTCCATCGAGCCCAAAAAATACCCCCTATCCAGGGGAATAAATTCGTCTGGGAACTTTTGGTACCAATTGAGATTTCGTCTGATATCGTTCATTGACCGTTAACACATACTTCTAGATATTTGAACTAGGGATCCGATAGTACATGTAGGGGTTGCTTAAAATTATTATCCATTATGCCGATTAACTATTTTTAAAACCAGGAATTAATTTAAACTGCAGATATGCGCTTCCATTCTCGGGAACGAATCTATGTGCTATTTAACAAAATTTAAGTCAGTTTCGTAAGGAGCTTGGTTTGTTTTTTTTAGCTACAATTTTTTTTTCTTGCAACCGGAATACTACTAATAATAGAACTTAAGAAAATGTTTTGCCTAACATAGTCACCTAGACCATAATTTTCAGCGGATATTAATTTCCTGTTACCTTCATTGATTTTGGAGTTACAGTGATATCTGAAAAAATGTATGTTCTTATTTTCTTTTATGATTACAACTTCAATAGATTTACCGGCATTTGGTATTGGGTTCCTTTTTATCCACTTGCTCCAATCGTAGATGTTTTACTAAATTTTTCTTCCACATGTTTGGAAATGCCTTCATAGTTCATAGCGGTTTCCTTCTCGTACCTAAGATACTAATCTCACCACTTGAATCAGAAGAACTAGATCTATCTGGTTCATAGATTTCAGCGCTTCCACCTGATTCTGAATCGCGAATGCTATATGATACATATTTAATTCACAACATCAATAAAAAGTAAAAACCCTGTGAAGGAGTCGCAAATCAAATTTCCTGGTCCACGAAAGCTGTCACTTCCAGTTGGCCGATTTTCACAAAAATTCACAGGGACCTCCCAATTAAAAAAAAATAATTAAATTAGGTCACTCGATTGGTTGAATCAACTGGACAGAGACAGACTAACAGACTGACTGATCGACAAATAGACCGATATACACCAATTCGAAACTCAATTTTTCGGATTTAAAGGACCCCAAAATAGATAAATCTCCAAAAATCTCAATGGCGAAATTTTTCGTGATTACTAAACATTATTTTACTAACGTAAAAAAAGTAAAATCACTTACCAATTGTATAAATTTTAGCAATGATAAATTTTAACGATTCTAGGCCTATTCCACTAGCACAATTCCACTAGACACAATTCCACTGCACACAATTCCACTGCCGCAATTCCACTTGGCACAATTCCTTTGGGCACAATTCCACTTGGCACAATTCAACTTGGACAATTCAACTTGCACAATTCAACTTGCACAATTCAATTTGCACGATCTAACTTTTTGATAATCAAACGCATTCAGGGTGATAAATCGCACAAGTTGAATTCGTTTAATTAAAAAAACAGCCAAACTTAAAAAGTTACCTAAAGAAAGAACTACGAATGTTAAAGTAGGGAATTGTTCCAGTGGAATGGTATGCAGTGGAATCTTGTCTAGTGGAATTGTGGCAGTGGAATAGGCCTAGAATCACAATAACAACAGCAACGGAAATATTTTTTACCATTGCTACCCTCATCATTTTTTTTGAAAGAAATACATACCCTTCTTATATTATAAATTAGCTTCTTTGCCCATTTCAATTTTTATTAATTTAAAATCCATATAGTTATAGTTATCTTCATAATTAAGTTTCAATAACGCGTGTACACGATTGTGTTTCCCTTTAACAGTACAAGTTATAACGCAAGTTAAATTGTTCCCCAGTCGAATTGTGTTAGGTGGAATTGTCCCACTGGAATTGTGCCTAGTGGAATTGTGCTAGTGAAATCGCCCGGTTGCAAACTATTTTTGAATAAAATTAATTTGGACAGAAAAAGAAGTTGGACAGCGCCAATTTGTACAATAATTTGAAAGGTAGTATTACGAATGTTCGTCTATCGAAGCTAGAAACCGACGTGTTAAAAACACCTTCCGTTAAACCTACTATATCTTCTTTTATCGGTAAGTTGAGGATATTATTGCGGCCATTTATAATTTTACCCTGCGAATTAAATTTACATGTGAAATTGAAAATCAAGGTTAACGTTACAATGGAATCGTTTTTTTTAACGGCATATACTTTTTGCCAAAATTAGTATTAAGAAGGTTTTGTATCACAGACGCGTAAATGACGCTGTAAAAATTTAAAAAGTGGACGTGTTTCCTTTCAAAACTAAACGATTCAATTACAACAAAGCGGAGAATCCATTATGCGCAGATTTATGCTGGTACAATTGGAACCAAATGTCCTTCTAACATCTGGGAAAAACATATCAACACCAATCCAGTGAAAAAATCGCTTACAGTATGTCTGCATAACATGAATTAGTTACTAAGGAACACATGTCCGAACTTAATTCGGTTAGGTCCAATTTTGTACTTACAACATTTGCATGGTTGACCATCGATTTAAAAATCTGTTTTTTGGAGTAGGATACTCGTAATTTTCTTATACTTTATTATGTAGCCACATTCACATATTATTTTTGATGATAGTCGTAAGAGTTCGGTTTGGTTTTATTTGTATTTTTTACTTCGTGTGGTATTCTGTAGATCGAGATGGATCTCGTTGCGTACCTAGTAGAGGTCATCCGACGAGAAAATCCAAAAGAAATTGCAGACGAACTATACACTAATAACTAATAGTGTCATTAATAATTTAGAAAGATTGATTGCTCCAAACTTATCTAACCGAGATATCGACCCACCGGGTATAAATAACAATCTAGATTCAGATGTGAGACACGCAATAGCTATAAATTCCAACCATCAACCTTTCAATCCACTCAGATAACCAAGGATTAATCAGCAAAACTTTTTAATGGACTCGTACAAAATTCGTCAGCGTTGGAAGCTATATTTTGACGGTAGCGACAAGACAAACGTAGATCGATTCAGCAGAAGATTGGCGTTGGATATATAAAGAAGATCATTCAAATTCAACCTGGCGAGACATGAAAATCGCAATGCGATCATTTTTTAGTTATAGCAAGGAAAGGAAGCTAATCTACAGGCTACGCCATAATATGGTTCCAGCATTAAGGAATGTCACGCTACCGTTTCTTAACACATTTAGATAAGTGGAAGAATTAAGGAGAATTTATCAAAACTACGAAATAATATGAAAAGAAGCGGGGTACGATCCACGGCGATTTGAGGTCACTCAAATCAGTATTTGCCTGACGTGCTTATGAATTCTTAGATTATGCATAATTGACTAAGAACTTGTTGAAATAAAAATCTTTTTTTATGCTTACTATATGGTTTCTAATTTTGGTACGGTAAACATGATTATGTCTTTACAAAAGTGCCAACAACACGCTTTTTGACACTTTTATGTTAGAATATCTCAAAAACCTGACGTGATAGTGTAATTCAATGGCCAGATTCGGATACGACTGTTCATCATGAAAAAAAAAAATGGGTAACCCATTTTTTTTTTGCAGGCATATTAATTAAAATGAAGTTTGAGTCAATACGGCAAAATTCTAGACACATTGTCTACTATTTAACTACATATAATTTATTGAACCATCAACTATATACATTAGTTAGTAGTGAATACATACATAAATATACCATACCAGCCCAACAAACATAATAAAAACACTCAATTAAGTAGTTCAAGTAAATATATCGTAATTAATCACGACGAAATCTATTTATTGATCTAAATTTATAATATCCTTTATACATATGTACATATGTATGTATATCGTTGTTTAATCAACAAAATTAGAACTCATATATAGTATACCATATTTGCGAGTTGTATTTAAATAGGTTACAACAAGACATGAAATTCATTAATATTAATTTGTATCAAACAAATATCCTGGGCCTGCGTTCAAGAGGTCTCCTCATTAAAATTAATTATGCTCATTACAATCCGATGTTAACTAGACAAATACAAACACACGCTACATAAATTAATTAATATAAAATGTATTTTCGGTTTTAATTAAAATGTTGACCAAAGTGGTAGAGCTGACGTGGTGTCCTATATATTTAGTAAATTAGGATTAACATAAAAATCGATTCCAGTTCACCAATTTCACACCATAAACATACACATATTACTGTGTTTGAAATGAAATAAATCAGTTGTCTACCAAAAACCTAAGTTTTATTGTACGTACATCACAATTAGGCTACATGAGTATAGTAAAATTGAAAGGAAGTACAAAAGAATATCGAAGGAATAAAATGTCGGTTGTTTCTGTATATATTCGGTATATATTGTGTATATTAAGTACGAGATTGTGTACGGCATAATTTATAACAAGCCGAGTATGGAATAAATTTAAATTTAATTGAAAATTATATTGCCTGGATGCAAAATAAAAACAAAAGAAAGTTTCTTTAAGAAAGTTTCAATTCTTGAGCAAATAATAAATTAATGTTGATGAGGAGGAAAATTTGTTTTATTCAAATCGACGAATAATGTGCCGAATTGAGGGAAATTGAGAAAAAAAAACATTCAGCATTTTGGAGTAATAGAAAATTTTATTTAATTCAACAAAACATAAAATCAAAAGCAATAAATCTAACCATTGGTTTTTGCGTCAATGTTTAAGCAAGGCTACGATTAATTGCGCCAAACAAAGATACTAAAAACTACCTTGTTAAAATTAGCCAAAAGTTTTCAGCCGAAAGATATAAAATGTCGGTAATGCAGACAGTGTCTTGGCTATATCAGCCGAAAATTATCAGCCGACATAGCTATTTCAGTCGAAACATATTTTAAATAAAATATTAACTAAACAACCTAGAAACTGGTATTTTCATTAAGTGATTTTACGGCTGAATAAAGGCTCATTTTGGTTTAACACTGTTCGAGCACGATCAATTCTTGGGTCGATAAATTCTAGCCACAGACGATGAATAATACTATATTGTCCGGCTGATATTCCATAAAACGAAGATGATAGCACCATTGGCTAAACCATCAACAACATCAACATTTGTGATTATCATGTAAGGTTTCCTTCCCCAACAGGAATTTTAAATAATATGATAGACCACCCATTTCGTTGTATTACATTTTGTGTACCTTTTCGCGAAAATGATCTCTTTGTGTAGTATCGGTATAATTTACATAAATATCGGTCGCGACATGCTCAACTGTAGTCTCATTTTGGAAACTAGCTCTATTGTATGATGATACGTCAATATTCCGAAAGAATAAAGGTATACTATCGGAACAAATATCTTGAATTTCTTCAACTTTTACAAATCGACTTTACGGATTTTAGATTTGTTTTATTTATATAATCGGACACATATGCGGCACACGAATATTCTTCTAGAATATAATGTAAATCCATATTTGACCGTAAGATCCGCTGAGGAAACATCATTGGTCTTGATAAACCTGATTTTATTATCGAATAATACTTCATTTAATATTCCATTTTTACTCCAAAACCGCTCGATACTATCATACGACTCATTTTCTAAATTTTGTTTTAATTGATTAAATCTTCTCTTTAAATCTTTACGACGCCCATCATTAGCAGTTAAAGGCCATAGTTAGCAGTACGTCAGTGCGAAAGTATGTCGATGAGTCTGAATCTATAAATATAGGTGATAAATGATTTTTGTCAATAGACACCAAACGATCAATCATATTTTAATACTTTCCGACATATCTGCACGAACTTTTTCATCGGAAGCATTTTCAACCCCAATAGAATATGAGCGTGTGCACTACCACGATGTTGAAATTCAATCCGTTCAAAGTAATCAACGACATAGTTATTACCAAAAGGACTATTTTTCTTTAGCTGAAGCATAGCCAACAGCACATCAACTAATTTGTTAAAATACAAATTACACGTAACCAGATCTTCATTTACAAGAGAAGCTCGAGCCATGTCATTCAATAATTCAACATTATCTGCTTCTCGATGATATTTTAATTGATGCAACAATCGTATTAAATCATACAACTTTACTTCAGATGCACTAAGTGTTAAAAACATTATTGGTATTACTAATTGTCGCATCTTAGCAAATAAACTTCTCTTTCGTTCAATCCAATATTAAGCTGAATTTCGAATACTTTTCATCTACGATAAATTTGTATCAATGCACGATTCTATGTAATCTTTATCATCTTTCTAGTCATATGTTCCACATCAGAGGATCGAAAAGCTAAATACATGTTGTATAATATATGCTGTGGGGTTTAACCACGACGATCTCGTCATCCAATTTCAGATGTGGCCATCATAAAAGGTGTAACATTTACATCTGATTTATAGACAAGAGGATATCCCAAATAAATTTTAGGAAATGATAACTCTTCAGCATATTGATCATACAATAGAATTAATGACTTTTCTTTTTGGCCTACAGGAAAATTTAAACATTTACATTCGCTCCAAAATAAAGTATGCTGTTGACCTAATAAATATTCTTGAGTATCATCGAATTCCAATGGTTCTAATACATTGACGTACTTAGATGTAATTGATTGTAGGTAATTGAACCATTTTAACCGTATCTTTGCTAACAAATCCTTCGATATTATTTACATCAATAGGAATAACATTTATCACTTGTCCGATAATTCCCGGGAAACTTGAACTGAATTTTTTCCATGCGGTAGTTATTGACAAGTCACATCAATGCAATTCATCTCCAGACATAACAATCTAGAAGCTGATTTTATACAAATTTTCTAATGATTTTTGGAAAATCGAATTTTACGAGATTTCCCACGAAAAGCTTGAACTGAATTGTTTTCTTGCGATAGCTCTTGACAAGTAACATCAATGCAATTGATCTCCAGACATAACACTCTAGAGGCTGATTTTATACCAATTTTCTAATGATTTTTGAAAAATCGGATTTTCCGAGATTCCCATGGGAAATTTGAACTGAATTTTTTTCCTACGACAGCTACTGACAAGTCACATCGATGCAATTCATCTCCAGACATAACACTCCAGAGACTGATTTTATAAAAATTTTCTAATGATTCTTGGAAAATCGAATTTTCCGAGATTTCCCATAGGAAACTTTAACTAAATTGTTTTTCTGCGATAGCTATTGATAAGACACATCCATGCAATACATCTCCAGACATAACACTCTAGAATCTGATACTATACATCCATTTTACTTTCGGCTGGAAACATTTTAAATTTTCCGACATTTCCGATGGAAAAATTGAACTGAGTTTTTTTTCTGCGATAGCTATTGACAAATCACATCAATGCAATCCATCTCCAAACATAACACTTCAGAGGCTGATTTTATACATCCATTTCGTACTTTGGGCTGGAAACTTTTTTAAATTTCCCGACATTTCCCACAGGAATATTGAACTGAATTTTTTCTAAGGTTGCTATTGACAAGTCACATCAATGCAATTCATCTCCCGACATAACACTCGTAGCGACTGATTTTATTCAAATTTTCTAATGATTATTGGAAAATCGAATTTTCCGAGATTTCCCAAGGAAAACTTGTACTGAATTAGTTTCCTGCGACAGCTATTAACAAGTCACATCAATGCAATTCATCTCCAGACATAAAACTTAAGAGACTGATTTTATACAAACTTTCTAATAATTTTTGTAAAATTGAGTTTTCCGAGATTTCCCACGGGAAATTTGAACTGAATTCTTTTTTCTACGAAAGCTATTGACAAGTCACATCAATGCAATTCATCTCCAGACATAACACTCTAGAGGCTGATTTTATACAAATTTTCTAATAATTTTTGGAAAATCGAATTTTCCGAGATTTCCCATGGGAAACTTCAACTGATTTTTTTTCCTACGATAGCTATTTACAAGTCACATCAATGCAATTCATCTCCAGACATAACACTCTAGAGGCTGATTTTATATAAATTTTTTAATGATTTTTGGGCAATCGAATTTTTCGAGATTTCTTCCGGGAAAGTTGAGCTGAATTTTTTTCCTGCGATAGCTATTGACAGGTCACATCAATGCAATCCATCTCTAGATATTACACTTTTGAGGCTGATTTTATTCATCCATTTCGTACTTTCGGCTGGAAATATTTTTAAATTTTCCGAGATTTCCCAAGGAAAACTTGTACTGAATTATTTTTTTACGACAGCTATTGACAAGTCACATCAATAGAATTCATCTCCAGATATAACACTCTATAGATTGATTTTATTCAAATTTTCTACTGATTTTTGGAAAATCGAATTTTCCGAGATTTCCCAAGGAAAACTTGTACTGAATTAGTTTCCTGCGACAGCTATTAACAAGTCACATCAATGCAATTTATCTCCAGACATTACACGTTAGAGACTGATTTTATACAAATTTTCTAATAATTTTTGTAAAATTGAGCTTTCCGAGATTTCCCACAGGAAATTTGAACTGAATTTTTTTCCTACGAAAGCTATTGACAATTCACATCAATGCAATTCATCTCCAGACATAACACTCTAGAGGCTGATTTTATACAAATTTTCTAATGATTTTTTGGCCATCGAATTTTCCGAGATTTCTTCCGGGAAACTTGAGCTGAATTTTTTTCCTGCGATAGCTATTGACAGGTCACATCAATGCAATCCATCTCTAGATATAACACTTTAGAGGCTGATTTTATTCATCCATTTCGTACTTTCGCCTGGAAACCTTTTTAAATTTTCCGGGATTTACCATGGAAAACTTGTACTGAATTATTTTCCAGCGACAGCTATTAACAAGTCACATCAATGCAATTTATCTCCAGACATTACACGTTAGAGACTGATTTTATACAAATTTTCTAATGATTTTTGTAAAAATGAGTTTTCCGAGATTTCCCACAGGAAATTTGAACTGAATTTTTTTCCTACGAAAGCTATTGACAATTCACATCAATGCAATTCATCTCCAGACATAGCACTCTAGAAGCTGATTTTATACAAATTTTCTAATGATTTTTTGGCAATCGAATTTTCCGAGATTTCTTCCGGGAAACTTGAGCTGAATTTTTTTCCTGCGATAGCTATTGACAGGTCACATCAATGCAATCCATCTCTAGATATAACACTTTAGAGGCTGATTTTATTAATCCATTTCGTACTTTCGCCTGGAAACCTTTTTAAATTTTCCGGGATTTACCATAGAAAACTTGAACTAAATTTTTTTCCTGCGACAGCTATTGACAGGCCACATCAATGCAATTCATCTCCAGACATAACACTCTAGATACTGATTTTATACAAATTTTCTAATGGTTTTTGGAAAATTGAGTTTTCCGAGATTTCCCATAGGAAACTTGAGCTGAATTTTTTTTCTGCGATAGCTATTGATAAAACACATCAGTGCAATTCATCTCCAGACATAATACTCTAAGGGCCGATTTTATACATTCATCTTACTTTCGGCTGGAAATATTTTAAATTTTCCGACATTTCCGATGGAAAAACTGAACAGAGTTTTTTTTTTGCGATAGCTATTGACAAATCACATCAATGCAATCCATCTCCAGACATAACACTGCAGAGGCCGATTTTATACATCCATTTCGTAGTTTCGGCTGGAAGCTTTTTTAAATTTCCCGTCATTTCCCACGGGAATATAGAACTGAAATTTTTTTCTAAGGTTGCTATTGACAAGTCACATCAATGCAATTCATCTCCAGACATAACACTTTAGAGGTTGAATTTAAACAAATTTTCTAATGATTATTGGAAAATCGAATTTTCCGAGATTTCCCACGGGAAGCTTGAACTTTTTTTTCCTGCGATAGCTATTGACAAGTCACATCAATGCAATTCATCTCCAGACATAACACTCGTAGAGACTGATTTTATTAAAATTTTCTAATGATCTTTGGAAAATCAAATTTTCCGACATTTGCCACGGAAAACTTGAACTGAATTTTTTTCCTGCGACAGCTATTGACAAGTCACATCAATGCAGTTCATCTCCAGACATAACACTCTAAGGGCTGATTTTATACATTCATCTTACTTTCGGCTGGAAATATTTTAAATTTTCCGACATTTCCGATGGAAAAACTGAACTGAGTTTTTTTTTTGCGATAGCTATTGACAAATCACATCAATGCAATCCATCTCCAGACATAATACTGCAGAGGCTGATTTTATACATCCATTTCGTACTTTCATCTGGAGGCTTTTTTAAATTTCCCGACATTTCCCACGGGAATATAAAACTGAAATTTTTTTCTAAGGTTGCTATTGACAAGTCACATCAATGCAATTCATCTCGAGACATAACACTTTAGAGGCTGAATTTAAACCAATTTTCTAATGATTTTTGGAAAATCGAATTTTCCGAGATTTCCCACGGGAAATTTGAACTTTTTTTTCTGCGATAACTATTGACAAGTCATATCAATGCAATTCATGTCGAGACATAACACTCTAGAGACTGATTTAATTCAAATTTTCTAATGATCTTTGGAAAATCGAATTTTCCGAGATTTTCTACGGAAAGCTTGAATTAAATTGATTTCCTGCGATAGCTATTGACCAATCATTCAAAGCAATTCATCTGCAGACATAACACTCTAGAGACTGATTTTATACAAACTTTCTAATGATTTTGAAAAATCGAATTTTCCGAGATTTCCCATGGGAAACTTGAAATGAATTTTTTTCTGCGATGACTATTGACAAGTTACATCAATGCAATTCATCTCCAGATATAACACTCTAAAAGCTGTTTTTATACAAATTTTCTAATGATTTTTGGGTAACTGACTTTTCCGAGATTTCCTATCTGAAACTTGAACTGAATTTTTTCCCTGCGATAGCTATTGACAAGTCACATCAATGCAATCCATCTCTAGACATAACACTTTAGAGGCTGATTTTATTCATCCATTTCGAATTTTCGCCTGGAAACTTTTTTAAATTTGCTGAGATTTCCCACGGAAAACTTCAACTGAATTTTATTCCTGCGAAAGCTATTGAAAAGCCACATCAATGCAATTCATCTCCAGACATAACACTATAGAGACTGATTTTATACAAATTTTCTAATGATTTTTGGAAAATTGAATTTTCTGAAATTTCCCACGGGAAACTTGAACTGAATTTTTTTTCTGCGATAGCTATTGATAAGACACATCAATACAATCCATCTCCAGACATAAGACTCTAGAGACTGATTTTATACATTCATCATTTCGATGGAAAAACTGAACTGAGTTTTTTTCTGCGATAGCTATTGACAAGTCACATCAATGCAATCCATCTCCAGACATAACACTTTAAGGGCTGATATTATTTAAAATTTTCTAATGATTTTTGGAAAATCGAATTTTCCGAGATTTCCCATGGAAAACTTGAACTGAATTTTTTTCCTGCGACAGCTATTGACAAGCCACATCAATGCAATTCATCTCCAGACATAACACTCTAGAGACTGATTTTATTCAAATTTTCTAATGGTTTTTGGAAAATTGAGTTTTCCGAGATTTCCCATAGGAAACTTGAGCTGAATTTTTTTTCTGCGATAGCTATTGATAAGACACATCAATGCAATCCATCTCCAGACATAACACTCTAAGGGCTGATTTTATACATTCATCTTACTTTCGGCTGGAAATATTTTAAATTTTCCGACATTTCCGATGGAAAAACTGAACCGAGTTTTTTTTTTGCGATAGCTATTGACAAATCACATCAATGCAATCCATCTCCAGACATAACACTTTAGAATTTCTACAAATTTTCTAATGATTTTTGGAAAATCGAATTTTCCGAGATTTCCCACGGGAAAGTTGAAATTTTCTTTCCTGCGATAGCTATTGAAAAGTCATATCAATGCAATCCCTCTCTAGACATAACACTCTAGAGGTTGATTTTATACAAATTTTCTAATGAGTTTTGGAAAATCGAAGATTTCCCACGGGTAACTTGAACTGAATTTTTTTCTGCAATAGCTATTGACAAATCACATAAAAACGATTTAACTTCAGATGTACATTCTAGAGGCTGATTGAATACCAATCTTGTGAATCTTTCTGATTTTGCAATATTTTCCACGACAAGCTTAAACAAAGTTTTCCACGTAAGACTATTTACAAAAGATTTTATTGCAATCTATGTATCCTATTTACTTTTGGTTGTCAACCACCAAATTGTTTATTATCGGCTGGAATGTTAATAACATAATCTGCATTATCGACTTTTTACTTTCGGCTTGAAACTTTTGGCTAACTTTAACAGTGTCTAATTGTGAATAAAATAGTATAAAAACCTCGGCGAACCATTCCCGGGTTAACTATGCAAATCGACGACTATTTTCGACGGCTACCATTTTGTATTAGAAGGTACGGGAAGAAGGGGGAAAACAATCGGTATTATTTTACTTGTCCTTCTTGTAATTTCTAATATAAAACGATAGGTGTCGAGAATAGTCTTCGAAACTTCTACCAGTTTGTCCGATTTATTACGTTGTTTAAAATTGTAAATATTTAATCTTGTAGAAAGTGTGGTTATAATTTATTCAATATGACAAATTTCATTTTACTTGTAGTTGCCATTCCAATGAGTTCCAACGTTTTGGAAACCCAAAGTTAACAAACTCATTAACTAATAAAAATATTGAGAAGGAAATTGGCACACATGTCATTAGGGGGCTACCAACCTAAGTATAAAAAATTCTCGTAAGGAAAAGTACTAAACTACTACGATAACAGTAGTATCTTGACATCCTAGTAGTAAATTATACGAAAAACAATATGTTGAACGTCAAAATACCAATTTGGTCAAAAGGTCAAGTATTAATTATTCGAAATTTCCCGAAACCAATGATTAATGGTGGAATTATTTAGCTTGTACTTGCCCAAGCTATAGTTTTAGCTCACGCATTAGAAAACGCACAAACCAGTATCACTACTGATACATTCAGTTTAGCATTGGTGTCATGTCTTCCCAGCTGAACAAAAATAAATCATGCTCCTAGTCTCTTGTACTGAAAATGTTGAAATTAACTTTAAGAACAATATTCAGTTCAATCAATTTAGCACCGAAACAAACTATGAATACGCAACACCGCACATAAAATGGAAAGAAATGAACTCAATGTATTGTTAAGTCCATTAAAAAGTTTTTTAGAGGTATATAAGAAACAACCATGTACAGTTCATTTTAATCCTTTAACTGACATTTTAATTAAAAAGACTCCAATATTATCCCGAAATTCCGGGATAAAATCTGTAAACAGTGACTGTTGTCTAAAAAGCACAACGAGGGGTAATATAAATCGGTATAAATATATAAATCGTCCTTCGACAAAAACCATAATTTTTCTATCACCCAGTTATATATGGTACAAACAATACTATAGTTTGTATCCTGAGGGAAATTATTCTGAACATGAAATGCACAAGTATATAGTATATACTTGCTGCTTGATATAAATTGCAGTTTAACTTAATTATTTATAGTTTTTGTGCATACTATAAAACTCTGTGTGTACGAAGACGAATATTTTCATTAAATGTATGCTCACACAGTTGGTTTTAGACTATCATCTCTTATCATCTCCTAGTGTACTGTGTGTGTGTGTGCATTCTTAAAAAGAACAATAGTTGTGTTTTGTATTTTGCTTGTTATTTTGTTAGATGTACTGATACAACATATTATACAAATATAGAATGTTAACTATAGTTATATACATATTAGTTATATTTATATTGTCATAACGTACTAGAGAACTACTATCAACATTAAAATATTTATTTTATATTACAACAACAAAATGGTAATAAAGCAAGTTTGTGTTTATCACGATATCACTTTAAACGTTCTGTTTTTTTTTTACTTCCTTCATCCTCTTACGCTTTAACGATAATCCGCCCCTTAACATTAAATACGCTGCGGGAAGAAAACATTTCGTTGTTATGTTATACACGAGAGAATTTAATTCAATATTTCTAAATAAACTAAATTTTACATTGATTATTCCTGATGGCAATGAGTGAATATGATTGATATTTATTCAATATGATGTACATAGTCTGAAATAAATTTATACAATTTCGTTTTTACTATAAATATAAAAAAAAAAAAAACTCTTCACACTAAATCAATAAGCAATGTTGTCAGGATGTTCTTCATCATTATTATTATTTTATTATGGGAATGATTTATCGTTCCTAATAAAATACGTAAGTAAACCGGATGAGTGATACAAAAATGACCGGTTAAAAATATGTCACCAAATTAAAAAAAACGGACCTAAATCAACCTTCTGTTGCATCTTTGTATAATTATTCAATTAAAATAAGAAAACTCAAATATACCGAACAATATTAAAAATTCTAGGCGAATTAAAAATAAATATTTTATCCCTTATTTGTGTACATACGTATAAATTCCACCGTTTTTCTAATTTTTAAAGGCAACACATCCAAAATAATTAATGACATCTTTTTGAATATGAAAATTTTCCTATTTCCACTTGTATGTAATTTGTTTTGTGCGTACTCGAGAGTATCATTAATTTAAAAATAAAAATTGTTTGTTTTATGCTATGCTGCAAATTAAATTTATATTGAAATTCGCAAACATTACGGTAAAGTTTCGAAAAACTCTTCACTTATGATAAGGTTAAGATGTACTGGTCGTATAAATCAATGATGAGGATTATGAAATGAAATTGAAGGTACGCTATTTAGAACATCATGAGGTGGTCAGAACTTCGGTCTTGATTAATTCAACTCCCAAATCAATCTCGAAATGAATCGGTTAAGTTAATATTCAGCTCAACCTCCAACTCAATATATAAATCAACCTCTATTTTAATCGCAATATAATCCTATACGAAAACAACCAAATCCTCAAACCAATTACCAAATCAACCACAAATCAACTTTCAAATCTACCCTTAACCTAACTCCAAATTAACCCTTAAATAACTCACCAACCGAACAACTCACTTAGCCCCAATGCAAGCTAAATAAATCCTAACTCAACCAACTAAACCTAGCTCAAACCAATTCTCAACCCTCTGCTCAACTCCACACTTATTGGCCAAGCCAATCCCAAAATTAACTCGACTTGAAAGCTACACGCGCATATGAACTCAACTCAATCTATTTATTTATTTATTACCAGCACTAACAAATAGCATAGGTTACAATACCAATAATTTTGGATATAAAAAAATGTTACAAATTAATATTTCGAATACGACTCTTAAAAAGATCCCTTAAAATGTTAAAATCGAAAAGTTCTGCTGAATATTAGTAAAAATATTTTGACGTACGTAGTTCTGCTGAATATTGGTTAAAATATTTTGACGTAGTTTCAAAAACAATTTTACAAGCATTATCATTTTAATAGCAGAGGTTACAATACCAATAATTTTGTATATAAAAAAGTGTTACAAATTATTATTTCGAATACGACTCTTAAAAAGATTGGTTAAAATATTTTGAAGTATTGCGACCGGTTCATCAATTCCATAATTCGTACGATGAAAAGCAATACTCTGTCTTAACTGTCGTGGACGAAGAATTCTCTTAGGAACGTAAAATGAATATCAGTCAAGCAATACCGGGCAATCAATCTTAGCACAAATTACATCCCGAGCAAATACTGCATGAATCATCTCTCTTCTGAATTCAAGACTACGAATGTTCAAAAGTGTACAACGACCGGCAAAAGAAGGTAAACTAAATCCTGAAGTTGACCTCGGAAGTCTTCGGAGGCCAAATATTAAGAACTTTTTTGAATCAGCTCAATACGATCACTAAAGATTTTATAACCAGAACTCCAGATAACTACAGCGTATTCCAAAATAGACCTAACAAAAGCAGTATATAATGTCTTGAGAGTATATGGGTCAGAAAACCAAGCATCGAGCCGGCTCTAGCTACAACTATTTCTATATGTTTAGTAAAACTTAGGTTACCTGTAAACAAAACACCTAAATCAATAAACTGAGTAACTCTATCTATTTCCACGTTTTGTAAATTGTACGGAGCTACAATTAACATTTTAATTCGTACAAATGACATAGTTTTACATTTGGAGATATTGAGAGCTAAACGATTTTCGGTAGTCCAATCACTAAACCGATTAAGGTCCTGTTGTACCAATAAAACGTTTGCGCCATTTCGGATAGTAGCGTAAATTTTAAGGTCATCTGCATCTAACAGACAATTTACAAAACTTAAAACATGTAACAATATCACTAACAAATAGAATAAATAATAATGGACCTAAATGACTGCCTTGAGGAACACCAGATGAGACTGTAAACTTCTCAGAATAATTTTGACCAATACGTACTAGTTGAGACTTTTGCGATAAATAGGATGATAACCATTTTATAGGAATAAAATTAGAATTCACTTTAATCAATTTATCAATTAAAAATTCGTGATTAATTTTGACCTTACTGGAATCTGTATAGATAGTGTCAACTTGGGCACCTTTTTCTAAACAGAACATCGCATCATTAACAAATAACTCAAGATTGGTTGTCGTTGATCTACTAGAAAAAAAAAATAGTGCTGTTGGGGAACAATTAAGTTTCTAATATTAAGATAAATACAATCGTTTACCAGTTTTTCAAAAAGTTTTGGGATAACAGATAATATAGCTATTCCCTTATAATTCTCAACTGAATATTTAGGTCCCGATTTAAATACTGGAATTACATACGACGGTTTTCAGCACTGGGGAAAAATACCTTGGCTAAGACTGTAATTAAATAAATGTGCTAAATAGCCAATTAAGGCTTCGGCGCAATTATTTAAGAGTAGTAAGGGAATACCATCAGGGCCCATAGACATTTTACTATTAATTCTAACTAAAGCCATTTAGATTTGTTCCCCCGTAAAAGAAGAAATACAGTGAATATGATAATTGACCAAGACTTGGTCACTGGGAGATGTTAAAACATTTTCGACTGAATAAACGGATTTGAAAAACGTTGCAAATAATTCACAATCAGCATTTAGATCATGAACTTGCCTATCATTATAACTCATGGGTAAAGGATAACCAACAGATTTTCTTTTAGAGTTAATATAATGCTAGAAACACGATGGATTGGACTTGATACCAGATTCAATTTCGAACAAATAATTAAAATACATAAATTGATTCAAAATCTTAAACTCATACCGAATGTGAGAATACAATGCATAATCAGCTGATGTGTTCGTCTTTTTATATAGTTTGTGTGCCTTGGATTTACGGTTATATAAATTAACAAGTTTTTTGTTAAACCACTTTTCACGATACGAATTATGTTTGTTGACAATTTTTGGAATGAATATAGATCCATCCTCGCATACAAAATTTCGTAAAACCGGCTAGTCATAATTTCAATATCCCCCTCTCGAAATATTTTCAAGAAATCTATTTAGAGAGTCATAATCACCATTTCTAAAATCAAAGATTAAAATATTATCATTTGGAACATAATCGTCGAAACATTGAAAACTTAACTTAATTAACAACGGTGTATGATAAATACTAGATGAGCGAGCCAGGTCTTCACAAGATTGTACTGATGGATGTAAATTATCGTCAGTGAAAACAAGATCCAAAAGTGAGCCATTCTGATTGTGCACTTCGTTATGTTGCCTTAGACCCTTTTCAAAAAATTAATCTATCACGAAAGAAGTATTGGCAGTGTTACCAAACGGTGTAAGTATTCCGTCAATTCGTTTCCAATTTATGTTTGGAAATTTGAATTGGGTTGAATCTTATTTCCAATTATATCGATAAATTCATTAAGGAATTCATTTGTGGATTTTCCGGGAACATACGTAGCACAAACAAAAAGATTTCCTTTGGCCATTTTTACTTTTACTAAAAGGATTTCAATATCACCGGATGCATTATTAATTTGTAGACATTTATACTGATTTATTTCAGCTATTAGTAGACACCACCAACATCCAGATACTCTCCAGTTTCTTGCCGATCTCTGCAGAAAAGTATATAACATGCAGAAAACAATTCCTCATTCTTTATAGCAGGAACCAGCCATGTCTCGGTAATGACTATGATGTCATAATCTTCTTCCATAACCGATGTAAAAAATTTATCGACTTTTGTGCGCATTCCACCCGTGTTATAGTAAGATATATTAAACCAATATTTATCGTTAGTCATATAATTATCCACTTCTTCGTCACCATTATTATCATCAATATTATAAATACTCGTATTATCGTTATTATTATCATTATTGTCATTATTATTAATAATTTTTTCGTAATTTCCTAAACTGGAGACTGTATGCGACGGCTCCGTTGAAAAAATTGGCGATAAATATCCGGATTCACAAATTCTTTAACCAGTACACCCACTGGCCACATATTTCCGTCCAACAATCTTTCCACCATGTTTGCTGAAGTATTCACTTTAAATGAAGCATACTCCGTTTCAAACCGATGCTTTAGTTTAAGGCAACGAAAATCGTAAATATCAAATTTACCCTTGATATACTCCATAATTTCAGCTTCGGTTGTTGAATTCTGAAGACAGGAAATGAAGAACCATTTTCTTGCATCAGCTGCATAAATGACATTATCAACTGCAACTGATGACCAACATTATTTCCAATAATATTACTATTATTGTTTCTGTTATTGTTCCATTTTGACTGTGACGATATATCAGCTACTAACTCGCTGGTACTATTATTTGCATCAATGGTAACGGTATTATCATTAATTGTGTCTTTTGACCGAGTATTTGCTGATGGCCCAGTTCCATTTGTGACAACAGGTAACCTTTCTTTGTTAATACTATTACTCCTAAGATGAAGGTAATGTTAATGAAGGTAATGATGATGCTGCCGACGATGATACTGGGTATTGTAATAGTAATGGCGTGGGTTTGCTTGTGCCCGTTACTACATTACGGTTATCTTGAGATGAAGGCTGCATTCACTGTTTTAATTTATCCAGATCAGCAATAATTGTACAATTTACTACTTTTTACTATGAACGTCCGAACGATTTTCACACACATTGCATGTACATGAAAAATTTGATATAATAGCAATAACGTCAAATACTAGATCTGAATCAACTCCGGCACATTTACTGTGTATAATGCATTTACCCGCATTAGCACAAACAAAAAATTTCTCCGTCACTACATCATCACACACAGCAATTATTCATTGCAAAATCTTTCTATTGTTTCTGTATAATCCACAATACTTAATTATACTTAGATTATACGATACATTCACAACGACTATTAATTTACACAACACATATTATTTGTACAATTATAATTTTATTAAATTATTTAAATTAATACTATAGTACATATTATATACAATTATTTTTTTTAATTTTTTTATTTAACCCCGCTAAACCCTAAACTCGACCCCAAATTAATCCCTAACCGACCTTCTCACTCAAACCCAGTTCAATTTCACCTCAAACACTATATTCACCATCATACCATCATATAATCATGCAATCAAACTATCAGCCCTTGATCGTGAAACCTCATTTCAACGGACACCCAATTTAACGGAATCCTCACTTCAACGGACACACTTTTAAGTCCCATGCAACTGAAGCATTTCAATGGAAACCTCTCTTAGTTAAGCTGACACTTTATTAGAGTGAACGCGGGCAGATATTTCTGCGATGATACAGGTCACTTCAAATTAAACTTTTTTCATTTCAAATTTAACCTTTTCATATTATATGTATGGTCAATTAGGATAGAACTTAGCTATTCCTTAGCCGATTTTAGTAAAATTTGACAACCTTGATTGAAATAGGATTCTAAAATGATTTTTGGATAAAATTCTGGAATATGAAAAATCATTTTTGAATCCCATTTACAACGCACATGTCAAATATCATCATAATCGGTTAAGGTATACCTTATCTGGCCAGATTCCAAAAATCATTTTAGAATCCCATTTCCATCACCCATGTCGAATTGTATCATGATCGTTTAAGAAATAGGTAAGTTCCGTCCTAATTTGCCAGTTTCGAGAACTTCATCTACAAATCATTTTAGAATCAATTAAGTAATAGCAAAGTTCGATCCTACTTGGCCATATTCCAGAACTTCGTCTAAAAATCATTTTAGAATCCCATCGATTGGAAATGCTGGATTTCATCAAAATCGGAGAAGATATAGAATCCCAATACAATTAATTTTTATAAAAGAAAATCACAAATCCTCAGTTTAACACCTTACTAAAACGAACAACTTTTTTGATCCCGTCGATTTCCGTTGTAGTGAGATTTCCTTTATATAGATTTCTCAACTGTTCACTATACCCTAATCCAACTCCAACTCAACCCTAATTCAATTCGCAAACGGAACCCAGCTCAACACTCGACTGAACCACAAACTCTACACCAAACTCAATCCTCAAACCAGCATATACAAAAAAATGGTTAACAGCTCACTATATCCTAATCCAACCCCAACTCAACTCCTACTCAACCCGCAAATTTACCCGTAACTTAACCTTCAAATCAACCCCGAACTCAATGCCCATTCAATAGCCAAACTAGTATATAAAAAAAAATCCTAAATATTTTATTAAACAAGGTGTTTTGGGGCAATTTGTTTGGCAGGTACATCATCCTTTTGACATAAAGTTTCCAAAAGCTTTTCAAATCTCCGGCTTGACCATAGAAACAGATTGGCGAAAAAAAACTCTCCAAATCGGACAAGCTGTTCTCGAACAAATTCATAATCCTCTCCAGTATATTCGTGGATTATATTCTAAAACAACGGGTTTAGCCTAATAAAACCAATTTGAGACATTTGGAGTGCAAGTATGAGTAGAAACGATAAGAGTGCCAATTTAAAAATCGACAAGCCGCTCCAACAAGCATCGATTCTATTCTAACACAACGGATTAAGACAACCGTAAAATGAAACGTCCAAGGCTTTGGGGCGTTCTCTACTTGAAAAAATTACTTATTATTAAAAACATTCATTTTTGAAAAATGTTCAAATTTCTGTTGGTGTTGAAATTTCTACAAACCGTCAAAGCGCCAGTTTTGGATGGTAGCCCTTTCCTCTAAGGAATAAAACGAATTAAAAAAACATTTGAATAATTTGTTTTTTTCTTTTAAATTTCCAAATTTTTCTTTAGAGGGAAATTGTACCCATAAAAAAATTGGGGGTAATGTCCATGTGGAATTTTATTGCTACTCAGGCTTTATAACAAAAACGCTTTAAAGCCCTTGGAGCTTAAGCCATTTCAGAAGAGAAATAACGCTAATGGACCCTAATTCTAAAAAAAAACGGGTGTGAAGTTTCCAATAAAAAACAAAAATTTATATGTTTTGGAGCAATGGATGTACAGCAGGCGAAACAATTTCTATTATTTATTTATTTATCAATTAATCCTAGATGAAGCATCGCTTTTCTATCCCACACACTTACATAATGAATACAACAAAAAAAAAGAATACAAAAATAATTACAATTCATTGTTAACAAAATCAAATAATAAAACTTTAAATCTAGCAAAAGTTTTAACACTTCTAATCTCCACCGGAACCTGATTCCAACTTGTAAACATAGTAAATAGTGACGAGTTGTTGTAAACATTAGAACGATTAACTGACAGTATTATATTGCTATTTCGAGCTGAACCAATTTTTATTTTGTTGTATAAATAAACAGGAACTTGATTATTGATAATTTTATAGAGGAGCAATAATGATCTATAATAAAAAAATTGAGTCATTGTGCAACCAAATAATTCTCTAAACTTAGCAGAGATATGATCACATTTCATTCATTTTCATGTTGTTCAAAGTTACTTGTAAAATTTCCCTTGAGTTACAATCGCAACTAATGTAAAGAAATTCACAATACAATACATGGGGGATTACCAACGTTTTAGTAAGCAAAATCCTGACGGTTTTAGGACAAACGTTCTTATGGAGTTTCAATCCATATAATGTACAGTTGATTTTACTACAAACCTTGATAATCTGGGAATCCCACGTGAATCTATTGTTAATAAAAGTTCCTAAATTATTAACGCGATTTTGAAATGGGATTATTTTATTATCAATGTATATATCTGGGATGACTAAAAAATCACGCCTAGAAATGAAGATTGCCTGCGTTTTTGAAATATTCAATGAGACTCCATTAGATATAGACCAATCTAATATGTTGGATAAATCATTATTAATTTTATTAAAGGTTTCAGATATATTATCCTTAACGCCCCCCGAGGTAAATTTGATAACCATCTGCATACAAATGATATTTCGAATATTTCAAGACCTGTGGTAGATCATTGATAAATAGGGAGAATAATAACGGCCCAAGGATAGTTCCCTGAAAGACACCAGAAGGAATACGTTGTGGATCAGACAACTGATCTTTTATTAAGACTTTTTGATATCTATCCGATAAATAACTATACATAAGCTTAAGCGCAGTTTTATCAAAGTTAAAATAAAGCATCAACTTTTGCAAAAGTAACTTATGATTTAAACAGTCAAAAGCTTTGGAAAATCGAGCAATACTAGTACAACAAAAGAGTTGCTTTGATCAAGATGATATGCAATATCATCGATAACTTGAAGAAGAACGGTGCTTGTACTATGATTGTTACGGAAACCCGATTGAAACTGTGTTAAATATTTATATTTTTTTATATGGTCGTTAATTTGATCACGAATTAGAATCTCGAAAACTTTAGATAATACCGATACCATACTGATTGGTCTAAGATTATCCAGCGAGTCATTATTTTGTTTCTTTTTAACCGGAATCACTAAATTGATTTTCCATATATCAGGAAATTCAGACCACATGATACAATTATTTATTAAGTACGTTAACGGTGAGATAACAAAAGGTAATATCTTCTTTAAAAAAATTAGATTCATTGCATCATGACCAGCTGCGTTAGATTTTATGCTGCAAATACTTTTCAAAATATCTAATTCCATTACACAACTAACTGAAAACAAATTAGAAGTGAAACTACTTGTAGCATTACAATGTGGAAGAGGAAAAACAACCGACTTGTTAGGTATGTTGCAAAAATAAGAATTTACTACAGCAGGGTCCATGTCAATTAAAACATCAGATCTACTTTTCCCTATACCAATCGTATTAATATTTCCCCAAATTCTTGCCATGGTTAGCTTGTGGTTACGAAAATAATAATTTTGTTTAGCGACTCTAATCAAATCAGTAACACAATTTCGCTCATTCTGATATATTTTGCGGTAATTTATATCGGAAGTTTTCTGAAATTTAGAAAAGGCCTGATCCCGAAGTAACATTCTATGAGCAATTTCAAAATAAAACCAAGGAGCTGCAGATTGGCCATCCAGTACTCGTTTTACCGGGACACAGTTGTCATGAATAGAGTATAAGCACTCATAAAATAAGTGAAACATAGAATTAATGTTATCGCTCGAATACATCCGACCCCAATCAGCACCCAAAAGGCAAGAAGAAATTGCTGCATTATTTATGTTACTATAGTCGTAAATAAGCTTGTTCCGAATTTTGACCCGTTTAGACTTCACTTTATAAGAGATGAGTAGAAAGTCATGATCGGATATATGTGGCATATAGTGTATTGATTGAACTCCAATATTCTGGCCTATTCCGGATTAGAAACAATAAACTGATTTAGCCACGATGGGCCACGAGTTGGCGAAAAAGGAACTGAGAAAAGGTTATTGGATTTTAATAGATGATGGAATATATATGCGACCTGTCAAGGATATTAAAATTGAAGTCACCACTTATTACGAAATGACTAGGTATATCGTAATACGAAAGAAGATAGTATTTTCTGGAAATCATCCAGGTCAGTTTTTATAGCAGGTGGGGATTGTAACAAACTACTATTAGAATTGTCATGGAAGGAAGTTTCATTTCTCCCATTATAACTTCAGTTTTACCATATGTACCTGAATGAATCCTCTTGAATTTGTAACATTTTCTGTAGTATATACAGACCCCACCACCATTTTTGTGTGTTCTGTCGTATCGTAGAATATTATAGCCATTTATGGCAACAGATTGAAAACAAATTAAAAACAAATTAAATAATAAAAAAATTCTCTTGTGTGTGAATCTGAAAATTGTTGGATTTTTTTTGTGTGTTATGGATTTTAGTGGTTTGTTGTACTGAAGATTGTCCAAATCACAGAGTTTTTCCAAGGATGTGACATAAGCCATTAGTTAGCTTTAGAAGCGTACTTTGATCTAAAATTAGTAAGATTTGATTATCATAATAAAAAGTCTCTTGTGGGTGTATCTGAAAATTGTTGTAATTTTTGTGAGTTATGAATTTTTCAATCTTCGATATAGCAACCACTAAAATCTATAAGTTCAAAAAAATTTCAATAATTTTCATATTCACCCACAAAAGGCTTTTAATTTTCATAATCAAATCTTACTAATTTTAAATCAATCAAAGCTAACTAGTGGCCTATGTCACAACCCGGGGAAATCTCTGTGATATTGGCAATCTTCAGTACAGTAAACCACTGAGCTCCATAACTCACAAAAAATTTCAATAATTTTCAAATTCACCATCAAAAGACTTTTTATTGTCATAATCAAATCTTACTAATTTTAGATCAAAGTACACCCTAAAGCTAAATAATGGCCTCTGTCACATCCCGGGAAAAACTCTGTGATTTGGACAATCTTTAGTACAGCAAACCACTAAAATCTGTAACTCCAGAAAAATTTCAACAATTTTCAGATTTACCCACCAAAGACTTTTTGTTGTCATAATCTAATCTTACTAAGTAGTTGATCTAAGCAATGTTGATATCACAAATTGTATAAAGCTTTTATTTATAAAACAAAGATTAATTCCTATTTTCTTATAATGGTTTACAATACCTGTCTGCTATTTCTATGAAATTGCTTTTGCCGACTGGTTCAATAGTACTAATATAATTTTTTGTTGAATCAACAAATTGTCTATACATATAGGTTTGTTGTTTTGTTTTTTTGTTGAAAATTTCACATCCGTTAAAAAAAGGAAATAAGGCTCGCGGGTGTTAATGTCACGGGTGCAATTTTCACTCCACCGATGAAGCTCATACAAATATTATACAAAATAATTCAAGTTGTAGAAATAATTGCTAGAATTTCTTAACCACATTCTACCAAAACCGCACGCTTTAGAAGAACCGCGTTACGCTGCGGCTGTTTGTCAATAATAATAGAGAATTAGCTGTTATGGTTATGTTTACAGATTTGTTAGAGTCTTTAAAAATTTGAGTACAAATAATTTTAGATTTCTGCAAAACTCGTGAGCTGTCGATAATGCCAATGGTTGGCGGGATCTTAAAACTTTACCAAAGCTTTTTATCGTTTAAAATATAAACAAAGTTAATCGATATTTTTCTCCGGTTTTGTACCTATAATTAAGGTTGAAGGAGGCTGTAAAACGTCGAATGAAATTTCTAACATCAGTTTGTAAATAGTTTGACATAAGGTAAACGTCCATAATGTGGATCGTTGTACCAATTCTAGATTGTTTAATCGAATTTTGGTTAAAAAAAGAAAAATTTGGTTTATAAATGTATTGAGTAACTAGAAATTTAAAATCATACGTTAAATTGTCTAATACAAGGTTCGCAGTCCAATATAATCACCGAATCTTTGTGCCAAAAGATTAATTGGCTATGGGAAACTGTTTCGATACCAGTTAGTGGTATTAACCAGTCAATAACCCAAATTAGGCATGCAACAAAAATAACAGTGGAATCAAGATATAACGATTTTGAATTATCACTCCAATATTTAGTTATTCCTAAGTCGTTTAGTTCGATACATCAAGACTAGTTATCGAACTCGTTGAGTTCGATACATCAAGACTTCCAACAACATTTGAATTAGCAGACCCTGAATTCTTTCAGCCTCAAAATATCGATTTGCTTATCGGAGCGGAATATTACTGAGTTAATTACTGGTAAACAACTAAAATTATTAAAAGAATTACCCGTGTTTCAAGAAACGACATTCGGGTGGATTATTAAGGGAGAGGACAAATAGCATACCGACAGTTTATAAGTCTTGAACATTGGATAAATAGAACATCACAAATTTTCCAAATGTATAATCAGTTCATGACAGAATATATTAATTTGGGTCATAAGCAGCCGACAAATGAGTCGAATACAACAAAAACAGATTCATATTTTCTGCCTCATCATAATGTGCATCGATCTGGTTACGTGTCGTTTTTAATGGTTCCCAGAAGACAAGTTCAGGCCTCTATTTGAACGATATATTAATGGTAGGTCTAACTATACAACAAGATCTTGCCAAAATGTATAAGCAAATTAATATTTGTAAAAAAGATCCATATTTATCAATTGAACACGGTGACGTATCAAAAGTACATTAACCAAAAGAGCTATACTTTCAGAATTACGCTTGGTCTGTGTTCACCAGTTATTTTTACGGCCAAAAACGGTCGATATCGGAATTGTCATGGAATGTTGAAGTTTCAGAACCAATTCGGTAAATGTGGTTAAAATTTCGCGATGAATTAGCAGCACTCAACGAAATCAAAATTCCTAGATGTATTATTAGTAGTTGAATAGTAAAATCAATAGAACTGCATGGCTTTGGCGACGCTTTGGATCAAGGCTACGGTTGTTGTATTTATATCAAAACCACCGACGAAAATAATGTCCATACTACGAGATTGCTTCGTAGAAAATCTAAAGTTGCGCCATTAAAAAGGGTAACTATACCAAGGCTCGAACTCTGTGCTTCATTACTGTTGGCGCAGTTGTATAATAAAGTCAAAAACGCAATGGGAATCAATTTTGATCGTGTTACATTCTGGTCAGATTCAGAAATCACTCTACATAGAATCAAATCGTCACCTGCCAAGTATTCGACTTTTGTATTTCATCGCTTATCTCCGATACAAGATCTTACTCCATCCAATAGATGGGTACATTTTGAAACAGAGTTTAAGCCAGCCGACAAACAAAGTTAGTTTCTTTATTAGACGATATTGAATATCGCAAAACTGAAAAATTATTAAGTGTCACAATACAAGAAAATTATTTGATTCAAAAATATTCCGATTACTCGGAATGGCTTCGTATCAGTGCCCTTTGCTTGTGTTTTGTAAACAATTCAAAAATTCCTAAAATTTAGCGTATTATAGGCCTAAAAGAGAAATATGTTCAAACACATTCATACAAATTGGATGGCGTTCTTAAATTTAATCAGACAACGGTTTTAAGTGACGTAATTGTAATGTATTTTATTTAATGAGTTTGCTGTTATTCGTAAAAGTATTTTAATTACTCAGAGTAATGTAATTCGCCCAGACTTTATGAAAATAATCGGAATCCGAATAATCGGAGAATATTGACTGATATGCTAGTGAATAATGAGATATGAATGAATTATCAGTGATTAATAATTGAACATGCAGGGAATAATGATTGAATAATCATATAACCTCTACTTTCTGACGTGAAAACTCCTGAAACGTTGTTTAGGTGTCGTTTGGTTCGCGAACGGAAAGTCTTTTTTTGCTGTAAAAGCTTCGATTTAGCCATGAGCACCGGAATAGCAAAGGACTGTATGGTATAACTGTGTGTCCAAATTATATACCATAAGCAACCAAATAAACTGCCCAACTGTATTAATATTTTACAAGTTTTAGTTTTGGCAATATTTTCACATTTTTTCTCAACACATTATACCGCATTTTGATTGATTAGAAGTCTACTGCAAAAATCTAAATCAGAAGAATTTAGAGAATACCTATTTTTGAAAAACAATTTGTTTGATAAACCGACCCCAAATTTTATTGCGACAAAATAAACCGAACGCTTTGGTTGTGATATTTTTTTAAAAGAATTTGTCGTGTGAAACACGCTGATGGTAGCATTATGATGTGGGGTTGTTTTCAGCTAACGGAGTCGTTGAGCACGTATTGGTTGACGGAATAATGAATGGAGATGACCAAGTACAAATATTAAATCAAAATTTTAAGAAATCAGTGCATAAATTACATCTTGGGCGCCGTTACGCCTTTAAACCGCAGCACACTTCGAATGTTGCATCGATATTCTTCAAAAAAAAAAAAAAATTAAACAACTTGAGTAAAATCCCACAAGATCATCCAAGATCTCAACCTATTAAGAATTTGTATTCGATCAACGGTAGTAATATTGCTACCGTGAAAAGGACAAAACAAAAGGGAATTTTTCAACTTGATTAAGGAGGCATGAGACAACATTGCGATAGAAGTCAGAGCAAAGCTAGCTGACAGTATGTTACAAGCAGTTAAATGCTAAAGGAGGTCCGACAAAATATTAAAACTTGAATCATTTGAAATCAGTAGTTAGATTGTTTCCAAATTTTACGCCGAACGGTTTATTTTATTTTCATTTCCATTTTTTTTTTAACTTCATAGATAAATAAGACTGAAATAAAATTCTGCTGAAATGTTATGCTAAAAATTGTTTATTGATGATAGTGGTACGGTTTATTTGGTCGCATACTGTAGATGTACGAATTTCGATTTGGCCACTGATAACGGATTACCTCATAAAATAAGCATCAAGCATAAGTGAGAAATATTAAATAAAACATATTTTGGCAATAGAAAAACAAAAAAGGTGAATAAAACTGAAAAACGTTATAGACACGATGAAAAAGCAGCCTTTGGCCAAACGAAGCTACTTTTCATGTAAAAATGTTTATTATGTTACATTTTTTTTTATACAAGCACAAGTAGAATCAGCTAGATATAGCCGGTATATATATATATAAATACATTTTTTGTTAAAATATTCCTTTGAAATTACGAAAGAGTCGGGACGGAGTGAAAAACATAATTTTATATTAATTTCGAATGAAATACTTAATGTATTCTTTAAAGCAAAATAGGTATCTGTATTATAAAGTGTATGTATGTGTGTGTGTGTTTAGAACCAAATTTAATATTCAAATTCCAAAAAATTGTTATTAATTGCTTTTAGTCGAATAACGTAGGTAAAATAAGAATACAATTAGCTATATACATAAATTATTTTGTTGACGTTTTTTTACATTTATATGTAGCACATACATAGATATTTTGACTTACGTAATAATAAATAATAAAAACTTCTATTTATAACTATATGTACTGAATACGCGACTCGTGTACATACACAACACAAAATACATTTTCCGTTTTTCATGATTGATAATTTAATTCATAAAAATAACATTTTATTATATATTGCCACCGAAAAAATATCATTATTGTTACTATTATACTATAAAATTGCTACAATTTTTTCCCCCTATCTCCCCCTTCCAACATTGATATAATAGCATAATAACATGGCAATCAAATTACATGGTATATTCAAATTTACGCGGTAAAAAGATTTCCACATCGTACTCATTTTTAACAACAATTTATTGTTTGTGTAAGGAAAGCCGGGAGAAGGACGTTTATGAATAAAATATTGTGATCCAAATATTTTTTTTCCGCCGAAAATAGGCCATCGATTTTCCTATATACAGTATAGGTACTTATTACTCGCCTATTTAAAAAAAAAAATCCTAGAAATTTTCTTTATTTCGATTTTTGTTTTTGTTTTGTTTGGGGTGACTTTGACATTGTTGTGCGGTATGGTTGAATATTTTCTATTTAAGACTGATAAAACTGTCTTAATGTTAACTATGTTGTTTTTGGGGTTTTGGACTAAACTTGTTGGAAGGTGTATTTTAAATAGCTATAAATGCTATACTCGCATGAGAATGCATGAAGAAACGTAACACATACATCATTTGGTTCTGAATTGTTTTTTTTTTTTTTTTTTTTGGAATTGGTTCAATGAAAAAGAGGTTAATATAAAAATTTAAAACAATTCGAATAGCTTTAAAGTTCTCTTGAACATAAACGAATTTTCCATACTTAACAACACTATCGACATTTTATTAATAAACTTTACAAAGTCATAAATAAACCAAAATATTAAAGATTGAAGTTCACTTGAATTTTAAAAATTACCTTTAGCCCAACTCATTTAAGGCTAAATTATTTGACGGTACTACGCCTCCAAAAAGTTGAACCATCCCAAGAGCATTTTACTTAGAGTCTATGAAAACTAGCATCTAAAGTGTTAACCAGTTAAGGCAAAATAGCTTTGCTTCAAAACCAATACTTATTTAAGCATGGTTATTGTTTCGAGTCGTTGTCTCCGAATAGATATGATGAAACTAATATCAAACTGAAGCGGAAAAAGTGGAACCATATCAAGTCTTTTATGATGTCTGTCTCTGGTAGATTTACCAGTCAATACCAGTCATTCATAATATGGCAATAAGTTCAATAGGAAATGCTGTGCTTAAACTGAAACTTTTCAAGAGTCAATCGAATGTCACCGATTACTGTTGATATCTATTTATAAAAACAACGCGAGCAACGTGAACTCTTGAATCATCGTCGATTATAATATACCCTGAAGGGTCATTATTTGGAGGATAAATCATTGCCCTTGAATCGTAAGACATTCCTAGTAGAATCGAATCGATATATGCGTTTGTAACCAAAAGGAAATTTAAAAATTGTATGGCACGCTTCATTGAAAAACGTCAAGCATGTTGCTTAACACTTCTATAGTTTTATATTGTTTTTGCTCAGAGTTTTTGCAGCATGAGCAATACTAAACTTTGTTAATATGTAATTTCCAAATTATTATTGTATGTACAATGTTTCCGTATTAGTAAGTTCGAATTTTTGTCTTTGTTTCAAAAATATTTCCATTTCATTTTATTCGAGTCACTTACATTACACATGCAAATTTTATGTTGATTTGGCTCGTGTGTTATTTTCATTTTCATTCTTACCGAAATTTCTCCTAATCGTATAATTTCGTATTTTATTTATCCACTTTGATTTTGAAATGCCAGATGCTGTCTTATGTTGCATATGTATGGGTAAATTTTGTTTTGATTTTAGGTTTTCAATATTTATTTTTCTGGACAATTTTTTAGTTAGAAAGTTTAATTTTATACATGTGTTCAGTTGAAATATTGATCTATTGTCAAAATGGTTTTTGATTTAATCACAATTTTATTTTATTTTATATACGGTGGTATAAATCTATTTTGTGTTTATAAATCTATATCTCTATCTAGATATATCTGAAGAGAAAATACCGCAAAAGCGGGTAAAATAGACACAGTGGATGACGCAGAGAAGAGCCAATCACACTGAACAGAAAAGGCTCTGGAACGTGCAAAAGCAGAACAAAGATGACACAGAGAAAAGATGATCAAATGAAAAACTACAAAAAAAAGCTTAAGAACTTCAAAAAAAATCACAAATGATAGTAAAAACTGGGCTAAACAAGCAAAAACAAACTTCATAAAATCCAAAACATAGCACGAATATAAAAATCCAAATATCTCAAGGACCGATGGCAGTTGAATGCAAAGGTTGTGGATCTTTGAACTTTGAAAGTGAAGCTCCACTCTGGAAAACTATTTACTTACTGCTGCCGTAAAGGGAATATACAAACTGGATTCTTGAACATTGAATGGCCTACTGCTAATCAACAGAAGAATTTCATGGAAAATATTTAATCATTTAACATAGCTTTGGCATTCGTCTCAATGGGGGGTCCGTACCTCAACAAAAAATGAGACAGCGCTATTCCCATTGGAAGGATCTTTCGTTTTAAAGTTTATTGGCAAATTTACTATGTCAAAAAACATTCATCCCAAAGAGGGTGAACCACGGAAACTAGCCCAGTTTTATATGATGGACTCTAAACAAGCATACAACTAAAGAATGAATGATAAACGCAAAACAAGTTGTGATAAAAGTAAAAGTAAAAAGTAAAAAGTAAAAAGTAAAAAGTAAAAAGTAAAAAGTAAAAAGTAAAAAGTAAAAAGTATAAAGTAAAAAGTAAAAAGTAAAAAGTAAAAAGTAAAAAGTAAAAAGTAAAAAGTAAAAAGTAAAAAGTAAAAAGTAAAAAGTAAAAAGTAAAAAGTAAAAAGTAAAAAGTAAAAAGTAAAAAGTAAAAAGTAAAAAGTAAAAAGTAAAAAGTAAAAAGTAAAAAGTAAAAAGTAAAAAGTAAAAAGTAAAAAGTAAAAAGTAAAAAGTAAAAAGTAAAAAGTAAAAAGTAAAAAGTAAAAAGTAAAAAGTAAAAAGTAAAAAGTAAAAAGTAAAAAGTAAAAAGTAAAAAGTAAAAAGTAAAAAGTAAAAAGTAAAAAGTAAAAAGTAAAAAGTAAAAAGTAAAAAGTAAAAAGTAAAAAGTAAAAAGTAAAAAGTAAAAAGTAAAAAGTAAAAAGTAAAAAGTAAAAAGTAAAAATTAAAAAGTAAAAAGTGCAAAATGAAAAGTAAAAACTGATAAGTAAAAAGTAAAAAGTTAAAACTGAAAACTGAAAACTGAAAAGTAAAAAGTTAAAACTGAAAACTGAAAACTGAAAAGTAAAAATGAAAAGTAAAAAGTAAAATCTAAAGTATAAAATATAAAGTATGTATAAAATATAAAGTATAAAGTATAAAGTATAAAGTATAAAGTGGAAAGTATAAAGTATATAGTATAAAGCATAAAGTATAAAGTATAAAGTATAAAGTATAAAGTATAAAGTATAAAGTATAAAGTATAAAGTATAAAGTATAAAGTATAAAGTATAAAGTATAAAGTATAAAGTATAAAGTATAAAGTATAAAGTATAAAGTATAAAGTATAAAGTATAAAGTATAAAGTATAAAGTATAAAGTATAAAGTATAAAGTATAAAGTATAAAGTATAAAGTATAAAGTATAAAGTATAAAGTATAAAGTATAAAGTATAAAGTATAAAGTATAAAGTATAAAGTATAAAGTATAAAGTATAAAGTATAAAGTATAAAGTATAAAGTATAAAGTATAAAGTATAAAGTATAAAGTATAAAGTATAAAGTATAAAGTATAAAGTATAAAGTATAAAGTATAAAGTATAAAGTATAAAGTATAAAGTATAAAGTATAAAGTATAAAGTATAAAGTATAAAGTATAAAGTATAAAGTATAAAGTATAAAGTATAAAGTATAAAGTATAAAGTATAAAGTATAAAGTATAAAGTATAAAGTATAAAGTATAAAGTATAAAGTATAAAGTATAAAGTATAAAGTATAAAGTATAAAGTATAAAGTATAAAGTATAAAGTATAAAGTATAAAGTATAAAGTATAAAGTATAAAGTATAAAGTATAAAGTATAAAGTATAAAGTATAAAGTATAAAGTATAAAGTATAAAGTATAAAGTATAAAGTATAAAGTATAAAGTATAAAGTATAAAGTATAAAGTATAAAGTATAAAGTATAAAGTATAAAGTATAAAGTATAAAGTATAAAGTATAAAGTATAAAGTATAAAGTATAAAGTATAAAGTATAAAGTATAAAGTATAAAGTATAAAGTATAAAGTATAAAGTATAAAGTATAAAGTATAAAGTATAAAGTATAAAGTATAAAGTATAAAGTATAAAGTATAAAGTATAAAGTATAAAGTATAAAGTATAAAGTATAAAGTATAAAGTATAAAGTATAAAGTATAAAGTATAAAGTATAAAGTATAAAGTATAAAGAATAAAGTATAAAGTATAAAGTATATAGTATAAAGTATAAAGTATAAGGTATAAAATATAAAGTAAAAAGTAAAAAAGTTTTAGGTTCAAAACGATTTTCTCAGGGTTTTGAAAATCTCAGAATGCTAACAAGTAAAGTAAAAAATTTCAGTTCGTTGTCTAGATGTCTGGCTTGTCCGATTTCGAATGTTTGCGCCAATCTGTCTCTATTGGCGATGTAAGGGAGGGTAGGGTTAGGGTTTGGTGAGCAGTTCAGCTGGGGATTTATTTATACGTTGAATTTATGGTTGAAGAGTTCGCTAGAGTTGAGTTCTTGAACGCATGGGTTGCAGGTCAAGTTAAGGTTGAGTTGAGGTTAGGTTAGGTTAGGATAGAGTGGTTGGTCAAAGAACCGGCATAGACACAAATATGATCCGTAGCCATACCACATAAAATTTGCTCAACTCCACAGGTTCCAGCGAAGTGTTTAATACACTTGACGTTCATCTCATTGAGATCAACGACTAAATGGAGGAACTCCAAGAAGTTTCCATCTGCTTTGTGTTAGACGGGGACAGGCGCACAGTAAGTGGAATACAGTTTCTTCATCTTAGCAAGTGTTAGAGTAATCATTCAAGTAGACTCTCAGTCTACGCGCTTGACTCAAGGAGTCTCCGGACTGTTTGTTTAGGTATTGAGTTGCGTGATGAGTAAGTTGAGGTTTAGTGACGGATTCAGTTGTAGATTTATTCGGGGAGAGCTGTGTGTTGGGTTGGAAGTTAGCTTGAGTCGAGTTCATATACATATAAAATACATTTGGACCATGATTTCAAACATTTGGAAAAGTTCGTTTAGTACGAAAAAGTTGTAATGATTTTTTCATATTCACAGCTAAATCTTTACATGCATTGTAGATAGTAGAATAGGTATGCATTATTTATTGTAGTAATTATTCATTGAAATTGATATCCACAAAATCGACACCTTCGATTATTTGTCTTAGAGTGTGTCCGAAACGTGTGATAAATATTTTTTAGTACGATAATGATCGTTTACGTATTTGAAAAAACCGCACACACTAAAATTACCGCAGTAAATCCTTGTGATAGTTTTAACAACTACAAAATAAATTGACTGATTGAGTTGCTGTGCTTTTTCTTGCTAATTTACCATATCGGGTGTTAAAATACAATTGATACTTTGGCTAACGCTTAACCGAATATAATACTGGGGGAATACAATTTTTAAATTTGTTGTGCCTTGTGAGGTAAAATTATCGTGAACAGATGACTTTTATCAGAATAACATATCCTAAATACCAATTTCCGACATATCATTATTTGACCCTTACCACTTCCTAGCCACAACAATAAAAACACAAAATACACAATACAAAATTGTGAACGTAGGGGAATATTTTTCTAATAAAAATGTCAAAAATTTGAACGAAAAAACATTTATCATATAGGTTTTGGACCGGCTAAAATATATCCAGTAGAATTTATAAATTTAAAATTGTTAAATGTCAACGTTTACTCGTACATACGAAAATAGAACATGTATAGAAAACAACGCTTCATAAACGTCAATAAGCGGTAACAAAAGAAAAGGTCTAAAATCCCTGCCTTGTACATTTCGAGTGTAGCGCATAAATACAAATATCATTCAAATTCTTCTAATTAATTTTAATTTACTGTATAAATACATTCGAACTCACATTCAAAGCGAACATCGGAACATATTCATTTATATTCGAAAAAAAAATTATAAATTAATTAGAAATTTATCGACATTTTCTCGCATGTTAAAATAAAAAATATAAAAAAATGGATTGAAATTGAATTTATGCACTGGTAACATGAAATATATTGTCGTAGCCCCTTAATCATCATACCAAAGTACCTTTGATTTCCATGTATACAGTACATAGAGCTTATCATGTTTTGCTATTTTTTTAATTTGATGCCCCATTTTCATTTTGCTGTATATTAAAAATTTATGTTTTTAATTGAAATAAAGGTATATAACTATATACCATTTACATGTTATTATTCCTATTTTGATTAAAGGCAGAGAGAAGAATGCCACGTGAAATACCAAAATAAAAAATCGATTGTTCTGCGCGCCCGACCCTGTATAAATATTTCATAATTTACCCTACATGTAAACAAAAATTATTTAAAATCATGCAAATATGTTCATTTATATAAAGGTAAATCCATGTTCCGTTTTAATAATTGTGCTCTATGTAAATTTAATTGGTATATGCACCATGTACACAGTAAACATTTGTACATAGTTTGTTGACTAATCCAATAACTATAAGTTGTTCAAATGGCAATCATGACCCTAGTTCACTATATATTCGGTTGTATGTAGGTACATTCAAACACGTTTTCTACATTTTACTTTTTTCCCAACTTAAAGGAAAATTGAGAAAATGATGGAAAACAAACGAAAAAATCACTCTGTAATCGTTATTTAGCTTCTGTTGTTAAAAGAAAATGAAGACGACAAAGAAAATTATAGTTCGTACATTAACAACAACAACAACAACAATAACAGGAATATATAAATCAATATTATTTAAATCATAAACTATACAAAAAACTATTTTATTATTCAAAACCTGAAATATATAAAAATAGTTTTCATAATACTATATAATAAAATTGTATGTGTGCTGCATGGAAATTTTGTGTTTTTTTTCTTCAACTGTGTGTGCGCTGTACTGTGTGTGCTGTTAGTCTCTATCGATCCGTGCATAATAACCAACAACAACAAAATTAAGTACACAAAGTAGTTTTCTCTTTATAAAGTAAATATGTTGTACATATACTCATATACATATGTGTGTTTAATGTAGTAAATATAAATAGAGTATACATACTATACATATTTATTATTATTGTAAAGTACAAAACACTAAAATAAACCACAATGAACTTAAAAGCTCCGTCGAATATATGGAAAACTTATTTTTTGGTAAAAAACGATTTTGTTGTTTTTTATGTGATTTTCTAATTTGTATATTGGGAATAGCACTATAACACGGAAGAGTATACTATATACATAATAATGTATTTATGTCATTTAACAAAAAAATGCGCGAAAGTATAGTAAAGCATAATGTTGATTTGAGGTAAATTCAATGTCCCCTTGATAAAAGTTACTTACTCTTTTACATAATACAGTTATTTGTAACGGAATCCTGTTATTCCAGTCGAATGCTGAACTAAGAGAAACCTTTTTTATGAAACTTAATTCTTCAGTGATTCCATATATGAAAAAGATCAAAAAAAGTCAAAATTTTGTCCTAACTCTTTTTGATTTAGTGTGTTGTTAAAAAAAAAATGTTATGTTTGGTGACCTATGACACAAGGGGTCACCACTCTTTCATTTTTTTTTTGAAAGCTTAAAAAAATGGGTTATGCTAAAAAAAATCATGAAAGTCACAGGAAGTCAAGTGACCAGCTCCTCAATAAACAATATCACATCTACATGAACTTGTAATGCCAATTTAGCATTGCTGTTCATCGAACGCTTACCTTCCCCGTTTTTATAATAAACTGTAAATGAATGTATCGTAAATTGTACATTGTACCAATAGAATACTTCAACCGCATGATGTATACATTAGAAATTTTTTCTGCAACTTATTGAAATTTTGGTTCTTTATAACTGACATATCTCAGTTTCTTATGCACAATTGGAGAACGATTAATTGATTTTCAAGTATCATAGAAATAAATATCACCATGGATTGCTCAAACAGGTGAACCTACTCTATCCAAATTATTGTTTTGTACACCAGAGGATCCTTCATTATCACCACTAGATTTAAAATTATAAAACTCAAACTAGCAACAATAGCAAATTGTCTGCCCTTTAGATAAGCTAATGCTTTTTACATTAGCTGAATTCCAATATACGTTGACTGACTTTTTGAGTTTTCAATGAATCTTTATATTCCTGGAACTTTACACACTTTTACCATATACTGAATATTTAATATTTTCACATTTTTAAATTTTTAGTTTAAACTCATGGTGACGAATGAAATAAAATTTTCAGATGTAGCATATTTATAAGGAACTGAATTGTTGTTTCAGTTTTAGAACCCACATTCACCTATGTGAGTTGGTGTTAGGATTGGCGACCCTTTAATTGTCTTAAGACATTTGTTAATACCGAGGTGAATGCACTCCAATTTATTTTTCGCAGCTGGACCCCTGAATTTTAAGGAAAAATTGGAAATATCACTATTTTTATTTTTAATTTTGAAGATCATGAATTTGGTCTTACTATTACTAAAATCTTTAGAGCTTTTCCTTCCATCCATTCATTTAAAAAATGCAATGTATCTACAAAATCGTCACTATAAAGCAGGGTCAAATCATCTGCATACATAGCTAATTTTCCATTAAAATTTAGATCGAAAATGTCACTAACAAGTCCTGGTAAGCTTTCTCGAGGAACTCCGACTCCTATTTCAAGTTGATTACTTTGGTATTCGTCAATTTGTACGTATTGCGTCCCATGCTGCAGGTATGATTAAAGTAAATGTAAAGCATTTCCTTTAAATTCGATGTAGTTAAATTTTTTCATTAATATTTCATGATTCACGGAATCAAAAGCTTTTCGTAAGTCTACAAAGATGCACGACGCTATTGGATTTGTATCCATAGATATTTTCATACTTGTTGCGGCCATAGTACTTGAATTTAAACAAAAACCAAATTGATTGTTGTTTATATGTTGTTGATTCTAATATGCTCATCAATTCGCCAAAATATAATTTTTTCAAGAATTTTCAGTCAGAGGGCAATACCGATATCGGCAATACCGTGATATTGCCATATTTCAAAACTGGTGTAATTTTTACCACTTTTAAGCAGACAGGAACTCCCCTCTCTCTATGCAGGTGACGAGATTTGAGCAACATAATATGTGAAGTGAGAGTAAAATCGAGTGCTAGATCAACAGCTTATTTAAAGATTCAATAGTTTCATTTATTTCAATTTCATCAGTTGGATCAAATTGAAACAAATATGATGGGTAAAAGTTACTATTTTGTGGTATAGTACCTATAGCATAATTATGCGACCGTGAATCAATAGAATTAATAAAGTAATTATTATTCAGGAAAAAATTTGAGTGGATTTTCTTCATTTTCTGTTTAAAATATTCAGATCCAGATGTATGCATTCCAAAAATCATATTTTATGAACGGAATTTAACACATTCTTTTTATTTTATTGTTTAATTTTAAGGTGAATAAGCTTCCAGAAAAATAAAAATGTAGTGACCCCTTGTGTCAAGGGTCACCAAAAATGGTGTTAAAAAAAAACTCTTTAACAAAAATTTAACAGAAAATAAAAATGACGCCATTATAAAATGTTATATTCCCTTTCATTCAATTTCAGAATTATTAAAATCGGTCAAGTAGTTTTTGTTAAAGAGCACTTTGAAAATTTGAATTTTTAAGAAAATTGAAAAACACAGAAAACGGCGAACCTCTTTCTTCCAAAGAACAGTATAAGGAAACAGAGAGGAGTTGAGTATTTCATTTAAAGAATCAGGACAATTTTCAACCTTTAAAACATTAATAAAAGAAAAAATAAGGTTGTCAATGTCGTTTTGCCTCGGTTAATGTTAATGATCCTTTTAACAATTCATCACTTTTGGAATTTATAAAAAGTAAATGAAAGTTAATAAATGGACTTCAAATCCTGAAATAAAAAAAAAAATTATTATTCTTGATTTGGAATTGAATGAAAAATACTTCATTGACCGACACGAGTGGTTACAGTGTACGAATGTCTCTTCCTATTAAAGGCTTTACTCTAATTCCTAAGGTTAGGGCTAATTCCTATAAAATACTTTAATAGATTTATACCCCTCAGCATACTTTAGCTTGGGGCTCAACCTCTTAACAATTATTGATTCAAAGTCAAAATGGGAAAGTGCGGAAAGTGTGGTAATCCTTTCCATAATTTACAAAAATATAGTTTCTGTTTTCGTTCTAAATGTATAAGGCGCTGTTACAGATATGTTTAACGATAGGAGTTTATTTCTACACATTTTCCATAAGAGGGTTCTAGTACGAGTTTTCCAAATGTTTAGATTCAAATAAAGCATTCAAGCCAAGGGCGAAACTGAGAGAGGAATAATGAAGGTTCATATAATGTTGCGCCGTTCCATATAATGTTGCTTTATACTACCAAATTATCTCAGTAGCAAAGAGATTTTTATTAGAAATTGTTATATGGCAATCATACAAATGGCCAAACGGGGTTTCTCGGATTTTTCGGTGAATGCGGAAAATACAGAAATGGAATGCGGGGAAAACCGAAAGATGTTTCATACTTCGAACCAATCAAAACGAAAACTCCCTCGAATTGTATTTAAACATCGTTTGAGTTTGTTTTGGATCGAAAGTTAAAAATTGTGGCACTAATCGTGAGGAAAGTTTGTTGTTCCTCGCATAGATTTTTTTTGTAGCTCCGAGAATTCAGATTTTTAATAGAATTTAATTTCTCGAGAATTCTTTTAAAAATTACTTTATTTAAGTTGAATAGTACGAATTTCACTATGTAAGTAATTGTTTAGTGTTTCCCAAAATATCTCAGTTTTCCTAAAAATAATCTTTAGTTATAGAGAAATGAGATTCTTGAAAATTTGTTTTTAAAATTTCTCGAGAAATGACAAACAGAAATCGGTTTATCTCGAGAATTTTATCTTCTATTTTTACAAAATCTATTTTTTAAGTGATATTGTGCTCAACAATTTAGGAATTCCCACAACCTCAGCGATCTCTCGGATGCGGGAACATTTACGTTTTTGAACTAAACTAAGTAAAAACTTGAAGTTTAATATTTGTTGCACCTATTACCCTCCTCATACCCAAATGTCAGATTCGTCCCCGATTCGGAAATTTACATTTGTTATTTGTGCTAAAGAGCTACATACATACATTGTTAATACACATGATTAAGTGAAACCGATGTTTAAAATTAGAAAAGATCACGAATCCATCCATGTTTAAACTTTGTTTAGTTTTTGGGCCGTAGTGTCTTAACATGGTATACTATGTATGAACGGCCTTTAAAAAAAAAGTTTGAATTAACGAACTGAAATAAAAACTGCTTAAATAGTAAACATTTATACTAACATAATTATGTAAAGGGTTTTAAGCGCTGATGAAATCACGCAAATGAAATCGCCCCCGTCCCTCCCTTGGGCAATTTTCAAGAATATGTTAAAAAAATTTTTTACAAAACGGGTTTGATTATGTTAGTGCAAATACTTACTATTAAAGCGGTTTTATTTCAATTCGCTAAATTTAAGGTTTTTTTTTAAAGCCGTTCGTAGTAACATGGATCTCCACTGAAAATCCGTCTATATTTTCCGGGCAATTTTTCAACACTGCTGGAACATGATTACAGATTCGAGTTCACGATAATTATGAGCGTCTGTATACCAACTGTATGCCACAGTTGCAGCCACAGTCCGAATATATTTAGAATTTCCCGAAAAAATGTTGGCTTTGAAAAATCCTCTATAAAAATCTAAGAACCCTAAAAATTTAAAATTTTAGTATGTAATAGTAGTGTCTTAATATGGTCTACTATGAAGTACCTACTTGAAAGTACCTGAAATAAAAACCGCTCTAATATTAAAGATTTATACTAATATAATTACGTAAAGCGTTTTAAGTGATATAATAGTACTATTTGCCAGTCATAACCTGAGAATATGTGAGCTCATCTCAAGTAAACTCAATCCAACCTCCAATGCAAAAACGATTCCTAAAACCAAACATCCATCTAACCTTCAACTCAAACATCAAATAAACCACCCAATTTACCCTAACAGAAGCTGTATCAACTTCAACTCGACTTCAACTCAACCGCAGCTCCCGCGGTTACTTAACCCTCTATTCAACTTCAACTGACTCTAAACTCAACCCCCACAGAATCTTCAACTCAACCTGCAATTTAAACCCTAAATTATACCCCGCAAACGAAAAGCTCAATTTACCCCCTAAATCAGCACAATTTCAAACCGAAGATAATCTGATCTCTAACTTAATATTCGACTCAACACAAAATAAATGCCAACTAAATCCCATGCACATCGCCATCTTAACATCCTAAACGCTAAACAAAATACCCAACTCAATCCTCAATTCTACACGATCCGAGAAACTATATGCCCATATGAACTCAACTCAGAAAACATAACCCTAAATAAATCAACCCCAAACTCACACCCAACAGAACTGCTCACTGCCCAATTCCCTCAAACTAACATAGATAAAAAATTCAAAAACCACATTGTAATATCACCTGTTAATAAACACGAAGTTATGGATAAGTTCGGACGGCAGGTATACCCGATTCTCTTGATATACAGTTTCCAAAAGCTTCTCAAGTCTTCACCTTGGCCATAGAACCAAATTGGCGAAAAGAAATCCAAATCAAACAAGCCGTTCTTGATATACAGTCGGTACAGACATCCAAACAGCCGGACGGAAATTTTTATTTTTTTACTTTTTCGGGCTCAAGAACCTTCAAAACGATTGTGCTTGATTGTTGGGAAGATTTGAAAAAATTACTTTTATTTAATAGCCCGAAGTAAATCTTAAAAATCCTAGAATTTGTTGTAAGATGCGTCCTATTGGAATTAATAGGTTTAATTTCTAAAAATGTTTCTTAAAATGATTTACAAAAATTCGTTAGCCGGTAATGATTTACAGATATTATTCAGCAGAAAATCACGAGATTTACGAGATTGTTTTCGAGATAATGTTTGAGATTACAAAACAGTTGATTGGAATATCAGATTATTTGATATTTTAAAGATTACTTGCTCGATTATTGAAGATTAACGACAAGAAAGGTTATTCAAAATCTTAATGGTGTGGAGCATTATTTGATATTAACAAAATAGATAGGTAATTCAAGTTTTTTTTTATAATTCTGAGATTATTTGAGTATTTTAAACAGAATTCTTAATATTGTTCAAGACATGTTCGAGTTTTATTGAACATTTTTTAACTTAAGATGTTAACGTTCTATTGGCAATGTAAATGTATAAACGGAGTGAAAATGGATCGAAAACTTTTTCATATATAAGGGGGTTATGTGTAATTATGTGGCACTTTATTTCTCTGCTGGCATTAAATGTAAATCCGCCACAATCACAACCTTTAAAAATAGCATAGCCAATTGTAAGGATTTATCGTGGTCCTGCCCTGATTGTGAAATGAACTTTAAGGGTTTATTAGTAGAAATTGCAGATTTAACCAACAAAATAACGAGAACCACATCAGATCCCATTATATTATACAAATCACCTGATCCATCCGCTGAAAGACGTGTAACTAGGCTCCAATCTAAAAGGTTACACATATATATTGAACCTGAAAGAACCACAGAACCACAGGTATACTGTTTAAACATGTAAATCACCTAAGAACGGACCGCTAATAATGGAAACTGGATATAATTCCATACATCTATATATCTTAACGGCTTAGTGTCGATGATGAAGCTTTTACTACACTATTTAAATAAAAATCTTGGCCATAGGGAATCTTCAAAAAGGAATTTGACTTTACGGAAAAAAAAATTTCTGAAAATATCATCAAGAACCGAGAATGATTGATGTTCAAAAATCCCAGCATTTCGAATTACTGATCCGCTGAAGTTGTTAGTTATGTGCCTTCACAAGTACCGACTGTACAAATAAACAACGCCAAAATTAGAAACGGAATGTGTAATATAAATGGTTTGCTGCATTTTTCATGCTCCGAAAATTACATCAAGGCCAATTACAACACAGACTAAGGATGATTTTAGATCGACTCCATCCAAAACTATGTCATTTATTTCATCTTTAAAATCTAAGTTATTATCAAAAAATGGCTCTATCGGTGATTACTCTGAAGATCTCTTAAACGGATATGACTTTATAAGGCTTATTCCCAACTTAACAGATTGTGTATTTTGAACCTGAGATTTCCACCTGGATAAACGGCAAATATTTATTAACATGATAAAATAATTACTGTCCAGTAAGAGTTCTACATGAAAACTATAAACTCTGCCACCAAAGTTTATAAAATTGAGAATAAGTTTATATTGGTGATTACAAATCAAGCCAAAACTGATTGCCGAGAGCTAGTTTATGCGCGTTTAACATCTTAACATCTTATTTACAACAACGGAAAGATCAATATTTTACTATCACTACGGATAGTATAACTGTTTAGTACACAAATTAAAAATGTCATTAGTTTGTATCACAATCTCTTCACGCTCTTCACATATATCATTAAATATGGGATCACAATATGAAAGATATTTAGACTCACGTTGGATAAGGGGCGAACATTCAATCAGTTTAAAATCTAATTTTACGGTTAAGGTTTCAGCAGCAACTCCTACATTCTGAAAGGATTCATCTGCCGGATGTTACTATAAAAATGTTTTATTTTAACACATTCAAGTAATCTTATTAAAAGCCAACTGCAAAAACAATACAGTAAGCATATTCATCACAGCAAGCTTCTTCCTTGCGGTCGGTAAATATATTATTACATTTTTGCCTTGTCAATCAATTTTATCACAAACGAATTTATTTATTTAAAGCGAAAATTAATTCAACACAAATATTAAAATAATTCACAAAATCACTTATTTTAAAATTCGCACAATTTTACTGATCACCTCTAATTTTTATATCGCACTAACTTTTTAAATTACTCGGTTTAAGCTTCACATCGCGAAAAAATCGTGCGTCCCAAATACGAATAACCTTACACTTTACACTATCGTGTTCCACATACGAATAATCCAATTCGGTCACATTCGCCTTTTTATATACTAAAACTAAACTTCTAGAAATTTCATGCTCTCTCCAGTAAGAATATATCGTACAATGTAGAAAGTTGAAGTATGGAAAATTTCCAGATTGGTACAATAAACTAATTATGAAATACCCTGACCTAAGTGTCACTACTAGTCATTACTAGTAGTAAACTTTATGCTTTTATTCAACTTATTCTATTGCATCCTAAATGTCACCGTAACAATGTGTATTCGACAATCATACCAAACATTATCTTGAAGAGCCATTCAATAAACATCATTTTGGCTTTGATGGCGTAGATCTGATATAAATTTTCTGTTCGTCGGGCACGGAAATCATGTTGGATCTCCTGTCTTACAACCATTTAGACAATATCTACAAAGAGGAAAAAATCACGATTCCAATTCTTACTAATGTCCAAGGTGTTCCTAGTTGTAGTAAATCCGAATTATAAACAACCATAAACTGGGTGATCTGTTATTTGCGCAAAAAGTAATTACAAAACGGTAGCCTTTTATCTGATAATTGGTTGCCCCGAGTATGAAACGGGTTTCATTGAAGATTACATGATGGTGCATGCTGGTTATATTGAACTTGTGGTTATTATAAGGAAATGTTCAAAAGTTTTCCTTCTTGGACCATGTCAATAGGCATACTTAACAAATCTTGAACCGTTAAATGTTACAACAATATAGTTTCTCAACTGGTAAAGTTATGTCGTTCCATGAAACGCATGGTTTAACATCACCATATTATGTTATTTGTGTAACAACAAATTCTACACCTCATGAACTATTTCATAGTGTGCGCTGCATAGTTGTATATCGAGACACACACACGCACACACACACACACACACACACACACACACACACACACACACACACACACACACACACACACACACACATATTCTTTTAAATATTTTTCACCAGTTGAGAATGACAGACTACACTCACTTGTGGTGAAGGGCAGATCTCGTACAATTGTTTAACCCGCGGATCTATGATCAGCAATCAAACCTAGGGTAAACAGATGCGAGAAACCAGTAAAGAAATCATTAAGCGGTGCTTGTAAAATATACTACCAAAAGGTAAACAAAATGGCATCTAAAGCTACTTCATTTTACAGCTAAATAGGATGATATTTTAAATACCAACGATGTTAATGCTAATGTAAACCAATTTTATAAGATTCTGCCACGAAGTTTTGAATCATATTTCATTGTATCAAAGGAAACACTAGCCATCCTCCGTGGTTTGACAATCGAAATTTAAAAAACCGCAAATCGAAATGTTGAATGTTGTATTCGGCGCCTACTTTAAGCTAAAATACAGTCTAAATTTCAAGATAAAATTAAAACTAAACCTAAACAATTTTGGAAATACTTTATATCTAAAAGAGAAATTGAAGGATACCCGACAAATATGTTTTACAATAACACCAACAATACTGATGACAAGGAAATCAGCTATTTTATGTTTATTTCTTGTTTTCAGTTTGTATATAGATCGGTAGCAACTACAACTCATCGGTGCACTGATAGACTTCGGTAACGGTTGTGGATCAGATAACATATCATCATCTATTTTAAAAAAACATGCAAATACTTTGACGTATCCATTGAGAAATCTTTTCCACCTATCGTTAGTATCCGGCGTGTTTCCAGATAAATGAAAAACATCAAAAATCTTACCGATTTTTAAATCGGACAGAAGAGAAGTCGTTACATGTTACAGAGGGATTTCAACGACATCATCCATTATAAAATTATATGAGCTGATTATGTGCCACACCTTCAAAGTTATATTGTCACGTCATGTATTTGATAAACAACACGGATTTATTCCAGGCAAATCAACAAACATTCACAAATTTAGTGGAATAAACGATCAACGAAATAGAAAAGCACTATCAGACTTCGTCATAGCAAGGTCCTGGATAGTCTTCAAGCATTTGGATTTTCTTTTAAATTTGTAAAACGGTTCAGCTCCCACTTATCAAACCACACTCAATATGTGTTCCTCCAATAAGTATTTATCGCTACTCATCTAGGTCGCTTTGTGAAATATTATCCAATGATCCTGAATATGATGATTTTACTTCAGCGTATTTTTTTAATCGGGCCTACTCTATATTGAAATCTAGAATATATTCATCAAAGAACTGAATTGATTTGGTCACCGTTCCCACTTGACTACACACCCAATCTGCAACAAAAATGGAAATGGCAAATTGTCACAATTAAAACAAGAAGAAGTGAGGTTAAACGGCACATTAACAAATGAGTCTGGTGGCATTGGTCCGACCGCAAGTCTCATATCTCATCGTACGAAAACTGAATCAGTTGGGCTACGAAAAAGTCTTTAAGAATTTCATCTCTTCTAGAACCCAGAATTTTTACTCGACTGGGATGAACAAGCTCTGAGATTATCTCGTTGGCAGAAGCGTGTTGCAGCGGATGATGCTTACTTCGATTAAACATGTTCATTATCAGCTGATTTCGCATAACTTACAAATTGTTTCATTAAAAGAAGGTTGGCGAAAAATATTCATGCAACTAGTTTATGCTGATGGATCTGCTTGTGGTAAGGTTCCGTTTGGTGTCTCTGCTATTCTATCGTTTAATATGTGGGGTCTTTTTTGTCATTTTTCGCACTTTTTTTTTCTATAGTAGCAGTTAATAGCAAAATGTTTGGTTAGTAAGCATACAAGATATATTTTCTTTCTCGCAGCCAATTAACGTCTCTCGTTTACTGCCAAATTTCAAAATCATTCACAAGTACCATAACTGGTTACTGCTGCAGTCCCCATTTAGTCTTACTCTTCATTTCGTTTCCGAAACTTAAGGAACTCTTCCAAATGATGTGTACCTAATGTCTATTTGTTCGACTAAGTTACTGAGTAAATTAAATTATTCTACATTGGCTGAAGAAAAATCTCCTCGCGAGAATGCTTCTCATAAAGCAAAATTTATATTTATCGTCATTGAAATACATCGTTTTTTAGTTCCAAACTCCGCCAAATGCTGCTTATTGGTCCTTTATTTTAATTAAATCAAGTTAAAAGAATAATATCCATTACACAAAATAAATATTTCAAATTAAAAATTGAAACATATTTGTATCTAAGCATATTTCACATATATCTTCTCTAAACAAATAATATTTTCTTATTATACAGGATATTAAATATCCTTAACAAAATAAGAAATACGCAGGTAAACATCAAATAAATTGATCAATTTCAAAGAATTTTGATTTTGTATTAATATTTTGACAAGAAACGGAAAACAAATCTTTTTGTGTTAGTCTAATATCGGTATTAATTTAAAATTGATATCCTTTTACAGTCGATATACTTTAATCCCTTACCTTTTTTTACGTTAGGTATGTTACTAATATACCTAAGTTTGGCTATATTAGGCTCATCGCAATTACTAATTAAGCCTAACAAATTTCCAAATTAATTTACCATAAAATATATCAAAAAAAATCTTAATTAACTTTCTTGATTTGTTGTTGATTGCTAACACCACTACATTATATACTTGAGACGAATATAATTAGCTCAAAAATCGATCAATAAAAATATTTTTTTCAAAACTAAACCGAAGAATGATGAAAAAATTGTTAGAAAGAATGAGGAAAAATTGGCTTTTTGTTTATTGTACACAAGTTTTATACAAAAATAAAAGTTGCGAACAATAATAATATTATTATAAGAGTGTCAAACTTTTTTTATACAATTGATTGACACTTTCACTTTGGAAACTTAATAAAAATAAATGTATTTTGAAAACGCGCGCGCCTCGAAAGTGTATTCGCATTTAGATATGGCGCCTACCAAATAAATACCGAGGGTACTTCCAATTTCTAGGGCCTACACAAAAACATAAGACTGATTATTGCAACCATAAAACAAAAAATTGATAAACAGAAAAATTAGTCCAGGAAACAAAAACAGGGCTCCCTACAAACTTGTAAATAATTCCAATAAACTTTTAACTAATATAATGTTGTTCCCTATGCTTCGGCACAACTTTTCAGAAAAATCCCCACCTCTATGTGTTGAGCAAAAAAAAAAAATAACGGTACTTTAGGCTAATAACTTTGGGTATAAAAGATTTAGAAACTAGCTTTGTATGCGAAATTATCTGATAACTGGTGGTTATTTAATAATAAAATATTAAATATTATATGTTATTAGAACAAACACCTTAAAAAGCCGCTCGAAGTGAGATATTTCAGAAAAAGTCTATGTGCAGGTACCCTCATTCCGGGTTTCTGCCTTGTGTGTTTGAAAAAAAAGACCTTTTTAATCTTTTAAGGGTTACTTTCAGTAAAGAAAACCTGTTTCAGAATTATATGAACATTTTTTGTTACCTGTGTGCTAGCAAATGTTTAAATCTATATATATATATATATATATATATATATATATATATATATATATATATATATATATATATATATATATATATATATATATATATATATATATATATATATATATATATATAGGTATGGATTCAGGGCAATAATATTCAGTGTAATTTTGAATATCAAAGGGTAAAGTTGTCAGAAAAAGTGTAAATTTTGTAATGCAGGAAAATAAAGATATTTGTATTATTTGTAATAAGTGTAAGCAGAAAAAGGACTCTACAGTGGTGAAAAAAGGAATTGGTAGCTTAATCGAAGTTTCAAAATCAAGAAATGATGATTTGTGGAAAAACTTAGAGAACGTCGAAAAAATTTGATTGCATACAGAATGTCCGAAAAACTACACGAGGAAAAGTAATATTGTTGCTTGCAAAAGAGCGCGTGAGCAAGGTAAGACTAATTAATTAATATAAATGAATATATCAGATACGTATAGTAATTTCCCATAACAGGACCATCATCATCAGATTGCAGCCAGCAAAAAATTTTAAGATCAAGTGTGCCATCATTTGATTTTAAAATTAATTGTTTATTTTATGGCAAAGTGATTCAAGAGATTGACTCCAAGAATATAAGCCGGTGCAAGCAAGTTAGAGTTGTGAAATCAACCGAAATGCAACAAATTATCCTGGATCTATGTTGTAAACGCAATGACGCATGGGGAAGTATCGTCAATACACGGATTGGTAGGTCAATTAATTTGTGGACACAAAATGCGCGATATTATCTGAAAATTCTGCAAATTTAGAGAAGTGACCACTAATCCATCCATCCAAAACCCATAAATGACAACTGTCGTGCAGGTTTTGAAGCTTTGTGTGCCTTCATAAAACAAAGTAATGAATTTCAATTTGCATTACGCGGTCTGAAGGAAAAACTAAGAAAATTCAGTGGCAATAATGTAGATTTGTACGGTGACTACTACTTGAGGGACCTGCTTGTAAATCATTTTAAACCAAATTTGGTAGCAACCAACTTATTTAGCAAAACGATAATTTTAACTTTAAAGGACATGTTACCCGAAGAATTATTAGTGCAGAATTAGGACTCATACAAATGCAGTTCTATTGAAGAAGAGCGTGTTAGAACTGTTAAAGCAGCAGCAGCAATTATCAAAGAAGACATCCAGTCCCAAATTTATGATACAACAGTATATCCAACATTCGATGATATCAAAAATGGTGGTGAAGAGTTTGTACCAGCGACATTAAAAATATTTACGTAAACTCTTTATAAAAAACGAAACGCATGCTCTTCAACGAAAACAAATACGGATGCAGACTAAAATCGTTTATATCACCAGTACTGCCTGGATTATCAGTTTACCTTCATCGTAAAGTTGGTTCGAGGCATATAATCGACCTATTGAATTCAATAGGGATAACTGCATCATACAATGAGGCTGCCAATTACATCAAATGAGCAACAGAGTTTGCGGACGTACACGTGGAAAAAAAATGGATTTATGCAATTTGTATTTGACAATGCTGATGTTAATGTAGACGGCTTATACATACTATACATATATACATATAAAAAATCTGACTCATCAGGATTTATAAAAAATATAATTGAGGATATAACTGCAGGTACACATGACGTGCACGGTTTACTTAAAAGCATGTCTTTAGATCTAATTTGGTTGGCTGGATTTAATAACTTAGAAAATGTACCAAGTTGGAATGGATGTATGCAAGGAGTTAATAATTCTGGTAAGATTTATAATTTATCCCATAATTGTTTTAATTTTAAGAAACTTTTTTAATTTTCCAAGGTTCGTTTGAAGTTTCGCAAATAGTACCAGTGCCGTTCATCAACTTAAGTGCAAGTGACTTGACGACATTATACTCAGCTTTAATTTATGCAGCCTGCGAAAGCAAGAAACATGGGCAGATGAGCATATAGTTATTTTTGATCAATCACTCTTTATGAAGTCAATTGAAATGGTTAAGTCTGCGGAGCAAAACAGTGATATATAATTGTACGCCTTGGAGGATTTCATCTACTCATGTCATATCATGGCACAATTGGATATATCATGAAAGGAAGCGGACTAGAAGAATTATGGGAAACAGTTTATGGCAACGCAACAGTCAAACACATGCTTTTTCGCATGCTTTGCGAGCATATATACTGACGGTATCAGCAATAAATTATTTGATTAAGGACAATTCAGAACATTTGAAGCCTGTAATTAAATCTGCTGAAGTCATGGAAACGTATCAGAAACTGATAGAAAACAGCATGTCACCGGATATGTGTCATGATTCGGAAGTGGTACGCGACCTGGACAGCTGCTTTAAAAGTATAACATCAACAGACTAAGAACAACAAACAGAACATGCAAACTTTGGCTCCAATATTTTGAGCAAGTTATGATTGTGCTGCAGTATATCCGAGCTCAGAGGACTGGCAACCGGCAGATGCATATGGAATCTGTTCGAAAAATGTTGCCATATTTCCATTCTGCTGGTCATATATACAAAATCTAAGAAACAGTGTGGAATGGAGCGGTATTCGAACGGACATGTGCATAGATGAACAATCACTTATACGATCAATGAAGACGATAGGAGGATTTCCTCGAGGATGAGGCATTACCGATGACACCATATTAAAATGGATTGTTTCTACGCCCGTTAGCATGCTTGTGATATCCGCGATAGAAACTTTTACAGGGAAATGCTATTGTATAATACATTGGGTAAGAGTTTTGCGGACATCGTTTACGCAAGAAAACATCAAGTTATTCCAATCGCAGCTCAGGTTCAGGGAATAAAAATAAATAACGGAACTTTCGTTATAAACTCGGTGCAGTTATTTCATCGAATTGTTTGTGTCGTCAAAAGTCCGAAAGAGTTACAGTCCTATTTTAAATATGAATTGCAGCTTCACTTTTCAAAAACGGTCCCCTATGAAAGGGAACAAAATCGAGCATCAAAACCATATTTAAAAGAGCTGTCATTGGTAGGGACAATTTTCTAATAAATTGCAAATATGTTGTAGATGGAGACCATCTGCATCACTCGGTAGTATGGCCAAAGCAAGCAACATATGGCACGATTCTAAAAATGTATGGTGATTATGTTTTAGAACATTATGGCAAAAACACAACGGTTGTGTTTGATGGTTATCCGGACTACCCCACAACGCAAGGAGAAAAACAAAAGACAAGCGCCATTGCCAAAATTTCAGCAAACATCGAAGTAGAGAGCAATATGACGTGCACAATTTCTCAAAGTGAATTCCTCGCAAACACTCATAATAAATCGAAATACATCGGCAAACTGAAGCAACACCTACATTGTTTGAACATACCAACATATCAGGCGGAAGATAATGCAGATACTTCCATCGCAAATATAGCTGTGAGCTTTACAAATCGTGGGGGTCAGGCGGTGGTTGCTGCAGAGAACTCGGACATCCTCATGCTGCTTGTGTTTTTATGTTCACCAGCACGTCAAACAATTTGGCTTCTTTGCCGAAATCAAAGACTGTGTATGATATATCAGTAGAGAGGACATGGCCGTCTTCATTAAGTGACCTGCTTCCAGTTCTTCATGATTTTACCGGTTGCGTTACAACCTCAGCATTGTACAGGAAAGGAAAAGTAAAAGCATTCAAGGTTTTGCAGGCCAATGCAGAACTGAAGACCGACGTGCAAGTGTTCTTGCAAACGAGTGCCACGAAGGAGAATATTGCAGCCAGCAGAGCGCGTTTAACATGTGGGGTATACTATATAACATCACCAAGAGACTCCACTAGAAGAAGCAAGATATCTTGCTTACAACAGAGTAATTCGTAATCTGCAGTTACATTCTAAATTCGATTTAGCTTGTCTCCCACCAACAAAAGCAGCTGCAGATCCGCATTCATTTCGGGTCCATCGGTTCCAACCATCAAGTTCAAGCATGGCTGGGAAATGCTTTGCTACCAACAGATTGAGGATAGAAATTTGTCAAAAGTAGTTTGCTGCCCATTCCAACTGACCTGCCACCGGCTACAGAACATCTGCTCAAGTTGATAACGACAAACTCAATCTCGCATAATGTTATGGAATACTGTTTTTCAAATAAGTTCTGGTAACTGTTCTATTTTTACAGTTAAACTCCAAAAATTTACTTGATTTTAACATTCAGCTCAAATTTGGCCAACTTAACGGCCATAAATTAACAAATAATATTACACAATATTGTGCACTATTAAATTCTCCGTCATTTGACCCATTTTTCGAGTTTGAGCTGTGTACCATTCAGAAGTTAGTTTCAATTTTCTGAACACCTAAAATTGTAACTAATACCAAACGAGCTCACCAGCAACAGCAACAAAATCGGCAACAAAAGGTTGTACCGAAAGAAAAGGCTCCTCCGCAAATTAATGTAATCGGCATAAAAGAATTTGCTAGTATACAATCTATAATGAAATCAGTGACAGCTAAGGAATATAGAGTAGTGTTGCTAAACAATAACGTGTGGAAAATCAATACACCAGATTCCGATACATATAAAGGAGCTCTAGCAACATAGCTCAATGCAGAAGGTAAAGAATGGTTCAAATACGAAGATAAAAACGAACGCGCAATTAATGTTATGGCCAGAGGTCTTCATCCAACGTGTAAGAAGGAGGACATAATTGAGGACCTAAAGACAAAAGATCTGCAAATAGCAGTAAACATCCTAAAACGAGAGAGAGGTGAGAACAATCAAGTCAAAAAAAGGGGGCTTCCACTCTTCGTGCTTACGTTTAACAAAAAGGAGAAAGTTGAAAACATCTTCAACATCAAAGCAATTCTCAATATGAGGGTTAAAATAGAACCGCTAAAGAAAAACACGAGGCTAATACCTAATTGCAAAAAATGCCAAGGTTTCAACCACATGCAAAAATATTGCAGACGGGAGCCAAGATGCGTAAAATGTGCTGGAAAACACAACGCGAAAGAGTGTACAGAAAGTAGAAACACCCCTGCAAAATGTATAAACTGTGAAGGGCATCATCCTGCAAATTATAGTGCTGTGAAGTAGCCAAAGAACTTGAAAGACTAAGAAACAAAATGCATCAGTTTCCTCAAAACCCTAGGGTTACCAGAGAAGAGAAACCAACTAAAACCCAAGCGAAGCCAAAACCACCAGGTATAGGTACAGAGCGGAAAAGTTATTCACAAATTGTACAGCAATCATCTAATGCTATGAATGATAACCCCCTTGAAAGGATTTGTCGAAGCATAGAAGCCATAAATATACGGCTAGCAAAGCAAGAACGTGGTCTAGAAGCTTTATATAAGCGTCTAGATAAGCATCAAACCTTGAACGAGACAACAGCCCTCATATACTAAAATGAGCAGAACATTAAGAATTGTCACCTGGAATGCGAACGGACTAGCGCAACATGTTCCAGAGCTAGAAATTTTTCTAAATTTAGAAAAAATTGATATATGCCTTATATCGGAGAGCCATTTGACAAAAACATCATTTATTAAAATACGTGATTATGAATGTTACCATGCTGTTCACCCAGGAGGAAAACGCAGAGGAGGATCAACAGTCATAATGAAAAAGAATCTCAAACACTATGAAGAACCTAGTATAGAAGAAGAAAGTATCCAAGTTAAAACCATAAAAGTTGAAACTAACAATAATAATGAATATAGTATTTCCTCTATCTACTGCCCTCCACGCTATTCTGCACGCTATTCCTCTATCTACTGCCCTCCACGCAAAGAGCTATTCAAAGCCGTACGAATAAATAACTGCGAGTTTCACTCTGGAGGTAAACCTGGCCTGCTGATATAAATAAAATCCAGATCTCATTGATTTCTATGTAACGAAAAGGATCTTCGAGGATTACATTTGCATCGAAAACAGAGAAGGGATATATTCCGATCATACACCTGTTATCATGACACTCAGCACAATGATAATTAATAAGGATAACCTGCCTAAATTAACAAATAACAGAACTAACTGGGACCTATTCCAAGAACTAATTGAAATTCAAATAAATCTACGAGTGCCGATTAAAACACCGGTACAGTTGGAAGACGAACTAGAGGTATTTAACAGTACTATTCAACAAGCAGCATGGGAAAGCAGCAAAAAAGCAGCATCTCCTGCTAGTCACACCGAATCCCGTAGGAATCAAAATTATCCTATTGAGGTCAAGGAGTTAGTTAGAGAGAAACGGAAGGCAAGAAAGACCTGGCAAAGCACACGCGCCCCGGAAAACAAAAAAATCCTCAATTTTCTATGCAATAAACTAAAACAACTTATAAAATAAATTAAGAACGAAATTATTAACAAGTACTTAAATGGTCTCACCGAACATAAAGATACTGATTACTCTCTTTGGAAAGCAACAAAGGGATTAAAAAGAACCAAAATGCATGTGCCGCCTATTAAAAATGGGGAAGGAACCTGGGCCAAAAGCGACAAGCAAAAAGCTATTTTATTTGCGGCTCACTTGGAAGACACCTTTCAACCGTTACCTAGACAAACAGCAGATGAAAACATAATAACAGTTAGGAAAATTGATGAATATAATATTCGATGTGTAACATTACAGGAATTAAAAAATGAGATCAAGTGTAATTTGAACGCAAAAAAAGCTCCAGGATATGATTTAATTACTGGACAAGTAGTAAAAGCCATTCCCGAGAAGGGACTACGAAAATTGGTTCAAAATATCAATGCTGTCTTCAGACTAAAATATGTCCCACGACAATGGAAGGTTACTGAAGTAATTATGATCCCCAAACCAGGCAAACCAGCGAACGATAAAAAGTCGTACAGACCGATTTCACTATTTCCTGTAATTTCAAAATTATTTGAAAAATTACTGCTCAAGAGACTCAAGCCAATAATAGAAGAGAGAAATTTGATTCCACCACACCAATTTGGATTTAGAGAGAATCACTCTACGATAGAACAAGTTCACAGAATAACGGACATAATCGAAGACGCACTTGCGAAAAAGAAGATATGCTCCACCGTCTTCTTGGATGTAGCACAAGCTTTCGACAAAGTTTGGCACCAAGGACTTGAATTTAAATTGCATCGAGATCTACCTAAGCAGTTCTATCAAATTCTTAAATCTGATATCGCAGATCGACATTTTCGTGTAAAATATAACGGAGAGTACTCTGAACTAAAGAGAATATCAGCAGGCATATCACAGGGTAGCGTACTGGGTCCTATATTGTACATCCTGTACACCAGAGATATGCCAAATACAGAAGGTGACACCACAGCAACATTTGCAGACGATACAGCTATTCTGGCGACTGGAAAGTGTATATCAGAAGCAACGACCAAACTTCAAAAAGCAACCGACACAGTGAGTAGCCGGACAAAGAAATGGCGCATTAGGCTAAACGAGGCAAAATCGGTTCACGTAAACTTCACAAACCAGAAAGTTAACTGGATTCCAGTGGAACTTAATTCAAGGCCGGTTCCAAATCCAAATACAGCCAAATACCTTGGCATGACTCTCGATTGAAAGCTTAGATGGAAAGAGCATGTTAAAAAGAAAAAAAAAGAATTGAACATGAAATATAGGAAAATGTATTGGCTAATAGGTAGAAACTCTGAGCTTACAATACATAACAAATTGCTATTATATCAGCAAATACTTAAACCTTAGGATAGAGAAAAATAATTACTATGTAAATTCAAACGGGAGCAACCATTGGGTTACTGCCCGTCAAATGTGAATCTTCATTTAAGAAAGATAAATTACTAAATGATTTGTAAATCAGTTGTAATATTAAATAAAGGAAAAAAAAAAAAAAAATTGGTTATTCCAACCCTGATTGGAGGGTTGGTTCAACCTTTAGAGTCTTCAAGTTTTACTACAACCCTGTCAGATTTCGTTTCTATTGGAATTATTTACTACTTTTGCACAAAATTCCTGCACTAAATGTGGTTTCCCGCTAAACAATTTTGCGATTCGCACAATACGTAACATAAACGAACTATAAACGAAACGTTTTTTCTTCTCCTGCACTGCTACATATACAGTAAAAAGCGATTTTAGATCGATTTATTTGTTGATTGTGAATTGATCGAAATTAACGCGTGTATATACAATTTTTTTGTAAAGAATTCTCGAGTAGAAAAGTTCTTCAATTATGTCTACCAAATTTTATTTTTAATTAATTCATTTTATTATTGTTTAATAAATTTGTGACTTATGAATTCAATTTTTTGATCATTTTAAAATACATATATCTAACTATACATAAAAATTTTATTTTGTGTTTTTTTATTTACAACCTTGATTTGTTCGTCTATTAAATTTTGAGCAAACTTTGCAAGTCCTTTGAAAAACTGTTTCATTAGAGGGTCGCGAAATTATTACTTTAACATAAACGCTTTAACAAAACGATACTTTAATGTATCACTAAACGTGAACCGTTTGCGAGCTACCAATAAATTAACAATACTTCGCTAAAAAGTCTAATTATCATGTTATAGGAAAACCATAAATGGTTCGTTTTGGAGTCGGGAAAATGATTCTTTTACAAACGATTACATGAATCGCCTTCTTCTTTTGTGATTTGGGGAATGGTTCTTAGTTTAGAGGGTTGTTCTTATAAAAATAAAAAATAAAAATAAAATTAGCTGCTTAAGAATTTCCTTCATGTTCTTATATAAACTACCCGTAAATGGGAATTCAGAGTCTAATAAAAATGAGTAAATGGAAAAAGAGTTTTTGTATTCCAGTTTTGATAAGAGAATTTTTATTTTATTCTTTATAGCTTTTTAAAATTTATAGTCAATACAGCATATGATGTACAGACAAATGAAGAAAATTTGTTGTTTCACGATTCAATTTTACTAGACAAAACAAATCAACAGTAACGGGTAAAATATAAAATTAGGTACACCATTTCTATAAAAATGTATGAATATGTTGCTGCACTCTGTGAAAAGGTTAGCAACCCTACCTTTAAGAAAGGAATTGGATTAAAACTATTTCAGAATGGCCATTCAATTCGTATTACCTTTACGTGTTTTCCGCTTTTACGCGTTTTTCACTCCGAAGTCTTTGAGGCCGCAAAACCTGTGTTTGTTTTCTGGTGTGTTGCTTTATTAATTAAACTAGCCTCATTATTAATTTCATTGAAAGGATACATCGATGTTTTTAATGTAATTTGATTTTGTTGAAAAAAAGTGCTCCGTTTTTTTCTTACAAATGGGTCGAAATTTTTATAAAGAGTTTATGAATTAAATCATTATCGGACTTTATTCGTATTCGGTTTTGTTTTGTGCGTTCTCCACAATAGGATAGTAATCCTAATGTGATAGTAATCGAAAAAATCAATGGTTATGAATCATTAATTTGCTACGGAGCAAGCAAACGTACTTTCCATCCATCATGAGTTAAGCTTGACAAATGGTCAAAATTAATCAAGGAGTATATGCTAAATTCATGAGGATCGTGCATTGATTTATTTAGTCGTTATTGTTTATTATTTTTAGTCTAAAGGAGGCAATCGATAACCTAGCTGGCCTGATAACCAAGGGTAACTCGGTGTTTGACACAAAACCAATAAAGGCGCCTATACCTATCGAAATTCAAGTAGATAATGGGCTGCTATAGGCAACTAAAAAAAATGAAATCGACAAAATATGCAAGGGAAGAATACCAATATTCACGACCACAGAAACACAAATGGTTTGGTGGAGGAACCAATCGCGGCAGTCTCTGTGACAAATAATGAAAACCTAAAGCACCACCCAGTGATGACCAATCAAATGGTAATTCTTCCAGACATATAACTAAACCTTTAGTCAAGAAGTAGTATACCTACATTTCCTATTTCCACCCCATGACAACGCTGGATTCAATTTTAAAATATATTTCGGGGATAAATAGCAGAGTTGATTCATCGAACTTGGCATGCTTCACTCCGCCGCAAACCTATGGATTCGAGCGATTTAAATTTTTGAACCCCTGTAGTGAGAGAACGCCACATCCGATCGGAGCAATTATAGCGTCAATTTTTGCGTGAGAAAACTGTGGTGATTAATTTATTTTAAATTGAAATAATTAATCTCCATATAAATTTTAATTAAAATCATAAACTACTAAACAGCGATTTGCAATGCTTGAGAGCACTGCAGCGAAAGAACGCTCCATCTGCGGTTCATAGCTGTAATTTTACTACCACCGAGTAAACATTTAAAATAATTCACTTATTGCTCGTGAAAAATATGTGAAAACGTGATGTTCTTATCTCCGCCTCAAGTAACAAAGGCTGGACCAAATCAGCAGATAGCGATGTCTGCAAGCAAATAATTTACCGAACGTCACGACCTCAATAATTATCAACAAAATAAAAATGTGCAGCATAGTCCAAAGTGACAACACATTTTAAATGATCACAAAATTGCTTTACCAGGCATTTAAATCAAAGTGAACTAGAAATTAATTTAAATAATATTGATTTGTTGAACCAACATCAACAAAAATGTTTATATACAAGCCGTACTATTGCGACACAAACACAAAATAAAACCTACTATTTCTGTAAGTAAACTGAAGATTTTAAATTGCAGTTTGTATCCAAAGTATGAAATCCCACTAATACTTACAGTGTTTTACAGTTTAAAGAACATGTGATAATTTTGTGATGAAATAATTTTTTTTCGCATTTTTCTGTAAACATCTTAGACATCTTACGTACACTAGTAAAACTAAAAAAAATTTAGCAAGCATTATTTTAATTCGTCAGAGCCAACTCTGCAATTAATATTTATTTAATACCAACATTGTTGTTAAAGACATGTAGAAAACTTTTATATAAACATTTCATAATATTTTTGCTTTTTTCATTGAAAAACTTGAAGCTAAAAAACGTCATTTTTACTATACATTTCAATGGGAATTAGTGAAAAGTTAGACCACTAAAAAATCTTCTAAAAAATACGTAATCATGATTATGGCTCTATACTCTAGGAGGCTTTGGTATTCCTCGTAGATCTAATCAATAGCACTAAAAAATGTACGCAATAGTTTTTTTCTGAATTAGTAGTAAGTAGCAAAGCTTTGTTCATTGTAATGAACAATGACATAAATTCATAATGATTTTGGTGCGCTATGAAGGCAACTTGGATAGAAAGTTAGAGATCATGAAAGACCTTTAATAGAAATAAATTTACCTTTAACAACCGAACTCAATTTTTGAATCACCGGAAATCCCCTCATAAAACTAACCCTTTAAATGTGTTTCGTTTGGGGCAGATTATTTATTCTATGGTAACCTACCTCTGTAGTATGCCTATCAAGTTTATACTATATTTTACTAAAATTGTTTTAGTATGATTTTAGTAAATTCTTCACTTGGGCACACAACGGGATGAATGCGATGCTTTATCCAGGATTAATTAATAAATAAATAAATAAATAAATAAATGAATATTTTACTAATATCGATACTCAAATAATGATATTTAGGGGAATTAAGTTGGTCAGCTTCCACTCAAAGTTATTGTGTACTAGTAAGATCAAAATATAAAATTAGTTGTTTATTTAAAAGGTTTTTACTGGCCCAATAACACATTTGCAAAAATATAGGAAGTTCTATTGGACTTTGTCTACCCTTAGTATTAAAAACTAAAAATCTCAATTTACTACTAGGGCCGTAATATAAAATTAAATGTTTAATTAAAAAAATTTTACTGGCCCAAAATCACACGATAACTATCGGTTAACCTATAGAAGTTCTATTGGAGTTTGCTACCCTTAGTATTAAAAACCAAAAATCTCAATTTACTACTAGGGCCGAAATATAAAATTAAATGTTTAATTAAAAAAAATTTTACTGGCTCAAAATCACACGATAACTATCGGTTAAGGTACAGGTTCAGCTATATATATGCCAAAAATTGGAAAGTTCTATTGAACTTTGCTACCCTTAGTGCTAAAAACTTCAAATCTCAATTTACTACTAAGGCCGAAATATAAAATTAAATGTTTAATTACCTATAGCTTAACCGATAGTTATCGTTTGATTTTGGGCCAGTAAAGTTTTTTTAATTAAATATTTAATTTTATATTTCATCCTTATAGTAAATTGAGGTTTTTAGTTTTTAATACTAAGGGTAGCAAAGTTCAACAGAACTTCCCAATTTTTTGCATAGATGTAGCAGCACCTATAGCTTAACTCACAGTTATCGTGTGATTTTGGGCCAGTAAAATTTTTTTAATTAAACGTTTAATTTTATGTTTCGGCCTTAGTAGTAAATTGAAATTTTTAGTTTTTAATACTAAGGGTAGCAAATTCCAATAGAACTTCCCAATTATTTGCATAGATATATAGTAGCTGAACCTATAGCTTAACCGATAGTTATTGTGTGATTTTGGGCCAGTAAAATTTGTTTTAATTAACATTTAATTTTATATATCGGTCATAGTAGTCAATCAATACATTTCAATATCATCAATACAGTTTAGTAGGAAACCAAATATACAATTAAATGAATTGAATTGTTTATGTAAATTAATTAAATGCATGTCGAAAACACCAATCTATCGATTTACGGTATATCTTTTTACGTCATACGGTCATGTTAAAAATAAACTACAAGTGATCCATATTTGCGGAAGGCAATTATGAATCACTTGTAGTTCTTTTTTAACATAGCAGTTTTAAGTATTTTAATTTTATAAGCAATAGTAGTAAACTACTATTGCTTCCAAAATTAAAATTATTACATTTATTTCATTCATGAATTTCTAACTTTTCGTTTTTTACGCAAAATAAAAATAAAAATTAGCCTTACGAAATTTTGATATTAATGTATTTTTATGCAACGTATAAATTCGTTAAGCAGGGAATTGGTTGTTTTTCTAAATTATCAAAATTTAATTTGCAAGATTAATTTTAATAATTCCGTTTATTGATGAAATACCCCTGAATATATGCATTTGAGTACCTAATACATTTATTTATTTTTATTAAAGGTTTTGATCGAATTGTGTGCCTATTACGAACATTCATAAAAACAATACATTTATTCAATTATAAATATATTTATTTAGCAAAAACATGATATTTCGGTTGCTACGGAACCATTCTCAAATGTATGTACATTAAAACTAAAAATATAATATAAATCAAAATCAAAATAAGTATTAAGAATAGATCACTGGTACTAATGTGTATGAAAATATGATGCACACTCACTATTTGTTTTGCCTGTATAAAACAATCAAATTAACATTAAAAACTCCATCCTCACATGCAATAGAATTTTTTAAAAAAATTGTATAAACTTAATATAATTAAAATTGTATAACTGTATATTAAATTAATAAATATTAACACAACAACAGATTAAAATAATATTTTTACTAGAAGTAACCACTTCTGAATTAAGTCAAATAATGAAGTAACAAAACAATGGGTGATGACTCTACATGAAAATACTATTGACCAAAAAAACAAACAAAATCATTAAAAACCTACAATAAAATATCTTGTTATTATTATCTCCAAAAAAATGTACTCCACAAGGCAGAAATATTAAAAAAAAATTTGACAAAATTCTCTACACGAATGACATCAATCAAATATTGTGCACTTCGAGAATTAATCAATATTGGTATGTATTTTAAATTTGAAAACAATTCCACTTTTCAACTGAAAAAAAGAAAAGAAAGAAGAATGTAGAGTCATCACCCATTGTTTTGTTACTTCATTATTTGACTTAATTCAGAAGTGGTTACTTCTAGTAAAAATATTATTTTAATCTGTTGTTGTGTTAATATTTATTAATTTAATATACAGTTATACAATTTTAATTATATTAAGTTTATACAATTTTTTTAAAAAATTCTATTGCATGTGAGGATGGAGTTTTTAATCTTAATTTGATTGTTTTATACAGGCAAAACAAATAGTGAGTGTGCATCATATTTTCATACACATTAGTACCAGTGATCTATTCTTAATACTTATTTTGATTTTGATTTATATTATATTTTTAGTTTTAATGTACATACATTTGAGAGGGGTTCCGTAGCAACCGAAATATCATGTTTTTGCTAAATAAATATATTTATAATTGAATAAATGTATTGTTTTTATGAATGTTCGTAATAAGCACACAATTCGATCAAAACCTTTAATAAAATTATAAGAGACGAACAAAAAATTATCCTTAATTTATTTATTTTTAGGACGTGTCCGAATTCTGTGATAATATTTTTTTTTTTTTGTAATAATTTTGATGTGAGTGAAATAATTTTCTCTTCAATATTTTGTTACAAGTTCATTGGAAATTTAATTTAATTTTTATAAAATTTATTTGTACCATTTTTTAGAAATAAATGAACGTGATGCGGCTTAATTAATGTTATTGCGCGGTTTTGTTTATGAATATTATTACAGAAGTGTCAAATTTACAACACGTAGTGCCTGTGATAATTTGGTTGCACACAAAATAATGTCATAATTATTACAGCAGAAATATTTATCACAGAAATCGGACACGTCCTTAGAAAAATTAGTAAATACTCCATTCGCGTCATATAGTTGCGTATATAAAAGAAGCTAAAAAAGATTTATTTATTATTGTTAAGCAAAATATAGCAAATAAAAACGAGAAAACTCATTGCAACGTTCCACAAAGTACATTTGTTGCCGATTGTAACTTAAAGCACCATGAAACCACCATTATAAATATAGTTTAAATTTAAATAAATATTTATAGAGATATTAAAAGGTTTAATCAGTGGACAGTAAAATAATTTTCTCACCACTAGTATTAGAACGTTGCTGATCCATGTAGATCATTAATCAGAGATAAACGATTTTCTTGTATTCAATTTAAATTACACAAATCTTTATCTTCTCTGGTACAATGATACAGATTAAAAAATAACTATCTATATATAAATAAGATATAATCGATACACATAATAATATAGTAAACATTTACCTTTCTATAATTGAATCCAGTTCGATTTCCGCTCACACACAATATTCTCTCAATTTAAACTGTGTTGTAAAAACCTTAATCTTATTATTTAGCTATGTGGTATGAAGCACACGGAGTTAAACACCCACAATCCTTTTTTTTTTTTGTTAATTTTTAATTTTTCCTCTTGTTTAACCAATATTTTCCTTATTTTGTGGTTTTGGTCTAAGTCCTTTTTTTTCTATTATTTTAACTCCCTCCTGACTAAAGGATACCAATATTTTTTGTGGGTATGTCTTTTGTTGTTGTTTGATTTTATTTTAATAAAAGGAAATAAATTTTCAATTATAAATCTATTAACCCACAATAAATATTATTTTTTGTGTGGTCCTTCATTATACGTTTTTTTGCTTTAATCTTATGAATGGGAGGAAAAACCAAAAATGAAAATACTAATAATTAAAATATAAAAATAAATATTAATAAAAAGCAAAATATTATTAATTAAAATTTCCACAAATTTTCAAATTTTTTTTTTTTTTGTTTTTGCTTATAATTTTACCAAGAAGGATGTTGTAGAATAAGGATAAGGTTTTTTTGCTTTGTTTTCTGTCTTGAGGATTTTCTAAGTTATATCTAGCAATTTATCACTTTATTTATGTATTTTTTGTTTTATCCATTTATACAAGAGTGTTGTGTCGAGAGATGGTCTGAAAATAGAAAAAGGAAACATTTTTATTAATCTTCGGCTATTTCGTTAGATATTTATTATTGAAAATAAAAATTTGTGTTTATGGTTTTGACAGGATAATAACAATAGTAATAATATCATCATCAATAATTTTGAAATATGTTTAATCCACAAATCAATTCTCTCGCTCTATAGCGTGGCGTTATATTTGTATTCCGGTTTGATTTTTTGTAAAGTGCAGGCGCAATAAAAAAAAAGAATCCCAAAAAATCAAATTTTTTAATAAAACAAATTTTTGAAATATTCTTTTCAACTCACTTTATGCCTTTTAGATGATGGGGCTGCCGCCTCCAGAGACCCCGCTTTAACCATTTTTTGAAATTCTAAAATTCTTTGTTTTTTAATAATTATTCACTTACTAAAATAGGGAACGCCCCAAAAGCTTAGCATTAACGCACTAAAAAACATTTACGTTTATATTTTTCATACTAAAATAAAAAAACTCCTCGAAATTGCACAAGGATTACAAGAGATCAAGAGATTGTTCAACTTTTGGTTTCATATTGTACATAATAAAAATCGAATGCACTTTTCCTTTTTAACGGGACACTTTATTTTTTGGAATACTAGACACATTAATTTTTTTTTTTTTGGAATTTTTTGTTTTTCCCGGTTCCCAATCAAAAATGTGATAAATATTTAAATTATGGATCCAAGTGATAAGGAAAGTGTATGTGCACATTTTTTTATTAAATTTTTTTTCATTAAATTCATTTAAACTAATAACTTTTTGTATTGTTAGAAAGATTTTTTTCCTGTTCGTGAAATAACAAAGTTAAGTCTGCTACTTGAAAATGAGAAAGGATTATTCATGTTTAAAATTTACATAACGGTACTCAGGTATCGTTTGGCAAGTGAAAAACTATTAGTATGTTAGGAATTTGTGTAGTGCATATATATTTTGTAGTATAATACAATTCTACGGCAGATACTTATTATTGGGAATTTCATTGAATACATATAACGAATGGGGATATCCAGGTGTATCCATATAAAACATCCACCTGGATATCCAGGTGTATCCATAGGGTCCAGGTTAATAACGTATCAGATTAAATAATTGGCGAAAACAGTGAAATCACCGATTTTTGGATGCTAGTCAGAGAAAATTCAAAAAGAACTTTTCGACAGCCATTGTAAAAAGGAAGAAATGAAAGATGGTACCGTTTTTATAATTGTTTTATAATCCTTATTCATTTATCTTTGTAATAAGCAAAACTACCTAATTCTTTCGGATAATTAGTTTTTTTTCCTATAGCAATAAATACAAAACCATGTGCAACAAAATTTAATTTTGGGGCTTTAATTTTGGATGATTTAATTTTTCGTTTCTTTCAAATAAAGTTTAATTTTTATCTCATAATGGTCTTAATATGAATTATTCGCGATTATTAGAGTTTCCCAAATTTTGGCGTTTAGTAAAGCTTGTTCAATATTTTGTTTGAATTTGAGACTTTAATAATAATTCAACCGAAATAATTCAACATTTTCGATATTATTCGAGTTTTGTTTGACCAAACCGAAATTTTCAGTTTTTTGGATTAACCGAAATTTCCGCTGGTGGCTCTCAAATGTTCCGGAAATCTTATTGCAATGGTTCTTTTTGTTTGGCCGATGTACACGTTGTCGCAGTTTTCGCATTGTATTTGATATATACCTGAGCTTTGATGTTCTTTAATTTTATCTTAATATTTTTCTATGGAGTCTTCACTTTCAAATCGTTTCTGGTGACTATGGAGATGTTGTGTTTTTTGAGGACATTCACCCGCTATTTGAATATGGTGGGTAGAATGGGATTGATAAGAATTTGTTTTCCATTTTAAGAGGTTTTAAAGTTGTGGCTTCTTTTAAATATTTCCTTTGTTTCCTTTATAACCGTTTAAGCTGGCTATTTCGTATATTGTGTGTAATTATTTTCTATAGTTTTCGCTGTTCTTTGGAATGAATATTAACCTGTTTACCATGCTGTTGAATGCATGCTTTTTTATACTGAGTATGGTGGAATGCGTCTGATGTGATGTAGAAGTTTAGATGTTGCTCGCTCTTGGTAATAGTTATTTCAAGGAAGTTTAGCTTATTCTTCTCTTCTTCTTCTACTGTAAATTTAATTGATGGATATACGGCGTTGATCATCGAGTGTTCTTTTTGTTTTTCTCCTGTTTACTATTGCGAAGATGTCGTTTACATATGCCATATTCTCGGAAAGATTGGTGTTCTGCTGAGTTCTTTTTTCAATAAATGACATATATAAGTTAGCTATGAAGCTGGATACCGGATTTTCCATGGCTACTCCATTAGATTGTTTATAGTATTTCCCTCTGAACTGTGTTTGCTGGAATTTTCCTTTTTAATAGGCGGTTTTCTAGGTACTCAAGATTATACCAACCTTTCCGAGAATATTGCACCGATATGTGGAAAACATCTTCGCAATAGTAAACTGGAGAAAAATAAAAACAACACTCGAAATGATCAACACAGTACATCCTCAGGAAGAGGGGGATGCGCTAAACTCCCTTTAAATAACTATTACCAAGAGCGAGCAATATCTAAACTTCAGTATTTATAGGAAACTAACGCATGCACCGAGATACATCACGTCAGACTCATTCCATTTTTTCAAAATCATTTGACGACTACCGAGCGTTTTTTTATTTTAGAAATTATTCTAGAATTCTAAGTTTATTCGAAATTTTTTCAGAATATCAAGATTATTCAACAATTCTAACATTATTCGAGAGTTTCTATATTTTGTGAGGCTTTTCAAGATTTTTACACTAATTCGAGATCTATTCGGCATTGAGCCGTAATTCGAGATGTTAAACAATTTTTTGGATTATTCGAAATTTCAGATATAATTCGAGTTTTTTAGTTGAATTACCCTTATAGTATTGAGTTACTTGATCATACAGCGACGAGTTGCTTGGTATCGAAGTTTTCAATTTGGTTAGATTATTTTTTCCAGATTTACTTTTTAATTGCGTAGTATTGCCTGACAATGTTATGCACAACTGAAATTACAGATTATTCAACATTCCTAATGATGTCCTGATTTTTGAAGATAGAATTGTAAATGGTGCATTCAAAATTTTTTGTCATTATCGCATTCGCGGACACTTTTTTCACCAGAAGTTTTGCAGAATGACACATATTGTAACTTCCGAGATATGAAAAATAAAACTGTCGGATAAACATCAAATTACTAGAAATGTGATTCTTAGTCCTTTTAGACAAGTTTTACCGTTGTTTTTAAATGACGGTATTGTCCATTTAGAAGAAATAAATTGGTCTCAAATGAAAGACGGCAAATGCCGACTAGTCGGCTAATCCCGTCTTGTCCTGTAAGATAGAAAATATATGTCAGGCGTTTACAAGACGACATATGCCGACACGGAAATCTACAGAAAAAAAAAAATTTTAATTTCAAAAACTTATATTTTAAAACCATTAAAATTAATTTAAAATACATTCATTTGTAGCAAAACTGGGTAAAAATTGAAAATAATATAAACAACGTATAATTCAAGCAAATGATACTTTGCAAAATTTTGTGACTACTTAGTTTGCATGAAATTTTTCGAAGCAATTACCAGCACAAAGTGCAGGGAATGAAGGGCAATTCTTACATCGATAAGATGCCTCTTTGCGAGTTTTTGTTTTCGCGCATTCCTTGCATCTTAAATAAACAGCTTTACGTTTTCGATTTTCGGGAACTGGTATTTTTTCCATAACTTTTGTAACCGTTTTAGAGAGGCGTATCATGGCTTTAAATAGTACATCTTGAAATTGTAGGAAGCTTTGATTTGAGCCAGTAGTTTTCTTGTACAAAAAGTAGGAGTTACAGGTGGTTATATCCAATAAGTGAAACATCACTTTTTTATACCAGCGAATGGTTTTTTTTGGTGATGAGTAATATGATACCATCTGGTCACTTCTATCCACTCCCGGCATGCATTTGGTGTAGGTGGCTATTTGTTCAGGTTTTATGAACGCTGTACCATGTCTATTTCGAACTTCAATCATTTTGCGATGAATGGTTGTTGTGATACAAAGAACGTCGCGTTTATCCTTCCATTTCGAAACTTATACGTTTCCCTTCCGTTTCGAAATAAATCCTCCTCTTGTGAGTTTTTTGCTTATTACTTTCACAGGATTTCACCTTCTGTTCGATCGAAGAGTTCCTGTACAGTGGGATTTCATGGATAACAGTGTGTTGCAAAGTTCTATACTGTTATAGTAGTTATCCATAAAAACATGATGTCTTTTTTGTAAAAATAGGTCCATAAATCGACTTACTATAGAACTCACTTTGCGTTGTCCCAGGTCTAAATTTAGCAATACGACAGTTCCTTGTTGCTGGACGGTTAATTTCACAAAGTTTTTTACCATAAGCGTTTGTTGATTCGACGAGCATTTCCAAAATTATTGGATTAAAAACTTGCTCAAAAACTTGTACTGGTGTTGCGCCAGGCTGAATTTCAATTTGTACAGCGCTACTGCTCGCATCAAAAGAAAAATGCGGTATTTCTTTAACGTCATCCATCCATTCTTCACCCGATTCATCGACAATAGGTTCACCTAAATCTTCTTGTTCTGAATCATTTTCGATCTCGGATATTTCGTCCCCTCGATCCGAATGATTTAGTTCAATATTTGGATTTTCCATATTACTCATTTCGTCACTATCGCATATTGATGGTTCATATGTCGGATCATCTCCAAATCCACCATCATCACAAAAAGGATTGATATATGAACCATCATCATTGCTTGGGCAATCGTCGTATAATTTCCTTAACCTTTCTCTAGATGCTTCATACTCTTCTGTCATATTGGACATTTTAAATTATATCTACAATATTTACTCCTTTTTAAAATGTATTACCAAATAGTTAACCTAATTTTATTACTTACCACGAAGATTTTACCTAGTCGGTATTAATACTTTCAAAATAAAAATAACAGTATTTCACACTTTTTGAAAAAACAAAGTTGTTGATCGTACCATAATATTTTTACTACTGATAACTATATGGATCATTGACGGTATATGCCGTCTTGTTTTTTCCCGAAAACAAAAATATATAAAAAAAACTATGAGACATTTATTTATGTGGTTTCCCTATTTCTTTGAAAAAATTGCATTTGTAGTATTTTTTATAGGGACTGAAACGCATTTGTTGTCGGTAATTCCCGTCTTGTCCTATGAGGTATTTTTTAAATGTCGGCATATACCGTCTTGTCCTGCGCAATGGAGCTGGTACTGTCGGTATTTACCGTCTTGTCCGCGAATGCGTGGTTGAGATTATTCATACTTTTCGTCTTGATATTTGTCGAAATTTGCAACTGTTTCGCAAAGTTGCTTGATGTAACTTAATAAGTAATAAATCGAGCTTCTCAAGCTTTTCATATTCTCATTACATGAAATTTTACAAGAATATTTGTTGAGACTTCCCCGTGGAAATAATTTTGGATTAATCCAGGTATTTCGAACATAACTCGATAGTTTCGAGGTTTCATGGACGATTATTCATGATTTTTGAGATTTTTGAGTTTACATGCTCGTTGATCACACAGAATATTCAACATTATCGATGATGCGTGGTAGTTCTTCGAAATGCCAATTTTCTATATTATTCACATTTTTTGATATTATTCAATGTTACCTAATAATTCATTAGTGACGAGTTGCTGATTTAAAAAAATTGCTTGAAAGTTGATGGGTATAACAAAATTAAAATGTGACATTCAAAGAAGAGATAAGAATAATGAATTAGTTTGAAAGAATACTGATTGCCGATTGGTTATGTTTCGTTCAAAAAGCTGATGTTAAATTAAAAAAAATATTTGTGCCTTGCGCATTTCTTTCCTTTCCTTCGCTGTAACTTTTCTCCCGCGCAAGGAGTTTAAATATCGGACATCTGGCAACCCTAAAACCGAATGTCCATTTTATATGCAATTTTGAGGACGCCAGTTTGTTTTTAAATTTTGTTGACCTCAAAACTATAAAAAGCGACCGCAGAAAAAGTTATTGTATATGAAAAGTGTTTTTCGGATTTTCCGAGGCAGAAATTGGGAACCGTTTAAAGAAAATTATTGACTTTGATCTAGGTACCACATAGAAGATAAAGCAAAAGGGACCATCAAAATTTATGCTTCGAGCTCCTCACACGAAACAACAGTCCATTTTTACCTTTAATGACAGTTGTTATGCAGTTTTGAAGCAGGCAAAATCGTTGAGGACAGCCAGAAACGTGCTTACTTTTTTATTCTGGGCCGGCGACGAAGTTTTTGAGCTGCTCGAAAATTTATTCGGAGCAGAAAATCTCTCAGGTATAACATTCAAAGAGCTAATTGATAAACTAAATGAGAACATTTGTTATCTAAAACTCATATGGTAACCGCACGTTGAAACCTACATAATCATACACCGAATGGTTTGCTGATTTACGGAGTATTGCCCGTAATTGTTTAATTATCAAAATTCGATTTAGCTCCCACTGGTAATCTAGATAATACATTTGCATTCCCGTGTTTCAGTGTTGGTTTGTATTTTATATCGTAATTATAACTGCTGAGAATGATGCCCATCTCACTCCAATCGGTGGCAATTGGTCGTTCACCTACATCTAGAAACTGTTGTGAAATTACTGCTTCGACTCCTATTCAGATGCATCTGGCAATTCTGCTTGAAAAGGCATTAATTGCACCGAGTTTAATAAAGCGGATTTAGTTTAGTAAATGCTGAAATTTGTCTGTCAATCCAAATACATTTCTTGTTTACCTATATCTGGCATATGGCCATTTAATGGCTTCTTGGCGCTTTTCCGCTGGAGGATACCTATTGCGCTTATGATGTGTTCCAAATGCTCTATTTGATGATCACACGCACGGTTTTCAAATTTTTTAAGTGCTCGTCGTCGGTTTTTCCAGTTACCAGAATATCTTCTAAATAAGTCGTACAACCAGAAATTTCCAAAACCAATTCCTCCATGAATCGTTGCAAAATACTTGGAGCACAAGCTACCTCAAACGGTATACGTTGATATTCATACAAGCCAAACGGTGCATTTATCGTCATCAGCTTTTTAGAATCATCAGCTAGAGAAATTTGGAGATAAGCATCTCTTAAATGTTGTAATTGGTGAAAAATTTCTTGAATAATCCGCTGAAATTGGGTAATTTTAAAATTCCGAACATGACCAGACGAATAATATCTTCTCTTACCATTTCGGCTTGTGAAGCGGTCGGGCTTTTACAATTTATTTACAACTACAATTTTCGAGTCCCATAATATCGAGTCATATTTCTGTTTATTCCATTTGACGTTGACTTATAAACTTCCTAGCAGCGGGACATCATAGCCACCAGGCTGGCGCGCTGAACGTTTGATAGCCAAACACACCGACTAATCTACATATCTGCTCTAGTATCGACTTGAAATGATTAATTATGATTGTTTATATTTAAATTGATTGACAATTTTTTGTTGGATAGCGTCAATGTTGAAGATTAATTTTCACACAATGTAAATACAATTTCGAACAAGTCATCAATGGCATGGCAAGAATGAGTAGATTGTTGACAGATAGCGTTTTTCGATGTATTTACGGACGACTATTCGCGTGTTTTGCTATTATTTTGATCACCCCATAACGCTTAAGAGATCCTGAAATGACTGAAGCAACTCCGCCCAAAAGATCAGAACGACCCAGCAGCAAACTGTATGATTTCAAATCCAATTCTGATTAATTTTGATGCTATGGTGGCTGATGAATGAACTAAATTCAAATATTATGAACCATCATTTGAACTAAGAAAATTATGTTACTTGAATTTGATGGTTAGTGATTTCGATAGTATTTGTTGATGATATCGATTTTTCTGACGACTTCTGCAACGGTTGTTTCAATTTTTTCATTTACGAATCAGACCTAACAATTTGAAGGACTTCTTCGAGTGTTGGATTATTTTTGGGGGTGTGAAAAAATATCATGTTGCGAATGAAAAAATCACAAGTAATAGCCAAATTTACGCTTCACGATTCCACATTGTCTACGATGGTATCATACATTAAGAATGGATGGCCTGAAAATTTAACGGAAACAGACATTGATAATATTGCTCCTTATTTCAAAAGAAAATTCGCTGTTCGTTTAAGCTCTAATATTGTCTTCCTCTTGAATAGATTTTCTTAGGATAGTCGTACCCCATAGACTTGGGCCGACCGTGCTGGATTTGCTACATTAAACAAATGGCACGAAGGTACTGCTGCTTTCCGTCGATTCAAAAGAAAATTAATGAAATGGTTTCCCGTTGCAATATTTGTCAATAGTCAGCTAGCAGTCCTAAGAGAAAATTTAGTCAATAGTCTGAACCAAACCGACCTTGGGAGCGAGTTAATAACAATTTTGCCAACTGATATTTTTGGAAAGATGTGGCTAATATGTGTGGACACTTTTTTAAAGTTATCATATACAATTCATGTTCTAAATATCAAAGAATTTGGCACCGTTTCCTCCAGCCTCTATTAAAAGAGCAGGAAGAATTGTCAGAACGTTAAAAGAAAAATTTTCGAGAAGCAAAGCTGATGGCGAGAGTACATCCTACAACTGATCCAATTACCGGTAATTCGCCATCTATATTAATGCTCGGAAGATAACCATGCACAACCTGTAGTACAATCTAATTCCCGAAGAACACTCAAAAAATTATTCGAATGGTGGTTCCAAGTTCCAACCAAAACAGGAAGCCTACATAAAAATATTTTCGAGGGGGGAAACCTGGATTACCGATGTAATTATTAAATCTATTGGCCGAAGATGAATATCAAGAGAACACCTAAAGAGAGTTGCAAGCGTCATCAAAATCAATTTCGAGCTATAGCAACCAACAAAGCTGAACTTAATATGTAAACTAACTGTAGATGTAAACTAACTGAAAAACATCATCATTTGAAAAGTTATAGAGACTAGGTGCTTAGGTTTGGTTAGGTTTGGGTGACGGTCCACTAGGACCAGGTATAGACACAAAAATGGTCCGTAGCCATACCACGAATAATTGTTTCCTCCAACTCATTGGAACCATTTTGAGCTTTTAACAAAGCACAAGATATTCCTGACGTACATCCTACAGAGGTCCATCAGGTTCTTGAAGAGGGGTGCTCTTAGAAATTTTAGTTTGTTTCGTGCCAGACGAGGGCAGTTGCAAAGAAGATGAAGTACTGTCTCTTTCTCCTCTTCGTCCTCGCGACTACGACAGTAGTCATATGAGAAGAAACCAAGTCTACTCGCATGCCTCCCTACAAGATAGTGCCCCGTAATCACTTCAATAACCACACGGATCTAACTTCGCTGAAGTGAGATCAGCTGTTTAGATCTCGCCAAGTCCAACTTTGGCTAGACCTGCCGAGTTATTACGCATCAGATGATATTTGACCATCTGTCATTCGTCACCTTGCTAGCTTATTCTTAAAGCAGCAGTTTGCATACCACAAGAGACATGTCAATAACCTTTCTGCTTTCTCAAAAGTAGTCCGTTGTACCTCATCGAGCCAGTTCATAGACGTTTATATTTCTTGTACTTATGAAATGTCCTAACACCCATAAAATGTAGATGTTGAACTGATCTGTCATCTCGTTAAGAGATGAGAGACAGTTCTGGACAACTTTCGACGTGAGAAGGTGTGATTGAAGCGCTTTAATGGCAGCCGGACTGTCCGTATATATGCGAATATCACAAACCGATATTACATTATACCTCAACCAGTCTACGACTTCCTTTATGGCAGTTACTTCAGCTCAAAAAATGCTACAGTAGTCGGGGAAACGGAAGGAGAAATTTAATAGAAGTTCCTCGCAGAACACACCAGCCCCGACTTTCTCGTCAGGTTTTGAACCATTAGTGAAGAAGTTTATAACTCCTGGCTCCAAAACTGCATTCATCATCCAGTCCTCCCTGGATGGGATCGTAGTCCGGAACTTTGTGTCAAAAGATAGTGACGGGACAGTATAGTCGGTGGTCTTGGGAATTTGTTTATTGCACAAAATAGATGAGTGTCCTGAATTGTTGCAGGTCCAGATTACAGTCGTATGGCAGTTCAAGCTCAAAACTAGCAGAGTCTCCAGTGCCTGAGTGGATGTGCTCCTCAGTGCACCACTGATCCACAGAGAGATTGTTCTCTGAACTTTTGTCAAAAGCTTTTGATTGACAGTTTTGTCCAGAGTAGGTCACCAGACTATTACCCCATACAGACTATAGATCTGACTACTGTGGTATAAAGCCAATGTACGAAGCGGGGCTCTAGCCCCTTCCCAATGGCAGTTTTGCAAGAGTATAGCGCTACCGTAGCTTTCTTTACCTTTACCAAAATTTTAAATTTTAAATTTAATTTGCTATCCAAAACGAGATCCAGCAACTTCACTTCATCTGTAAAAGTCAAGCTAAACCTATTTGAAGTGGGAGGAACGATATGAGGAAGTTTATATTTCCTAGAGAAGAGAATCAATTCGGTTTTGTGTGGGTTCACATTCAACCCACATCCATTGGCCCATAACGAAAGAATGCCCAGGGAATTTTGCATAAGCTTTCTAAGAGTGCCGGGATATTTTCCACGGACACCAATGGTATTTAGTATAACAAGATCATATTACGGTTTCCGTTTATGTCTTACGTAAATTTTCCAAACATTTTTCGCAATTTAAAAAAACCGGCCAAAAATAGTAAGTATGTAAGAAATAGACGGAAACTGTAATGTGATCTTGTTATACTAAACACCCTTACTCTATGTAACTTTTCAAATGATAATGTTCTCATTTTAGGAAAGTTTAGGTTTGGGCTCATTGTGGGCTATATTTATTTTATAAAGTATATAATTTGAATCGCGTTTTCTTCTTTATACACTTTATACAGTGCTGATTATTAGTTAATCCGAATAGCTTTTCATGTATTCCACGAATACATAAAAAGCTATTTAAATTTTGGAAAAACTTTCAAAACAAGCTTTGGCTTTTGAGTCAGGCAGACGTCCTTTTTTTATATGTTTCTTTAAAGTTAGTTAATTATTTTTTCCTGGGACACATCGAAATCGATTTAAAATTTCGTTAACTATATTGGAATGGGGACCGCCTGCCTATGGGGACTGATAACGCAGTAAATTTTGGCATCAGATTTTTAGAAAACATCGAAAAATTGTCTACACGCAAGGTTAAAGCACACTGGAACAATTATAAGCTTAAACTGTGATGTAACCTTATATGCAACCTCTTCTTATTTCTTGCATATTGGACACTTTATTGTGAATGAGCTTATGCTCAAAATAAAGTGTTTCAAAATTTGTATTGTAAATTAATAAATAATAATAATAATAATAAAAGAAAATGAACAGCACAAAGATTTATTACGGTCGCTTTGAAATAGGCACAATAAAAAAATGTTGATATGGACATTTTTTTTTTTTTGGCGCGGGAATTTCTAGTACACCTTCCAAATTTGTATACGTCATACAAATATCCATTCACAACATAAAATCAATACAACATTTTATTATTCCATTTAATTAGCTGGCTATTAATAAAACTTTATTAATAGTAAAATAAGCGTTATGTACGAGGGGATAAATTTGTACAAAAAGTTTTCGATGCTTTAAATAATAAAATTTTATTAAATGTAATCGTTACTGTATGAGCATTATTTATTATTATTATTATTGCTGTTATTTATTTATTATAAGTTTTAGTAATTTTCAGGTCACGTATTAATTGCGTTTGAACTGAATGGAACGATAAAGAAAGGTCAAATAGGGACGGAAAAGTTTAAGATAAAACGAAAAGGTTTACTGTTGTTAAAAAGTTGGAATGGGAAAACCAAATTTTTTTTTTTTTTTTTTCGAAAGGTTGATTTTTTGTATACCTCTGGTATATTGTTAATTTACCAAAATTTTAACCACTGTACACACTATATGGTCAGTGAAAATATCATCCGACCTCAAATCAAGTGTCATTGTATTCTTTAAATTTTCGTAAAGATATTTCGTCCAATATTCAATAACCTCACAAAATGCGATAATTTTCGAACACCACCAACATGAGTTTACACTACATACTTCAACGTTCCACTACTTTCAAAAATAAAAATATTGTCACTTTGCACAAATAAACAATTACACGTCGCGCCAACCACCTTGTATTATTTACATCTTAAAACACTAATTACTATTGATATTGCTCTTAGTGCTCTGATTTTATTTTTGGCATAATGCCCGACCGTCTGGGGTCTTCTTTACCGTATATAAAATACACAAAAGTAATTAGATGATTTTTTTTTTTCGAATTATGTATGTTATTAGAACAAAATACATTTGCATTTGCAAATTTTTCTTCATTTTTTCTCCACCAGTGACACATTTGAATTTTGTCAACCGCAAATTCATTATTTGGTTGAATTTAAAATTTTGTCGGATCTCTAATATGTATGTACGAAAAAATGTTTAACCAACTCGATATCTTGATGTGATGTTATTTTTAATAACAACAAGTTTAAACTTATCTATATTTACTTACAGATGTATGTATATTGAGCGCAAAAAAAAAAATATCAACTCGTTAAACTCTTAAAGAGACTAATCTTTTGTTAAAAATACACATTGTGTGTTTTATCTAAAAATATTTTTTTTTTGATATTGTGGGAAATAGATAACGGATGATAATGATGGCAGTCGGTTTAGAAATGAAAACTCATTAGGGGAATAGGTACATGTAGATACGTTGATTACAGCATCTATATTCTATATCAAACCGTATTTATGTCTCAATTTTCAAAAATGATGTATCATCCTTAAATACACCCTGTCAAAAACAAAATGATTTTATTATTAGTTGATGTTTTTTAGTTCTTAATTAATTAAGAGGTTAAACGTTATATAAATAAACATTCCTCGAATTACCATATGCTTCACACGTTGCCTGATCGATAGTTAAAATTAATTACAAATTTGTATTAGTTGGCACAGTGATTTATTTTATTATTGTAATCTAATATTGTTATTTCAGGGAAGAGATTTGTGCAGTAAAAGAGCAACTTGGAAATGCACACAAACATTAGCGCCAAATTGAAGGTTATTAATTTAGAAAATATATTGTAATAGTCTAATTCTAAAGTATGCAAATTTACGAGAAATTCTTTAGTTGAAATAGTTTTCATTATTAAAGGTCAAAAATTAACAAGACTTTTATTGGTACATAATATGTATACAGTATATACAAAATTATAAGTGAGGAGTATTATTTAACTTTAAAAATGCTTAGTTCTCCGTTCTTAACCAATTTTGATGAAATTCAACATATGCGATGGAAATGGCATTCAAAAATTATTTTTGGATGAAGTTCTGGAATATGGCCAAGTATGATGGAACCGTTTATGATGAAATTCGACAAATACACTGGAAGTCGGATACTAAAATTATTTTCTTGTTGAGGTTTCTGTGAATCATACAGTTGTTGAGGTTTCTTTGAGGCAGCGTAAACATACGATTCCAATTGCTAAACGATCGAACTTATCTCTATAATAGTATTCATGTTCGGTTAGATAGTTGTCTCGCCAATTCTTCGCCTTAAACGTTGAGTCATCAGTTTTTTGAGTAATTTGTGGCAGAGCGGTAAGTTTGGTGGTGTTTAAAAAATAGTGTGTGGCAGACACGCATAGCAAAATTGAAACTACTAACGGTCATTCTCGAATTTAGCCAAGCTCCATCCTACCTGACCATATTCCAGAACTTTATCTTTAAGAAATGGCCATAATAATTAAAATTTGTAAAAGGTTTAATTTGTATTGTAAAAGGTTCAATTTGAATTGCAGAAACTTCAATTTGAAGTGCAAACCCAGTATTAGAAACTATTTGACCGATTTTGATAGACTATTTCTTGTACCGGGAATTTGTTGGTGATAGTTTTAACATTTAGTTTATTAAACTCGATTGCTTGAACGGCTGAGTAAAAAAACGTTAATATTCAAAAATTTGCGAAAATGAGTTTAGAGTTCCATCGTACTCAGATTTCTATAGCGCATCTATTGAACGTATAAACAAAACTATTCCACCTATTTTCATATATAAACGTGATCGTAAAATTTTCATTGAGTGGAAGAAGGGTAATATTCCACTCATTCTCATGAACGCAAGCGAAACCTGCATAAACTAACGGGTCATTTTTTATTTTCAAACTATACTCATTTTTTTATATTTAAGGGAATCCCACAATAAGTGAAGTTTCAGTCGTAATAAAGATTTTATTACTTTTTTAAAGTGTTTCTGTGAGAGGTTTTTATTGGCAACATATTATTGTGACGGTGACACCTAGTGTGTAATAGAATAAGTTAAAATTAATAGCTCAATGTTGAAATGCGGGATTGATAACAAATTGAAAATGCGGGATTGATAACAGATGGCGTTACTAACGCTATACGCATCAGGCAGTACTGTTACTATGTTCATGTCAAAGCTACGTCTTATAGCTTTAATTTTCAGTATGTGTCAATTTGTCGCAGTGTCAAATTCATAGTTTTTTTGAGCTCTCAATATGTCGAGTTTCGTGCCAACAAAACAGCATTTGCGGGAAGTTTTAATACATACCTACAAACGCTGAAATGGGAAGTCTTACCCCACCCGCCGTATAGCCCAGATATTGCTCCTTCCGATTACCACCTTTTCCGATCGATGACACATGGCCTAGCTTACCAGCGCTTCCATTCTTACGAAGAAGCCCAAAAATGGGTCGATGACTGGATAGCAGCCAAGCCGGCCGAATTTTTTCGCGACGGTATCCGTAAATTGCCAGAAAGATGGGAAAAAGTTGTGGCTAGCGATGGATAATTCATTTGTTACCATTTTTTCAGAATAAACGTTCAAAAATAGAAAAAAATCCCGCATTTTCAATTTGTACTCCTAATATATATATATATATATATATATATATATATATATATATATATATATATATATATATATATATATATATATATATATATATATATATATATATATATATATATATATATATATATATATATATATATATATATATATAGGGTAGGACATCTAACTTTTTTTTTTGAACTAGCGGTTATTTTGAGTATGGTAAGGGTTATGTCACTTTTGATTTGACAGAAAGTTAGTTTTATCCTTCCGTTGAACGAAAATGGTTGTGTATTCGCTTGAACAACGCTGGGAAATATTGAAACATTACTTCGAAAATCTTGGCAAAAAAATCATTTTTTCGGATGAGGCGAGTTTCCATCTTGGCGGCTGAGTAACAAGCAGAATTGTCGCATTTGGGGCACGGAGAACCCGCACGTGATCGTAGAGAAGCCGATGCATCCTCAACGAGTGACTGTTTGGTGCGGATTTTGGTCCGGTGGCATCATTGAGCCATTTTTCTTTGAAAAATGAGCAAGGAGCCGCCGTTACTGTCAATGGTGAGCGCTACCGCGCCATGATAAACGATTTTTTGTTCCCGCCACTTGAAGAGGAGGACATAGGCAACGTTTGTTTTCAACAGGATGGCGCTCCGTGCCACACAGCACACGTTTCAATTGATCTTTTGCGCACTGTCTTTGAAGAACGAATTATCAGCCGAAATGCTAATGTGATTTGGCCGCCTCGGAGCTGTGATTTGACGCCGTTGGACTATTATCTTTGGGGTGCCGTCAAAGATAAGTGTTACGCCGATAAACCAGCAACGATTGACGCTCTCAAGAACAATATTCGCATTGCCATTGAAGACATAATGCCGCATACCATCGAAAATGTGCTCAAAAATTGCACCGACAGTATGGGGTATGTCAAGGCCAGCCGGGGCAGTCATATGAATGAAATAGTATTCCATAACTAATCGGAAGGATTGTTCTTTACAATGAAAAAATAAATTTGAAAAAATATTGAGAACTTTTTGTTTTATTGCATTTAAAAAAAAAATGTATTTGGCCCACCCTGTATATATATATATATATATATATATCAATACTGGCAATGTGAACTTGATTTCTAAAAATTTAATTTATTACTTACAGCCCTATATATAGTATTCCTAAAAATGACTTTTACAGTACAACTTATAGTTTAAGCAGTAAAATGTTTTTTTTTTGATTTCTGAAAAATAACATTTTTGGAATATTAATGTTTTCCCACTCAGCCGTTCATTTTCAGTTTTTTGGACGAGCTGAAATTCTTTTTTCTAGAAACTTCGTTTCTCCCTTTTTAAGCATTTTTTTTAGTGTTTTCATTTATTTTATTGTTTCAATAGCATATAGTGTTCATTCAAAAACTATCCAACTGCGCGAATTATTATCGTATTAACGCAGGTATTTTGGGTGCCGCTTTCTACTGTTGCGCTTAGTTTCGCTTAGATTCTCTTACGAAGAATTTATTAACCGAATTTCAATTTTTCTACAATATTTTGTGGAAATCACGAAAGAAAAAATGGCTAATTGAAGAAAATCTCGAAAATAAGAAATCTCGAAAGACAGAATATCGACAAAAATATCTGGACTCACTAAATATTAAGACTATTTGAGCTCCACTTCCAACTTACTTAAAATAATTTTATTACTGCTAAACAGTAATTTTTCTGATACGGTATAAGATCTTATGTAAAGTGTATGTTTATTTAATGAGACGTATTTTCATTGTAGCTTCGATCCAACGAAAGCTACAACACCAAGAAACGTTCGATAAATTGAAATCGCCGAAGAAAGAAGGTTGTAACATTAATAAGCAGGCAGACTATAAGTAAAGTTAGTGCTCAGTTTTGAACTAACACCTCAAACAAATACAGTATACATAAGAGGTGGTACGAAGAGTTGGGTTAGCATTGAGGAATCCGGATTGCTTCTTAAATGCATTCATTTAAATTCAGCTGCAAACGCCCCTCTTTATTCAGTGATCCTGCTCTGATCTAATGGCTACCACATTCAACATGTTTAAAGGGAGAAACCTTGACTTATATGTATGTTACTAGGGGGCGAATTCCGGTTCCACGACTAACGAGAATGAGCAATTACTCGATCTTTTGTTCAACTAACCTTTTCTCAAACTCATCAAAATTCCGATTCCCTTATTGACGCATGGAACGGTGTACTCCAGCGGACAAAAGTGAAATATGTGATAGGATATAATAAAAATTTGCCCCATGGAGTTATATCGAAATTCTTACTATTGTTACTTCTTACAATTTTTTTTAAAAATAAGGATCATTACAGAAAAATTTACTTTAGGAAAATTAGTAAAATACCAATTATTTGTCAGTTATTAAAATAAATAAAATGTTTAAAACGTTTTTTTCTAAAATGGCCACCGATTAGAAAGGTTGTCTGTATCGTTTGGATGAATAAATAAAATTATAATTTAATGGCATATAGGCACAAACAATTAGTTGTACAGTTATTAATATAGGGCTAACTGTTTAGCCTAGGGCTAACTATTTCGAAATGTTAGAACAGGTAAATCTAAATCAGACTAATCCGTCTAATTGACTAGGGCACTAACTAATATGTGGATACCACCATATATGTGAAGTTAACCCAGGATCCAGCATGAAATAATTTGGTTCATTTTACATCTAAAGCGTAGCTATTCTAAAAAAGTGTAGATGTTGGAGAAAATGTGGCATCCCCCGAAAACCAATTTAAGTGAAATGAAACAAAATGAGAATTAAACTTGAATATTAAATTTTATTTTACTAGATTGTTTTTGATTTTTATCTTATTTTTCATAGTGTAGCGTATTTTGGTAGCGCTTTAAATTCTATTCCGCCATTACCAGAGATAAAGCCTTATAGTGACCGAACTAAAAATCTCTCGGATTGAGGCTGTAGGGTTTTGAGATTGGCATAATAACGCCTTACTTCTGACAAAAAATAATCGAAATCGTTCGTAGCAACTTGCCGAAATTCGAAAATGGGCTGGAAATACACTACGATTTTAACATTTTATTTCACTGGTTCTGCTGTATTGACCGAACCAAAATTCTCTCTGATTGAGGCTAAAGAGTTCTGAGATAGGCGTACCAACGGCTTACTCCTGCTAAGCACTAATAGAAATCGTTCCGAGGCAACTTGCCGAAAATCGTAAATGGGCTGGGATTAGCTAAGGTTTTAACATTTTATTCCACTCGTTCTGCTATATTGACCAAGCTAAAAATTTCTCGGATTGAGGCTATAGGGATTTGAGACGGACGTACCAACAACTTACTCCTGATAAAAATTAGTCGAAATTGTTCCGTGGCAACTAGACGAAATTCGAATATGGGCTGGAAATACACTACGATTTTAACATTTTATTTCACTAGTTCTGCTGTATTGACCGAACCAAAATTCTCTCTGATTGAGGCTAAAGGGTTCTAAGATGGGCGTACCAACGGCTTACTCCTGATAAGAACTAATTGAAACCATTCCGTTGCAACTTGCCGAAAATCGTAAATGGGCTGGGAATAGCTAAGGTTTTAACATTTTATTTCACTCGTTCTGCTGTTTTGACCAAACTAAAAATCCCGAGCATTGAGGCTATAGGGATTTGAGATGGGCGTACCAACACTCGTTCTGCTATATTGAACAAGCTAAAAGTCTCTCGGATTAAGGCTGGCTATAGAGCTTTGAGATTGGCATACTAATACCTTATTTCTGACAAGAAATAATCCAAATCGTTCCGTGGCAACTTACCGAAAATCGAACATGGGCTGGGCATACGCGTATTGACCGAACTAAAATTCTCTCGGATTGAGTCTATAGAGGTTTGAGATGGGCGTACCAACGGCTTACACCTGATAAGAATTAGTCGAAATCGTTCCATGGCAACTTGCCGAAAATCGAAAATGGGCTGGGAATACGCTTCAGTTTTAACATTTCATTTCACTCGTTGTACTTTATTGACTAAAATTCTCTCGGATTGTGGCTATAGAGTTTTGAGATGGCGCACTAACGGCATACTCATGCAACTTGCCTAAAATCGAAAATAGGCTGGGAATACGCTTCGTTTATAGCATTTTATTTCACTCGTTCTGCTGTATTGACCGAACTAAAATTCTCTCGGATTGAGGCTATATATAGGGTTTTGAAATTGGCATACTAACACTTTATAAATATCACCACATATAGATTTATTTTCGTGTACAGATGATGATTTTTAAAGAAAATTTCAATCGGCAAACGGAGTTTTCCATCAATAAATGGAATCGCTGTTGACATCGATGGAAGGATAAATGAAATTTTCCTTAGAAAAATTAAACTTTTCATTGGAAGTTAGAATTTTGCATCAGGAAACGGAATGTTCCATTAGAAAATAAAAATGTTAAATAGAAAATAGAAGTTTCCGAAAAAAGTAATTTTCCTTCGAAAAAGGGAATTCTCCATTCAAAAACAGAATTTTCCGATATAATTTTGATTCAATTTGTAATAATTAGGATCGGGATATTTGGCCTTAAAAATATCGACCTAGTTCCAAAACCGCCTTTAGGGCGTGTATGTGTTATATTTCTAACTATAGGCAGCAAAGCAACGAAAAACTGTGGCCCGATACAAATTTTCGATTCCCGCAACTATTCGCTACTGTATTCCTGTATTAATTACGTTAAATTTGTGAAGCACACCGTGTTTTGGGCTAGTGCGCAATCGTAAATGGTTAGCAATTTGAAACTTCACCTATGGCAACAGTTTAAATGTTAGTTTTACGCAAAATCTTTGGACAACGAGTTGCTTAATATACCCACACACCCACTCCCACGCTCACATCTACAACCACACCCACGTTCAGACCTACAACCACATAAGGCAGAGTTCTTCTTTCGGTTCAAGTCACATGTAATTTTCAACAGTTAACAAGTTTTTTAAATATAAGAAAGTTTTGTTAGGTTATTTTAAAAATAGATAAACGAGAACGGCTCCCGCCTCCAAGCCTATAATTTGACGATGTACAGAAATTCCAACTATCAAAGAAATTTGAACAATTTAAAAAAAAACTGTGTTTTTTTAATAATTTTTCAAAAACTAAAATAGAGAAGTCCTCAAAGCAGCTTAACATTGGTGCTCTATGCGAAGGATTATTAGACGTTATGTACCCTCCTTTTGTTTTCTTATTGGAGTTGATTGTAATTAATAAAAATTGAATAGAGTCTTCTGGCTCTTTACTTAGTATTTTTGGGGATTTTTATTCTAAAAAAAGATGGAAGGTTGCTTAAGAACAGTTGCGAACCCGTGGTTAAACTGAAACAATTTCCCAAGTTTCACATAAAAGATTCAAACTTTTCTGAAAACGTATGTATTTTAAGCTTAACGAATTAATTTCCGCCAAAAAGTCATAATTTTTTGTTTAAACTAAATTTAATAGAATAACGAATGGTAAACAATAAAAATACTTGGAAAGATTATAATAATTTACACAATCATATCTCATTTCGCAATTATTGTTATTTTATTTATTTTAATAATCCATAATCTATTAATTTAAACAGTATGTGCAGTATGCGGCATCATGCAAATTAAAATATTAAGACACTATATCTACATTCCCACATATCACCAACACAAAAAATATTCGTACAGTTTTGCCTAAAAAAAAAATCCGTTTCTTCAACGTCTACTCTCAGGAACAACCAAAAGCACACAAAAAATTTTTAATCATCCCCTCGAAAGCTCTAAAACTCTTTTATAATCATTTCATTATTTTATATTATGTGCACCACCGTATACGTAACGTAGATAACATACACAATCTAATACCTAAAATTTTTGTGTAATGAAAAATTAAATTAAGTCCCGCGAGTGGGTATTTCACGTCTCATTGTGTATACTCTTCGTATATAAAATACATATAAGTAGATACATATGTATGTATGTGAAATCATATATAAATACATAAACATATAATATGCAAACGCAAAAAAAATGCTCGTGACCTAATTACCTCTTGCAAAATGTTTTGTGTTCCCATGCATTACAAATTAATTTAATATTTTTTTGCATTTGATCGACTCTTTGCTATGTTGTGTACGTAATTTGTTCATAAACACTATGCTCTTGTACACGTATACATTTATAAAACGTATAAAATATGCATCTAAAACAAAAAATGTTTGTTGGTTTTTTTTTCTGTGTTGAATGCAATTATTTTTATTTTTCGAAATTGTAATTTGGGATGCAACAAAATTTCAAAATAACTAACCGAACCAAGAAAGTGCCAATAAAAAAAATGGTTCACGGTTTGTTTATATTAAAAATTGCATTTAATTAATGAACACTTGTAACAGGTCAAGTGCAATATTTTAGTACAGTATACACAGGTAAAGTACACGGTACATTGAGTATTTTGCTGAGCACACCGCTATTCGTAGCGTTTTATTGTTTTCTGCGGAAGTTTTGAATGTTTGTTGAATAATTCTGAATTGTAGTTGTTGTTGAGCTTATTTAGCATGAAGCTGTTTAAATAAATTTCATTATACTTCGCGAGTTTCGAAAAGGATGCGTTTTTAAATAAATTACATTAAACTCTTCCAGAAAACTCTACTTTTATTATTGAGTTTGTTCATTTTTTTATTTATAGTATATTATAAATAATTTAGTATTAAAAGGAAAAGCACACATGGAAACAAAGCAATCGAAACAAAAATAAATAATGAAAAGCTCTTAAATGTTTTCAAAGAATTTCCACCTCATGCTTACACATTCTATTTTGAGCAGTAGCTCATTTACAATAAAATGTACAGCACGAGGTGAAATAATATTAAAATTGAATAATAATAACAGAGTTAATAAAAATAAATTAAAAAACTACGTATTGCCCATCAATCACGCCACTCCAAAAATTTTGACCTAAATAATTTTGCCGATCCTAATCTCTTAATTTCCAATGGAATTGAATTCCAAAGGGAAACTCCCCTAACATAAAATGACGTGTTTAACGACCTACAACAATTTTTAGCCGGAATTAGGCGGAAGTTAGAGGAATGAAACCTACTAAACATTAATTTCCTATATAGATAACAAGGCTCCTTAGCTTTGAGAAGTTTAAAAATAAAAAGACAAACGCGAAATTCGTAAAAAATAGATAAACTACATTCTAAAACAAGGCTAGATTTTATCAGTTGTCAATCCATATAGTCAATCCATTTTCGCCGGTTGTGTTTCGTAGATAATTCTTAAGGCGCCTGAGAGCCCTGCAACCTTCCAATTGAAAAGATTATCGAGCTTAAAAGTCTTACTAAAAGTTTAACAAATATTTTGTGATAATTTTTTTTATTATACTCGTAGGTAGAAGTGTTTAAGATTTATCTGACAATCTTTCAAACATTTTAATTAACTTCGCATAGGTTGTCGAATTTCCAGCTTCGTACAGTTCAATCTTTGAGAGGGAGACAAAATTTTTTTGACATGATAGTTATCTCAAAAAGTGTTTTTTTTAATAAAAATACTTTATTTGAATGAATATATAGAAACATGAGATTCATAAAATTAATAAAATTCTTAAGATTCGCATGATGCAAAAGATTTGTTTAAGTTCATAGAATTGAAAAATTCAAATAAAACTAGTAAGTACACTACACTTGGGTGCAAAAAATTCGAGGATGGGAGACGATGCCTCAAAATTTGGTGAAAACTTTGGTGAAATCGATGAAATATCGAGTGGAAGCTGCCATTCGGGCTAGGGGAGGGAATACTTCCTATTAATAAAACTGTTTTTTTTTGCTGATTTCCATGTTTTAATTAGATTTTTATTACTAATTTTCATGCAGATAAATTCACAAAAAACCTGTACTTCAGATGTTGACCCCAAAAATTACTTTGTTGACACGGTATAAGTACAAAAGTGGTACCACTGGATAGGTGTTGAAATAGACTTTGAATCTGCATTCAAGAAAATTAAACAAACATTGGATTTTTTGGTATTTTTGAAATTTTGGTGAAAATTTATCAATGTGCGGATTTTTTGCACCCAAGTGTAGATTTAAACGATCCATGAGATTCATAAAATTAATAAGATCGATAGGATTAATACGATTCATTAGATTAATTAAAGCTTTATGTAGGTTTAGGATTCTTAGGTAAAAAAATATTTTTTTTGGGAAATCCAAACCAAAAATTTGTTGGATACTTATTCTTTTTAGAACAAAAGCGAATGAACCCTATATATTACCACATATTTTTAAATATTTTGGCGGATATTTTCACTTATTTTACGTTTTACCACATATTTTATATGATTTTTTCCAAATATTTTTACTTTTCTTCAAGAATAACGTAATTCGATTTTCATATAGCTTAAAATTTGATAAAGTAAAATATTTTATAAGGCAAATTTTAAATTTAGGCCAAGAAATATTATTTTTAGAAGTTACAAATACTTTGGCCTAAACTCCCCTAATTAAAATACCATATCTCAATAGTTTACTGCGCATTTTTTTGACGATCCGGAGTTCTTCTAGAAAAGCAGATTTTGTGATTGTTGGTTTTTATTCGTTCACGTATGTGTCTGATCAAAAATTTAATACTATAATCCACGTTGTGCCATTTATCTGATTTAGGCAAAATATTGAAATCTATGAAACAGAATTTATCGGAATTTATAAAAATCAAACAAACTTTAAAATTCCTTAAACTATAAGAACGTGGCAAATGCAATTCCACCCCATTTATGCACTTCAGCAACAGATTTAATGTTATTCATATTCAAAATGGGCTCGAACAAAAACCAATTTTTAATCCGCAAAAATTTCAAGTTATTATATGTTTGAGGGAAATGTTGAATGTAAATTTGATTACGAATTAAATGAAATTAAAATTAAATTTAATTTGATTTGGTAAATTACAAATCGATTTCGAATTACAATTAAAACACGATGGATTTGACCAAAATTAGGGGGAAATCAAAAGGTAACAAAATTAGCTTCAATTCTAAATTGAACGTAATGATTATGAATGAAATTTTAAGAAGAATAATTAGGCAAAATTTTAAACCTAATTTAGAAATGAAATTAACTCAGAATTCAAACATGAATTTTAGTAAAATATTGAGTGTCATTTACATAAGAAAAGTTAATATAATGTTTGCCAACAAAGTTTGTGAATTTCAAAATATCGTACATAAAATCAGAATTTCGAGGAAAAATCTGAATGAGAATTTGAATTTCCAAATGAAAATGAATACTACATAGATTTGAATAACATCTCGTGTGTAATATGAATCTTTGGTATAAATAGAGTTTGAATTCCAATCTTTGAATAAAAATTCTAATCCATAAATCCGTAAATTTTCAGTTTGAAATTAAACAGATACAGTTTTATTTGAGTTACAATTCGAACCACGACACCTTTCAATATTTTGAGTTAAATTTAAAATAGAAATTAAGAAAATGTTTCTGGATTAAACTAGCTGCATTTTGCATGGAATTTAAACAGTACAAATCGAACGATTAGTTTTTACAGTGTTACTTGGAGAAATTGATTAGGACATTCTACTTGGTTTTGAGCAAAAATTTAAGTGTAAATTTGATATTTTAAACTAGCTTCAAACATAATTTTAATTGCAATTAGGTAAGAATTGATTTGCAATACGAGATTTGGTTTCAAACAAAATTTCATTAGAATTTAGTTTAGAAATTTGTATCGGAAATTTTGAGAGAAATTCCCATTAGGAATTTAAATTTAAAGAAATGGTTTTAGCATTCCAAACCAAATAAAATCTTTGGTAAAATTATATATAGGAATTGAGTTACAACTCGAATTTTGCTGAGTGAATTTTCAATTATAAAACAAAAAAAATGAGAGTAAATTAGGTGGAGCAAAGAACAGATATATCAAGGGAAACCCCAAATACATATTTTGAAGCCAATTTGAATTGGATCAAACCATTAGACTGGAAAAGAAAATAGTTTTTATGGATTCGAATAAAACCTTGGATGCATCAAGAAGAAAATTAGATAGCAATTCCATCTGGATTTGAATCAACAGTGAGGGACATTTTAATCCAAACTGTATTTGAAAGTTGCTCAATTGTAATTTTATAATTTTAACAAACATGTGAATGGTATTCGCGCTAGTAATATAGTTTAAAATCAAAATGGATTAAAAAAAAAATTAAGATTTTTGGTCAGAAATTTAGTTCCAAGCAGTTCTCGAAGTTAAACAAAATGATAAATGGAATTTTGAACATAAATCTAGTCTAAATTGGTCAATTGCATTCGACACAAAAGAAATTGATTAAGAGATCGATTAGAGAAAATTAGCTTGAATTCTAAACTAAATATAATAAATTTGAGTGAAATTTTAAGTAGAAATTGTCTTCTTTATTTTGCATTTGGGAAACACATTTTCAAAAACAATTTTAGCAAAATATTTAATGCCCTTTATGGGACTGACCTTAAATTCAAAACACGATTTCAACAATTTTTTTAGTTCAACTAGAAAATCAGGAATCCAGGAAAAATCAGAAAGAATTTTGTTTTTTAATAGAAGCAATTTTAAACCGTAATTGAATAAAATCTCAAGTAGAAACTTACATTAGAAATAGGGTTTAACTGACTGCGTTTAACTACGATTGAGTGAATTTTAAAAATTTGGTTAATCATTCCAGCAAAATTTTTATTTAGAACGGGGTAAAACAAGATTTGAACAAAGTTTGGACTAAAAATTCAATTTCAATCCAATCGAGAGTTTGAGCTAAAAATTTGGATGTAATTTAATTAAAAAATATTTATAAAACGAGTTTGATTTTCAAATTTAACTAACGCAAAATTATGAATTAGAAATTTTGTGATATTTTGTTTAGAAATTAAGTAAAAATTCCAATCTAGATTTGTCCAAGTGTGTTTGATTAGAAATGCATTTAAGTGCATTTAAGGAGTTTATTGAGAGTTTATTTGAGTGTTATTTGAAATTCTGAGTTAAAGTCCAATTTAAAACTCTAATTTGAATCCATAGGTTTGTTAAATTTGAATCAGAATTTTTAACAGAAATCTGAGTAATTTAAAAAAAAGTTGAGTAGAATTTGAATTTGCATAGTAATTTGGACTTGAGCAAAAACATAACTATAATTTTGTTTTTAGTTTAAAGTTCAGTTTGTATGTCGAATTGAACTGGCAAGAGAAAAATTAAAGATTAAGTTAGAATAAAATCGATTTGAGCAAAATTTTATGTTTAGTGAGGGCCACATTCTGGTTGCAACTAGACAGAAATTTTGTGGTATTTTGAATACAAGTAGGCTAGGTTCCTTGAAAAAAATTTGAAGGAGAAAATGATTTATAATTTTGAGTGAAATTTAAAATAAAAAATTTACAATTTCAGCTTCCATTTTAAAATGATTCAAAAAGCGTAAGTTTGATATTCCAAACTAAATTTTGATTGCAATTAGTAAAAATTGCAATACGAAACATGATTACAATAAAACAATAAAATTATTTGGTATCAGCACGATGTATAAAAGAAAATGAATTAATTCTAACTGTAACTGAATATAATCTTGATAGTAATTTAAATTCAAAATTGTGTTTCAAATACAATTTGATTTGAGCGTAATATGAGCGTAATTTATTCGAATTTAGTTTTTCTTATTTTAAAACTTGCTTTAATAGCGTGAGTCTTTTAGCCTCTACCATCACGGTGTTCCTTTAAAGTAAGTTTCGCTTACAAGTTCAAAGTTTTAAGTGTACTGATGTGGAACTATTTTTGGACTACTTTTCCAGCACTTTGTAGTCCAGGAGAGCTAGTTTATCCAACTTTGTAGCCAAAAACTTGATCTTTTTTTTTGTTAATGAATGAATTGAAATCATCTTAAGATAAGGTCTAGTTTTGGTTTTCTTTTCAAAATTTGACCACATATTTTTCATTTTAATCAGACATTTTACCACATATTTTGCAATTTTAGCTACATGTTTTAGGAACATATTTTTGATTTTTCAGAACCTAAAAATCCTAAGCCAATTTATAAGACTCATAAGGTTTGTAAGATTGATAAGAATGCAAAGATTCATCCGATTCATAAAATTCACAAAATTAATAAGATTCATAAGATAATAAATTCATAAGGTTCCTATGTTTCATAAGATTGGTTTAAGTTTATATAATTCAAAAATGTATTGCATTCGAAATATTATTGAGATTACAAAGATAAAGACTTAGTTAATCCACAACGTTCATAGGATTCGTAAGATCAATAAGTTACATGAGACTCAAAAATTCATAAGATTCGTAAGACGCACAAGTTTCGTAAGATTCATAAGATTCTTGAGATCCATAAGATTCATAATATTCAAGAGATTCATACGACTCAAGATTTATACGACTCATAAGATTCGTAAAATTCATAAAATTTATGTCTTATAAGATTCAAAAAATTAATCAAATTAGTAAATTCACTATATTCGAGCGACCTAAAAAATTCATACGATTAATAAAAGTTATACAAGATTCATAAGGTTTGTAAGATTGATAAGATTGGAAAGATTCATGATTCATCAGATTCATAAAATTCACAAGATTAAGAAGTTTCATAAGATTTTTAAGGCTAACGATAGTGATAAGATTTATAAGATTCATGACATTAATAAAATTTATAAGATTCGTTTAAATTCGAGAATTCCAAAAATTTAAGACAATGATATTTATTTTTGCCAGTATGTGTAAGCTGGTGGCCTTTGTAGCGGTTCACCCAATTAATCACTACAAATTTGGCGACACACATTTCACATTAAATGCTTATTGGGTCGATTTCCCCTTTTGTGCTCAATTACAGCACGACGAACATACAACACAACACAAAACAAAATAAATTATTATTTAGCGTATGATTACCATCGACAGCCAATACAAAAAAAAGGACATCATCCCATCACTGACCGCGCCATTACTACCGTCAGCACTAACGGGACCAACATTACCGCCGCCATAATGTCACAGAGCACGTATCAATGCTTTCGTCATCGCAGTCATCATTACGACCACCGGCGATATCAGCAGCGTTGATACCGCTATTATCACACCAGCTGGGAGTAACATCATTATCATGACCACCATGACGACAGTACCACACCATCACAGCCATTACCGCCTTCAGCAATAACAACAACATCAACTCATTTTTCTTTTTATATAAAATTGTAAATTTATCACCACCATATTTTATTTAAAAAAGAAAAAAAACATGTCGGGTTCATTTTTTTTTAGCTTTTTAGATTCAATAAATTAATCTTGTTTTGTGTTTTATTCAAATGGGTTGCTCCAATGGTCGTATAGCAAAACGACCACCCAGCCATTCCCCAACTCGCCGCGCCCCGCCTTTTATACGGCCACAGTCGAGACTCACTTCGACTGCCGCCGTATAACTTTCCATGTCACTGGGACACAGTAGAGACTCACTTCGACTGTCCCACCCTCTCACGAGAAAGTCGAGACTCGCATCGACTTTCTCTGGCCACCGTCGAGTCCGTGGACTGGCCTCAAAGCGGACACTGCCAACATCTCTTGGCAGGCCCCAAAGCTGACTCCAGACTTCAGAATTCATTTTCTGGTCTGGCATGTCACAGTCTTGCCAACAATGATATGGAAACTAGGTCACTGCACCATTCCTGTGTCCGACTGGTACGATGGACAGTGAGGGAAGATTAGAGGTAGACATCAGGTATTGGTCGAAGCCCTTGCTCCCAACCTACCTGGTGTATCTTCGACGATTCCTTTCACCGCTGCCCATCTGCCTAGTACGACACTGATGACACAATCACTCGCTTGCGTCACCAGACATCTTAAGACAGCGATACAGCAACTTCAGTGAAAGAAGATAAAAGGTGCCCACCAATAATTGGTCGATGCCTCCTACTCTCATCCTATCAGGTGTGGGCCTCGACGAACATCCTCCTTCACAGCAACTGACGCAAGTATCGGACCGACCACATTCTCTTCCATTACCTCTGTCTCGGCACATCGCCCCAATTAATATCCTGTGGATGGGCATTTCAATTAGTCGACCGCCACCTCTGTTTAGCTGATCTGAGCACAGACAGACCGAAACCAACCAAGTTTCGCAGGAATGCGAAAATCACTTGCGGGGGAGTCCTGTAGCGGTTCACCCAACTAACCACTACAAATTTGGCGGCACACATTCCACATCAAATGCTTATTGGGTCGATTTCATCTTTTGAATGAAAAATGTTTCGTTGGATAACTCTTCGAATTTCGACTAAATTCAATTTTAGCCGCCGAAACGACCGAATACCGACGGCAAACAAACGTAATAACGCTTTTTCCTTCTAATTTTGGTAGGCGAGGGAGGGTGGTTATTGTAATTGTAACTTGTGGAGGTATTCCGTTCGGTGGTAGGCAAATATACTTATATGTATATGTAGTTGTATCTATTATATTACTTATAAATAACTAAAATGGATAAGTAAATAATTTTTAGTTTAGTTAGTAAATTTCCTCCTTTATTTAAATTTTTCATCCTTTATTTCAAATTAAATTTAATTAAATCCGAAAATTACTTCAAAGTTAGAGAAAAATAAAATTCAATTGTAAAATGCCATACAAAATTTAATTTGATTGAAAACATCACACTAATATTATAAATAGGCAAAAATTTTATGTATAAGTGATTTGAATATCATAATTCTAAAAAAATGTTTACTCGCCTTCTCAATTCGTGCTTGATGTGGATAGCCCCTAATTCTAAACAAATTGTCTGTGCTGATTTCTAAATTCTGGTTAATTTAGCAACATAATACCTGTCTCTAATGCTTCACAAAATCAACATTTAATTTTTTAACTGAACTCTTCTAAAAAAGAAAAAGTTGAAATACCTTTTTGTTATTTTTAGTGAGATAAAAGTGAAAAGTTGTCATTTAGTGAAATATAGTTGTCTTAGAATTATTGTTGAATATGTCCAATTTTTGGTGAATTTGAGTTATACGAGTATATGTAGCTAGGGTAAACGACCGTAAGGAATCCAAACTTTTCAACAAAATTCAGCAAGCAATCGTTTTTGAGATATTTTTTTAAAAATGTGTCTCTTTCTACAAATTTTTACTATTTTTACGCAAATTTTTTCTCCAGTTATATTTTTTGTCTATATCCTTGAGTTTTGCAGTATCCTTGAGGGAAGCTCCCTCAACATCAGCAAGATGTTCAACTTATTTAATATTAAATGTCCTGATATCAACAAACAATTTAATTTGGGGTTTCATCGTCCTATAAAGTTATGTACGATAAATAGGAGGCAATGCAAATGATGGCATTGGCTGCATCCGTAGAGCAAGCAAATCAACGAGTACAAGGCACATATTCTAAATAAAATTACCTAAGGCAAACTGTTTAGAATTTTTAGCTTTGGCTTGTAAAATGAATTCCAACTCCTCAAAGCTAACAATTCGAACTTCTTTTACAAGCGAAAATTTTGCGTGCATACTTGAACGGGAAGTAGTGATAAAGAAGTTTTAATTGCAATTTTGTATGTATTAATATTATAAAATAAACATTTCATTCGAAATAGATAACAACTTTCACATTTTTAGGTATAAATCTATTTGTCGCCGCGACGGACATTGCAAATGCGCTAAATATGTTGGAAAATATATTAGTTCTCTTCCGGAAGTATAAACCATCATTTTTTGGAGAGATATGTGTGCTGCAAAACAGGAATTGAATTATGTCCTTTGCTCTACAGCAATTTTTAAATACAAGATCACCACCTGCCCACAACTGGAATAAACAGAAATTTTCGGAAGCGGGCCACAGCAATATACAAGGTATTAACTCTGCGCATAGCGTTATGGAGAGAAATTATAAAAAAAGTTTGTATATTCCCTATTAGCCTGCCAAAAAATATGTATAATTACCAGAGGGGAAGCAAAGGTTCAATGCAATACAGACGAAATGTCCTGATTACAAGGATCATACCGCAGCCTGTAAGTTAAACTACAGTCAGATACAGCATTCAAATACTAAACATTTAATTTTTGAAGAGGTCATCCTACATAAATTATCGCTGTTGTTCTGAGAGTGATTTTATTTCTGTGAAAATGTCACAGAACAAATTAAATGATACCGGTTTACCCACAATCCTTGCCTCTTTCAAACAGCGGAAAAATTTATTTACAAAAACAGAAAGATTTGTCTGACGTGCTTACCTACCTGCTACCGGTGGAGCAGGTATTTTATAGGAATATAATTGAAATCTGGTTCATTGTCCTGTGAAGGGAATGTTTCACCTTCAGTTCAGACTGAAGAACCAATAATTAAAAATAAAACTATTTATTGTATTTACTCGTACATATAAAATTAACATTTTATATGAAGTTGGCACACTACATTTTGAGCTACAGCTCATTCACAACACGGTTTGCCAAAACACATAATTTATTTAATTACAACAACAAATTGATGTCAGCTTGCCCTTAATTTCCGCCCATCAATTAGTAAACTTCGCCTGAATTTTCTTTTTTTGGCACGGGCCGGACGACCACGGATTATTATTTTCGAGCAACCTAATCTGATACACTTGCTGTGAATCAGTTTTTTTTTTTTAGATGATCTCTCGGGGGATGAGGTTGGGACAGCATAGCTTTGTTCCATTTGCGGCACAACTTCAAATTTGTAGCTTTACACGTTGCACAAAAAAAAAAATAAAAAAAAAAAATCAGAAATAATTTTACAGAAAAAGAAAAAACTTCCAATTGACGTAAAAGTCAAAGCCAATCCATAAAAGAGTGTTAAATTTGATCAGTTAATTTAACTATAATTTTTAATCATGAAGTTATTCCACGAATTAATTAATTTCTTCAAATTAAAGTTAAAAAAAAAAAAAAAAAATGTGATGTTTTGATTTATGCTAGAACCAATGGATTTAAGAATTTTGTTTTTTATTAATATTTTAATAAACATTGCTTGGTGTATGCTAAAAATAAGTATTTCCAAAAATCAAGGATAGAGACAAAATGTTATGGTCAAAGACAAGCCTTTTAAAAAAAGTTGGTTCAAAACTGAACATACACAAAACTATTAAATTTGAAACTTAAATAATTATAATACTTTTTGAGTTTGAAGCATTGTACTTCGTAATTAAGCTTTATCCTAACAAATCTATTTGGAAACCAAAGTTAGAAGAAGCTAAGCTTCAAATTTCGTTTTCTCCAATATAGGCAAAATAAGGAAAAGGATAATTTTAAGCCGACGATCAAAAAATTAAAAAGTACTTTAAAGCCCAATTTAGACCTCTGTTGCTCAACATTTTGGTACTTTGGAATTTATGTCAATTTCATCCCTGGTTCAATAGTTTTAATAATTTTATAGCTTCGTTTTTGAAGTAGTATTTAGCGATGATTAGTAAATTTTGCTGGCGACTTACTGAGAACCTCGCAACTAATCAATCAATTAGCAGGTTTTCTGTAAATATTTTTGCGAAACAAATGAGATAGATAGGACAGAGACAGACAGACAAACCGACAGATATGCCAACAGGCACCACTTCGAAACCAGATAAGTCCCCAAAAATCTATAGGAATGCAAAAGAATTTCGCAAATGTTAATAGTTGGCAAATAAAGAAAACTAAACGCAATTTTAACTGATTATTCATTTTCGAGGATATTGGGTTGGGCTCATGAACATTTGAGGCTCATGAACATCCTCTCTACAGCCCAGATGGTTTATCCGATTGAACTGAAACTTCATATTTAAGCGTTTTCGTAAATTTGGAAGTCCTAGCGAATTTTACTGCAATCGGTAAACCAAGAAAATATATTAAATACAAAATATTCAATATAACTTAATAATTTTGGTCAATTTATAGAAAATGAAAGCGGTTTTGATCTACAAATGCAAAGTTGTGTCTCGAGTTCGATGCAGGTGCAGAAATGAATAAAACCCATGCAAACTGAAATTGAGAGTAACAATGCGTATCTGCGTATCGTGATGATGGTGTTTTGTCCCCTTATGGGCAAATAGGTTTTATTTATGGTTCAAGGGAAGTTAATCTTGTAAAGCGTTTGAACCCGAGTAGGTTGGAAGAGCCACATTCTGCTTTTTGAAATGAATACCCAGTCATTCATCACACGCCTTATCAATCATTGAAACTAGTCGCTTGCCAAGATGCTATTTTTTCGACCCTGAGATCTATTCATACGAGTTCTATCAAAAGTTGGAGCTGGATTAAAATTTGTCGGTCCCGAACAGTTGCTTCCTTACCATTTAACCATGTTAAGAAGACGATCAAAAATTGGGCTCTATGTGAATTAAAACAGCAGTGGCTTGCGAACTTATAGCTACCGAATTGCAAAACTTTTTTTTAGTTGACCTAACTTGAGGGCCACTAGGTTTGCTTTATCTTTCGGCGGGAAACAGTTAATAGTCTTGATCGCGACTTTTATACTGACTCAGGATGCTGTAAGCGAGGATTGTGTTGAAGACGATGATAACTGCATTCACTTTGTGTTTGGTTGCAAATATTTAAATCTAGGTCTATTGTTAAAGAACAGCTGTGCTTCTTGCCTTCACCTTTAGTATAGGTTGATTCCAACCAATTTTACTAAATAAATTAAATAAATAATCATCATACGAGTTATAAGCGTTCGAGGAGGTGTGTGAACACTGAGATGAAGTAAAGGAGGTAGCGTTTCGTCATTTCGAAAACGAAGACCGCCTTAATGATCTAGTGTTACTCAACAACTGGCCCGCGAATTACTAGTAGTACGCAAATAGTTTAAAAAAATTGCATGGACACATTTTAAATTTTTATTTTTTCTGAGCAAAAAAAACCCAGAAATCTGCAATTGTGTTACGATTGCAGGTTAAAATACCTCTAAAGGTAGGTTTCGGGACCTGTAATTGTTGTCCCAACGCGTTTAAATTACTTGATTATTTCCATACAATTGATAGAAAATTAGATTTTTTTTGAAAATCGCCTTACTATAAAACAGCCAATTCTCAGCCAAAAAAAAATCCAAAATTTGGAAGGCTCAAAATTATAAAATCGAAGCAATGACATCGGTTAGCCAAAGGGTTAAAATATGAAAATAGTGTTGTTTAAAAAAATTTAACATTTTAGTGATTGCTAGGTAATGCAAATTATATATAGGAACCTTCTGAGAGGCTCGTCACTCCGTTGCTGTCGATAGAGATACTCTCGAAACCTTTCGTTTACATTCCTCAAGCAGAACAAAGAATTTTGTTAACGTCGACGATGAAGTCAATTTTTTAAATATCAACAAGCAATTACTCGCAAATTTTGAAGCCTGGTAAATCATTTTTAAATTACGGCTATTATCGAATCTCGACACGTTTGAGTATCGGAAATTTGCGAAAGAAATGGGAATACCTCAATACTCCACAACAAATCACAAAAATTATGAACAAATAAGCAAAAGAAAATAAACGACATAACAACACCCATTAAAAATTGTCCATGCACGCAAATAGATGAAATCGTTTATTGACCCCACAAATTTAATCAAGTTCGTTAATGAAAATAAACTTTAACGACCCAGACTCAAATAAAATTAAGGTTAAGGTAAGAAGATTCATTTAATTTTATTTTTGTACCTTTTATTTTTAAATCATCGGTTGAATAGTTTTAATTATACGTAATTACGTACAATACATACAACTCCGTACATTGTAAAGTATAAACAAAATTGTGCAGTGCGCATACAAATTTGCATTATTTATAGATGCCATAAATATTAATTTTCTTTTATTAATAATTATGCATTAAATTTTTTTTGTATAAATTTGATTTATAAACAAAATTATTTTTGGATTACTTATTAAACAAACAAAAAATTTCATTGCCATAGGCAAGACACGATTGATAACAACAACAAATTATTTCAGGATAATTACACAAATTAAATTATTAATGTTTGTTTAGGTATTTGTCCCCGTATCGGATAATGTTCTCGAAGGATTAAGATATCCTATTTGTATACCTTACCTACCTACACTTAAAATAAATGATGAATCATCCAGATTCAAGATGTTATATAAATTTGATTACAATTTTTGTTTATTGACAATAAATATTCATATGTTTGAATTAAATAATTTTTATTTTTTGTTTACGAATTTTTTATTTATTCTAATATTAATTAAAAATCAGTTTATAGTTTTACAATAAATAAGGAAAATATTGCTTTTACTATAGTATACACAAATTTATTCTCTTCCGACAGTTTATTGTTTACAAAATATTTTCTATTAATATTGAGTGTTGATCTTGATTTTGTGGCATTGCTGTTGTTTAATTTTTTATTTACGCAAGATTATTTTTTAGTATGACGTTAAGTGCGAATTATCTAGTCGTGAAACTATTAAAATATTGTATACATACTCGTTTATACATAAAATCATATTCCAGACGAGGTGGAAAATAATAAAACACCAAAATAAAATTTAAACGTAAATTGTGAAATAATGCAAGAGACTATGAAATTCTAAATGCGAGATTATCAGATCATATTTACATATACGAATTTTAACGCAAGAAAAACTGTACTCCTAACTCCTCCTTCCACTTGCTATGTGGGTAATATCGGATTTAATACCGAATCGGTGTCACACAGCTCGAACCACTCGGCAGTTCATGGATGAGGTTGGGCTCGCGACGATGAGGTGGTCAGCCCTCAGTTTAGTCATGAACCTAATTGAGCATTTATGGGATGAACTAAAATGGAGGATCCGAGCCAGAAATCCGTTGCCATCTAACATCAGTGACCTCAAGGTTGCGTTGGGTGAGGAGTGGGGTGCAATCCGCCAAGTCTTTGTCAAAACCTAAATAAGATCAATGGGGAACCGCATGCGAATCGTTGTAGACGCAAGAGGGGGAGGGGCAAGACTAAGTATTAACCAATCAAATTGTTTTTGTTTTGTATTTGTATATAAATATTAGGTTTTTGGTGGTGTATTTGTATATAAATCATTCATGTATTTGTATATAAATATTAGGTTTTTGGTGGTGCATTGAAACGTATTTACATGTATACCACGCAGGTATATATTTTGTATTTTTTTTTTTTTGTTCTCAGTGGTTTACGCATGTGTTGAACTACCTTCACAGGTAAAAATATTGAAAAAAACTCGTGGAATGTGGAAAAACCTCTTTTGATTTTTCTTACTTTTTATTCTAACGTTTTATTTCTTATTCAAGTAATTATAATTTGAAATACGGTACGAATACTTCTACTCAGTCTCTGAGGTACAATGAAAACAATATAGTTAACTTTTGAGTGCTGCTGGCATACAGAGTTTGAGCATTTTGTGCAAAAGAAACGCGTTTTGCGGCGCGTTTCTTCAATTTCCTCTGAACAGATTTTACAATACTTAGCAACACGAAAACTCAAGAAATGAAATAGAAGCGAAATGAAAACGAACGGCAAATGTAATTTCAATGAAACTTGAATACTTACAATTATTGGCCTTCCCAAAAACGACTCAATGGCCGAGCGTGTGCTAAATTGTTTGCTGACATAACCGCTTTGCACTCGCTTTTCTATGTTTGAGAGAGCCAATGTGTTACCTAACGTTAGGTAATTTCATCTAGCCAATGCTGCAACATCCATGGAATCCATTGATCCATGGAATCGCCGCCTAGTTTATTTGCATTATAATACAAAAATTGCTTCGGGTTTCATTGCGTTGCCTTGACAACATTTTGTGGAGTGCATGGGGGGAAAGTAAGTTCATACCCAGTTATCGTGAAATCCAAAACAAGATGACAGAATAGGACGACAGGGATGCGTTCTCATTTCATCAGGGATATATGTTTTAATGAATCGAATGGCGCCAACGAATGCTAGACCACATTTGGCCAGTCGCTAATTGGTCAGCGATAATTGTACGGCCGCTGTTTTTGTACGTTTTTACGAGTTGTAACATAACATTTTCGGCTTGATTCACTTCACATTCAGCTCCTTTTTCCGCCTTTGAATAATTTTGCTTGCAATTGGTATTTTGAAATTCTCATTCCATATTTTGCTGGTTTTGATGGTATATATTGAGTGCAATGTTGTGTGTGAAAAATTTCTTGAATACTTCAATTGGAATAGAATTTTGCTCCTTGGGTCCAGCTCGAAAACGTATAATATTGTGTTGACGCAGACGAACAGCAGCACTTGGTTACTTTTTATTCCATTTTGTGCCATTATTACCATACAAACAATCTTTAGCAGCACTCTGTTGTTGAGTTTCGGACTGCATTTCCTCTTCGACATCATCACTGGTAAATATTTCATTTGGTTCGATGACCATTTTGTTCTCAGAAACATCGTCTTCGTTTGGCACATAATCTGTATCATTATTACCGTTTTCGTCAGCGAATGGATCGATTTCCTCGCACTATTCCGCAGCTCTTTCACGCTCTGTATTACTGGTTAAAGCTGCTGACAATCGTTCATAGAATGCGGATTCTAAATTACCACTTACCCGTTGTCGCATATTATAAATAAATTCTACTTCATCACTCATTTTGAAAAAAGCAAACAATCATAAGAATTTTGCACGTAAAATAAATTTTTATTAGCACTTGCGTATTGTGATTTCAACCTTCAACGTTCACTAGTCAACTGATCTGGGCATGGGTATAAAAGAAATAACGCAAACGTGAATTTACGCATCTGTACATGCGCACACACAAACTGTTACCAGAATAAAAAGAGAAGTTTGCATAGAAAAGAACAAAGAAAACGTCGAAAAAGTATCGATCATTTATGTGTGTAAATGCGCATGTGTGCGTCTGGATACTGACGTTTATTTGTCCACACAATGCTGAGAGAATACTAATGGCACTTTGAATCAGAGAGTGAAACCGAAATGTTTTTCGTTGCAGTTTAGGGTTGCATTCCAAAATTTATTTTTTCATTTCGGTTTGCTCATTTTGCCCTGGTTTCGTTTCGGTTCGGGTTCAAAACCGGTTTAAAACCGGTTCAACATAGCATCACATAAATATATTAGGAACTTTTATTATAAAATCAAACCATTACAGCCTCAAAGGTTTGCAGACATATTTATTGAGGTATATTAAGGTATACCGTTATAAGTCGGGCACTTCTTATCTTGCTGGGTGGGGGGAGGGGTGGAGGGGAGGGGTGGAGGGAGAGTTGGGGTAAAATGGTATTTTTCATGTTTCGCCGGAACTATATAATAGCTGTATTTCCATGAGAAAAATTTGGTTCCGATTATTTTTTCTCGTGAAAACAAGTCGCGAATTATTTTTCTAATTGAAATAAAACAACAAAGAGAGAGAACAATTTGACATCTGGTGTTGTAATGTTTTCGGGTGCTTCATCGATTTTGATTTGTGAACGCTACTTAATTTTGAGCGGTAATTTTGGAAAAATAAGAGAATTAATATAAAGTAAAAGGGGGTTCTACTGTATTTTAAATTTAAATTTTGTGATAGAATTTTTGTTTTGAAAGGTAGTGATGGCATCTATCATTGAATAGAGACAACCAAATATTAATTTTCGGAGTAATTGATATTGGTTTCCAATCTTTCATAGATGCCTCTCATTGAAAATAATTGGTTTGGTAACACTGTTTCAATTTGAGTGGGGGAAAACAATTTGGCTATATAAGGGCCGAAAAATGTGACGAAGAAAAAAATAAGAAAAAAATGAATAAATTAAATACACGAAAAAGCAGGAAAGTGAATGCGCCGCGATCAAAGAATAATAATATTATATAAGGCCATTTTTTTTTAATGTCTACGGCCGCATGGACTCTAAAAGAAATTGTGAGTGGGTTTTTCGGATATTAGCCAGTGATTTTATGAAGAAAATAAAATAAAGTTATTAGAAATAGCTTTGTAATAATAAGTAAAGAAAAATAAAAGGACAATATTTAAAGAAAAGAACGGGGACAAGTATTGAGTAAGCCTGTGCAACCACAAAGACAAATAATTTAATTTTTTTTGAATTAGTGATTGTGTCTTACGTTATACGGGACATACGTATACATTTATCTGGATATCGCGCGCACAGACACATTTCGGTGTTCTTCATTTTTAATATTATTAAATTAATATTAATTGTTTGGTTATAAATGTAGCAGTTCTCCGGATAATTAACGGGGATTATTTAACCGAAATATTAAGAACGGTGATAAGTTAACCGGTTGGTGTCACTTTATAGGTTTATCACAATGGCTGACGTTAAATAGTCAAGCAGATGGCGATCATTTTTGTTTTTTTCTTCTCTTCAAGAGATTCGTATCAGAAAGGAGGGTTCGGGAATCAAAATATATTGAACCACCAAGGGAACGTTATTTAACCTTTTAATGGTTTATTTTTATGATTAAGTTTTCTTTATTTAGTTTAGTATTAAATTTGTTTTGTAAGGTTTTATGAAGCTAAATTTGCTTAAATTTTATAATTCTTAAACTTTCATTTTTTTATTATTAATTAATAATTAGTTTTATTTTTTTATATAATTTAATTAAATCACATTTGTTCTAAATAAAAATTTTATATAAGAACTATTTCTTGGCTTGATTTTTTTTTATTTATTTTATGCCAAGTATAAACGCTACAGTGTCAGGTGGTATAACTAAAATTAGGAATGAATTAAATAATTCAAAGTTTTGTTTGTTGTTTTTGTTGTTTTTTGCTGTTTTAAAATTCTCATGGAAATGAGAAGATTTGGTATTTTACTTAGTTTCAGATTTGGTATTTTACTTAGTTTCAGAAAAATTTGTAAAATACCATTTGGCCCTGTCTTTATCCCTCAGCAGGAAGGAAACAGCCTCCGACGAATGGCAGACATTTTTATAAATTTTTCCGGTACCTTATTGAACATACTTGCAAAGTTGCAATGCTATATGTAGGAACTTTTTCCTTTTCATAAGGCTCTTTTTTCTGGACTAGTATAAGTTTAATAAAAAATTAAATTTTTAAAGATATAATTTTTTTTAATTTAATCGTTAATATATTTTGTAGATTATTTTCCATCAGATTCGTCCATTTGTCATTAACGATGTCATTTATTTTGTATTTAAGAATAACACCATTGAATAGAGACCTCTACTAAACATATGCGTGACCTAACGACATTGGTAAATACCGACTTAAACATTTAGTTCTTGGAATTTTCACGTCTGCTTGCAACATACAAAAATCGTAAAAGAAAAAAAAAACAGAGACTATAACTAAAAAATCAATTGGCAAAAGCAAACCCGACAAATCCAAAAAAATGTGTATAAGTTATGGTAGGTAGAATTTCAGTTAATGTAAATAGTCTATAGTACGAAATGGATGTAATGACCGGATTTGTTCGGTCCTTTGAAGGGCTTGCTAAATGAACAGGCAAATTATCGGAAATATTCATTTCAGTGAATTTGCATTAATTATGTTTTTTTAGCTTTTTTTTGGCAAATATATACTTTTTTAAAATCTTAAATCAAAACTACAAAATTCTATTTAAAATGTATTCGTCTACATGGAAAATTTTCGTGCAAAAAATACTTGAACCGAAACGAAAAAGAACGAAATAAACCGCATGAAAATATTGCTCCGGTTACGGTTATGGTTCACTACATTTTATTTATTTCGTTTCGGTTCCAGTTTTCGATTCATAAAAATTTTAGGTTTTTTCCGGTTTCTGGTTTAGGGTTCGGTTCCGGTTTCAATCTCTGGTTTGAACGGAAAATTACCAAGAAAAATTAAAAAACACGAAAAATTCCGTCATCTTTCATATAAAATGTGTGGTCTGGCCAGACTTTTGAGGTACGGAAACGATGTGTATATCACAACACTATTATAATTATCCTTGTATAGGTTTGCGGGCCTGATTTTTTCCATCCGTAGCTAATAAAATTTTAGGAAGGTACACGAAATTTCAAGTCGCTAGCTCAATTAGAAATATATTTAAATAATAATTAAAATCGAAAAAGTCTGGCCAGACTCATATACCCAACGGAGGGTTAAATATCATGCGTTTTCGTTTAAAATTCATTATAAAAAAAAGTACTGAACCAATTTTCATGAAAATATTGTCATTTTAAAGTAAAAATATCAGGATTTCAAAAAAATAGTGTCATTTGAAAAGCGGTTAAACCGTTTTAAAAAAATTCTATTTTCTGTAAGCGCGGAAGGATTGAGTCGATTTAGTTGGTCGGGGGTGTAGATTAATCAAAACTAAACCAATCAAACAAAGTATTAAAACACTGATCACTTAGCAAAATTGTGTTTCTGATTGATTGATTGGAAGCGCACAAAGTTTAAACCTAAGGCAAGTTCCCCGAATCCAGCGGGTTACAACAACTTAAATCAAAATGAATTAGAATTATATAATAATATTAAAACATTAGTCAAGAATTAAACACATTGAACGTTGAATTATTAAAATAAACAATAAAAGGTATTTAGGTAGTAACTGTTATATTATGAGAAACTCATTTATCCTATGCTTTCCGTTGTTAAAAACAAGCGTATATAATTTAAATTCTTCATATTCAATTTTCATCTGCACTCCACGATACTCGGTTGACCTGTTCCAATGTATGTTCTTTCCGCCCCAACAAAACCCCTATCTATGTATATATTTTTCAAGCCAAACCAACAAACTTCGGATTATTAGGATTAACACATTTTGCAATCAAACCCAAATATTTTCAAACAAACCCAACATTTATTTAAAATAAATTAAATTTACTTTTTCCATTCAAAACAACTTAGTTTCAAACCAAATTAGTAACCTTACAAAATTGACTAACAGGTCACAAACCACTTTCAAAACAATTTAAGAAATATTCAAATTTAAACTATTCCTCCAATTCGAACTAACACCAAAGTTTAATTTTGTTACATTTTTATTGAACAAGAAATAGACCTAACGGTTGAAATGATTCCCTTCACAACTGACATCATTCTGTAAATGTTGCCGAATACTACTTAGTAAATATCACACAAGGGACTAAGAGCATAGACGAATGAAGACCGAAAATTACAGTCAAGACACCATGACGGTGCTCAGCGAAACCTATCGTAATCGTGCTCTGGACGTATTCATGAGAGGGTTGAATGGTGATATTTCTAAAATGCCCCCAAACATCGACCATTAACCCTTCCAGAGGCAAATTCGTCGTGCTTGGAAATTCAGAATTGGAATTTCAGAAATATTTATATTCATAACCGAAGTTTCAACAACTCGATCACCGTTCCGGTTAACCAAAAGGATCATAGACCACCAATGAGGCCACTACAACCAAAACCACCAGTAACCACCATAAATATTAACTAACCAAAGCAACAAAGAATATTTCATATCGAACTGAACTGAAGGATGATGAGGAGAAATCATACGAAGTATACGTCGAAGAAAATGGTAAATTAGAAGAAGAATCAGAAGCCGAAGAGGAACTCGAGATAAATTTTACAAAGGAAGCCTCTCAAGCATTACATACTTAGAGTACGCCTGCCAAAACAGCAAAATATTAAAATTCCTCACCGACACAGGTGATAATAAAAATGTCATTAAAAAACAATTAGCTAAAATGCACAACAATCAAACAAAAAATCACCGCACCAATTTTAAAGAAATTCGGTAATGACATCACAACCGACTTCTTTGTCTTGCCAGGATTAACCATGTTTAATGGTATAATCGGCGACTATACTTTGAAAAAAGAGTGTGAATTCTTCAATTTGAGTTGAAGAGAAAAAAACGGAGAAATCAGGTATAAAAAATACCATATGGTGACAGATTACGAAAGATTAAATTCAATAACAACGTCAGACACTTATCCGATCCCGGATATTTCTAATACAATTGCGAGCCTTGGAAACTCAAAATATTTCACTACTATACATTTGACTTCTGGACTCCACAACATCAGAAAGAAAGAGAGTGATATCCCAAAAACGGCATTCTCAACTATGAATGGAAAATTTGAGTTCAACAGACTACCATTTGGTTTGAAAAACGCACCTGCAATTTTCCAAAGAATGATTGACGATGTTCTGAAATAATACATAGGGAAAATATGCTATTTATATATCGACGATTTCATCGTTTTTGGCGGTACCAGTAAAGAAGAACATCTACATAATATCGAAAAAATATTCGACCAATTGGTCAAAGCAAATCTTCTCGTCAATCTTGATGTTTCTTGGATACATAATAACAAGTGCTGGAATAAAAGCAGATCCCAATAAAGTAGCTGCTATACCAAAGATGAAACCACCAGAAAATCTCAAAGAGCTAAAAGGATTTCTTGGTCTAACTTTAGGCTTGCCAAAATCGCAAAGCCGCTGACAAACTTGACACGAGGAGACAGTGCACAGGTCAAGGCAAATAAGTCACGAAAAATTCCAATAAAATTGAACGAAATGGAATTGAAAGCTTACCAACAGCTAAAACACTTACTATCTTCAGCGCAGCTACTAGTATTTCCTGATTTTAAGAAACCTTATATATTGACAACGGATGCATCAAATCACAGCATTGGCGCAGTGCTTTTCAGGGAGAGATAGGCAAAGATCGGCCTATAACGCACATTTCACGTTCTTTAAACAAAATAGAGGAAAACAACGCCACCAACGAGAAGGAGATGCTAGCGATTGTGTGGGCGCTAGACAGAAAACCTTCGAAATTATCTCTATGGAGCAAAAACAAAAGTCAAAATTGTTACAGATCGCTAACCACTGAGGTTCGCTCTAAGCAATAGGAACCACAATAGTAAGTTAAAAAGATGGAAAGCCAGAATAGAAAAATACAATTATGAGCTAATATACAGACCTGAAGTCACTAAAAAGTAGCAGATGCCTTATCAAGGCTAAAGGTAGAGGTTAATAATCTTTCATCTTTCAGTAGTGGAACGGTTCACAGCGCACAAGAAGACAGCACACAACTGATCCGACACTGTGAAACGCCACTAAATGTAATTAAAAACCAATTAATATTTACTGAGGGAAGGGGAATTTATTGTTTTGAGGAACCAGACAACAACTATTATAGACACATTTCACTGACGGAGAAAAATAAAGAACAACTATTTAATCATCTGACATCCACTATTAATCAATGGAATAAAAATTCCCGAAAACCACATTCAGATCCTGCAGGAGATTTATCAAACACATCTAAACAACTATAAAATAAGAATAACGCATAGAATGGTTGAGGACTTCAATAATGAAGATACTAAATTCAAAATTATTGAAAGGGAACATCGAAGAGCACATAGGAACTGGAAAGCAAACAAAGAGCAAATCCTCGAGAACTATTATTTCCCACAAATGGTCAGATTAGTTAAAAAAATAGACCGACACCTGCGAGATATGCAATGCTAACAAATACGATCGGCACCCAAATAAACCGAAGCTTCCGGAAACACCGATTCCAACCTTCCCATCAGAAATTCTCCATATAGATTTAATGGAGATAAAGAAAGAAAAGTGTATCACGTCTATTTGACAAATTTTCTAAATTCACAAAGTTCTTTCGAATCAAGGATCGAGCTGTTTTACACCTATAAGGGATAAGATAAATACTATATTATTTCTCGGGACCACAAATGATAGTTATGGACAACGAACTAGCTTCATCAGTCCAATTATAACAGACTACTTCAAAACGCTGGGAAAGTGTGAAGTAAATGGAACTGAAGGGAGAGTCCATTCAAGACCTCACCACAAAGGAAGTAAACAACATCGCTACGCACAGATACAACAACACTACCCATTCGGTTACTGGCAAAAAGCTATGCAATACATTTTTTGCAAGAACACATAGCATTAATTACCAAAATTTGCTAAACTTCAGAGATAAAGTCAACGGAGACTTAGAAGAACGCATTAGAAATAATCAAAAAAATATAGGAATGATCCAAAGATTTATGAAGCTAGGGAAACAATTTACGCAGCGGTAAAACAAATCCAGGGAAAAGACAAACCTAGGTTCCGTTAAGAAACTGTGGCTAAAGATAATAAAATCATAGTAACAACTACATCTGAGAAAAGGATGCACAAGATAGACATCAAGAACACGGCTAAATAAATAGTAAAAACTTAGTTTAGTTTAAGTTTGGATAAAATAAAGTGGACCTCATTTTTTTAGTAATTGACTTGCTATATTTTCTTCCCAAAATCCAACGTACCAAAAACGAATCTTTCAGGAAGATGAGAATATATACGTCAAGCAACACTGAACTGAATTTTTTTTTTAATTTATATTGATCGGCAGTTGATTATTTTGGCACCCTTAGTGAAAATACCATGCCTTTCCTCATTATACGAGTAAAGTAAACGTATACCTCAAGTTTGAAATGACACAGCCTAAGCAGTCTACGCACCACACAGGTTTTTATGTGTTTTACTTTCTTTTACGTTAGTAATATAGCTCAACATAAAACGGAATATTTCAAAACGACGTATGGTAAAGTACGGCATATGGCACACTATAGCGTATTTCAATACGGCATATTTCAAAACGCCATATAGTACACTAAGGCATATGGTATACTATGGCATATTTCTAAACGGCATATGGTACACTATGGCACATGGTACATTATGGAATATTTGATAACGGCATATGATACGTTACGAAATTTTTTCGCAATGACATATTTCAGTGCAGCAGTAAGTTACACGACGGCATATTTCAATATGGCATGTGGTACAATATGGTATAAAATCTTGGCTATTTCTTAGCCGATTATGATGAAATTTGACAAGTTCAATGAAAATGTTATACTAAAATAGATTTTAGACGAATTTTTAATTTTTATTTTACATCTAACTTATTTTCAGGTTTTTTTTTATTCATTGAAATTGTTTTTAAAGAAGGAACCAATTTTCTACCTCCATCAAAATTTAGCAACAAAATTAGCTAATCGCGTATTTATTCAAGGACTATTTATTATTTTAGTAATGATTTTTTTTTTCGAAGCACTAGTACGAAATTGTTTATAAGTATTAAAACAAAATTATAACTACAGTGAAATTCAACATATTACACGAAAATAGAGTTGTAAAATGGTTTTAAGATAAAATTCTAGATAATAGTCTATTAGGATGGAACTCGGCTATTTCTTAACCGACTATTATGAAATTCAACAAGTGCGATAGAGTAGATGAAGTTTTGTAGATGAAATTCTGGGATAAGTTAAATTAACAGATCTTGGCTATTTCTTAACCGTTTATGCCGAAACCATTCTCTAATAGACTTTCCCTTCACTTAACGGATTTTCCTTTAAACCTTCACCCAACAGAATTTTCCTTCAATTAGTAGAATTACGCTCTATTTACTTAAATTTTTCTTTAACTATTGGCATTTTTCTTCAGTTATCAGAATTTTCTTTCGTTTAACAAAATTTCCTTTCACTTAATAAAATTAAATTTATTCTTCTAATTGAAATAAATTTGTTTTTAAATATATGTTAATTAAATCTAATTTTAAAATTCAAAATACGTGAATTATCCCTTAAGGTTTTTTGTGATGTTGTAAGGTTTAAAGGTTATTTTTATTAAATAAAATTATTTGCAAATAAATGGAACAAATTTTCTACGAACATCAATAATTAGTAAGGTAGTAAGCTAATTCGCTTATTAATTCACCGATTTTTAATTTTATTTTTGAAATCATTGTTTTTTTGTCCTTTAACGGTTATTTTTTTGCGAAGATATGTGGGAAAATCCAGATTTTAATTTTTGTTGTTGTTTTGCTGAACTAAAGTATTATAGCACATGCTTTATTGTACTTATATTTTAGTAACCGCTTTCCAGTTTTGTGGTTATTTAGAAAAACAAACAACTGTCGAAGTACAATGGAAACATCCACTGAAAGTAAAATTTATTTATTACACGAGTCTTATTTTAGAAATAAAAAGGATCGTGAATTTCTAATGTTGGGCTTTTCATCTTCGTTGTAAAGGACTAATTAGGTAAATATAAACAAAGTCGGAAATCTTATAATTTTTAAAAACCAATGAAGTTTGATTTTGAACTTTAATGAATTTTGAATGAAGGATGTAAAATTACTCAAGTCGAATTTCATCTTAATCGATTAAGAAATGGCTAAATTTTAAAATATGCTGTTTTGAAATATGCCACAGTGTACCATATGCCGTAGGGTACCATATGCCGATTTGAAATACCATTTTCAAATATGCCTTAATTTACCTTACACCGTAGTGTACCATATGTCATTTTGAAATATGACGTTGTGTAATAATCCGTTGTGTAACTTATGCCGTAATGTACCATATGCCGTTTTGAAATATGCCATTTTGAAATTTGCCGTAGTATGCTTATACGTAGTATAATATCATGTGCCTTTCTGAATGTGACGTTGTGAAATAATCTGTGGTGTAACTTGTGCCGTAGTGTACAATATGCCGTTTTGAAATATGCCGTTTTGTCATGAGGTAGTGAGAATGTGTTTTTCGTTATAACCAATACACTTAACAGTTGATATTTTTAAATTTGTATCTGCTTGCTAACAAAACAAGCAGGCCCTCTAAAGAAGGGATTCTTGTAGGGTTTGACTACACTACAAAAAGAAAACAAAATACTATACAACCCCAATAGACCAGTCCCAGCTATATGTCACCGAGCACAAACTCAAACCAAATAACAATAATATTTTTGAACCACTACCAGTTCTATAATTTCAATGTAAATTTCAAAATATATTAATTCATTTTATAATCCCATGTAAACAACGCATGTGATGTGAAAGTACTTGTCTGATGGTACCCGAGCAGTACCGTTATTTATTTTTAGACATGTTTACTTCTATTTCATGTTATTAATTTAATTATTTGAACTAGCTAAAAGCACTAGAAATTTTTGAATATTTAACTATTTAATTAGATAGACTATTTACGGATAAAATTACTAAAGACACTAATCGGCACGTCAACTGCAAAAGTTCGACAATTTTACTTTCATTTTTTTGTACATATTTTTGTAAATTTATAATTTTTAGAATTGCTAAATCTTTGATAATGATCCACTAGATCGAAAATTTGGAAATAGCTTAAGTTGAATTTAAAAAGTACTATCTATAGTAATGCTTCCAAACAAAGCGAGCCTTTCAACACGATCGTTTCTTTTCTAAACTACGATTTCATCCATTGACACAGTTTCAGAAAAATGTCTCAAAACAAAATAAAACAAAAAAAAATCGAGTCTCCCTTCGCTTCCTGAAAGCTAAGACGAAGATTAAATTATAATTTGGCAAACAACATGTCCGTTAAAGAGATTGGCTTACATGTGTCCTGTATATTGTTCATGGACAATATTTGAAATATCAATCTTAGATTCACATTCATCAATATAGTATGAAGTGGATTTTAAGAATAATTCCGTTTTATGTGCTGTATTTCAACATAAAAATCTACATAATTTGAGAAAATGACGCATCTCTCCAACATCCATAATATGCAAATTGTATTTTTATGTTCTTGTTTCCTTAATTTTATGCGTAATGTATAGCTGGTGTAGTGGAATCAGGAACGATAAAAAAAAAATTCGTTTGAATGTTGCAGACTATAAAATCTACATGATGTGATGATATTTTAATTTTTAATATCCTCCATTTTTTACAAAACAGATATTTTGACGTACATACTATATTTACATAAAGTTGAAAATTTTAAAGTTAAATCGCACATGGTCAACAATCGCACGCATATCGCATGCACGTAAAATAATCAACGTGTGTTACAAAACTTACACACTATATATTTTTGTTTATCACGTTATCAAAGCTACAATCTAAATAACAAAACAAAAACAAAAATTCCCATGGCTCTAATTGAAAAAAAAAAAACTAGCAAAAGGCGTGGCTTAAAATGAACACTTTTGCTCTATTTGGTACCTATTTATAAAACAACTTTCCAGTGTGTCTGTAGAATGGAATGGAAATTCAGAGAATGGAGTCAATTTATATTTATTGAAAAAAGAAATCGATAGACACTATAATCTATACACAAATAGCAATGTGGTGTGAAGAGTGGCGCATATTTATAGAGAGCTTTTCATTTCTAGTTTTTCAAATTGTTTATTTATAGCGATTATAGAAATTATATTTTATACACTTTTCATCAATAGTCGTAATTAATTTAGATATATAGTTAGAACGACATTATTAAATCGATTATAATGACCAAGCTCTTCTCATATATACCCTACGTACAGTGGCAATGCGGTATTAAGCTTTGGAATGGAGATTGGATTTAACAAATTTTAATTTAATTATACTTAAATTTAAATCATGATTTATAAAATTAATGTGCGGTTATTATTTTAGGATTCCAAATTAATTTCGGTTAAACAATTTTTTTTTGACCAAAACGACTTTGATAGTGTCCGTTGGCCCACGTTGTCCGAATCCACGTTGGCCAATTTTTTTATATAACCTGGTTTGACGACTGGGTTGGGCGTGTAGTTTGGGGTTGAGTTGAGGGTTGAACTGGGGTTTAGGAAAGGTGGATTTGCGGTTTGAGATGAAGTTGAGACGTTGTAGTGTTAGGGTTGAGTGAAGAGTTCAGTTGCAGATTTATTTAGGGGTTGAGTTAAAACTAGCTTGAGTTGATTTGTGTTAATTTTATGCATGCATGTAGTCTTCGAACCATGTTGATTTGGAAGGTAGGATGGCTGTTGAGTTAATAGCTAAGTTGGGGTCGAGTTAGGTTATATTTGGGTTAGGTTAGATTTGGGTTGAGTTGCGGGGGAGGGGGGGGGGCGAGTTGGAAATTTAGTTAGGATTAAATTGAGTTTATGTACGGGGCTTAGTTTAGGGTTGAGTTAGAAGTTAAGCGTTCAGTTGGTGATTTATTTGGTATCAGTTGAGTTCGAGTGGTAAGTAAGGAACATGTCGATTTGGTAATTGATTTGGAGATTTCATCAGTTGGAGATCGAATTGAGGTTTGAGTAGGGGTTGAGCTGAAGTTATTAAAATGGTTACTGCCAACAGGATGGGTATTGATTTTGTTTGCATTTCCGGTTGCATTGGAAATGGGGCGGATATCACAACTGTAGACACTTATGTGGTTATCGATGTGGCACCTTTCTTTACGGGGTCAATATTGGTATGTTTGGCTTCATGAAGAATGGTGTCGTGTTCTGGTAACATGGGTGTGTATAGTGGTGTAGTTCGCATTTATAATACCGGAGACTTGCTTAATGCTTAATCGTACATCGCAATCAATCAATCAATTTCCGGTTGCATTGGAATTGAGTTGGAGATTAAATTGGAGGTTGAGTTAAAGATATAGTTGAGCTTAAGTAAATGATTAAAGCTTCAGTTATGAAATAGGCATGTAATTTGCCTTTTGTGTTGTAACATTTTAATTCCATTATTATCAAAATTTAAAAAATTACAGAGATCTTTTCAAAATGTGAATTCCATACTCTTCAATTATTGATTTGAAAAGTAGCATGTCATTGTAAAATAAAACATTCCAAATTATTCTTATTTATAGAATTTTAAAAACATTTCAAATAAATTTAAATTTAAACGTTAAGCATTATCATAATTTCTAAAACGAATTTTGAATGCGATTTTAAAATCCTAAAATTCGATGATTTGGAAAACCCGAATTTCCGAATTCCTTTGTAAATTTTGATAGCTACAATTGGCATTTAAGTTCACACTTAAATTATTTATTTCTAAAAATTACAATTTAATGATTTAAACATTTTTAAATTTTGTAAAATATTCAATAATTTCTTGTATTTTGAATGTTGTTGGAGTATAGATATTTAGAAATCCGAATTTGACAGTTGTTTTACGTCGCTATTTTAAATTTGAAAACTTGATCAAATTATTTAATTTAAGCTTGCAATAGTTGCATTCTTTTAAAGCTTTAGACTTTCGGAATGTTTTTGGAACTGTAACCTTAGAACTTAAATTTCATCATATTTGAGATTTTAAAACCCAATCAATCCAAATATTACGTCAAGGTTACCACCTTGGATTATTTTAAAGAGATGTCTTACGATGTGGCCGACCATTCGGTTGTCTCCAATTGAATTTATCAACTTAGCTCAATTAAAACGGATTACTGACGACATGGCAGATCGCTAGAATTTATTTGTTATAATTCTGTAAATACACGTGGGTAAGTGCGGTACATAGTTTCCCGTGCTGAAATATAGTATATCATCGTCGTAGAATTATTAAAATATACGATATCATCGCTATTTTACGGTAAATTTTACCTCGTGGTGCACATAGATTAACGGAACAAAGTCAAGGGATTGTATATTACAGTAACCGTTACTAGGAGTGACGAGTTATTGTGGTTTCATAAATTGGCGGCGCATTCTTCAACACGCGATTGATTTTGCATTATTGCATTACAATTGGATTACTGTGAGTACAATTTTCATTATTAATAATAAATATGGCTGAGAAGGACACAAAACGGGTTAAAGGCACGGTTAAAATATTTCTCTAATTCCTTGATGAATTACAAGAATTTGTGGAAAATAAATTGAATACAGGTAAGCCAAATCAAATTAGACTTCGTCTAGATGAATTAGTGTCTAAGCGGGCTGAATTTATTAAAAATCAGTCAGCGTTAGAGTCAGTTGATAAAAATGAGGTTGAGTCAGACACGCGTGCTACTGTCGATAGATTATATTATTATTTGAGACCTGCATTAGAAGACAGGCTTGACGAGTTGAAAGAAGAAAAAAGGACTCAAATTCCCCATAAGATTGAAGATCTAAATTTTAGTGCAAAATTACCCGAAATAAAGCTTGACCATTTTGCTGGGGATATAACAAAATGGAAGTCGTTTTTAGAATCGTTCGATACTCACGTGCATAACAATTCACGATTATCTGAATTGACTAAATTCCAGTATTTAAAAAATTCGTTAGAGGGAATTGCTGCGAAAGTTTTGGAAAGTTTGGATTTTGTGTCGTCGAATTATAAACAAGCTCGTCAACTATTAATAGATAGATTTGACAGAGAAAATTATATGGTCGAAGATCATATTCGTTTGATATTCAACATAAAACCGATAGAAAGATTAACTGCACAAAATGTGTTAAATTTGCTCGATGAATTCAATTCACATTTACGTTCACTCAAGAATCTTGGTCGTCCAACTGATTATTGGGATGACATCATAATTTATTTGATCGTTTCTAAGTTTGATTGTACTACACAAGCAAGGCGACTACCCGAACGCCTGGAAGAGTGCAATGGTGCAACCCGTGCTGAAACGGGGTTGTGACAAAACTGACCCTTCAAACTACCGGCCAATATCAATTGTGTCAGCCGTCGCTAAAGTCTTTGAGAAATGCATCAATCAACATATAGTTAAATATCTTGAAGTTAACAAACTAATTTCGGATAGACCACGACCGATCTCCTGACGTACGTCACAAACAAATGGAATCTCGCCTTAGAACATCACGGAGAGGCCTTTGCAATCGCTTTGGATATATCCAAGGCTTTTGATAAGGTATGGCATGAGAATCTTATTTGTAAACTTGTGGCATACGGGCTGGACTCGATGACCACCAGGTGGATTAAAAGCTATCTCAATGACCGAAAAATCAGCGTCGTACTTAATGGGAGATCATCATCGACGCACTCCAGAAATGCCGGAGCCCCTCAGGGATCACCTTTGTCACCGACCCTGTTTTTGCTATACATCAACGATTTGCTGGATAGCACTGTAAACCCTATCCATAGCTTTGCAGATGATGCCACATTGCATTCTTCTATTTCATTCGAGGCGGAGCCTAGCATTACAGATTTAAATAATAAACGGTCAGAAGTCGTAACTTCACTTAATTCCGATTTAAGTACAATATTTGAGTGGGGTAACAACAACTTAGTGCAATTTAACGAGAAAAAGACACAAATATGCACATTTTCACGTAAAAAAAGTCGCAACGACTACCTATTTGTGGTAAAAAACCATATCCTTGTGGGTTGCGACTCAATTCGACTGCTTGGTGTTCAAATAAGTAACAAACTCAAATGGAATGAACACATTGTTGCATTGGCTAAATCAGCTTCAAAAAAAACTCGGGTTCCTAAATTGATGCAGAAGGTTTTTTAAATCGCATCAAGTTCTCCAGATATATAAAACCTTCATCCGACCATGTATAGAGTATTGCTGTCAAGTTTGGGGAGGTGCGTCTGGTACCACCCTCCAGTTATTGGACAGGGTTCAACGCCGCGCTATCCGAATAATACGGAATCCCAGACTTACCCAAGAACTAGACAGCTTACAGCATCGCAGAGATGTTGCAGAACTCTGCGTCTTCTACAGATGCTTACATGGTAAATGTTCTGCAGAACTATCGGAGAAAATACCACCATTCGTTACAACAACAAGAGTAACAAGAGGAACAACCAATGCACATAGGTTTACGGTGAAGCTCCCGAAACCTCGAACTGAAGAAATTAAGCGCGAATTTGTATATCGAACATCAAAAAAGTGGAATTCGCTAATACACTTCAAATTTCCGTAGGAATACAAAATGAATAAATTTAAGGTAGATATTAATCTTTACTTGAAGGATCGCGCATTGGGCGCAGAAGCTTTGACAGTTACAAGGAGCTAGGACCGTTAATAAGTCCGCTCTGCACCCAATTAAAATATGTATATAAAAAAAAAAAAAAAAAAAAAGGGCAAAATGGAGAGAAGAAGCACCCATTAATGCGCTGCCTACATTAGCAGACATAACCAAATTTATTAAAATTAGGAGTTATTCATTAGAAGGGCAATCTCTTGATATGTCGTCGATTTCAAGGGCTCCCAAGGACAAATATCAACCACCAACTCAGAGTTCTGTTCAGAATTCTAGACCAAGATCACTGAATTCATTTAAGCCACAATCAAAGCCATATGTTAGTACATAATTTTATGCTAACAATCGATTTTCATGCGTTTACTGCAAAAGAGACGGACATACTATTATGCGATGTAATCAATTCATAGCAATGTCGATTGATGATCGAATAAACACTATAAGAACACATCACTTGTGCGAAAATTGTCTTAAAGTAAATCACAACGTCAAGCATTGTCCGAATCAAGAAGTTTGCCGATATTGTAGATTAAAACACCATTCACTATTGCACGTCACACCATCATCTACAATCACGCCATCCTCGAATCGCACTCCGCTTACGACAAATGTACTTACACTTCCCACGCCTTCGCGCAACGTTCTGTCGTCTACCTCTGCGCGTACAACTACGGCCCCCCAAGGGGGCCAACAGGTCTTCCATTGTTGCAAAAAACTCAACTTGGATGGATTGTGCCCGGAAGTGTAGCAATGTCAAATAAAGAAGAAGTCTCCTGTCATCTCGTCGAGCTCAACTCTTCTGAATATCTCAATAGATTGATGGAACGATTTTGGGAAATTGAAGAAATGGATGACGATACAGACATCTCTGCCAACCCTTGCGAGAAACAATTTATGTCAACACATCAAAGAAACGACGATGGTCGTTTTGTGGTCCGCTTGCCATTCAGTCATCAGAAATGGCACTAAGAGGTTTCCTAAACCTTGAGAGTCGATTAGAAAGGGGTTCAAACTTACGAAGTGCATATAATCAATTTATGGTAGAATATCTCGAATTAGATCACATGTCTCTAGAAGTGCAGCTGTCCCGCAATCATTATTACTTGCCGCATCATTGTGTCTTCAAGCCAGATTCTTCATCCACAACATTGCGAGTTGTATTCGATGGTTCCGCTAAAACATCGAATGGCGAATCGTTAAATTCTTTACTGCAAAATGGGCCGGTTGCCCAAAACGAATTGTCAACCATTCTTCTTCGGTTCAGGGCGCATAAAATTGCCATCAGTGCCGATATAACAAAAATGTACCGACAAATTTTGGTGCATCCAGAGGACCAGCGTTACCAATACATTTTCTGGAGGTTTAATACCCAAGATCTAATGCAAACGTATAAGCTACAAACCGTTACATATGGAACGACTTCAGCTCCATTTTTGGCCACCCGATGCTTGCTGCAGTTAGCTAAGGTAAGGATTTTGCTGCCAACGAAGCTATTCGACAAGATATGTACATATGTGGACGATTTGTTGACTGGTGCAAATTCTGTAAACGAGGCTATTCAACTCAGACTAAATATTTCAGCAATTCTTGAAAGTGCTGGACTCTCTCTAAGAAAATGGTGTTCTAATGATGAAAGAGCACTAGATGGCATCGATTCAATGAACCAAGAAAGGGTGCTAGTGTTCGAAGAAACAGAATGTATCAAAACTTTGGGTCTCTACTGGCATTCCGGGAAAGATTGCTTTCGAATCAAAGTTTCACCAACAACTCATTCAACCAAAGTTACAAAAAAGATGATCGTGTCCGAGATAGCAAAAATTTATGATCCAATTGGACGTGTGTCTCCGGTAGTAGTAATTGGAAAATTCATTATGCAGGCAGGATATTTGAAAATTGAAGTACGATTGGGACGAAAGCCTACCAATTCAAATGCATACTGCGTGGCATAATTACCGTGATGAACTGGAACAGCTGCAACATTTGTATATACCACGTCATGTGTTGGAAATTCTACACCAGATCACATTCAACTACACGGTTTTGCTGACGCGAGCGAGAAGGGTTATGGCGCGGTTTTGTACGTACGATCAAAATCAATGTCTGGTTTCTGTGTTCACTTATTGTGCTCAAAATCGCATGTGGCTCCTCTGAAAAACAAACCGACACTTCCTCGCCTTGAATTGTGTGCTGCTGCACTTCTCGCTAAATTGATTACTAAATATAAGTATATAGCTAATTACACTTTTTCACAGATTTATTGCTGGAGTGATTCAACTATAACACTTCATTGGATTCATTCAGATCCATCGCGTTGGTCTCGATTCGTGGCTAACCGTGCTCAAAAAATTCAGTCAATGGTTGAACCAGCACAATGGCTTCATGTCAACTCCAAAAATAATCCTGCCGACCTGATATCAAGAGGGGTTCAACCACGAGCACTAATTGATTAACAATTGTGGTGGCAAGGCCCCACATTCTTATCAAAAGACGACAATCATTGGTATAACCCATTTGCTGCCAATATTTCAGAAAATATGCCAGAGATGAAAAAAGAATCATTACCATTATTCACTGCAGCAAGTTTTCGTGATGTTGACGTCAACGAAAAGGATGATATTGTGAACAAATTTACGCACAAAGCATCATTTCTCACTATACAAAACTCTGTGGCATACATATTGCGTTTTATCCACAACACGATTAACCCATCGCATCGACGATCCGGACCGTTAAGTTGCAATGAAATCAAATATGGTCTGAAAACACTCATTCGGCAAACTCAAAAGATTTGTTTTCCTGAGGAGTACAATGGTCTGAAGTCTCCAAATTTTATAATTAAAACCCCAAGTCATTATCATTGTTCATCTTCACACGGCATAATTCGTGTAGGAGGACGACTCAAGTTTGCAGCGTTATCGTATACGTCAAAACACCCTGCATTACTACATCCGAAGCATTTCTTTACAATAACTTTAATTGCGTTTCTTCACAAATTGAATCTACATGTTGGTCCGCAAAGGCTATTTAGCAATCGTTAGACAAAACTACTGGCCAGTACATGGCAGAAAGGTATGCAAGGCGATTTATAGAGCTGGTATAGTATGCACTAGAGCTAAACCAATAATGCTGAAACAAATTATGGCCGACTTACCAAGCGAACGCGTTAACCAAGCGTCACCATTCTGTTTTGCAGTTGACAATTGTGGTCCGTTTCAGGTTTATTTCAACTTGCTTGGTAAAACATCTACTAAGGCATATCTGGCTATCCAGATTCTGGCTTGCTTCATCTGCATGGTAACCCGGGGGCTATTATGAAATTTTCGACGCGCGCTTTTTTTTCAACAACGTCGAAAATTAGCTATTATGAAATTATTCGACACGCTTTTTTTGCGATCATATCGAAAATTCTCCTATTATGAAACTTTGTTTTCGATAAAGTCGAACAATATGCGACTGCTCTTGAGGTGACGAATGCATACGCGTGTTTAATAATAAATCGTGAGGTAAAAAAATTTCAGTTCGTCACGTATATTTTAATTTTTATTTTTTTTTATTTTCCGGCAATTAATAAATTTATATTAATTAATTTTTTTTTTTCTATATTGTCGAATAATTCATAATAGCTATTTTCGACCTTGTCGAGTTGGTCGACAACGTCGAAAATTTGCGATGCGGAAAATTTCATAATAGACCTCCAGATCAGTCCATTTAGAACTCGCATCGTCGATGACAACGGAATCGTTTATGGGTGTTTTAAAACGTGTTATTGCAACGAGAGGATTACCCAAAAAAATCCTATCTGATAATGGAACCAATTTCATTGGCGGAAACAATCATTTGCATGATCTGTACAATTTATTTAATAGTTCTAAACTATGTGAAGTAATTAAAGAAGTCACCATATGCGACAAATTAGAATGGGTTTTCATTCCTCCTGGATCACCTCACTTCGGCGGCTTATATGAAGCAGCAGTAAAAGTAGCCAAACATCATCTTCGCCGACTAACTTATAACACGAGATTCACCTTCGAAGAATTCTCCACGTTGATCAAACAAGTTGAAGATGTGCTAAACTCCAGACCTTTATAGTGCCGCTTGTTTCAGATAATATAGAAATTCTGACTCCTGCTCATTTTTTGATAGGTGGTCCGCTGAGATCAATACCTGAAACTGCCGAGTTCGAGTCAAACATTTCAATACTGAAGAAATGGGAAATGGTGACAAATCTACTTCTTATGAGGGTAAATGTATTGATATTCTGATTGGCGCAGATCAGTTTTTCACGTTGCTGCTACCAGGTAGAAGATTGATTAACAACAACAAAGCGGTATTCAAGAGACTATTTTTGGTTGGGTAGTAACTGGTAATATCTCAAGGCAACGAATCTCAACGGGTATGGCTATGATTGCATATCTAGACGTACGCGATCCTCCAGATCAACTCGATGATCTTATAAGAAAATTTTGGGAAGTGGAGTCCATACCAAACAACATAAATCAATTATCACCAGAGAAACGCTATTGTGAAAACCACTTTCAGGCAAATACAATGCGAGATGATGGCAACCATTTTGTGGTCCGGTCACCTTTTGTGAAGCCACCAGAAAATCTTGGCAACTCGTTCGGACAAGCACTACGAAGACTACAATCATTGGAAAAGAGATTTGAGAAAGATTCCAGTTTTAATCAACTGTATATGCAGATTTTATTGGGGAATATCTAACATTAAACCACATGAAAGAAGTTGCAGCCACTGAAGTAACGAAAGGATACTATCTGCCTCACCATGGAGTACAACGAAATCTCAATTCAAAAACTAGTCTCCGATTAGTGGGACCAAAGATACAACCAACATTATTCAGTATACTTCTCAGATTTAGAGAACCAAAGTTTGTGTTTTCTACAGATGTCGAGAAAATGTATCGGCAAATAAAGGTGGCGCTGGACGATACAAAATGGCAAAAGATTTTATGGCGCTCTCATTCAATTGAACCGCTTATCCATTAAGAATTATTCACCATTACCTAGGGGCTTGCCTCAGCCCCATTTTTGGCCATTAAATCCATGCAAAAGATTGCGGAAATTGAACATGATCATAATTTCCAACCGTAGTTGAATTAATCACGAGAAATATGTATGTTGATGACATCATGGCAGGCGCCGACACTCTAAGCGCGTCAATTACAGTAAACCACTCATTAATCAAAGTTATAGCGAAATATGGGTTCTCATTAAAAAAGTGGAAATCAAATCCTGACCAAGAGGAGGCCAAAGCAGCCAAAGTTTTAGGTATCTCGTGGGATGCTACTGCTGATGAGTTTACGTTTATGTTAAACTTACCGAAACATCCATACTGCTGTAAACGAAACGTACTGGCAGATTCTAGTCGGGATGGGTATTTCCAGTGGTGGTTAAAGTCAAAATATTCATGCAAAAGCTATGGGCTGCTAATCTGCAATGAGATGATCCTTTACCTGAACCACTCGCTACTGAATGGTCAACCATTAGAAATGAGCTGCAGAATATAAACTGTATAAAAGTTTCCCGATTCATTGGCGCATACGCTAATTCAATTGTGGACATTCATGGATTTAGTGTTGCCAGGAAGGTTGCATATGCCGGTGTCGACTATTTTCGTATCTTCCATCCAAATGGCTGCGTTGAAGTTCACCTAGTCACATCAAAAACAAGAGTAGCTCCCGTGAAACAATTGTCATCGGTTGGAATTGTTAACTGCATTATTGGCCACTAATTTGATTCGCGTAATAAAATCCGAAACACAGATGAGGGTACGAGTTGTTCATGCATGGTCAGACTCAACGATTGTGCTAGACTGGCTTTCTAGTCACCCAAGACGGTGAAGTACGTTCATTGGGAACCGTACTGCCGAGATTCTTGAATCAATTAAAGCAACATCTTGGCATCACGTTAGGTCTTCGGATAATCCTGCTGATTGCCCATCCAGGGCCATGACTCCAGACGAACTGCAAGGTCACAAACTTTGGCGGACAGGTCCAGAATGGCTGCTTAAACTAGTTGACTTGTAGCCTAAACGGGAGTCCTCATACGGGACGTGTGAAGACGAGCGCGATACGGCATTTGCATTTAATTTGTGCCTTCGTAACTCTTGGTTTCACAATTTACTCGGGAGATTCTCAATATTTTCAAAGAGTAACTAGTTTTATTTTCGGTACGTCAATAATTTACGTCATTCGTACTTGCTTAGAGAAGAAAACCAATTTTACGAACCAGAAATCGCGACGCTTCTCCGAAAAGACACACTCAAACCATCAAGTTCACTTAAGTCTCTCCATCCGTACGTTAACAAACATGGAGTTCTTCGTGTTGGCGGTCGTCTAGATCAAAGTAATACACCTTACTCTACAAGGCAATCATAGTTTATTTGGAAAGAGGGCGAGGTCAAAAACAAAAAAAAAAGTATACATATGCGTATTCATTTGTCTCTGTACAAAAGCGGTTCACATGGAATTAGCCAATGATATGACTTCCGAAGAATTTCTCGCTGTACTTTGATGGTTTGTAGCTCGCAGTGGAGTTTGTCGTAATGCCTATTCTGATAATGGCACCAATTTCGTGGGTGCAAATAAAATATTGCACCAAACATTCAATAAGCTAATTAAAGGGTCGAATAATATATCTACTTATTCTTCCTCATTTTGGTGGGATTTGGGAGTCGGCCATCAAGTCGATGAAACATCATCTAAAACGGGTAATTGGTACAACTTTACTAACTAAGGATGAATTGCATATGCTGATAGTCGAAATTGAAAGTATTCTAAACAACCGTCCAATTTGTCGAACCCAAGATGATCCAGAAGGTGATGCTTTAACTCCAAATCATTTTTTAATCGGTCACAATTCAACCGCCATTCCCCCGAAGCAGTTTTCTTCACCCATTCAATTTCCCGTTTAAGTCGATGGGAAATGATTCAAAAACTAAGACAGTCATTTTGGAAACGATGGCAGATTAAATATCTCAAAACACTCTAGCCAAGGTCCAAATGGAAAGAGGAACTAGCCCCATTTCAAATTGGGGATGTGGTACTGCTTCGAAACACAAATTTACCAGTGAATAAATGGCCGATGGGCATCGTAGTAGAACTACATGAAGGACGAGATGGACGAGTACGAGTAGTAACCATCAAAACTCAGGGAGGTGAATTCAAGCGATCGATTCATTCACTTTCACTACTACCGATTGGAGGAGATGACCAAACCATACTCAACAAAACCCATTATTCATCTCATGCATTGGATGCATTTAATTATCGATATCAATCTTCAGCAAAAGTACATGATGTTATTCATTGAACTAGATCGTTCAAGGCGGGCGGTATGTTGCGACATTTGTAACGCAACAGCTCTGACGCCTCAGCTGTTGGTTAACAGAAATTTATCAACTTAGAGGCTTTGGTTCGCGGCTATCACTGGCAGGCTAGAGCTCAGCGGCCAGGGTGGGTGTTGATACCAAAGCTTAAGTCGATCTAGATTTGCCGCGACTGTAACAAAACATTTTCTTCTTTGTCAAGGAAATAAGATATTTAAAGAAAAATAAATTTAACCGAAACAGCAGACTGGCGATAAATACCCACCTCGATCATCCAATTACACTACACTGCCATGTCAATCTCCTCCACATGCACACAAAAATAATTATCTCATCCTGAAAGTCGATAGATCACTATTCATAAAACCACAACAGTTGCACTACGAATAAAACTGGATTGGCACAAATACCAATACGATAGACTATAGTGATATTATCATGATAGAGACATGAAAGATAAATCAATCCATAATTAAACGGACTGATGTTATAATTTGATCAAACAAAACAGGTGACGTAACCACGTTACAAATCGTGGGGACGACCTGCCTCTGAGATGAGTCTCAAGCCGGGCTAAAGAGCAACTAATAACAATCAAAACGCGATCAGGAAGATTTTATGTCTTTGGCGTGATACACCCCCCTGGATTTACCTTGAGGATTACCAATTTCGCAGGCTAGTTTACCAATCAATCGAATTATGGTTCCGGGAACAAATTTTTTTTGCTAATTTGGCCGAATATTGATCACACGCCTTGCTCTGGGTAAAATTTCTCACATACACTGATTGTCCGATGTGTAGATTGGGAACTCGTCTACGAAGATTGTATCTGGAATGATTTTTGCGTGCAGCTTCGATTAAGTTTAACTTAACTTTCGAATAAATATGATGCAAAAAGCTAGGTTTATCTTCGAGATTAACTTCCGACCCCGTGAAATCGTATACAGTTTTTAGAAATTGGTATGCTGATCCATGCAAAAGAGCATGTTGCCCGAACACCAGAAACTGGGGAGAATAGCCAGTCGCATCGTGGACAAAATTACGTAACGCATGCGTAATTCTCGTGAGATGTGCATCCCAAACGTGATGATCTTCTTTAATATAAGCTCGTAGTGAAGCTAATAGGGTGCGATTTATGCGTTCGGTTGCGTTCGCCTGCGGACTATATTTAGCTGTAAAGATGTGGCGAATACCGTACTTTTGGCATAGATCCTTCAACATCTTAGCTTCGAACTGGAATCCATTAATCTGCCACCATTTCTTCCGGCACCCCGAATATTAGGAATATATGTTCCTCCAAGAACTGGCATACTTCGGCGGCCGTAGCTTTCCCTAAAGCTTGCGTTAAGACGAACTTCGAAAAGTGATCTACAACGATTAAAATACTTGTATTTTCCTTTCGGGTGCGGGGATAGAGTCAAAGAAAATCTAAATATATTCTTTGCCAGGGCCTGAATGTGATGGGCAGACTGCTAAGTGGAGGGTTACTCTGAATCGCCATTGCTTTGTTCGATTTGCACTCGACACAATTATTAATATACGTACTAACGTCTTATAAGACAGTAGACCAATGATAATATCGTCTAATTACTTCAGTAGTTTTGCTGATGCCTAAATGAGCCGATGTTGGTGGGCAATGGGCTGACTCAATTACCGACATTCTTAGATTTTCGGGTACAATTAATTTCCAGGTTGGAATATCAGTTAACTGCAAGTCGTTGGGTTTTATGTTTATACAGACTTTCCCATTTGCAACTTTCATATTGGCAATTTGCGGATTCTGATTTACTTTATGGATTAAGTCTTTATATTCAGTTGAATTGAATGCAGCTGAGTCCAAATCAAGAATTGCAGAAGAGGACTGTAGGCTTAGCGTGTCCATGTGTACTCGCGATAAGGCGTCTGGAACGGCGTTTTGAGAACCTTTTCGGTACTCTATGTCGAAGTCAAATGCCTGCAGTTTTAGGGACCACCTAGCCAAGCGACCGGAAAGGTCTTTTAGTGACATCAGCCAAGTGAAACTAGCATGGTCCGTAATGGTAATCCTTCGACATAGGCACGGAATTTCTTTATTGCAAGGACAGCAGCTAAGCACTCAAGTTCAGTTACACTGTAGTTCCTTTGTGCCGCATTTAACTTCTGAGACATAAAGGCCACTGGACGGTCCTTTCCGTGATCATCTTTTTGGAAGAGTGCTGCCTCGATACCTGTAGAACTGGCATCACATTGTATGTTAAACCGCCTGGAAAAATCTGGAGATGCCAGCACAGGTGCTGAGGTGAATGCTGTTTTAAGGTCATCGAATGATTGTTGAGCTTGATCGGGCCATTCGAATTTTTTACTATTCTTAAGAAGATTGGTGAGGGGAACCGTCAATGCGGAATACCCACTCACAAACCGCCGGTACCATCCCGAGACGCCCAAAAAACGACGTAACTGCCGGATCGTTTTTGGTATTGGGAACTCTGCAATCGCCCTGACCTTATCCAGACTAGGTTTCAAACCGCCCTCTCCCACCACATAGCCAAGGTATCCAATCTCCCTTTGGACGAATTTGCTCTTCTCTATATTTATAGTTAGCCCGGCTTTCGCGAGTCGTTCACCCACATCAGCAAGTAGCGACAGATGTTCCTCAAAGCTTGAAGTGGTTATGAGCAAATCGTCCAAATAGACGAAAATACGATCATGTAGGTGGTGGGGAATTACTTTGTTCATTAATCTGCATAAGGTCTGAGGAGCATTGCAGAGCCCAAAAGGCATCACCTTAAATTGATATAAGGGCCGCCCCGGGACAGCAAACGCTGTTTTTTCTCTCGACTCGGGATCCAAAGGAATTTGCCAAAAGGCATCCTTTAGATCCAAAGTCGAGATAAATGTCATCCTTTCCAGTCTGCTTAGGAGCCCATCAATCAACGGGATCGGGTAAGCATCTTTTCTCGTTACGTTATTCAACCGGCGCGCATCCAAGCACAGCCGAATTTTACCATTGGGTTTTTTGACGACAGCCATTGGAGAACTCCAGCTGCTATCACTTTCCTCGATCACATCGAGCGCGAACATACGGTCAACTTCATCATAAATTTGTCGCTGCACCGCAGGCGAAACCGCGTAAAATCTCTGCTTGATACCCGGAGCATCCCCGATATCAATCTTGTGGGTAATAAGCGATGTTCGGCCAAGTCCCTTTGTTTCATAACTGGGTAGCGTTTCGATAATAGTTTGGAGTCGCCTTGTCTGATCGGGGTCTAACTGATGTTGTTTAGGGTCAGTATTGTTAGGAAGTGTCGAATTGGCCTTCATTTCGCTGTTGATAAATGGTTTGATACCGAACAACTCCCAAAAGTCACACCCCAAATAAAGTTCTTGCTGCAAAGAGGGAATAACAAGGACTTTCATGGTGGTGCATTTTAATTTGAAAAGAATTTCGACATTAACAAATCCCAAAACTTTTTGTTTTGCCCCATCAGCCCTTTGGATATATGCCGGCATAGGATGTATAATTAAATTATTATTTCTCGCAAACTTTTCAGCATCTCGGCCCAAAGCAGTTATTTCGGCTCCGCTATCAAGAAGGCCTCGGATAGTCTTTCCGTTTATGGCTATGCTAAGATTGTTTCTGCGATTTGGGCAAAGTACTTCTTGATGTCTCTAAAATATTTGATGGAGCGATACCTTCGTTTTGGAATTTGACTTGAATTGAGTATATTCGGTTGGGTAGGAGACCTTTGTGTGGGGAATCGAGATTTTATATTAGATGGGACCCGGATTGCTCCGGATTACCGGTTTTCTTTACTGGAATTTGGTTGGGTCGCATTGGATAGGGATTTCGGAAATGGTGTGACCCAGTTTGTGTCATTTCCGGGATGCGGTTTTCCTGTTTATTCTGGCATATCGAACAATGGGGAAATAGCACATCTGGACAACCACATCCAAAGCAGAATATTTTTGTATGTGGTACGTCACATTGTCTATAACCATGACCGGTCTTACCACAATTCCAGCATGTAAGTTGCTCTATTTTTTTTGCCCGGGTAAGTCTTGGGTGATAATCAGTCGGCTGCGTTTCTTTAAACGCATTTAAATCAGCTATTATAGAACAATCATATTCATCGTTTACATATGGAGTTTCTCCCAGGGCTGACCCAAGCTCATGTATTCTCTGGTATATAATTCATATGACGCCATGCATCTTCTGTAGCAATACAGATACTTAATAGGCTGGGCACAGATTCAAAAACTCTACCCGCCAAATGGGCTTTTAATCCAGGACGCATGTTCTTCCTCAGCAGTTCCATTATTTCTGAATCTGCTAGTGGTATTTTTAATGGTAACGCTAGATTTAGTATATCATAGTAGAAATCTATAAATGTTTCTCTGACTTTTTGCTTTCGTGCTTCAATCAACTGCCGCAAATCCCCGTCAGTACGTCTATCTTGGAACCGATGTAAAAATGATTCTTTCATTTCAGGCCAAGTACAATTAGGTTTTCGTTCCAATACCAACCAATAGTGTTCTTTAGCGCTTGATTTTAATAGAAAACAAATATCATTTACTAGGTTAGTGGTGGGGATTTGGTTTGTCTTAGCCAAATATTCAACTCTAAATACAAATTTTTCCACCGCCATTCCGGAGGCTGAACCATCGAAAGTAATATTCCATTTATGAACGGGGGTTACGTTAGAATACATAGAGCGGTTTCCGGGGAATACATTTGGCAAGATTCCATAGCTATCGTAATTTGGACTGGAATGAATTGGTGGAATAGCATTAGAAGCTTGCGAAATTGGTACATTTGGGTTACTCGAAATTAATGGTATATTAGTGGTTCGTCCTAGATTATGATCGGTAACCGTTTTGCTACACGTAGCCATGGTTGGGATCGTATACTGTGGAACGGTATCGTTCAAGTTCTTACTTGTAACTGTAGTTTCAGGAACACCCTGAGCTTTTGATTCTCAAGAGCTCTTTCGCATACAACGATCAAAGCTTCATATGCTGTTCTTAATTTGTTCGCCGACTGTTTGTCGATTTCTTCTACTGAGATTCGATTGAATCTACCAAGCAAATGCAAGAGCCTAGAAGAGATCGTTTCAATTTCTTCCTTATCAATAGCCGTTTTCTGGGTGCAGCATAACAGCTCTAATTGTAAGGTTTGTAACTTTATCGCGCAAATGGATATTTCCACGTTTGGATCCTGTTTCGCGAACTTATGAGGGTTTTGGGGTTTTGAATCTGGATTTGGTTGCTCCGTGCTTAACTGTTCATCTAGTAATTTGAACTGGGTGCGAAGCGATCTCTGAATCTGCCTTATTTCGCATTCAACCTTAAACTCATCATTTTGAAGATTGTCCGATTTAATATTGTAGTATTTTGAGCCATCTTGTGAATAATATTTCTAATAAGCTAACCAAAAATTAAATGATTTCACGTCAGATGAACAAAATGAAATTATGAATGATGATTAACTACTACTATATTATATGGACTGATTTCCACAGACAATGAAAAAAAATTAAACCCACCAAAATATTGGAGTCTAAAATTAACAAACAAAAAATAAAAATCACCGACACCCACAAAAAAAAAATAATCTAATGAAATTTATACGTGAATGCGTCGTTGGAAGAAATATTCCTGATTTGCTAAAACCAACCAGACCTAAACAAAAATAATACTGACAAAATCAATTAGAAGTTTTACAATCTGCCAATATAAAGATTATTTTCCTGGTACTATCAACTTAACATTAGATTAGTAATATATTACTCCAAAAAAAACAAATTCCGGCACTTGCGACTAAATATTTGAGCTTACACCAAACTGAGTAATTTTGAAATAAAATTATTGGAAACAAAAAAAATGTTTGCTTATAAAAGATGTATACAAATGATCACGATAATGCATGGAGGAGGATGACATAACAGTGCAGTGGGTACGACTAACTGTAGCGTGATGTTTTCGATGGCTGACTTTAGCCGGTTTCACTATGTATGAAATGGACTAAACGGATTTGTTGAGGTATGTCTGAGCATGCTCACAAATAACTCGATTGCACACAACAAGATCTATCTGCGGCTCAGACATATACCCGATTTAAATGAAAATGATGGCACTTTCAAATCCACCTTACACTGGAATCGATACCCGGTAGGTAGAACACAATGCGGAACTTTGAAATAGCCGAATCAAGCTTAAATGACACAACTCTGGTTGCATTCAACATCAACGCATAAACGGAATTTGATGCAAGAGATATAAGCATCAATAATACTTCAGATAAAAAAAACTTCTGAAGAAAAGAAAAATTCAATAACTGAACCCATTTAAAACAAAAATAATTATCTCATCCTGAAAGTCGATAGATCACTATTCATAAAACCACAACAGTTGCACTACGAATAAAACTGGATTGGCACAAATACCAATACGATAGATAACCGTAGATTGTCAATTAAACTGGAAATGCCACACAACTGAATTAAAAAATACACTTCACTCGTGTATCAGAAGGATGTATATTTTAAGATGCCAGTGCCCACTCGGTGTCTTAAAATTATTTTCTCACACCCTAATTGAGTCAAGAATGTGTTACGGTATTGGTTGCTGAGGTGGGACTTGTAATGAAAAAATTAAGCCTCTCAAAAGCAATTGTCATAAATATAATCCGCATATATTGACGCATTTGAGTGAGAAATCTTGTATTTCATGAATTGAATCAAATCGCTAGACTACAGTGCCAATAAGCTTCAGTAGTATAAGAAAAATAGCCCATAAAAAGGTACGTTGACATTGATTAAATATAAACTAATGTAAGTCACTGACCGAACGAAGCCGCAAACATACACGTGTTTACGTATACACATTATATTGTAACGTAAAAACAATTTATTTCAATCTCATTAATAAATCGATAAACAACTCTGATAAATACGAGTATGTCTGAATATATGTATATGTAGGTAAGTTTACGATGTACAAAAATCAGGAAATGTATTGATTTGATAAAGAAAACTCACATTATCTAATTAAATTATAATGACCCGATTCTGAATACAAGTCTAAACAAACTTAATTGTATGATGTAGAAAAATATATTTTTAGAAAAGTTTTCTAAACAGATGAATGGTCACATTAATTTTTAATACGATGAAGAAAAGTGAAGCTTTCATTTATCCTTTTTATTAATCTTCGTAATAACGATAATCTTATAATGTTTTCGACTTTAATTTTTTTGTTTACTACAGTAAAGTATTTGATTTGATATCACATTATTATGTACAAGTTATTCAATACCTAAAGTCGTAATCTTTATTTATCTAAATAAGTTACATCCTAATTCTATATGTTCTACTTATGTGTAGAGACCCTTGATAATCTTGTACCGGAATCGGAAAAATTGTAAACTTTTATTTTTAAATTTAATTTCCCCTTTTTATTTTGTTCAATCCAGATAATCGGATTGTCGGGTAAATCTGCTAAATATAACTACCAGTATCTTGGTTTGTTTATTTTTTTTTTTTTTTTGTATTATTTTGTCCTTTTCTGATGCATACCAAGTAAAAATTGAACAACTCTATAAGTTTGACACATTTATGAAGTCAAGATTTTACAATGTGTATTTATTCTCGTAAACTTGCGCCATTCACCATTACGAGTTTAGTCACGTTGCAGTCGCGTAACTACAACTTTCGGGCACCCGCGTCAAATTTTTCTTGGTTTCATAAAAATGCTTCTTGTACCTAAGAACAAGTAGAGCTTTTAAATAGTTAAAAACATATTTCTTCTTATTGTTGAGCCTCGCATTTCGAGAGTACGAAATAGCACGTGGAAACGAAATTTCTTGCAATGAACTCAATGCAATAACAATTACTAAATATATATTTAGATGAAGCATCATGAATTTCGAGTAGAATTAGAAAAATAGCAAGAATTTCGAAATAATCTCAAAAATGTCGAATTTTCAAAGTATCTTGAATATTCTAGAAAGTTTTCAAATATCGAATTATCCGTAAGTATTGTAATGAGATCGAGTGTTACCTCGACTCATTATAGAAATTGTCCATAAACCTTAGACCCATCGCGGCATTTACCTGCAGCTTCAAGCCGGTAGAGTTAATTTTTTTGTGTTGTCGTGGGTTTTGATGGTAAAACCCCATCCTGGACCTTGTTATACCGCATTTTTTTTTGTGAGAATAAAGAGATGATCATGGAGATCACAAATAGAACAAAATTAATAATAAGAACAGTTGGACCTGTCTATAGTGACCAATAGCAAAAACCGGAATCAATTGTCCGGCATGAATGGACAACTTCTTGGCCTTAGCCAAACATTATGTCCATTCATGCTGGGCAATTGATTCCGGGATTTATTTACCCAGTGAGGTTATGCCTTAAATAAAACCAGTAAATTTATCCTCATCAACGACCAATACCATCTGATGATTAATCAGCGTCAAAATTAAAAAGTCCGTTTCATATAGGTATTATAGTTAGGTTCGCGTCATTTTCACTTCGGTAACAATTATGAATTTTTCATCCTTCGGGATGGGGTCGTTAGTCCACAATTAGCATTAGGTTATCATCCAGGGTGTTTCTCTGACTACTTATCATGCCTTTGATCTGCCATGGGCAGGTATGCAATTCAGGTGTGGTAGTTACGGGTAATCAGCGGATTCATTGTAATAACATGAAACGGAACACAGCAGCGGGCGAGCTGTTGTCTCTTGTGAAACTGACCAAAATATTTCTGCCAGAGGCATGGGAAATATGGTCAGGACAATTTCGTCAAGTTACACCTCTACACACGCGATCAACCTCTTCCTGAAGGGAACGGATGCAGATTGCGAGGAAGTGTAGGTTTGTGTTTGGTGGAACACGCGGGTAAAACCCAATAGAGCTGAAATGCCTGCATTCGCCATAGCAGTGAGACTCACTCGTACAGAGTTGGAATGGCACTGCGTCAATGGAAATGTGGTCAACAATTCTATCAATCAGAAATTACAATCCCTTTTTACTTTCCTTTTTGACCTGTGTTAGTGACATGACTATTCCGGTGTCACATTTCCAGCATGAATGGATCACAAATAGAATTAAAAAGTTAGTGTAGTTAAATCAGAATTTTTAGTTTAGGTTAATTTTAGTGCAGCATGTATAAAAATAAGATGGTTTTTGACATTCAATTATTGGATAACGATGAACTCCTCGTGGAGTTTGAGGTGCGTGAATTATCCGATAAATCCAGCAAATAAGTGACTGAGACGTTGAAAGAGGCATTGGTCAGAAAGCTGGAGGGAGAACATAAGGAATGGTACCTCAGGCCAAAGAAATCGCACGAAGCTGCGGCGAAAAATCCAGAGCGGGAATATGCTAAGTGCCAAACAAAGCTAAGGGAAATTGGCCAGTTGATGTTAGAGGGGTTGGAAACTCAACCGCCGATACTGAAATGGATAAACAAAGCTTGCACATATCGAAGGCCGAATTTTTCGTAGTAAGAAGTCCCCAACCTTTTCTGTAGGTATAGCAAAAGTAGAAGAAGAAGCAGATACCTATGGTGAACTGTTGGCAAAACTGAAAAGAGGCAAGATGAATGCCGAGGAAGTCGAAGCTCTTATCGCGGAGACAGCTAGTGTAAATACAGAGACAGATAACACCAACAATTGCCAAATACCAGGCAGGTCGGAAGCAAGAGCTTCCGTTACTCCCGCGCTTGGAGATTTCACACAGGCAATGGACGGGCTAATATTGAGTCTGACAAGCATGCCTATACCAAATACCAAACTTGGTGGGACAGTCGGTCCGTTTGAGCAAATGAATACAACAACCAAGTCGTTGGGATCATTCAGTGACGCTCAAGTGCGCCGAGTAGTGAAAACCCGGAAGATTAGCTTTCTGGGTCAACGTAACGATTTTCCAATTGAGAGGTTTCCGAGCCGCGTTGAATGGCTAGTGATGCCATTACAAATACTAGTAAATCACCTATTAGGTGCTCTGGATTTGCGATTAGAAGATGAGGTGCTGGCCAGGTCAAATCGGCGACTGGTTTCAGCAAAAATAAAATTTTTTCGCGGTTACCATTTTACTTTTACAATACCTACCCACTAGTACTTAGGTAATGTAAAGGTAAAGTGAAAGCTGTTTTGTTTCTGGCTTATCGCCGTAACACCAGTACTTAAGAATAGGAAATGAGTTCGTTTAGATAGGGAATAGAAAGAATAACATAGTGTAAGAAATAGATTAGGGATACTAACCTAGGTAATAAGTTAGATTGAGCCTATTGTTGTTTTTCTTTAAGATGAAATGTGAAATACTGTTCATGTGGGGGTACTTGGGCGTTTTGGTTTTGGCAGGGGAAGTTGAGTATAAGGAATTCACCAATCATCCCGGAATATAACTAGAAGAAACAGGGCAGGCTTTCCTTAAGAGTAACGAGTGGAAAATGGTGTTATTCTACGACCTGGCTAACTACTGGCACGAATCGGAGACTTTGGGCTTCCTCACAAAGCGGTTAAGGACAGCTTGCCACCTTCAGGTTTCCTCCACCATCAACCGCAGTAATATCAGCAATCAACCCGGGTGTGAACCAATGCTGGAATCAATTAATATTATGATGATTGGGATAGAGGATCGGAATGTCATATTAAAGATACCGGTAAGAGTAAAACGAGCTCCTTTAGAATTTGTGGGAACCTTCCTCAGCAAGGCATTCGGAGTATTAGACCAAAGAGCCGCGGTACAGTACGAGGCGCAGATAAGCGAACTTCGAACCGGGGCGCTACACATGAGTCAGCTAATGCAACAGCAGAACCCACGTCTTAGAAGTGACCACAAACTTGGTCCGAAGACAGCAAGAGCAGATGCAAACTCATTTTTTCAAGTTCAGGCAGCAATCAGGACAATAACCGATCACGCCGAATTCACAGATATGGCTTACCAATTAATCACCCATTTCACATTGTTCAAAGAGATGCAGGAGGCCATGATCGACGTAATGGTAGATCTACACTAGGGGCACCTGAACAAAAAATTAATAACCCCAGATCAGCTTAGAGACCAGCTGAAGCAGATGAAAGTCCAGTTTTTTTTTAATTCGTTGGGAATAACATCATCAATTGTGGTAAGTAGAAAAAAAAAACAGAAACGACTAACACAAAAAGGGGCACCGTTAGTGAAGTGTCTACCAGTTGTCTTATTAGACGGGAGGAAGAGTGAGGAAACGCACCGTCGCCTTTCTTAGACGGGTGGAAGAGTGCGGAAACGCATCGCCGACTTTCTACTGGTAACGCTACACTAACTACAACTTACTAACATCTCCCTCTTCAGGGAAACTCATATGCTTGGCTAAGCCTGGCATATGCATTTTTTAATTAATTTCTAAAGTAGATATAATGCTTGGCTAAGGCCAAGAAGTTGTCCATTCATGCTGGACAATTGATTCCGTTTTTTGCTATTGGTCACTATAGACAGGTCCAACTGTTCTTATTATTAGTTTTATTCTATTTGTGATCTCCATGATCATCTCTTTCTTCTCACAAAAAAAAAAAAAATGCGGTATAACAAGGTCCATAAAACCCCATCAAAACCCACGACAACACAAAAAAATTACCTCTACCGGCTTGAAGCTGCAGGTAAATGCCGCGATGGGTCTAATGTGTATGGACGATTTCTATAATGAGTCGAGGTAACACTCGATCTCATTACAGTATGTACACTACATATGTGTATGTAAAATCAAAGTAAATCCTATACGTGTTTGAATAATTTCGAATAATCTAGGAAATTGGAGAAATATCGGAATCTCGAAAAATTAACGAAATATCACGATTCAGATTTATACGTCTAACTCTGAAGTAGTTATCACAACTCAAACTAAATGCAGAACGTTGCCATACAAAATTCGAATAAATTTGAAAATTTTCAAAAATCTCGAATAATTCTAGAAATTTCGAAAAATTTAAGATATATGTATATAACAAACCGCAAAACAATCTCGATTAACCCAGAAAAATTCGAATAATCTCTTATTATGTGAATCTCGATTGATCTGGAACACTTTCAATAATACCGAAAAATCTGGAAATTAATTAATAATTTCGAAAAGCCTGTAAAAATATAGAAAACCCCCGAAAATTCCGAAAAATTCGGAAAATTCGTGTAAATATCGAATCATTTGTCAAACACAACTGCGCCATAAAAATGTTCAAATTGATTCATTTTCACATTGTTTCTTTTATTTATTCTATTACATCTAGCTGCCGTTTGTTGCAAAAATTGTCTGACTTTTATTCATGAAGCAAATAATATCTTTTCAAATAATTTTCTTTAAATTTCAAATCGAACATTTTTATGGCGCTGGGTGTAATTTAATGTTACTAATACTACTAAGCAAAATTCTGCTAAGCAAGTTAAGGCTAAGCTCAACAAAACGATATGCAATAATAATGGAACCCTCAAAAAGGGAGAGAGATAAAATCCCGAGACTCAAAATCCCGAGGGTACCAAATCTCGAGAGTACAAATCCCGAGGATACAAAATTCAGAGGATACATAATCCCGAGGGTACAAATTCTCGAGGATACAAAATCCCGAGGATACTTAACCCCGAAGATACAAAATCCACAGCGTAAAAGCCTATGAAAATTCCAAAATGTAGTTGTTGCAACATCGAAAATAATGATCGGTACAACGGGATCGTAACGACGATATCCCGCATTTTAAAATCCCGCTTAATTAAAATCGTGCTCAAAAAAATCCCGCTTTTTAAATTCCATTTTTTCATAATCCTGCTTTAAAAACCTAGGTTCGGCAATAATAAAATCCAGGTTTTGATTCTTATTTTTCTTACGGAATATTGTACCCTTGGAATTTTATCCCCTCGAAGTTTTGTACGCTCGGGATTATGTGTCTTCGGGATTATGTATCCTCGAGATTTTGTGCTTCGGGATTTTTTACCCTCGGTATTTTATACCTTCGGAATTTTGTCCCTCGGAATTTTGTCCTTCGGGATTATGTCCCGCGGGATTTTGTCCTTCGGGAATATGTCACCAACCCCCTCAAATAGTATCGGATCGAACCATCATATTCTTTGAATAGGCTCAAAGGTTCTCGAGTTACATCGAACTATCAAATACGCCCGACAACCTCAAACGTACTCGAATAATCTCGAATAACCTGCATAAAATGTCGAAAAATTTTAAAAACTGATCAAAAGATAAAATCTAAGAAAAGGAGATATGAAACGGGAGAATTTGCAATTTCCTTATATCTTAAATAGTTTTTCAAAATAAACCGGTTTTACCAGGTTTACCGGCAAAAAAAATCGGTAAACAGGAAACTATGTGTATCAATCACATTCAATCTTTTCCAAATGAAAGTCAACCTTTTCTAATCAAAACTTGATTTATAAAAGGTTGAATTTGAAGTGCAAAAGAGGTAAAGTTTGAGTGCAAAACGTGCATTACAAATAAATCAACCTAGTAAATACTAAAATTGTTAACTTTTGAGGTCGAAAGCTTTGATTTCAAACGAGTTTAGCAAAATTTCTTCTAAATCTAAATATATTTCAGAACCTAAGCCATTTTTATTTCTATGGAGTAAGTACTCTGACATTTACATTCAGCAACCGAGAAGAAATTAGTCCTGTTTTAAGAAATTATTAAAAAGGAACAGGAACGATTTCTTCTTTCTCTAAAAGCTAGACCACCTCCTTTTCTTAAAAATTTTCTAGAAATTTCTCGTTTTGGCAAATTTGAAAGGGTGGCCTGCTTTAAGCTTAATCTGAGCTACCATGTATCTGATGTTGACTTTGACCTAATATTTCAACGCTTGAAAAGTCTCGTGGGCCCCGATAACCGTACCAACTACCCCCCCCCCCCCCCCCCCGCGGCAGCGGGTGCTGCTCTAACTGTTATTTTGCATAAAATATTACGACAGCAAAGTCGTTCTACGGGAAATATCCCATCGATCTACGTAGATGGTTATTTAACTCTTGTTTTAATAAGAAATTCGAGTAATATGCACGCAAAAGCCGTCAATAGTGTAATTCTGCGAAAAGCATCTGCGCCTTAAATGTTTTATTATGGCACGACGCGAATTTTGAAAGTCAAAAACGGAATCGTGAATATGTTGGTACACTCGTTTTTAAAAAAGAACTGTTTCGTCTGTTCTACATATTCTTTCCCACAGGAACACTTCAACCTATACACCAAATTCGACTACAACTCTAAAGGATTTTTGTCCTTCACTTTTGTAAACACAAATTTGTCGAAACCTTTTAATGGTCTACCAACTATTTTTATATCATAATTTTGTAGCGCACAAATAATGTCAAATAATGATAAACGTCTGGGGGAATCAAGTTGATACTAGTTATCAGCTCCGGATCTTGCAGCTTCCACAGTTGTTCGTGTTACCTCCCCGCGGTAAGCACCGGAAAACTAGCTCATCTGTGTCTTTGACTGAATGGGTTAGGCTAGAACACGGCGCTACACAACTGGGCTGGGTTAAGATGTCAACCGTACGGTGCTGAGAACCAACCTGGCTAGGGCCCTGTCTAAAAACTAGCTCAGTTTATAACGGTGTATCCGGATACTTGGCGCCCTCCGGATTATGTAGCCTTATCTGTGGAATTCTTATGAAAGATCTAAACAGAAGGATAGAGACCGGTACTCTTAAACACCCGGAATCTACGGCTGGAGGAACATCGGCTTCTAAGTCCCGCCCTGAAAGCCAAGTTTTTAATCGGGACCTAAGCAAATATATCCCTGGTCTCTCTATTACAACAACTGAAGAGGAAGCGCTGATCTAAAGGCCTGGTTCACAAACAGCAGTAATTAAGAAGGACATTAGTTCGCTTAAAGCTAGTTCCTCCTACAATTTGGGAAAGGACAAAAGTTCTAGCAAGACTGGTCCCAGAGTAACAAATTCCGAAATGTCTACATCCTTGGGCACACTATGTGGACTCCAGGAGGACTTGGTGTCAGACTCGCGTTTGGGCGGGGGATTCCGACACGACGGTGGTGGAAGCGATGGTGTACTGCAAGGCAGCCCCAGCTGTTCTGCTGCTCAAAATTGTAGCTGATGGAGTTGATGTTGTCCTGATCCAGAAGCCATGGGTCATTGAAGACCGGGCTATGGGACTTAGGGCACTAAACTATAAAGTGATGTTTGCCAACAAGGAAGGTAGGATTCGCTCGTGCATTCTCGCTAAAACTAATCTAAACTTGTTTGTGCTGTTTAATTACAGCAACTCAGATATAGTGGCGGCTGGCATTGAGTTTAGTAGTTTATATCTCTGGCTATTTCAGCCGATTTATCTCATGAAGGTGATGACATACTACCTCACACCACACAATATGGGGAAGTACGGGTACAAACGAGAGAGGTGAGCTACTCCTTGATTTTATTCTGATACCAACCTTCAAATATGTAATTTTGATTGTAGCCCACTTTTATAAATAAAAATCGACAAGAGGTGCTAGATATCACGCTTGTTTCAGATTTTATTAAGGAGAGCTTTGTGAATTGGAAAGTATCTGAAGACCATTACTTTTTTGATCACTGCTATCTTCAGTATGAACTGGTTAAAAAACCCACAAATAGGGCTATGTTTAGAAACAGGAGGAAAACCGACTGGTGTACCTTCATAACCATTGTAGGAAATTCATTGCCAAGTTCTTAAACCCCCTGAATCTACAGAGGAGATGGATGACTTAGTAAATAAGCTATAAGATGCTTTTCATGTAGCTATGTTGGCAGCATCTCTTCTAAGTAGAACTTTGGGTAAACAAAGGCCACCTCGGTGGTTGAAGCAGCTTCAAAGCTCTCGTCAAAAATGCAAAAAGCTTTTTAGGAAAGCCAAGAAAACGAGAACTGCTGCGGATTGGGACTGCTATAAAGAAGTCCTCAGAACATACAAATAGGAAACAAGAAGTGCCAAAATAAGTGCCTGGAGGCTCTACTGTGGTAAAATACAAGAGTCCTCAGAGGTTACGAGGCTACGCGAAGTACTTGCTGCAAGTCCTATCATCCCGAGTCATCTCCAGCGACCGGCTGATTCTTGAACTACAACTAGTGCTGAATCTTTGGAATTACTACTGATAACCGACATTCAGGACTGCTCTGAACTGACGCCTTTAATGCTGAATGCTTTTACGGGTTCAGTCATTCCAAGCCGAATAATAAGCAGGAGGAAATTAGTGTGGGCAATTAACCGCTTTAAGCAATATAAGTCAGCTTCGGATGTTCAGCAAGCCATTAATTTGGCTCTACCCTGGCTAGAAGTTATTTTCAGAGGCAGCCTGGAACTTTGCCACATTCCTAGGAAATGAACTGAGGTAAACGTCATATTTATACCTAAGGCGGGATAAAGCTCTCATTACCATCCCAAAGACCTTAGGCCTATAAGGTTATGCTCTTTTCCATTGAAAATACTAGAAAGACAAATAGAAGCTCACATTAAAGGCTCTTTTGAGCCGGCTAGGTGGTTGAAATGTCAACATGTGCACTGTAAAGGGAGATTTTTCGAAACAGCTCTACACTCCCTGATTTGTCCTATTGAGAAATCCCTAGAATTTAAGAAATACTCCTTGGTAAGATTATTGTTGCTTAGTTGGAAGCCTAATATTTTAGATAGGAGAAAGCTACTATAGCGCTATACGCCTGTAAAAACGCTATTAGAAAACGATGGGGCCTTGTATACATATGGAGTTGTTTTTTAGTGGTCAGCTTTAAACAGTATGGCTAACCAAAAGTTGCTGATGAAAATTCAGAGAACTTCCACACCCACTCAGGCATAAGAGGTTCTTTTTCATCTCATACCTCTAGATATTCTGGGCACTCAAATGGCCACGAGCACAGCCATAAGGCTCAAATCCATTTCTATGTTGACCTGTAGTAATACCGGACACACATATATTTTGTGTATCAGAGATATCCCTGGTAACACCGATTACATGAATCCATTACCATCTTTTGAGCAAAGGTTTCGTAATGATATTCCCTCCAGAGAGGACTGGCTGAGTGAAGAGATGTTGAACCCTGAAGTTTTGAACTTCTTCACGGATGATTCAAAAATGAATGGTAGGGTTTGGTTGTTGTAGTGTTTTCTGTGAGAAACTAAATGTGAACCTCTCATTCGGTCACCCCGGTTTTTGCAGTATTTTTTAGGCTGAATTAATTGCGATAATGGAGGCCTTTGATTAGCTGAGGTATAACATAGTATCTGTAAGGATATTCGCATTTTTATGGACAGTCAGGCCGCTATTAAAACGCTATAAGCTTATTTCCTTACGTCGAAAGTAGCATAGAGCTGTCTCTCATCTCTTAACGAGATGGCAGATCAGTTCAACCTTCACTTAACGTTGGTGCCAGGGCACTTCAGTGTTGCGGGGAATGTAAAGGCAGATGAATTCGCTCGGCAGGGTACAAATTTCCTCACTTTACTAAGTAAGGTAAATGTTGAAAATCCTCTCGCTACCGGCAAACTCTTGCTTCAGGAAGAAGCTAGGAGGGTAACGAACTATAGATGGTCCAATGGTACCTCTTGTGTTATAACTAGACAGATTTGGCCAAGACTCGATCAAGCAAGAACTAGACAGCTGTTAACATTTAAGTGTCGCCATATTAGTATGGTCGCGGGAGTTATTACCAGACACGTCTCATAGGTGAGCATACGTGGAGGCTGTGTAGGAGTCTCCTCTAATGATTACTGTATAAGCTGTGAAGATGTAGAAGAGGAAGAAACGGAACTCCATCTACTCTGCACTTGTTTCCGTCTAGTGTTAAACAGATGGAAATTTTTAGAAGCTCCTTTCTTCAGTAACCTGGCGGATCTCAATGGGATGGACGTCAGGTGTATTCAACGCTTGTCTATGCCAGTCCCTTGGGACAGCCACGCTAACCTAACCTAACCTAAATAAATTAGAACAACGAATAGAGAGTGAAAATGCTCAAATATCAATCGGAGTTAGTATTTCTTTAGTGTGAGTGAAATACACATTAAGTGGATTGAGTGATAAACGACTAAATTTTTTTTTCATATGATTTCTCGTATTGACTAATACACCTAAAAGTTGATATTATATGTATCTGTGTATCAGCATAATAAGCAGACTTTATAGGGAGAATTTTAACAAGTTTTGACAAAAAATCTCCCCACTCTTGAATTTGAACTTAAACTTTCACGCCGGTCGCATTAGGACGTTTTCTTCCAGTCGATCATTTTGTGCCGTTATTGCTCAGGAACAAACTGGCGGAGAGCGGGCAAATGACGCGGACCATACATGTACTAAATTTTTTTAGGGAGGGGAGCCAGGCCCTGCCCCTTTTCCTTTTGTCGGAATTCCTAAGTGAAATTTCGCTTGGGACGAAATCACCCCGGGTGCGACCGCGGAGGGTTAAGCATTAAAATCATACTGTAACAAGTCATTTACCGCCCTTGTGGCGTAAATAACGATTACAATCACATCATAATCTTCACTTTATAAACATATGTCGTGACATGAAGTGCCACTGAACTGAATATTTAATTTCTTCAAATAAAGTCAACAACCATTTATGTTGCTTCAGATCAGACGTGTAACTATATGATTTTATTTTATTTTGAACTATCATTATACTATGTATAATCATTAATCACCACCATTTATGTTAATTGAAAACACCGCGCGATGTAGGCGGCATATCGCCGTAATGAAATTCGAGAGCAGACTGAAGACAAGAGATAAAAAAACGAATTAAATTTATTTTGGTTTGGTGTTCGTCATCACGTCGTGTATTTTTTTTTTGGTGTGGAGTGCATTCAGGTGTGAACGACGTGAGACACCCATTGCGCACTTGAGTCGGAAAGCGGTGAGACATATTATGGTTGAATATGTTGTAATGGTGGAATGAAGTGGGCCGATACAAAAGTATCTCTTTCTGTTTTCTCCCAAAACAATGTAGCAGGTCAAATTATTATTTTCACTCTATTATCTTTTCCGCGTTAACTTCTTTCTTCAGTACACAGTTTGAGCATTTCAGTGGTAAGCAACAATGTTAAAAAGAAATCCGTAAGATTGTCCTTATACACTTTGAAATTATAAAATATTGCAACAAGAAACTTTTAGATTTATTCTAGCGTCACTTTCTATGTCACCTTTCAGTCTCATTGATTGAAATGAATAAACTGAAAAATCGGCCCACTCTTAAAATATTATTTGAGTACACGCGTTAACAGTTTGACATTAAAAAAAAATGTACTCGTTCGTATTGAAATTATCTTATTTATTATGATTAAAATTTTATTCGTTGTGATTTGTGATAAAATAAATATATATACATATATACGCCCACCAATCACTAAATAATACGAGGAGTGATAAATTTTATCACCTCATTGTTGTTGTTACAAAAATTTACCCTCCAGCTTACAAAAACACTAAAACAAAAAACTTTTTAACGACTTTTGTCACAAAATTATAAACAGTTGTTTTTTGCCTCGTTCCTTGCGCGCACATTTTAATATTCAGGAAGTCCTGTACACGTCTATTACCGTATATACGCATATAGCGACCAATCAGATTAGATAGATTACGTAACTTTGTTTTGTCAACAATTTATTATTTTATGTATAAAGTTTTTATTTTTTTTTGGTTGAGTGGCTTATTTCAAGATTTAGTTGGAATTTTAAAATTACGTCAAATATTTCATGGTGACATAACATGTTTATCTTCGTAGAACTGATATATGATTCAAGAATGAATCTCATATGGTGCGATAAAATCGTGTATGTGGAATTTAATTAATAAAAATAAAATGAAAATTGCGTGCCACTCTGCAATCGCTTTAAATATAGAATAAAAACCACAACATCAAAGCATTGTAAAGTAAAATATTTATTTTAATTATAAATAACAATTAATGAAAAACATCACAATAATATTTTTGTTACCGCATATATGTATGTAGATATCATTCCAATTTTAGTACCTTGTCTTGTCAAATAAACTCTAAATTCAAAAAAGTACTCAAGATTAAAAATATTTTTATTACTTGTTGTGTCACATTGCTGGGGAAATTTTCTTGCCACTATATACGACAACGAACGTACATAGGTATATACGCTAAAAAGTTGTTAACAATTTGACAATAAAAAAAATTAACGTGACATTGTTATGCAATTAACGTAATGGAATTTTATATTTTGTATCCCTTTGGATTTTATAAGCAACGCGGGAATAACTTTTTGTATTTTTATTTTTAATACATTGAAGAGTTCGTTAATTATGCAGGTTAATTACAAAAAATTTGGAGTGTGAGTGAAATGGCATATTTTATTGTTAAAGCTTGTCTGTTAAAAGAGTGAAAAAAAGAGCGACCTTCAAAACTTTTTCAGACATGACGTGACGACTGAAACTTTCAATTCTTCAAAAATGTGACACTAGGGGAATTTTCTATTTTTTTTTTAACATAATATGAAATGAATATCAACACAATATCCATAATAAAATAATCATCTCGAATAGCAGATATAACTGTCGAGAAGGACTTGTTGATGAATCTCAGTCAAAAATCAATTTTCTTTTAAAATCAAATTTTGAGTAACACTCTATAGTATGAGTATCTTCCGCAAACCATTTGTTCTCTAACCCGCAGTAATGAATCGAAACTAGTGTTAGGTAGGTAGTGGCTTTCCTTATATTTATAAGGCATCCAATTGCCATTTTAAAATCTGACTGTCTAATCATGCGTAAACGTGTCACTTTTGACTTGGTGAAAGCTCTAGCTGCTTACTTGGTCCTGAGATGTTGAATGCTTATTTAATAGCTGTTATTGGACAAGGATGTATATTTATAAGTAAGCTATAAATTATGCGGACCACGTAACCATAATTTTGCCATAGGTAATTCATTGGGTGGCTCTCACAGTGGTCAAAGGCAGTAAAGTTTGGCCACCATGACCCGCCCGGGCAATAGACAAATTATTTTCCTTGGACCTTGAGGACTTCGAAAATTACCCCCCCCCCCCCCCCCCGAAATCGCCGCTGATTCTTTTTTACTCTTTTCCATACTTTTTGCGTGCTGAGAAAATGCGAAAATTCAATGATTTCGGGAATTAAAAGCGCGCAGAAATTTCCGCGTGTGCGTGTCCGGGAGTGACATTAACGGGTATACACTCAAGTCTCTAGGTACGGGGACTCATCCTACATGTACATATGTGTGTGAGTAAAATTAGTTTATTGTTATAATTCATGAGATATATATAACATAAATGCAAGTAACCATCAATTTCAATTATTCAAACACTTGAAATGAGTATAAATATATATTCATCTTCCTGTTGCACAAATGAACAGGGTACAGCAGCTTCCTAGTCCTGCAACAGATTGGAGTTAGTACAAAGATCATTATATTATTGAATAATATAATGAAGCCTCTTACGAATTAAATGTGTTTTGAGGAAAATTCTACCACTGCTGATCTCAATCTCTGGGAGTATTGTGGGTTCAAAATATTGTTGATCTTCCATCGATTCCAGAATTTCAAAAATTCATGATGAACTGACTTGCCCGCTTGCTCGGACCAGAGACCGAATCCGTGGCCTTCCCTTAGAAAACTAAGGCTTTCTTCTAAATGACGAATCGCTACGTGAATCTTCAAGGTCTCACTTATTCCAGTTTCCAGGACCGCTTTTCTCAATTCATCTATATATTTTGACAAATTTTCTTCATTTCTCCTGATACTGAAACAAGCTTCTACAATTTTGTTCATTGCTTGGAAAGCAGAAACGTAGGGTAACATGATTAATTCACCACCAACTGCTCGATCAGAAACACTCGATTTTTCGGTAAAAAGCGGCTTGTTTATTGTACTATTACTCTTTGAGGCCCGTTTCTTAATACTGCCAAGTGAAACGAATTTCTGGTAGTCTGATCCTAAATCTCCGTAAGTTTTCAGTCTATAAACATCTTGCTCTAATGAGTATGAAACATCGCTTAAGTCTAATTCACGCTCATTGTTTAATTTCCCAATATCTAGTTCTTTTCGACTCCTGAGATCTTGAAGACGCACGAAACAATATGGGCAAGGAAAGCTCGATGTAGCCGTTTGTTGACCGTTTACTAGCAGAAGAAGCTTGAAATCTGACAAGAATTTGAATGGAATAGAATTTATCCTAATCAAATCAAATAAAATTTTCACGTTATCATAAGTTTCACTGATTAGGGGGACGATACCCAACATTATCAACTTATGAATTCCTGTTAACTTCCCTTCATTGTTGTTTGAGTCTAATTTTTGTTTTTTAGAACCATCAGCTAAACCTATACATAGATAATCTTCTGGAAGAATAGTCATACAAATCTTGAAGAAGCCTTGACCCCCGCCTTGACAGCCATAACTTTAATCGCCCCGGGGGGCGAGTAGCAGGGACAGCAGAGACACAACGATTTCAACAACAACGTCAAGCAACACTACCTACAGTTAGTACAAATTTGGGTGACCGCATGGGAACATGATGATGGAACGGAAATCTCGCCCCCTCTCACAACCGCCGATGGAAAAAATGATGGAGGGGAATAATAATAGTTGTTTACAGCTTTTCAGAAAAAAGAGTTTGCGGTACCAGGAAATTTGTGTTGTCATTGTGTGTCTTCTTATAGGTTGGAGCAGTAAAGATGACCTTTAAAAATTGTATTGTCTTGTGATAAATCACTAAAAAAAAAATATATTACTAACAAATTTACTAACTATCAACTACTTAGGTGTCTGGAACCGGGTTGAGTCTTTGTTGCTAACATTCCTTTCCCATCCCTCGATCTTGTTATACGTAAAAAGGTGTACGACGGCGGCCTGGCCAGGGGCGGATATCACAACTATTAGGCTTATGTGGTTATCGATGTGGCGCCTTTCTTTACGGGGTTTGGCTTCATGAAGAATGTGTCGTGTTGTGAACATGGGTATAGTGGTGTGGTATTCGCATTTATAATACGGGAGACTTGCTTAATGCTTGATCGTACATCGCAATCAATCAATCAATCAATCAAAAATATGTTCGTTAAATTGGCTATTCAATTCAAATTGAATTTGAATCGAGTTTCTTAAATAAAACATGACCAGGATTTAACGAAAATTCCGGGACACTGCTTGTAAAATACTTTAGTACATAAATACAAACCGTAAATCAAAAAATTACATTTGCAAAAGAGAAATTTTACAAGTAAGGTTTTTATTTTTATCCTATTATTAAATGAATTCCGTCTCTGAAAAATTCCTTTAGCCACATCATCTGGGGTTGGATTTTTTAATTAAACCATGGATGAAATTTAAGAAATATTGCGGGAATGTTTGTCACTGATTTTTAAATCACATATGATAGAGCTAGGAATAATTTTTGAAGACCTTGTATACCCAAGAAAATAAAAAGTTACTCCTATTGCAGATCAGGTTCACGTGCTTGCGTTGTCAAAAATCCGCAAGAGTTGCAATCACTAAAAATCAAACATAAAATCCATATGTAAAATAAAAATAACACCATGGACAACTTTCCAACAAATTCCCGATATGTTGTAGTCATTTGCTACACTCCATAATATTGGCAAAGCCATACGACATATGGTCAAAAACTTCAAATGTTTGGGAATTATGTTTTGAAGCATTATGAGAGCAAGACAACGGTATTATTTGATAGTTATCTGGACTTCGCCACCACGAAGGAGAAAAAGCAAAAGAAAAGAACAATAAATTGCCAAAATTTCATCAAACATCCAGCTAGAAAATAATATGACCTACGCTACTACGCTACTTAACGGAACTAACTGAAACAAATGTGTTCTACAAAACAGACCAAAGTATTGAAAAAATTTGATTGGTTCAAAACCATTTTTCTCGACGTTTTGAAAGTCCCTAAGTCTAAAAAAGCACCAAAAAAAAAATGTCCGTCCGTCTGTCTGGATGTTGGGATGCCTGTATGTCTGTACCCGTAGTATCTCGACAATGGCTTCTTCGATTTAAATTTTTTTTCCCAGGGGGGCGTCAAGGGGGCCGTGTACTTGCTATACATACATGCTATTGAATATTGAATTGGGATTGAGTTTGGGGTTGAGTTGAAGATTAAGTTAGGGGTCAATTTGCGGGTTGAGTTCAAGTTGAGTTGGAGTTGAGTTGGGGTTGGGTTAAGATATAGTGAGCAGTTGACCAATTTTTAATATTATGCTGGTTTGAGGATTGAGTTGAAAGAGAGTTTGCGGTTGGGTTGAGGCTTGAGTTGGGGGCCGTTTGCGGGTTGAATTGGGGTTGAGATGGTGTTGGATCAGTGTTTAGTGAGCAGTTGAGCAATCTATAAAATAAAGTGAGTGTTTCTATGTATGTACAGCATATGTGCATGATATTTAAACAAATCCACACGACTTGAGCGATCTGAACTTTGGTCCAATTAGGTCCAAATGTCCAATTAGGATGGAACTTATTTATTTCTTAGCGGATTTTAGGAAAATTTGACTTCCGCGATGAAAATGGGATTCAAAAATGAGCTTTGGATGAAATTCTGGAATATGGCCAAGTATGATGGAACATACTTATTTCTCAACCGATTATGGTGAAATTTGAGATATGCGTTAGAAATGGGATTCTACACTTCCATTCTATGGAACTTGCCTATTTTTTAATCAATTATGATGAAATTCGTCTTGCACATTGGAAATGGGATTCTAAAATGATTTTTGGATTAAATTCTAGAGTATGCCCAATATGAGGGAACTTGTATATTTCTCAATCGATTAAGATGAAATTTGGCATGTGCGTTCGAAATGGGATTCTAAAATGAATTTTGGATGAAGTTCTGGAATATGGCCAAGTATGATGGAACTTGCCTATTTCTTAAAGAAATTCTAAAATGATTTTTAGTAAATATTGCTATAATCAGGTAAAGGTAATAGTGATGGTGATGGTGATGGTGATGGTGATGGTGATGGTGATGGTGATGGTGATGGTGATGGTGATGGTGATGGTGATGGTGATGGTGATGGTGATGGTGATGGTGATGGTGATGGTGATGGTGATCGTGATCGTGATCGTGATCGTGATCGTGTTGGTGATTGTGATGGTGATGGTGATGGTGATGGTGATGGTGATGGTGATGGTGATGGTGATGGTGATGGTGATGGTGATTGTGATGGTGATGGTGATGGTGATGGTGATGGTGATGGTGATGGTGGTGATGGTGATGGTGATGGTGATGGTGATGGTGATGGTGATGGTGATGGTGATGGTGATGGTGATGGTGATGGTGATGGTGATGGTGATGGTGATGGTGATGGTGATGGTGATGGTGATGGTGATGGTGATGGTGATGGTGATGGTGATGGTGATGGTGATGGTGATGGTGATGGTGATGGTGATGGTGATGGTGATGGTGATGGTGATGGTGATGGTGATGGTGATGGTGATGGTGATGGTGATGGTGATGGTGATGGTGATGGTGATGGTGATGGTGATGGTGATGGTGATGGTGATGGTGATGGTGATGGTGATGGTGATGGTGATGGTGATGGTGATGGTGATGGTGATGGTGATGGTGATGGTGATGGTGATGGTGATGGTGATGGTGATGGTGATGGTGATGGTGATGGTGATGGTGATGGTGATGGTGATGGTGATGGTGATGGTGATGGTGATGGTGATGGTGATGGTGATGGTGATGGTGATGGTGATGGTGATGGTGATGGTGATGGTGATGGTGATGGTGATGGTGATGGTGATGGTGATGGTGATGGTGATGGTGATGGTGATGGTGATGGTGATGGTGATGGTGATGGTGATGGTGATGGTGATGGTGATGGTGATGGTGATGGTGATGGTGATGGTGATGGTGATGGTGATGGTGATGGTGATGGTGATGGTGATGGTGATGGTGATGGTGATGGTGATGGTGATGGTGATGGTGATGGTGATGGTGATGGTGATGGTGATGGTGATGGTGATGGTGATGGTGATGGTGATGGTGATGGTGATGGTGATGGTGATGGTGATGGTGATGGTGATGGTGATGGTGATGGTGATGGTGATGGTGATGGTGATGGTGATGGTGATGGTGATGGTGATGGTGATGGTGATGGTGATGGTGATGGTGATGGTGATGGTGATGGTGATGGTGATGGTGATGGTGATGGTGATGGTGATGGTGATGGTGATGGTGATGGTGATGGTGATGGTGATGGTGATGGTGATGGTGATGCTGATGCTGATAATGAATGCACCATGATAAGATATTATGATTGTGTGATGGCATGATGGTATGATGGTAAGATGTTGCGATAGTGTTTTGTTATGATCATTAGACAGTACAATGGTATCATTTCAAGATGCTATGATGGTATGATTGTAAGATGTTACGAATATTTGATGGTATGATGCTACGACCTTATGATGATAAGATTTGCGTACTTGCTTAAGTCGTTACTTAAAACTATAGATTTTTAATTTTCAACTTAAAAGTGTATTATGAAAAATTGATAAGAAAGAGGAAGTAGGAGGTAGGAGACTGAAAGAGGAAAATATAATTAGGGTTAAGTTGAGGGGCAAGTTTGGGGTAAAGTTGGAGATTATGTTGAGTGTTGATTTAAAAGTTGATTTGAGGTTGAATTGGTGACTATGTTGAGCGTAGGGTTAGGAGTTGATTTTGTGATTTCGTTGGAGATTACGCTGGGATTAATTTGGAGGTTGAGTTGGAGAATGAGTTGGATATTGAGGTTAAATTGTAAAGGGATTAAGGGGTCCAGTTTGAGATTGAGTTTAGATTGAGTAAGGGATTAAGGAGTTCAGTTAGAGACTGATAGATTCGGGAGTTAGTTTGAGTTGACTTGATATAATCTCACGAGCGCACGTAATACGCCCTTTATATTTTATTTTTACCTTCCAAAAAAATTTACATTTTTTAAAACAGGAAAGCGAATCGAATTTATACAAACATATCTGGATTTCTTTTACAATATGACCTTAATATTTACTAAGTTTTGTGATTGAAAAACTAACATAACGGAAAAAAGTAAAAAAAATGGTTTCTTGTTTAATTTTACATTTTTTCATTAATGACGTTAATAGTGTTTAGTAATTTAATCTGTACTTGTCAAATTAGAGTATCAAATGAACGGGCTATCATTATGGCTAAAAATAACTATTATTTATTTTATTTTTCTGTTATTAATATTTGAATATTTCCTATTTTTGCTTATCATATTCTTAAAAGAACATATGCTTGAATCTTTAATATTTTGTTATATTTCATTGTAAAGCTGCAACCCGCGGTAAAAAAACGTTTCTGGTAATAGTGAACATGTAAAAGTCGGGAACCGATAAATTACACAGTAATTTTTGGTTGGTTCTGTTATCGGCAACCCATACAATATTTTCAAAACTTTGTTTTGTAACATTTGAATTTTGTGTAAATTGCTTTTAGAGGTTCCACCCCATATTGGAATTATCGGATTCCAATTTGGTCAAGCTTGTACTGAAGAATTTTATGGCATACATAATCGAACGCTTTGGATAAATCAATTGTTAGGCATGCTGTAATATTTTTGTTTTGCACACTATGGAAAATTTGTTCCATAAGATTTATAGTGGCAGAAAGAGTGCTACAATTTTTCTGGAAACCAAACTGATTCTTATCTATAATATGGTTTATATTGAGATAGTTTTATATCTGGTTCAAAATAGCTCTTTCAAATACCTTAGAAATGATGGGTAGAACAGATATTGGACGGTAATTGCTTTTATCAGCTTTATCGCCAGTTTTGAAGATCGGGGTCACTTTAGAAATTTACCAACCAAAAATGAGCGATTCGTAAATTTTGCAATTGTGTTTGAAAATTTATTTATACAGTGTTTTCAGGCTATTGGGTGAAATTTTATCGCAACCCGTAGAAGGTCCCAACCCTTAGTTTCATAATGGTTTGGATGTCGCTTTCAATCTCATATTCAAATTTAAGTAGTGGCAATTGAATATTGTAAAGATTGAAATTTACGTATGGAATCTTACAGGTAATATTGTCAGCGGTGGCTTTAACAACATAATTGGGAGTGAAGTTTACTATAATCGATGTCAGTAGATAGAAAATCATCGACAATAAAATCTAACAATGGATAATTTACGACATCAACCTGAATGGTTGGAGGACCTTTGAAGGTATCGAGAAAATAATACAAGGAAGTATTGGTGGTCGCTGAGATAAGAATGCTGAATTTCCCCATTTACTGAGGTTAATATATCGTCTATTATCGTGTTTCTCATTAATTTTGTTAACTACCGTAAATCCGTTTGAACTTTAGGCTATTGTAACCAATCACAGTTGCATCATTACTGTTTATCAGATTAATGTTTAAATCCCCAATGATTACTAAATTTGGAAACTTTACCAGGCTTGGTCAAAACATTCTAGGAATTGTTGAGAATCTGTGTGGGGTGGCTTATAACTTCAAATATGAGTGCAACATTTTTTTTCGCAAATGAAATATTATTATTGTCTACATATTGTCTACATTGTCTACTTCAAAAACTATTGTCTACGCTAATGTCGACATTTCTATGTAGACAATCACAACATAGGCGTAAACTCACAACACTGCTAAATACTCAAAATCCTAACGTGATAGAATTTTCAAACGAACCAAAATTGTTGAAAGTAAGTTTCGATTTTTGATTTAAAGCGTTAGAAACTTTGAAAAAATTAACTTGCTTTTAGCTGTTATGTATACTAGAAAGCAAATCAATCAATTGTGAATAATGGTGCTGCAGTAAAATATAATGTTGACAGCTTAAAAATAGCATAATTGTTAAACACAATTAAAGACGGTGGATGGGGGAGGAAAAATACACTCAGGCCAAAAGTAGCAACATCGCAAAAAAAGAAAAAATCGTTTAACGGGAAAACAACTTAATGTTTGTTTGCGCAAATGGAAATTTTCCTATGTATATTACAACGTACACATATTTGGACATTTACATTTAAATAACTTAATTTCATTTTTATTTGTATTTTCTAAATGTAAATTTTTAATTTTGTTTTGTTTAATTCTGTGCTACATATATACCGTTGTAGTATTAGAAAGGATGCTGAGTGGAAGATTTTCTTTTTATCTTATATAATTAGAATTGCAAAACAGAAATGTATTTTATTGTTCGCGTTTTGTTGGCCAAGTAAACACATTTGTTATGTTTAATTTGTTGCCTATTCATAGTCTTCGTCATCATGAGTATAATAAAATTACAACAAAAATAAAAATAAAAAAAGCTCGATCGATGTTAAAGTGACCGAGTGTAAATTTGTTACCTTGTTGACTACAATAGGCCATACAAAAAAAAAACGAACAAAAACTTTTGCAAGCATACAATAATATAAACCAATCAATTTCACATTTTCTATTTCATGAGAGCGGCATACATAAGTTCACACAGTTGGTAAAACTATTTTTCTTTTAGTTTTTAAGTAAAACTGGAAAATCAATAACTGTACAAAATAAAACTTTGCTTCACAATGTACGATATATAATTTGCGTGCAAAACTAAAAAAATATTGTTAAGTACATATAATTTTTTTTTTTTTTTGGTAAATCGTGCTATAATAATTTCAATTTTGTTGTAGTACATAACCTATAAAATATGTACTCGTATGCTCATTTTATAAAAAATCCAAAATACGAATATATTTTAAATATTCATGGTCAATTTTGTACTGATACGAGTATTCATGATAATGTCGTTGTTTTCGATTCCTAATGTTTTGTTTTTTGTGGAGTGTAATGAGAATACCCATTAATATTCATATACAATGTGTACATATTGGTTTGTGCTTGTATTTTGTGTGGCTGGATCCATTAATGTATCAGATGTCACTAAATATTCATTTTTGTTATGAAAAAAAATCATTGATATTGCAAACTTGTTATAACGCCTGCCTAGATTAAAATACGTAGGTGTCACATTCACATCATCGGTCACCATTTGTATTCGTTTTTCAATGTTATGTGTGCCTAATAGCAAACTTAGATTGATTTCATGTAAAATTAGCTTTTTCAATATTGTTTAATCTACAATTAGCTCATAAATTAAAATCAAAATAATTTCAATTGTTAATTAAATATTTCAAATGGAAACCTAATTTAAATGTACTAATATTTAGTCAACTCTGCGCTTTTAAATTTGTATCTTTTCTTCTTACTGTCAAGCCGGTTCAATACCTCGTAAAATCTATCAAATTTTTCTTTATTGTATATAATGTAATTGTAATCGTAAAGTAATAAAATATAACATTTTTTTCTTGGTTTGGTAGAATCTTCGAGCGGCATGTAAAAGTAGTTCAAAAAAATTTGCTGGGATTTGTTTGTTCATTTGATCATATTAAAATATATAAATACAAATTGTTTTATTGAATCTTTGGTGTTTTTCTTCATCTGCGGCTACAATGAACATTCCACAACATTCTACAATTTCTAGAAATTTCTTCAAACTCAAAAACGCTCAAAAACTACTTGTGATAAATAAAAAGGGGGAAAACAGCAAACCTGTGATTGTTAAGAACCGAAGATGTAAACGGAAAAATTGGTGTTTAGATTTTAATTTAAAAATAACGAAATAGGTGCGTGTTATTGGGATACATACCGTTATTAGTTTTTGAGATATCTTCATAAAACAAATCGCCCGGTTTGTTTTATGAAGATGTCTCAAAAATCGAAGATGTTGCTGAAGTATAAATTATACTACAAATCGGCTCCAACTTTAGCAAATTTTAATCTAAAGTTTTGTATTTCCCCTCGAGATCACTATGGAAAAATTCGCATTCAGAAAGGATTTTAGCTTAATCTAATAACTTAACCCGGTACACAAATACTCTTCCTATGTCACTGTTCCCTATAGCTATAACGGTTTAATTTTTGAACTTAAAATCCACAGTAAAGCTTTTTATAAATATTGAGAGGCCCTAAACAATTTTGAATGGAAGTGATCAGCCGTGTGTACGATATTCTAGCCTTTAGGAATACTTTAACTTCGAAATTGGCGTATACATGAAAATTGTTTTTCAGTTTTTGATGCAGAAAATGGCGTGTGTAAAAAAAAAAGTATTTCATAAGCTCCGGTACAATTTTAAACATAAATAACAAAAAATACAATTAATTGTGTTGTACATAACGGTTAAGAACATGAAATTAGTTCGTTATAACATTTTAACATTGAATTCAAAGGTTGATCACTTCCATAATTGGTTCTATGAGAATCTATTTTCAAGAGTGTCCGAGTTCGAAGCTTTATACAAACTTGAAATGTGCCCATTAAATAAATTGGAAATAAATCGCTCTAGCGTGCTGACGACGAATTTCAAGAGGTACAATTTTCAAGGATTTATATCTTTCAACATATACAGGTAGATATCTAATAATTTCCCACCACGGTAGTCTGTTGTCAAACCCACCTGTTTTCCTTGCATAAAAAATTGGAAAAAAATTTTGTACTGACTCAATTCTAACTATGTGATCCCAATATTCGGCATATATGAGACAACGGGAAAATTTGATATTTTTCGTGAAATCATTTAAAAATATGAAAATAAGTAGACCGAGATGCGATGGAATATCGCCGAAAGGCCGAATGTCGAAAGGCCGAATGTCGAAAGACCGAATGTAGAAAGGCCGAACGTCGAAAGGCCGAGCGCCTCAAGGCCGAAGGTCAAATGGCCGAAAGGGTCGAAAGGCCAAATATCGAAAAGCCGAATTTCGAAAGGCCGAATATGTCGAAAGGCCGAATAGGTTCAAAGGCCGAACGTCGAAACGCAGATTGTTCCGAAAGGGCGAATGTCGAAAGGCGGTTTGTGTCGAAATTGATTTTAATTTTTCATCTTTTAATGAATGAAAATTTTCAAAATTTATATTTTTATCAAAATTTTTGTATAAAAATGTTTATAGTAAATCGCCACCCTTTATTGCATGACCCCATATTTTGATGAAATCTTCAAAATGAAACTGAAGTTTATCGCCAGGAAAAATAAATATTTTCTCGGAAAAACGATGTATTTCATTCATATCATATATGATATAATGAAAAATTCAAAATCTTAATATAATTAGTCAGTTTTATTTTATAAGACGTTTTGAAAATACATATATGTATTTCAATTATAAAATTTAACAAACAAATAAAATAAAATAAAAATAAAATATAGATAATTCAAAAGAATTACAAGGAACTTTGAAAATTATGTAGCTAAATATTTCAGTAAATTTTTTGTTTTTGTCTAATTAGATTAGAAATGAAAATCTCGGAAGCAATTGCGCTCCTTATTATAGCATAAAGATACGTTGCATTTTGTGCATTTAGTATAAGACAGTATATTACATTTTGGGTATTTCCACGACAACCGTTTTTCCGTCCATTCAGGAAAGTGGCCGTGATTATCTAGCCGAATTTCTTTTGGTGGTAGTGCTGCAGTAGTAGTTTTCTACGGAGGGGGGGGGGTGAGGAGGCGACCTACTCGTACAGGTTCCTCAAACTTGCATAGAACTTCCGCTATTTCTAGTTTGAAATCAAGAAGCGCAAGAATATCGGAATTTTTCGTCCCTCTTTGTTGTTCTACTCGCCTAAATTTAAATAAGAAAAAATTAGATAATTATTTTGAAAATTAGTATGTAATATTTTACTTATATAGGATCCTTGAATTTGCTGCCGTTACATCGAGTAAATGGTAAAAAACTCTCATGTATCGGCCTAAATTTGAATCTAACAAGTCTACACCGCCCATAAACTTGTTATACCCTTTGATAATTGATGGGCATTCCACGGTTATGCTTCCAACATTGTTTACTCTGCGGTTCGATATTTGAACGGGATTCTTTCCTACAAATGTTGACACTAAGGTCACTAACCTTGTGTCTTTCCATTGAACAACGGCTATATCGAAGTTATCCACACAAGCAACGAGTTCGACAGCTGAGCCTCGCGGTTGGGGTTTTCCAATATGAGTCATTTGGGAGTTTGCAATTTGGAAGACGATTTTCTCTTACTGTTTTCAAACTATGAATTCTACGTTTCGCTAATTCCTCCAATAAAACACTTTATAGTTAGTTATTGAAGGGATTACCCTGCACAAGAGTATTGCAACGTTCGAAGCAGACCCAAGATTAATTTCCGTATATGGCCGATTGCGGTCATCGTTTTCCTGGCCGGTGTATATCTCTATATTGTATGCGAATCCGGAAGTTCCGCATAAAACAAACAATTTAAAACCCCATTTATGCGGTTTATTTGGCATATATTGTTTGAGATAGCACCTAGATTTGGTTGAACACATTTGTTCGTCAACCGCGAGGCATTCTTCTAAAGGTATTTTATTAAAATTTTGAACCAATCCATTAAGTATTGGACGTATTTTGTGAAGGCGGTCGAAGCTAGTATCGGTTCTTGCAGCCATTGTTTCATTGTTGTTGAAATGGAGGTACTGCTTAATTTTTTCAAATTTATTCAACGGCATGGTTTCCTGTACCATTAAATTTGAAAGTTTCGGATGCCAATAGCGTCTGATATTTGAAATTTGGACAATTGAAGTAATCATCGAAATTCCCATATAATTGTTTATATCTTTGGCCGCAAACAAAGTGTTTATGTGTGGATTTTTTTGACATGCGTATAAATTGGTTTCAGAAACAATTCGTGATATTATTTCATTGTCCATAAATAAATTAAAATAATCTGAGGGTGTGCTTAGCTTCATAAATTCTTCCGGTAAATAGGTAGATCCAAAAAATTGTACTTTATCTTCAGGTACTTCAAAATGTAAAATGTTTGGTTTTCCAAATAGTTCTGGAATATTTTTCCTTAATTTGTCTTAATTCGGCAAGTGCACTGGCAGAATCTCTTAAAGGGGTTTCATTATCAAAAACCACTTCCATGTTGTCAATATAAACGGCTCATCGTCATTTATTTCAGCACATTAAGCTATTTCATCATCTTCAAATGGGGATGATTCGTCGGTTTGTGGGTGCTCTGTGGCTCTCAGAATTTCTGCGTCGTCGTAGTCATCATCCTCACCTGCACCAGCAAATTCATCCTCGCTATCCGACCATTTAGCGATAATCTCTTGCAACTCCTCCATTGTAACGTAACGTTGTCGAGAACTCATATTTCTAAAAAAAATTACTACTAAATGCATAATTTATCATATTTGATAAATTGTGTATATTTACACATTTTAGTTAATTATATTGCGCATTTATACACTGATTCTAAGAGATTCCAAGCAAATTGTAACAATGCTTTTCACTGTACCACTATTTGCCACAAACGTATGTAAAATGATCTTTCCCGCCAGTATTTTGACAGCTAAAAAGACCAGAAAACCATTTCCAATAAAAGAAACACCGATAGACCGATAATTGTACGTAAAAAAATTAAGTCAAAAATAAATGGGAAGCAAAATACGAATATTTAAAGGAAGCATATCATACATGATAAACTATGCAATAAAGGGTTAAATACACGTTTTTTTTGTCATATACATAATTAAAAATTAATTAATTATAATAAAAAAAAGAAAAAGAAATAATTTTTTTTTCCGACAAAATTTGATCACATTAACATGCTACATACACAGGATTTATCAGCACGTATTTTCAATTTATTTAAATCATTTTACATTAAGAAATAAATTCAATGGTTTTAAATATTGATTTCAAACAATGTGAAGGAAAATTTAATGAAAATTTGGCCTTTCGACCCAATCGGCTTTTCCACAAGTTCGGCCATTCGACCCATTCGGCCTTTCGACCCATTCGGCCTTTAGACATTCGCCCTTTCAACACTTTCGGCCTTTCGACCCAATCGGCCATTGGACATTCGGCCTTTCGACACATTCGGCCATACGACATTCGGCCTTCCCACCCAATTCGCCTTTCGGCGTTCGGCCTTGACATTCGGCCTTCCGATATTCGGCCTCTCAACATCGAGCGGATGCGAGCTCTGAGGTGGTATCCCAGAATGTACATAGATTGGATCAGATAAACTATTATCTTTTACATGCTGCACTTGCCGAGTAAGGTATGACTCAAGCCATTTGATCAAATTATCATTAATTCCAAGTAATTTTAATTTTTGCAGAACGATAAAGTTTGGGTCAAGCGCCTTACTGAAGTCGGTATAAATATTTAACATCAAGTTGAGCATTCTCTTCAATCACCTTTGTTGTACGTTTCGTAAATTATACTAAATTTGATACAGACGTCATAATAATCAACTCAAGCAATTTAGGAATTGCCGGCAATAATGAAATACCTCTGCAGTTAGATATTTCACTTCTATTTTTTGAATTAAATAACGGTAGAATTGAGACGATTTCCAGACAACCGGAAAATCCCTTTCATACTCAATAATATCAGTACGTTTATGTTATGTTATTGAACGACATTGTTGACGGAAACCCAAACCTTTTTCTTTTGGAGACAACGAAATTCCAGAATAATTTTGTATTTACCATATTATTTTGAATTTTGGCAGAAAACTTCTTGTTTGCAGTACAATGTAAACTATCAAATTGTTCCGAAAAATCTAAAAATGATAATCTTTCGTCAGCACTCTTGGAGTACATCCACCTTCGATATAATTTTTTCTACGGCTTCGAAGATTTATTAGATCATTGTTAAACCACAGAGGATTGTAAGGATTAACTTTTTTAACAGAAATTGAGACAAACCTGTCGAAGCCAATGAATAAAATGTCATAAAATATTTGCACATCACGGTTAATGTCCATCAACAAAAAATACGAATCCCAGTCAAACGATTTGAAATCAGAAATCCGACTATCATTACCAGCACGCCTAAAATCAAAAAATTTAATTGAATTACAATTATTGATATTGGAATTAGACAAAAAAAACTCTGATGTATTTAAATTGATTTGCATTGATTTATGGTTGATATCGTTTATGATGTATGGCATTGGCAACCTTTGATAAGTTTAAATCACCACATATCAGTACGTTATCATCCAAGTTAAGTTTGGAAATCCTATTATACAAACAGTTTTTATATGTCGCAAAAACTTCAGATGACCACCTCGGTGGGTTGTATAAGCCAATAATGTAAAAAAAATTCTGGAAGATTGAAAAGAAGAGACATTTTTGATAAAAGCTTAATAAAATAAATTTACTGATATATGGTATACACTGATTGTGTAGTGCGTATGCATGCACTATGTTCTCTTCGGTTCTCCGCTTAAAAACAGTGTGAAAAATTTTGTATAGTTCCCGAAAAATTACTCAACGAATTCTCGATGGGAAAAATCTTTAACTGAAGGGATTGTTTAAAAAGTGCAATATTCTTTAAATTTTTCAAAAAGTATTTCAGGCGATAAATAGGTTTGGTGACGATATCCCCCCCGCCCCAAAAAAAAATCCAGGAAAATCAAGTTTTATAAATACGAGTATGTATAACAAATTTTTTAAATATTATTTTAATTCGTTTTACTCCTTAAAGGATGGGGCCTGCCGCCCAGAAACCCCAACTCTGACGATTTTTTGAAATTCACATACTAATGTTTGCAATCCCGGGATCCCGTAATCCCGATTTGGAGTAATATAAAAATCTCGATTTTTGGAACTAATTAGGAATTGGGGTGTCTCTTATTTTCGATTATCCCTTAAATCCAAATATGGAAAATTTGAATTTTTTATATCGAAAGAACTTAGTTATTTCTTAATAGATTCTGATTAAATTACGCATTACAGTTGAAATGGGATTCTAAAATAATTTTTGCAGGTGAAGTTCTGGAATATGGCTAATTAAAAAGGTACTTAGCTACTTCTTAACCGATTATAATAAAATTCAGCATGAAAGAAGTTCTGGAATATGGGCACTTCGAAATAAATAAGGCCACATCTGAACCGATTATGATGAAATTCGGCAAGTACGATGGAAGTGAAATTCTAAAATGATTTTTAGAGACTTGGCCCCTTCTAAACTGATTATGATGAAATTTAACAAGTACAATGGAAATGGCATCGTAAAAAGATTTTTGGAATATTGTCAATTATGAAGGGATTTGGCCATTTCTTAACCGATTTTCTCCCTCTTCGAGAAATATTCAATTTTAGATTGTTTGGAAAAAAAGGCATTTTGTATGGAATTTTTTTCAAAACGAATTTGTTTCTGTCTAGAACATAAAGTATTTCGAATGGAACTTTTCAAAACGAGCATAGCATTATCATGAAGCAAAATCACTTTGTGTTGGCTTTTTTTTTCATATTCTGGCCATTTTTCACGAAAAGCTCAATTCAAATAAATCATTTATTGTTGGTAGCGTTTAGTATTTAAGGTTTCACCTAGTTTTAGCAGCTGAAAATAAATCACGCTCTTCTGATCCCACCAAATACAAACCATTGCCTTCTGTCCAAACCGATTTGGCCTTGCAGTCGATGTCGATGCTTGTCCTGGATCAACCCAAGACTTTTTGTGCTTTGGATTCTCAAAATAGAGAAATGACTTTCTTCTGTATCTGGCGAGCAACATTTCGCAAGTGGTTTTCGATTTTCCTGTTGTTTTTCATTCAGCTTAAGCACATCTCCCCAGATTTTGGATATTTCGCATGGTTTTTAAACGTATGGAAACGGCTTTTTGTGGCACATTCAATGCTTGCAATTCACTGTCTTGAAACTTTTTTGGTGGTCTTCCACGAACTTCATTTCCCACGACAAAATCACCACTTTTTAATTTATTAAACCACTCATAGCATTGTGATTTACTAAGGCATGCTCACCGTAAGCTTCTACAAGCATTCGATGTGATTATATAACAAAAATCAATGATGTCCGCAAGTCGTAAAATGTAGGGACAAAACTCGACATTTTTAACACGTAAAAAACATGCGTTATTATATGAAACTTGTAGATTATGAATCGGATGTTGTTGACAGATCTCAAAAGAAAACAATGGGGTCGATGACGCGGTTTGTTGAATGGTACATTGACAGGTGGCGCCATTTATTGGTAAATTCCGATTTCATATATATACACCTGGGGGCCTATTCTCGAATTCCACATCCATTTTCCCCATGCGGAAATCTGTCAAAATTCAACAAAATATTCGGAAATTGTAATTCATATATGAAATACATGGGACATTGACATTTTCCTACATGGGGAATTTCTTCCACCTGCTGATACCAATTCGGAAATATTCCCTTAGTACCGAAAAAGTTCAATTTTTATGAATTTTGACAGATGTCCACATGTGGAAAATGGATGTGAAATTCGAGAACAGGCCCCCTGGTATATTGAGTTAAAATTTATTTACATATGTGTATATTAATTTGATAGTTTCGCTTTTTAAGAGCGCAGTTAGCGAAACAATTGAGATAAGGTATCTCTAATCCTTAAGCAAAAAAACTTTATTTATTTATTTACGTTTTTTTTTTGTAAGAGATTTTTTGGCAGCAAAATGTAAATTATGCTCAAAAATTTTAAAAATAGCGGGGGATCCATACACTAAACTAAGTGCCAAAAAAGAACTTCGCAACCTGAACAAAGAAGTACTAAAAAATAGCTGAAAACTGTGGAACCTAAATTTGACAATACATTACCTGCTGTTCTTGCGCGAATGCCCGAATGGCCGCTGTTGATGGACTTCCCTTCAAAGTGTACTGCACTTCGTACGATTTAAGGGAATCCTTTGAGGCAAGGGGATTTCGAAACATTCCTAAATCACCAAATATTATACATAGTTTGGCTATCGGCCCTATGGGAAAATAAAAGACAAATATTAAAATTCGAACTAAAATCAGTCAAATCAGTATGTATTACTTTTAATGAATGGACATCGAAGCGTAATCGATGCTATATGAATATTAAAGGGAACTATGCCTGCAGAAAAACGTTCGAAACAAAATTGCGGGTTTGCTGCGCAAGGATAACGGTTAAGGGTGGTACTGGCTGATTTCTACATACCATCGGCTATGTTTTGCTCATGACATTCAACTCATCGTAATTGTTGAGCTCTACAAAAAAAAAAAACATTCGGATCAAATTCTAAGTGAAGTAGCAGACGACAGCTCGATTTCGAATGATGTCGAATTAATTGATCCAGAAGAAGATACATATGAAAGAGCTCGAAATTATTTTGATGTGTCACATATCAACATATCGACGTTCGCCAACGAAAAATGATAGCGTATTGCAAAAATATAGTATGTCGAAGAATGTAGCGGCCAAGATAAAACCTTGATATTAGATATCAAGACACAATGGAATAGTTTGAATTATATGATTGAACGTTTCGTTGAACTGAAAAAATGTATACACAAATCTTTAATAGACATTAAATCGAAAATGGCAGTAACCGATTCTTAGTTTCAGTCAGCGTCAACTTTATTTTCAAATCTGCGTCCCATCAAAGTAATTGTTGAAGATAATTCAGTTGATTCACTTACGATATAACGCTGCAATTTATGTTAAATAAGCGGCAAAATTAAGACAATCCGTTAACTCACGAGATGAAAAATGCATTGAAAATTCTAATTGAAGAAAGAAGAACTACAACATCTGGAGTCTTGCATTATCTTCATAATGGCAAACAATCAGTAGATGAAGCCGACATAAATATTTGTTTTTATTAATTTGTTCTCGATTATTTATGTAATACGTGGAACAGTTGACGAGGTAGAAAGTCAAATGGTTTCGGAACTTCCAACAATTCCAGCATTTCACGTAGTTTATTACTGATAGAAAACCGGCTAAATGGCCGAGAGTATTTCAAACAATTAAAATTTTGTAACCGCAGTTTGTAAAGAGATGAAAATGTTTTAGGGAAGCACATTTACACTCATTTCTAAAGATTTATTCGCAATTCCTCCAACAAGCGTAGAATCAGAGAGGGCATTCCCGGCGGCAGGAATTGTAATTTCCAATTATAAGCAAGGAGAGGGGACAACTCAGTCGATACTCTTTATTTTTTGAAATCCTACTTCAAAAATAATTTAAAAGATTCTATGAATTATTTAAAATAGTTAAAAAAAAATTGGAATTTGAAATTTCTCAATCCCAACATAAATCCCGACACAATCTAATTACGACACAAATCGTTTCAGTTGATTCAGTTCATTTAATTATTTCACCGCAATTGAAATACATTAGATGAGATTGAAGTTTCCTTTTTTCAATTCAATTTACCAGTGAACGGTAATGGCGACCCGAGTCAAAAATAAAGCGGTTGCTATTTGTAGAAGTTACCAAATATAATCTCAAAAATTTCCTCAGACATTTTATCAAAGATTTTTTTTTCCTCGTTCTTGATCAATGTAACTATCCAGCAGCAAGCTACATATTTTCAAAGTTTAAAGTTATTTTAAACAGTCGATGGAAATTTTAAGAAGTGAACTAATTAGATACAAATGTTTGTCGAAGTCGAAACAATAAAATACTTTTCCAACAAATCTCTTTCGCCAGTAAATATTTGTCGCGCAAATTACAACAAATGTTCCACAATTCACTTTATTGTAAGACAAACGAGTTTACAATTTGAAATTCAAATTTCTAAGTGAACCTGCAGTTAGTCAATCAATTACTACTGGTGGCATATATTTCCAACAATACAAATTATTTAGGAAGCTATTAACTAAATACTTTGCCTTTTAAATGTCGCAAGAGGCGCTACGGTCTCCATACAAGCCAAAAGGGATATTTCATTATAATTTAACAGCCAAAACCATAAAAATTAAATTGCTTTACCGTAAGGCTGTTTTGGTTAGTTTATCACAATAACCAATCATGAGACCTCTTTTATATTCCTGAAGGTCAGACACAAATCATCCTGAAGGTCAGACACTTTGTGTTAAAAGGAGAATAATAAATCATTAAAATTTTACTACTCGGTATTTTAGTCGAAGTCGTCTTAAGTATAGAGGAGTTCAAATTGACCATTTTGTTTATGATCGGACAAACGAATTTTGGGGCTTCCATGTTAACTTTTTGAAACAGACGTGAAAAAAGTATTTTCTTGTATAATAATTCAATACGCTTGTCGGTATTTACAACAACAGGAAGCCGCTACTTTTTTGTATTGACCGATTTTTCATGGATTGCTTTGGCAGAGTCGTCTCTAAAGTCTAAAGATAGTATTTTTTAAATGGAATTGAAAGTGAGTCTTTTTTAAATTGGATCACGCTAATATGACGGGGAAGGTAGGTTGGAGGACGTAATGAAAATGTGACAATTATGGTTTGTATTATTCGAATTATCTACAACAGGCTTCAGACAGAAGCACGAAAAAAGATGTATCGCCCAATTCTCACATTCCTCACATAATGTTGTTATCTGAAGAAACAAAATTTTGAACGTTGTGTGATACTATCCAAAATTAGTAATTATTCTTAATGATTTTGAACAGTAGCGGAGGCAGTTGTGGAAATGTCCGAAACTACTTCTTAACTGCTGCTGAACATGTCAACGTATAATTATGGGTATTAGGGGCAAAGGATTTATATTGTCTTCATCAATACTATGGTATTTGCGGACCGGCGGATGGAGCTTACCTGTTTGGAATGAAAAGTTATTGTAAAATGTAAGGGTTGTCTTGCAAAGAGTCATCCGAAGAGTCAGTTATCTTTACAACTCTTAGTTTTAATAATATTCCCTATTGACCTTTTATTTCAAGGAGTAGGGACAACAAGTATAATTGCAATTTTAAAACAAAGGTTCCGTTTGTTTCATAATTAATTTATGAAATCTTATCGGTTACCATTTCAAACATTTATCGAATAAAATTAAATAATTTAATATTAACTATGAAAAATTATTTTAAATAATCCCATAGGATTAACTTCTGTACTGTTCGATATCTTATCTACAAATTGGAAAATTACTTTTTTTGGAATGGATAAAAAATAAACGCAATTATCTAAAGATTAGCTGTTTTTTTAGCTTAAAGTTAATTAAAATTTAGTACGTACCAAGGATTTGGAATTTTCTATTCAAGCCATAAATAATTGGAGGCGGTTTTCTCCAAAATTGTGATTCGTATCCAAACTCATCGAAATCATAAACGTTAGAAAAGGTAAAATTTGAAACCAAAATATCATGCATATACTAAATCCATCCAATTTCATCACACAATATCGTTTAGATGTTTTATCGTGACAATAGTACATCATAAAATGAAACCGCTTACAAGATTACTCGGCTAAATCCATCAATATCGCAAAAGATGTTTGTTTGCCTTTCTGTTTTATTTTTATATTTCGTTTACATTTAATGATGGATTTTAATTGAAATCCAGCTGTTTTATGTTACCATAAAAAATGATTTAACATCCTGCAAATATTCTTGTTGTACAGGAAAACGAATGAAAAGCAAATATACCAACTACAACAAAAAGCAATCTCAGCTATATTGATATTTGTTTTGAGAAAAGTTATAGAAGGATCTTCTGATGAAATATCTAGGTTAAACAAAATTTAAAGACTCTATCTTTAACAGTAAAATAGGGGTGATTTATATTTTGACTTGCGGTTGTCTAGCATATTGATAAATGAAAAATCAGAGTTTTTATTTAACGTTAATCGTTCTCAAAAAATTAGATTAAATTTCTCAAAGTTTTGGATAAACTTTTAACAGATTTACAAGTTCATTTAAAAGTTTGCTTTATAGCTGTATCCTTGATGGATTTTTAAAACTTTTAATCTAAATTTTGTAGAGCAATCTTAAAAACATACATATTTAGGAGAAAAACAAATTTAAAGCTCTATCTATATCCATTGCATTTTATTTTATTTTGTTTGAAACTCTCTGACCACAAATTTGTCGTTTAGTTAAATATTTGACTTCGTTCAGATTTAAACGTCTCTTGATGTGTATATACGCATTAAAAATTGGACAAGGAAATAGTGACGCTATCGGCTACTACAAAAATAGTTATATTTGGATTGCGGCAATCCCTCCCAAATCCTTTTAATTAAATAACTCAAGACGGCCACTCTAATGATACATTTTGTTAAATGTTGCATGAACGTTTCGGAGGAACATTTCTGAAAATTTACATAATAAATGTAGCATTCCAGACATGAAAGACACAAGAATTCAAACGATGTATTCGGTGCGAGAGGCTGCTAACAGTAGGTGAAAGTCAATCGTCAATTCCCAGATAGCAGAAAAATGTAATTCCGGTACACCTAGTCGAGAAGAAGCTATTACAGAACGTGCACAGAGCGGTTCTTCTTCGTCCCACCGTGAACATCACACCGTATCCATATATCCATACACACTCAAAGTGATGAGAGGAATTTGAATAAGATGTTTGAGAGTTTGAGGTTCCGTGATGCAGAGGGTTTAAGGCAAATACCGGCAATAAATCGAAATGTTCCCGTTCCAAGAACAAGGGAATCAGGAAGCCCGAAATATGTTGAGCGACGCCGAATGAGGGATGTGCGTACATATGCAGGGGTATTTTAAGCAATTACAGGAAGAATTAAATGAATGCAGATAAAATTATAGTTGCGAGGATTTAGTAAAAGGGTTCAAGATGAGGTTTCTCTCAAAGAACTACAATTTTATAATAAAATAAGAGAAATTGAAGAGAATACAGTTGCCGGGTGAACCTATAGCAGACTATTTGATGAAGATGACAAAGCTATTCCTCAAGGTATAAAGTATATGTGCTTCAACGCAATATGTTAATTACCACTTACAACTGATAGATCTGAGATGAACTTGGTGGAAACAGTAACGAACTACTTGGTATTTCATAGACAACCGACCACACATAGAGGTAGAAATTTTGGGACACACTGTATGTAGGTTTCTGGATTCAGGAATTCAGAAGCCAGTTACACGGTGCTCTGGAATGATGACATCTATGTGCGGTTGGAGCATCTTGGCTTACATCTGATTCCGACGGATTTCCGCACTAAACCGGCGGATGAAACAGTTCGTAATGTTAAGTATTCTGTGGACAGAAGTAATGAACTCTTTGGTGGTCACGTGCATTCCCAAAGATATGACTTGTTTGAAATTTTGGAAAGCTTTTCGCATCGGACCATTATTTGCGTCCAACGATCTGCTTAGTGTTGACTCTGCTGAATCAATATCAGTTGGACGATTTACAGAAAGTAACACTAAACCCCTTCCTTTGTAGTAACCCAACATGAAGACATTTAGTAGTACTTCAGAACATTTTTAGTTTGAGTAAGAATTCATTGCACCTTCAAGAGTCGATAAAAAACGAAATTCATGGACTTTTTAGAATTTTTTTTCTTCAGAAACGTTGACTCTAAAAATGAGAAAAATTAACTGTTGCTGAATTTAAAATGATTTGTTTTATCAAAATTCAGAAGTACATAAATAGATTTTACAAATCATCTAACTTATGTTGCTCAACTTTTAAAATTAATATCAAAATATCGTATCTACTGATACTAGCCGTAACTAAATTCACTAATAATGAATGTTCAAAACGTCGTGAATTCGTTATTATAACCGTAACAAAACGGTCACTAATTTTAAACATGCCACCAAGGAAGAAATATTAACGGTTTTAGAGCCAATTTGGAATATTTATTTGTTTTTGGAAAGTTAAACTGAAAATAATGAATCGTTCATCAAAATTTTAATTTTTTGGAAGTTGGATACAAAAGCACGAGTAACACGAGCCATCGATTAGGGCTTTAAATATTCAATATATTTTATGATAATTTTCTTTTAAGCATCTGATACTAAAAATATATACCAATCAATCAATATCATGTATGTATGTGTGTCTTTTTATAATATATTTGATGTGTTGTTCTTATGGAAAGTTATATCATATGGTTGTGTAGATATGGTATAGTGGGACAATGAAAAATTCATGTTTAAAAGCGGATATTAAATTACAGGAAAATATTTTTGTTCTATTTCACATCAAATCTAAAAATAAAAACTAAGGCATTGTTTGCAGATACAGGTCTAGAATGTTTTATCCCTAATGCAACATTAGATTCAAGTATAATATGTGATAACCATTAAAGAAACAAATACATCAGAGGCAATATATGTATATAGGGACAAACCTTAATTCAAAATTTCACCTAAATCCACCACTGTATACGTTTTATATTTACTGTTATCTGTGTTTTAGTATTTTATAGAAATTTTTATAAATGGCTAATACATTTTTTTTAGGTTATAATAATTACAAAAAGCCACGAGGAAAACAATCAACCATGGCGGAGCGTGGCAAAATTAATACTTTTTATGAAAGTGGCACAGATAGGGCATTATTTTGAATAAACAGTTATCTTTTAGCTATATTATTAATAAAATTTCTTTCAGATATCGTAAATTCTGATATTTTGATTATTCATCACAATATTCGTAGCCTTCGAAGGAATTTTGATGTTTTGGTAGCCAATGTTAATGGGTATAAAAATAAACCATCATTTATATTTTTGAGTGAGATTTGGGTCAATAGTGATGAATTATCTTCTTATAATCTAAACGGTTATTTGGTGCTTGTAATGATTCTTATAGGTCAAATGGTTAATGTTCCAACTCGAGTGACAACTTGCGAGTGCTCGTCTGCGATTAAATGATCTTTCAAGCCCTAAGCCATTTGCAATTGATCATAGGATTCCAGATCATCACTTCATCGAGATATTATTTAAACTTGATACAGTTTCGACATCCCGTGCTAATTTTTATTGTGCTCAGAAAAAAATAGTTAATATGGTTTTGTTAAATTAATTCCTCGAGCAGGCAGACTGGATGTCTATTCTGAATCTAGGTGATCCATCTCTAGCTCTTAATACATTTTTCAGCATTATTTCGAACATTTTGAAGCAGTGTTATATTTATTCTCGGGTCAAAAAGTTAAAAAAACGTCCAAATGATTTGAATCTAAGGGTAATATATGTATGTTGACAAATTTAATAAATGTTGATTTTAAGAGTGAGAAGCAAATATATTATTTGAATCGTATCTTAATTAATGGAGGTGATGCTAAGAAGACTAAAGCATCATCGATTAGAAATATTTTATCGGATCTCCTTACTAATGAAGTAGATATTTCTAATGAGTTGAACTGTTATTTGCTGACAATTTAAGGGTTAAATTTTTCGCGAATGTCATACCAATAAATCACGACCTTCCGTATGATTTTTTTCGAAAACATTCTTTATGACTTCAGTTTCTAATAGTGAAATTTTACCTCGAATCGTTGGAGCCGAAAGAGTCTTTAGATAATGAAGGGATTAGTAAAAATATTTTGAAAGTTATTTCTAAGTCTATTGGCCCTATTCTTGCTCATATATTCCTTTGAACAGGGACTAGTACCTAAGAGGCTTAAATATGTTACTATTGTTCCTATTTTTAAAAGTGGTGACCCTAGTGATAAGGGTAACTAAAGACGCATTGCACTCCAGCCGGTTATTCTCAAAGTTCTGGAAAAGTCAGTTATAAACAGAGTTACCATATTTCTTGATCAGAGTAAAACACTAAGCGTTCATCAACATGGGTTCCGCCAAGGTAGGAGTACTGAGTCGGCTATGTTGGATTTTTTTGGATATTATTCATAATGGTCTTAACAATGGTCAGATCTGTGCTGGTTTGTTTATTAATGGTTGGTTTTAGAGGATATCCGTGTTAATGACAATTTTAGTGATTTTAGAGCTGTGAATGTGGGGGTACCGCAAATCGGTGCTGGATCCTTTGCTGTTTCTTATTTATACGAATTTTATTTTCAACTTAATTTGAATGGCCATAGTACTGCATTTGCTGATGAGTTTACTTTAGCTTACTCTGCCGAATCTGCCAATGACGTTATTTCTATATGGCTAATTCTCACCTAAATGTCTTACATAAATGGTTTGATTAGAATTTCATGATACTAAGTGAAAAAACAAAATTTATATGGTTCTGGCATTCCAGCTGCTTCTAGTCATCCACAAGTAACTTATCATAGTGGTGGAACAGAAAATGACTTTGCGAACAATTTTACGGAAAAACAGATTGGAATCATCCTGGCCTTTAGTTAAGTCGACCAATATTCTACCTTTACAACATTTCTTATAAGGTTCTAAGATTATAAGGTTCATAAGGTTCTAGGTACAATCAATGTACTCTTCACCTGAGAACTGTGCCATTATAATATTAATTTTATTAAATTAATTAAAATTTTGATTCACAACACTGATACAACACTAGATAATATCTCGAAACTAATGAATGAATCTGAAAATATTTAGTTTTTGTTTTTTCAACATTTAACAAATGACTTGATAATCATCGCCTACTGTTTTACAGATCAAAATAAAATTGGTAAAATATTAACACTATAACATCTTTTAATTAGATTGAGAATAAACGGAATACGAAGAAAACTATGGCACGTGGGTACAAGTAATGTATTGGGGGATTGTAGAGGAGATCATGACAAATTAAAATTAAATAAACAAAAGAAAAAATTATAACGGTTTTTTTTTGAGAAAAATTCGATTTTATAAAAAACAAATATTTTTTTTTACTTTAAATCACCATAGCTCTCAAACGGATGCAGATACAAGATAACCACTTAAACCTTAATAATAGCCTATACGATTACCAACCAAATAAGACTAAGTTGGTTGCTTTCCGATAAATATTTTGGAAGTTACAGTTTAATATTTGGGTGTACTTTTTTTCTGAACCAAATTTTTTAAACACCCTGTATCTCAAAGGATATCAAAAATCGATCCCCCTCCACATACGATTTGTTTCTCAGAATGAACCAAGGAATCACCCCATGACGGATCAGCATCCCAAACTCGGACACCCTGTATATATATTCCACAGTAACAATTGGTTGGTAATTTTTAATTAATTTTAAAAAGTTAAAATTAAAATAAAAATTTCAATTTAATTCTCGAACTTGAAAGTTAAAAACTTTACGTAATTTATTTTTTACATAAATGGCGGAGACGATATAATATGGTAAAAGAGAAACTTTATTGATAATTTTTCGCTAAAATTATATAAGTATGTACGTCCAAGCTAAATTTAATTATGTCGGTTAAACTTTGTCTCAATTATTACATACAATGTTGCGATGAAACTGTATAAAAGGCATATCGATGGCTTAATGAACATCAGTTTAACAACGCATTTCTTTGAAAAATGATAGTTTGATACCAAAATGTAGAATACAGCAACTCTTTTAACCTAAAGACCAATAAAACACATTCCACATTCATTTTTTTTCGGCCCTATGGTACATCTTTCTCTTTAGTTAGTATACTTTCGTTTTTCGCAATTCTTGAAAATTATTAGAAATGTGAAAAATAGAATTATTAGAAATTATTAGAAATTTTAATTAATTTAATAAAATTAATATTATAATGGCACAGTTCTCAGGTGAGGAGTACATTGATATCCATTTTGTTTACGGATTTTGCGATGGTAATGCAGCACGAGCTCGCAATGAATATCAACTCAGATTTCCAACACGTCGCATTCCTGACGCAAGAGTATTTATAAATATTCATAGGAGACTGCCAAATATCGTAACAAGATCGAATACCCGGGCGGAGCCCCATTCAGTCTCACCAAACCATTTGGATGTCGACGAAGGTATAATCCGTAATGTAACAGCAAATCCTTCTATTAGCATAAGGAGGCTCGCTTTACAATTAAACGTCTCTCGCTATCGAATTCATCAAGTATTGCACAAGGAGAATCTTCATCCACACCATACAACACCCGTTCAACAACTATTACCTATTAGGCATACTTAAACGAATATTAGCATGTATTCAATCACAAGGAGGACATTTTAAGCACCTTTTATAACTCCTCGACCCAAACTTTGTATTGAGGGATTGTAGAGGAGATCATGACAAATTAAAATTAAATAAACAAAAGAAAAAATTATAACGGTTTTTTTGAGAAAAACTCGATTTTATAAAAAACAAATATTTTTTTTTTACTTTAAATCACCATAGCTCTCAAACGGATGCAGATACAAGATAACCACTTAAACCTTAATAATAGCCCTATACGATTACCAACCAAATAAGACTAAGTTGGTTGCTCTCCGATAAATATTTTGGAAGTTACAGTTTAATAATTGGGTGTACTTTTTTTCTGAACCAAATTTTTTAAACACCCTGTATCTCAAAGGATATCAAAAATGGATCCCCCCTCCACTTACGATTTGTTTCTCAGAATGAACCAAAAAATCACCCCATGACGGATCAGCATCCCAAACTCGGACACCCTGTATATATATTCCACAGTAACAATTGGTTGGTAATTTTTAATTAATTTTAAAAAGTTAAAATTAAAATAAAAATTTCAATTTAATTCTCGAACTTGAAAGTTAAAAACTTTACGTAATTTATTTTTTACATAAATGGCGGAGACGATAGATATAATATGGTAAAAGAGAAACTTTATTGATAATTTTTCGCTAAAATTATATAAGTATGTACGTCCAAGCTAAATTTAATTATGTCGGTTAAACTTTTTCTCAATTATTACATACAATGTTGCGATGAAACTGTATAAAAGGCATATCGATGGCTTAGTGAACATCAGTTTAACAACGCATTTCTTTGAAAAATGATAGTTTGATACCAAAATGTAGAATACAGCAACTCTTTTAACCTAAAAACCAATAAAACACATTCCACATTCATTTTTTTTCGGCCCTATGGTACATCTTTCTCTTTAGTTAGTATACTTTCGTTTTTCGCAATTCTTGAAAATTATTAGAAATGTGGGTTAGGGCTTATGTTCACTAAGCCATCGAATAATAAAAAAATAATGGGTTTTAAAAACAAAAACCATCCTTTTGCTTTCGAAATTAACAGAATTCAAAAATTTGCTATTGAACCGAAGCTAAAATGCATTTTTTGTATTTGAATTAAAATTTGAACCATTCTGATTCTTTCAAAAATTACTTTTGACTTTTGACTAAATTAGCAATATTAAATCAAATGTAATAGTTTGTCAATATTCAACTTTTAAAAATACTTTACTTAACTGAAACGAGAGAAAAATTTAAATTTTCATATAAACGAATTATAAATTATTTTTATTTATATTGAGACAATTCTTTATATTTAAACGAAATTATTTTATTGGTATAGGGCTCTTTATTTGTGCATATTTAAGCTTGAGCTTTCAATCCCAATTCGGGATCACTATCAAAAACATAATGAAAATTATTACCTGAGTTCCTTTTTTATAAAAATTCCACCTAAATCAATCAAACATTTGTTACTAAAAACCGATTTTTCATGGAAATGCACAGCTTAGACAATTTTTCGAAAAAAAATTTCCTGGCGAAAGCGATTTCATGTTTGAATAAAAATAAAACGAGTATGAGACAAAAAACATAAATAAATCATACATACGAGTTGCCATCATGCAGTATGTACATATACAAAGCGTTGCAACTACAACGGGCTTGGTAAACCACATTTGATTGTTTTTTTAAAGGTACCTTGTCTTTAATTTTGGAAAAAATATTTCCATTTAGACTTGTGGCTGCACATCTCATAATTTTGTAATTAGAAATCTGAAACAGACGTTTTATTTTTTCATAGAGGTTTTTTATATATGGAATGGCCAAAAACTTTGTGATTTCATGTTCTGGTCTAGATATAGTATAGGGTGGGCAATCTAACTTTTATTTTTTTGAACTAGCGGTTATTTTGAGTATGGTAAGGGTTATGTCACTTTTGATTTGACAGAAAGTTAGTTTTGTCCTTCCGCTGAACGAAAATGGTTGTGTATTCGCTTGAACAACGCTGGGAAATATTGAAACATTACTTCGACAATCTTGGCAAAAAAATCATTTTTTCGGATGAGGCGCATTTCCATCTTGGCGGCTATGTAAACAAGCAGAATTGTCGCATTTGGGGCACGGAGAACCCGCACGTGATCGTAGAGAAGCCGATGCATCCTCAACGAGTGACTGTTTGGTGCAGATTTTATTCCGGTGGCATCATTGGGGCATTTTTTTGAAAATGAGCAAGGAGCCGCCGAGACTGTCAATGGTGAGCGCTACCGCGCCATGATAAACGATTTTTTGTTCCCGGAACTTGAAGAGGAGGACATAGGCAACATTTGGTTTCAACAAGACGGCGCTCCGTGCCACACAGCACACGTTTCAATTGATCTTTTGCGCACTGTCTTCGAAGATCGAATTATCAGCCGAAATGCTAATGTGATTTGGCCGCCTCGGAGCTGTGATTTGATGCCGTTGGACTATTATCTTTGGAATGCCGTCAAAGATAAGTGTTACGCCGATAAACCAGCAACGATTGACGCTCTCAAGAACAATATTCGCATTGCCATTGAAGACGTAGTACCGCATACCATCGAAAATGTGCTCAAAAATTGGACCGACCGTATGGGGTACGTCAAGGCCAGCCGACGCAGTCATATGAATGAAATAGTATAATTAATCGGAAGGATTGTTCTTTACAATGAAAAAATAAATTTGTAAAAATATTGAGAACTTTTTGTTTTAATGCATTTAAAAAAAAAAAATTATTTGGCCCACCCTGTATTTTTAAGAAAATTTCTTGTTTTCCAAATTACTTTTTTTAATAATTTTTCGCGATATTGGTTAAGCACTTATGTATCTGTTAGAATTTTTAAAAATTGTTTGTGAAACTTAGTATCGGAAAGCTTTATAATTTTTTGGGGTAAAATTTGTATAGTGTTAATTTTATAAGTGATGGAGAGCCTAGGATGAAAATGTATGTATATATCTGCCTGACCAAATTTTGCCATTTGGTTCGTGAATTAACAAAATGTCCAGAAATTTTGCCATTTGGTTCGTGAACTAACAAAATGTAGAGAGAGAAGCAATTTTGTTATCCACTTGTTTTTCTAAAGTAAATTTTATTCTATTATTAGCTGAATTAAACGCTTCTAAAAAATAATCGATTTTATTTATCAGTACCGCAGTAATTATGTCGTCCACATATCTAAAGTAGAATAAAGGTTGAAAGTCCAAAGAGTTTAACACTGAATTTTCTAAATTTTCCATTACTAAATTTATTAATATGGGACTTATGGGAGTTCCCAAAGGGGAGCCAAGAGTTTGTTTATAAATTTTGTTATCAAAATAAAATTATGAATTGTTCAAAACAATGAATGTCTAAAGCAGTACAAAATTGAATTTGTGTTAATTTAGATTTAGAATTTTTCTTTAGATTTCTCCAATTTTGACTGATAATATTTCGTACAAGTTGGCTTAACATCTAAAGAAATTAGCATGGAATTTGGCGGTATCGTTACGTTATTAATTTTGTTTTTGAAATCTTCAGAATTTGGAATAAATGAATTTTTTTTCCTACCTCTTTAATAATATTGCCTAAAAATGATGATAACGGGTATGTCGGGCTATTTATCGAACTTATAATTGGTCTGTATACATTGGTACATTGTGCTTGTGAATTTTTGGTAACCCTTATAATTTTGAAATCACTACTTTACAATTTGGAAGTTTTTTCTTTGTCACCAAATCGATATTGCGTTCCTCTCATTCACAGTTAAGAAAATAAAAATTCAAAGACTATTGATAAATACCAAATTAAAAACATTTGACTTACCATATACCAGTAAAAATATTACAAAATTGGAAATCAATAACAATAAAAACCCCAATTTATAGAGATCCAACAGCGAACCACAATCTCAACAAAAAAAAAAAGTGAAAGATACCTACGTTAAAAAATGGAGGTGTGGCCAACACACGACTTTCTTTTACGAACAGAGAATTTTGAGAAATTTTATTTTATTTTTATTAATTTTTTAATTTTTTTTTTTCATTTTTTTGTAATTTTTGCTGCAAGTGGATGGTTAATACTTTATTAAAAAACATATTACAATCTAATGGAAGTACGGTTCTTCAATTCCGTTCTCTTTAGGAGCAGTGAAAGCGTTTCAAATATTGCATTGTCTAAGTTTTTGGTATTATGTCCAAACATTTCTAGAGAAATTAGAAATAAACAACTTGTAGCAAACTAAAAATGATTTGTTATCTTTCCAACGCATCCTGTTGCAAAACTAGATCTACAAAATAAAGTAAGTTATTAGTAAAATAGTGAGAGGTTTCTTCCAAATTTTAAACTTTGATGCAGTGGTGTGAGCACGAGACAGAAAAAAAATTGGTCCTCACATTTTGGAAAGTACACACATACACTAAAAACTCGCTTATGGCATCTAATTAAAGTCAAGCGGAAATTGTAATTTGGGAAATTGTTGCAAATATCGGATATATATTTTTACTATCAAGTAAAGTGATTATATGTTCGATTATAATTTCGATCGACGAACTGTGCTGACGTGTTTTCCAATTCGCTCTGTTACTCTCTCTTATTATTATGTTTTTTTCTGCCTGGTTTATTGTCTTTAAAATATAAAACAATTTAATTATATTTTTTTTTTTTTTTTGTGAATTTATGGACAATTTAAATGAACCTATCCAATTTAATTGTATTTGTTCTTTTTAGTTTAATAAGTTGAGTTCAGTGAAACTTAGTTCTGTGAAAAGTGAAAATATGCCGAAAATCAGATTTAATTCAACCTTGAACAAAAGTGGACATTCTGAAAAGTGTGATGAAATAGTGGCAAAAAAAGATAAAAAAGTGAAATGTGGACGGTGTTCTAAATTTTTTCATATTGAATGTGTGGCATTATGCACACGCAATTTCATTCTTTACTAAATGATCCTTGGTTCTATTCAACTAACTGTAAAGAAAATCGCCCGTTTTCAAAACAACCAGTAAACAAGGTAACTGTGGATTGCACTAGTGAAGATGAGCCTACCGGCGATAGAAACTGCGTAATTAAAAGAAATCATCGAGTCACAAAAATGTATTGCTGCTAAGCTTGATCGTCTCATTGACGAAAATCGGAAAATGAAGAAAATTGTCCTCAATTACCATCGTATATGGAAGAACAAGTAAATGAAATGATGTTAGCAATTGAATTACTAAAATAACACCAAAATGGTGACTCTATGATTGTTACCGGCATCCCCAAAATAGATCGAGAGGACCTTAACAAGAATATCATGGACTTTGCGGAAAAACTCAAACTGAATCTAGAGAGTTAAGATATTCTTGAGGTTAAACGTTTCAACACAAAAAATCAGCAATCTCAACCGGCGGTTTCAAAGTATCCTCCCTTCATTCTTGTGAAATTCTAAGAGCCGTTTCATGGATGCCCTTTCTACACGAAACTTCTGTTTCATGAGGCAAAGGAAATTAATCAAATTAACATACGACCCTTCTTGACGCCTTTCAACTCCAATTTATTGCATCAAGCAAACATTTTGAGAGAGTATGGTCATAAGTTCATCTGGTTTGCTAATAATAAATTTCATTTTTAATCGATAATCGATATTTTTCCAATGTTTACGATTAATCGATTAATCGCACAAATTTTTACGATTATCTCCAATTATCTCTTTACCGAAATTTTTTTATATAAGTGAAATTTTGAAAAAAAAAAAAAAAATCTCTATATGTATATATTTTACTCATGTATTTTTGAAAAATTTTAATTATCCCAAAGCGAATCAATTTGTGTCATATACATCGAAAGCTAATATAAGTTTATTGACCAGTGAAATATACAAAAGATTATTTACATTTGGAGAAAATAATACAGCTCAACAAGAAATATTAAATATTGAAGAAGAATCTGATTATGGTTAATCTAGACCCCTGAATCTGAATTTACAAAAATTCAAAAAAACTATTGATTCTTTTTTTATGGTTCCAAAACCAAATACAGTGAGTCAAAGTCAAACTCATATACCCAAAAAGTAAGTTTATTTTTACAGTAGAGTGATGTTAGCTCCGTCCATTCATACGGTACCAGAGAAACCAGCAACTATTACATTGATTTTTACCGTATGAGTGGAGATACAAGCCGATTTACCAAGGGCTCTCAAGCTTGATTCATAACATCGGGAGCGACATAGGAAAAATACCATAGTATTTATTTACGAACTCTTTATCAATCAAATCACTAAAAATGACATAAGCTCCTCCTACTTGTTCCTTACTCGAGTTGAAAAAATTCTTACTTTGAGCAAAGGGTAGCGCAGGGTTACCAAACAAAAATACAAAAAAAACAAAATTATTAGCAACATTTTGCTCTTAGTATAAAACGCGCTAAATAGTTTATGTACAAAAGGCGCTAAATAGCTCCTTTTTGACGTTTTATTTGATTTGATTTTCTATTATTTAAAATTTGCAAATAAAAAGTAAAAATTACAAAATATTAAAATAATAAAATTAATTGTGGTAAATTAAAAATATAATATAATAAATTTAATAAAAATAAACATTAATAAAACCCGGTTAAAACAATTAAATTAAAATGGTGCCAATAACAAGTTTAATAAAGGCAAATTTAAAGTTTATAAGCAAAAATTATTAAAATTAAAAACTGAAAAACTTGTAAAATGAACTAAAATTTGAAACGGGAAACAAGAAAATAAATTAAAAACGTTGTAGAAACCCGACAAAAATTAAAAATACTTTTAAAATCTCACAATAATCACCAAAACTATAAAAAATTTTGGTATTAACACGGCCAAAGCCAAACGCTAATTGAAATGTGTAATGAGAAATATCACAAATAAAATGACGTACAAAATAGACAAATATTTTGAGCAAAACCAACAGCTATGTCACTCCCGATGTTATGAACCAAGCTTCAATGTACAATAAACTCCCTGAAGAAATAAAGTCAGAAACTAAAAATCTACATCGTCAACTTGCAGTACTAATAATACAACAACTAGGAACAAAACATATTTTTATGCATATAATTAAATTTTTTTTAACTTTGTTTGTTTGTTTTTTATTAACCACTGTTAAATTGTAACTTAAATTGGATTTATGAAAATAATTTTTCGCGATCACAACTTAAGACGTGTTCGAAGTTTGTGATAATTTTGTTTTGGTAATAATTTTGACAGGAGTGAAATAATTGGCTCTTCCATATTTTGTAATAAGTTTCATTTATACTAGTTTTTTTGGAAATAAATTAACGTAATACGGCTTAATTATTGTTATTGCGCGGTTTTGTTTATATTATTACAGAAGTGTCAAATTTACAATACGTAGCGACTGTGATAATTTGGTTGCATTCAAAATAATGTCATAATTATTACAGCTGGAATAATTATCATAAACTTCGAACACGTCCTTAGTATCTCTTTTTATAGTATGCATTAGCTTTCTTTAGCTGTTGCATACATTTTTTTCCCCCCTTTTTTGTATTTTTTGTAGTATATTCCTTATATAACTATTTAAATTAATTTACATTAATTAATATTAATAATATAATAAGTAATTAATAAAGCAGAAAAAAAAGTAAATCAAATTTTTCGCAAAACATACCCCATTCAACGCAGTGAGCCCTATAAAAGCAAGAATTACAGTCGATTACTTGACAAGAGTTGTATTTACCGAGTTTTGTTTACAATTTCTGGAGAAATGGTTAATATAGCTGTATGCTTGCTTAAAACTATTCTATTCTTTTTTTAAATATATTCTTATTTTCAGAATTTAATAAGAACATTTGTAAAATTTGGCATCAAGACAAAGGCCAAACATCAATAAAATAAAATCCTGAATATTATCAAATAAAAAATTTTATTCAATTTTCATCAAGAGTCAGTATTCACTGTTGAATAGGGAAGGTTTTAGATACGGCACTTGCCACTACTGTCTACAGGTAGCGGCAGTAAAAAAAATATAGCATAAGTTGGATGGAAACCAGTTTTTAGTCAAACTAATATCCACACATAAAACGTCTAAATAACCGCTGGAGCAGGTATATTTGTTGATTAATTTCCGGAAGAGTACCATTGCAAATATCTTGACCTACTAGCAATTTGCTGATGCAAAGTAGCAGTAAAAAGGGGTGCGAAGCAGTAATTTATAGAACTTTATCAATTTATGTACATTTAATTTTTTATTTAGAAATTATTATTTGATTTTTCGTTGTTCTGAAATTTTTTTAAATTATAAAGGTCAATTTTACCAAATTTTAACATTAATATACCGGTTTCTGAAGTTTACCCAAAATTTACAAATTTATTGTTCTCTATAGCATTATGATCTTGGATTATATTGAAATTTTTGATGTGAAAACATCTTTAGCGGGGTCAAAAAATTTCATGTAAAAAAAGGAACGGAAAATTCGATATGAACGAAATTACAAATTCTATACGAGAACAACGAACACAAAATGCACCGAACTTGTATACTATATAATTAAAATCGAATTACAAACAGTGCTATCGAAGTGAATATGATCGGAGTATTTGGACTACTTTCGCCTAGTGGTTACTCCTGTACTCCGCTATTTCATTCTGTACTCCCCTGTTTTAATAACTACTACAGTAATAATAGTCATTTTCAGGCAAAAATTCATAAAACGGTTTTCTTGCAGTAATGTGCTAGTCACTTTAGCAGACAATATCAATTCAAACATGTCAAATTTGCGAACTAAATTTAACTAATTTCGATTATCTTCAACACACAACTTCACAATACTTTTTTAAGATACTTAAGATTTGTTGGTAAAACTTATAAAAACATCAAGGGGCACCAGGTAAACTCAACATGACAGAGATTACCTGATTTTAACAAACAACCTGATTTGGTTAAATATTTAGATTAGGGCCTCCTGAATATAAAAATTATACGCACAAAAGCGATGTGTATAAGTCTGGATTTACAATACTCTCAAATCCTTCCATAAGCTTAGACTAGGACCCTCTTTTACAGGGATATAAAAATAATACTGTAAGATAATTTCTGCCGCCATTTAACCTTTTCATACTAGAAAGTTGTATGCAAGTCTGGATTTATACTGTGTTATAAGGGAAATTTCATTCGTCCAATACGCCTTGACATCAATATTCTCAAATACTTTGCTTACATTTGAATAAAATCCAGTCTTCCTTGCATCTTTCTTATCTAGAAAGGTTAAATGGTGACAGCAGAAAATGGATTTCAGTTTTATTTTGACATTCTCCTTTTCGCCTATGTTGGATTAGGTAGGAATAGGGTGACCATACCTCCTGCAAAATGCAAGAGAAACCAGAAAAATAATAATTTCAACAAAATTTAATTTGAACTCCAACCCAAATGACTGGCCCAATGTTTACTCTTTATAAGTATAGGAACAAATATGTTCCATTCGGTGCTGGAAGCGACGAAAATTGTCTGGGTTGGCTGTGTATGGAAAAAAAATATTTGGCAAATCTAGTTATTCATTTATGGTATCGATCATAACACTATTAGCACAAACTGTGTTTCAAAATATTCTTTCCGTTGGGCCTTGTTTATATGTAATAGGAAATGTTTGTAGAATTTACAAAATATTGTAGATCATAAATATCACTAAAATCCATTAACAAATGGTCTTATTCCATCCGTTTGAAACTGGAGACTGAGAAGATAGTCTGAATTAGATAAGTATATCTGTGGCAATTCAGAAAAAACACTTAATTCGAGATAAGTGGTTATGTTGAATTCTATTTTAATAATTACTCCTAATTGTCGTTTATATCCAGTCAATTTTTTGTTGCAATCGCACTATTTTTGTTGAAGTTATAAGTAAAAAACAAAACCACTTTTGTTTATTTTAATCGGTCCTGATTTTTGAAAAACCACTTATCTCAGCTAAAGTTTGTAGGTAATCCGACATAAGTGATATTCTCTAAAATTATTTTCGCCATTTCGAATAAAATCGATTCAGAAAAATCACTTAATCCATAAAAAGTGCTTATTTTAAATTTTTGAATTAAATTTAGGTTTATTTAACACTAAATAAGTGATTATTCTAAATACAAAAATTCGTAAATACATCAGAAAATATTTGGATATAAGTTTTTGCATTAGTTAAGTTTTTTTTCCAAATTGAAAAAAAATAATCGTAGTAACTTAAATAGAAATAGGTGATTTACCTAAATTTATAATAAAACAAAAAATTTCAGTTAAGTGTTTTTTTCAAATTATCATTTAATTGTAAGACGTTGAAATTGTGTGTGCAAATCAGATTTTAGTGCAATATAATTAGATAGTGCATGGTCTGTATTTCTGATAATCTCGTACAAGTGTAAGTGAATTTTAAAAGTTATTTTAATAAACAAGTGCTTAATCAAGCAAGAACATGCTGTCCCGTGGGCAGGAAGTGTAATACACAATGATAATGACAGTGTAATACACAATGATAAAGAAGCGTGTCTAGGTAAGTATTTGTTTGAAAAATTGTAATTGAACTTTAATGACATTATTTTGTATATAGGTGAGTCGTTCGATGATAGTGACCTAGATCCCGATTACAAACCTACCTCTTCCTCGGAATCTGATAGTGAAATGAAAGAAATACTAGGGTAAATAGAACGAAATATTGAATCAGATTGTGAAAACGAAAATTTGCCGTCATCGTCGATATCAGTAAATGAAAATCGTCCATCTACATCCAAAAGTGCAATACGTCAAGACATAAAACTTGAAAGAAATACTGGCGAAAGCTATAAAATTGGGGAGAAAATTATTAAAGCACGAGAGTGTAAATCCAAGGTTTCATTTATGGAGCAAAATGAAATATTTGAAAAATGTTGGTCTTTGGGCAAGTATGACCTACATACGTGTTTTGTATGCTTCAGAAATGATTACCGTTAATCCAGTAAAAATAAAAACAATTTACAACAGCGCTGGAAAACACAAAACACGAAATTATAAATATAATTACCATTTTAACATCAACGGCAAGGTAATAGATGTATGCCAAAAATGCTTTCGGTTCACACTTGGAGAAACAGATAATTTTATAAAATCCGTGGCTAATAAAAAGCTCAATGCAAGTATTTCAAATCGTTTCTTCGATAGTCGAGGGAAAAGTATCCCTCCAAATACATTAACCGCTGATAAGATCACTGAAATTAAAAACCACATAATGAGTTTTCCGGCTTTGAAAGCCATTATTCACGGAGACATATATCTCAACTTTATTTTCAATCTGATCCAACTCTCGTAACCATGCATAAACTATATTCTGAATGTCACTAGAAGCCAGTCATTATCCAAATATTCACAAATTTTCAAAGGTTTGTACTTTTGTTGATATTTATTATACTATTTGCACTAACTCGAAACTTTTAATTTATTTTCAGGAATGAATATAAAATTTAAAAAACCTCACTTGAATGTATGTAATAAGTGTGAACTTTTCAAAGCCAAGCTTGCTGTATCACCATCTGAAGCTGCCAAACAATCGTTGCAAATTGAACAAAAAGCTCATCATGAACTAGCTGAGTTGGGTTAAGCTAGTAAGAGAACCGATAAGGCCTTATGTGATTCTTCGGATAACTGTAAAGTATTCACTTTCGATCTGCAACAATGCTTGCCCACACCATACATGAAAACTTCAGTAACGTTTTATAAACGTCCTTTGTGGATTTTTAATCTCACAGTTCATGACTGTGTTAGTAGTCAGGCTACATGTTATATGTGGCATGAGGGAATTGGTGGAAGAGGAGGCAATGAAATATCATCATGTCTTTTGGAACACATAAAACAACTTCCTCAGAAAATTACATCACTAATTTTCTATAATGCCTCCTGTTCCGGCCAGAACAAAAACTCTTTCGTTGCTACAATGTTTTCGATCGTTACAACTAACAGAAACTTATCAACAGTCGATCACAAGTTTTTGGTACCAGGTCACACTCATATGGAGTGTGACAGTGATCACGCGATAATAGAAAAAAAAAAAAAAAATCACTACAGCTAAGATACACCATCCACGAGATTGGTTCCAGTTCGTTCGAACATGTGGAGTTAAACGGAAGTTTATAGTTAATGAGATGAACCAAAGCAAATTTTTCAACTTTTCCACCATCGCAAAAACTAAATTTACTTGGAGAAAAAAAAATACCGATGGGGAAAATTTTTATTGGTAGAATGTTAAGTGGCTGCGATTCACAAATGAGTTCGGAAAAATATACTACAATAATGCAGTTTTGACAAAGAAGAGCCTTTTAAAGTATTGAATATAGCAAAGCGTGGGGTAAATCATGTTTCGTTAAACGACATACCACTATGATACAATGAACCTCTGAAAATAGTGAACGAGTGTGCCGAGCAAATTAGAAATGTTGACCCCGACCTTGACGACGATAGTAGTGGCGATGAATGATAAATTAACATATTATATTTAAAGAGCAGGTAATTAAATGTATTCTTTTGATTGTATAAATGAAGTTTTATTATGTACTATAATTTTTAATAAACTACTATGAAAATAAATTATTGTTACTACAATAACTTATCACGTTTTTTATTCGTATTTGCATTTAAACAGAACCACTTAACTAAGATAAGTGTTCAAAATATAAGAACTTAATTTAATAAAACAACTTAACTCAGAAACTTTAGAATATTCCGATTTTCTTATGAAGTTTTCACAAATTTTTTTCTCTCTTTAAATTTCATTCATCAAATACAACAACCTAAAAAAAAATTGAGCTTAGCAACGTCCCATATTTTTTCACACATTAAATTAAAGGTTGTAACTGGTCTCCTGAAAATTTGCTTAAAAAAAAATAACTGCTTTTCTGAATTGTCACAGATATATCTATGTAAAAACAAAGAAAATTGGTGAAACAATGTTTCTAATAAATGGCATCAACCAAAATATCATTAATAGTGTTCCGCAATATTTCTTGAATTTGGCTCTTACTTTATTTATCAAAACCGACCCCAAATGAAGTGACCCAAGAAATTTTCGGAGTGTAAATAATCCTGTTTTATATTAGGAACTGCAGACTCAGGTACAAAACTTCACTAAAGTCTATTGGCAAGTAACCAAAGTGGCATTATAGTGTATTGCAATATTTGTTGAATTTTGACCTTGTTTTATTTAAGAAACTCCATTGAAATTTATTATCTTACTTAGCCAATAGATTTGATGATCAATGAATTAGCTATAGCACCACCAAATTAAGAATCAAGTTAGCAAGTTTAAAACTTTTTTAGAAGAGATTTCACCAAGTGCATGTTTTGTGACCAGTCGTCGCCACCAAACCAATTTTATTAGTAATTTTTTTAAATCAAATACACAACATACATTTCGAGACTTAATAACTGTCCTGTTTTTTTTAGGCTTCGTCCAGGTTTAGTGTAGTTCTGTCAAAATTTTACTTTTGAAAACGAAAAGGGTTCGAAGCCAAAGTTGCTTTAAGATAAAATTTCCATTTGCCACGTATAAATTTCATTTTTTAATTAAACATTTAATGTTGCTAAGGTTCGTCCTCTAAACACAATATAGAATAACTTATTGGTTGTTTAAACCAAAAATGTAACGCAATTTAAATATGTACTAAGCGAACGGCAGCCGTCCATCTGCATTGATTTCTTAGGCCTTTTCACATAATACTTTTGGGAGTTGAGCGTGAACCAGCCCGTTGTTTTTTATTAAACTCTCGTTTCTTGATGTTAACCAAATTCTGAAAATTTTTGAAAAACATAATAAATACATTTTTACAGTTTAGAATTTGCCTTAGCCAGAAATCCCAATGCTTGATAAAACATGAAAATCAAATTAATATTTTATGAATTTGTTTTATTTATAATCTCCTGTATTAGACCATAATAAAAGATAAAATTCGACAATATGTATTGAAAAAGACTTCTAATTCACTTTATGTTTCAAAAGGTTGTTACGGTTTTTTAATCACTTTTCTAATAGTTTAGATTTTAGAAGTATCACTTTTAATAGTCCCAAGAATCACCTGTAGTTCAAAAATCGGGCCAAAAACATAAAATCAATGGGTGATCCCAGTGCGTTTTCTTTTTATTTTTTTATTTTTTAAATATCTGAGCTTATATTATTGACATTGGTAATAAAGCTTAGGTTCTGTTAAATGGTAATTAAAAGGCTCAAAAATTATATTTAACACGCAAAAAATTCGGTACCGTCCGTAATTAAATGATCAGCATCAGTCTCAATTAAATAAAGTATAACACTGCTTCTCCTATATACAACAAATAATAATTTCTTTGGTCAAATATATGTTGAGAAGAGATAAAAATGTTTTCTGAAAAAAAAAAAATCCATATTAATGTCGATTGGCCTTATTTTGTCTAATATAAAAATCTATCCCCGGTATTGTAACACAGAATCCCATTTACCCAACACTGGCCAAAAATAATATTAAAACCAACAACATTTTTTTGTTGTCTCAATTATATAACACAAAAAATATAATATAAAAAAAGAACACACAACAGAATGTAACTGTAAAAATAAAGTTATAAAAAGGTCATATTTATCCAAGATGAGCATACCCTAAAGACAAGACTGGGGTGTGTGGTGGGGCGGGGGTTATGAAAAAAATACTCACATCATATAATTATTATCATTTAAATGTTCTATAATTTAGTCTAAAAGAAAATTGTTCTAACACTGTTTGTGCAAACATAAATAAATTATAATAAAATAAATAAAAAGCTATTAATTTAAATATTAACTTTAATACAACCAACAACAAACACCTAGTAATTTAGTGTTGTTATAATATTCGGTTCGTAAAAAAGGTTCACCAAATTTTTTCTCGTTCTCCAGAAAACAAAACAAAAAAAAAAAAAAAAACAATCGATTCGATTAGAACCGATTACATAAACATGTATTAGTCACACAGGCGAGGAAAGTGTGTTAAAGCTTTCTTCCTCGAGCTTTCATTTTTTTTTTTTGTATTTTTAAATCAAATATCGTGCAAATGAATTTTTGGTTTTTGTGTTCTATCGATTATAATTTAAAACAAAAAAAAAAAAAATCAATAGACTTCATTTGTTTTAAAAAAAGCTCTGTTTTAGATTTTTGTTTTGTTTGTCATTTCGGGTTCAAAAGAAATGTCTCTAAACACTAAAACTACATATATGTATATATATTTATTATTGGCTACAAGAAATTATGGAGTGAGAGAAATTCGAGTATAAGGCAAAGGTAAAAAGAAAAACATAAAATTCACCGACAACTTTTTTTTTTTTCTTTATGTGGCTCGGTTTTCGGCAAATCTATTGTGCATTTTCAAGTGCATTCGATTAAAAAAATAACTAATTGTTAACTACACACTTACTTTATATAAATAAAAAAAAATATTTTTTATTAAAATATCTGCGAACTGCTAATTACGTATTTTTGATGTACTTTTATGAAAAACTAAAAATTATATCCTTCGAATTGTTGCATCACACAAAAAATAGTAATAGTAAGGTAGTAGTTTTACAATAAAAAAAAAAATCTACATAAAGTATTTAATTTTTTTACTTTTCAATTTTTATATTTTTTATATTTTTTACACATGCATTTATTATTATTTTAAAAACTAATTAAAATATTTGAGTATATAAATATTCTATTTGCACACACTACTAGAATACAACAACAAAAAATATTCAAAAGCCAGAAAACTTCACTTCATATATATGTATATATAAATTTTGTAAACATATATTTCTTAATTAAATTTTCACTTTTAATTAAAAACTTTTAATTATTTTTTAACAGAACAATATCAAGTCAATTACAATAGGTCACTACAGAAAAATATATAAATTAAATTATTAATTAATATAATTCACTTTAAATTCTAGGAATTTTTACTAAAAATAATATTTTTAATTTAACTAACCAAAAACCAAAAAAAAAAAAACGAAAATTATTAAAATTAATATCTATATTTAATTAATATTTTATTCTAAAATAAAATATTTTTTTTAATATTTTTAATTTTTTTTTTTAATAAATTAGAAAGTTAGTAGCTATTCATTCGAAAATCCGCAGCAAACTAGGAAATTTATCTAGGAAAATTTTTATTGTAAAAAAAAAAAAAAACAACACAAATTTTTCGTTTTTCTTTATATGTGTACGGTACTACGGTACGGTTAGTTGTTTTATATAAAAATAAATAATAATAATAATAAACGAAAATTTAATTTTCGGTGTATTATAAAAATTGTTCACCAGTATCGCTTAACTACAGTAAGAAGATTACCGAATAATACAAACGTGAAAAAGTTTTTCCAACGAGTTTGCGTATACATAAACATTTTACATTTACACAAAAAAAAAAAAAAAACATTTATCATACTGGTATAATATGTGTTAACAGTGTACTAATATTTTCTTGGCAAATACAACGAATTTTCTTTTTTTATTATTTTACACTAAACAACAAAATACACAAAATGATTATAATTTATAATTCATTACTTTATATAAATAAATATTTTTTGTATGATTAAATTTTATCAATATATTCCAAACCATTTTGTGCTGGAATTTGTTTAAAACCACAGGGTTTATATAATATGCAAAATATAAGAAAAATGTAACGAAAATATTAAGTTGGGTTAGGTTATAGCCGCTTATTTTATAAATAAAGAAATAACAAAAGCTACCAATATTTAAAACATAAACAAAAAAACTAACAAAGTAGCTTAGGAAATTTAACTATAACAAGTTTTTCCTTTTGTTTAATGATTTTCTTTCGTTTTTTTTTTTTTAAGTTTCTCTTATCTATTTATGTAGTATGTACGAGTATAGTTTGATTGTCGTGAATTGCACATCGTTGCATGTAATATAAATTATATGTAAATAAAAATAAAGAAATAGTTTTTTGAAATATTTATTTAATTACGAAACAATTTTCATTAAGAAAAAGTTTTTTTTTTTAATTTGTTGAAGCGAAATTTAATAATTTGTTTATGTATGTGTTGAATTTTGTGAAATTTTGCTGAATTTTTGAAATAACTATAACAACCATATTTTATTTTTATTAAAAATAAAAGGAGTAATTAATATTTATACCAACATTCGTATTATCTATATTCCTGCAAGAGAACGAAGCAAGCGATATTAACCGTAAAATTGAAAAACATTTTGTTTGATTTCGTTCGTTTTGGAAATTACTCGTTCTATTTTGTATTTTGTATTGCTTGATTGTAATTGTTTTTCGAAAAGTTTGCTTCCAAAATATCAAGCAAACTCGATCTTATTTGTAAATCTACTACATAAAATAAAGGGTGAGTTTTTTAAAAAATGCCAGGCTTTTATCTCGAGAACGTTACTAGATAGGAGAAAATTACTTTAATGAAAGTTGTTAAGTGTCAAAGGGGACGTAGGTTGGTGACCTTCAATTCGACCTTCAAAGTCATTTGACGGTCAAATTGAATTTTTTAAATAGAAATAGTTATTTTGGACCCCGGATTCGGAAAGATCGCAAAATTATATGTTCAGATAGGAACTTTAGGCTCTTCTTTTGAATGACTTTCAAATGTTAATTCCAGGACATATTACTAAATAATAAGATCAGCAGCAAATAATGCATTTTAATGGGGAATACACCAAGACAATACTAACTTGGTACTTTAGGTCGTGGTTCCAACAACTTTAAATTAAGTCATTCCGCATTAAAATTCATTATTTGCTGATTATTTCTTATTATTTCTTTAACATCTGGAAGTCATTCAAAAAGAAATCAGATGGTCATGCTGCACAATTTGTGCAGAAATTGTCTCAGCCAAAACCATTCGACAACAAGTTACAGCATCAAACTGAGTTGTTTTACCTGCAAAGGCAGACATCATACGTTGCTACATGTAAAAAATCAAGAAAACAGTATTGCAAAGCTGAACATCTCAACACTCGACAAGGATAGTGGCCCAGTACTTTTAGCAACAGCCCTAATAAAAGTACAGAATATGTTCGGTAGTTTTACTCTACTACGAGCACTGATCGATCCAGGCTCACAGGCTACTTTCATCACAGAGCAAGCAGCACAACCACTAGGCCTGCCAAGGACAAGAGTTCTAACTGAAATTTCTGGAATTTCAGCAACAAACGGACGAGCCAATCAACAGATAGCGATAGAAATAAGTCCCAGATTTCCATCGATTTTCAAGATCGAAGTTAATGCTTTAGTTCTGGGAACTCTCACCAAACCACTTCCAGACAAGAACACATTGGGTTTAGACAGCGAATTACAAAAAGAAGTAATCCTAGCCGACCCTACTTTCGACACTCCAGGACCTATTGATCTTTTAATAGGTGCCGACATACCACCAAAAAGTTCCCGGAATAACCACCGTGTGGCGCTTCCATCGTTCCGATTTGAGTTCTGTTTTTTTTGTTAAGTTGGTACATATGTTGTTGATATTCCCTCTAAATCTTAGCGTCATAGCTTGACATTTGCAAAAGTTACGTAGTCAAGAGTACATCTATCTATATGTGTGTTGGCGATTATTTACAATTTTAGAAATGGAAACATGAAACAAAGAGTATTATTTGGGCGTTATGAGACGTTTGCGTGAAGCAATTCGCCGAAAGAGACCAGAATTGTGGGCAGAAAACTCGTGGATTTTGCACCATGATAACGCACCGTCGCACAGTACCATCATTATTCGTAATTTTTTGACGAAAAATGCAACAAATACCATCCAACAGCCACCAAATTCACCTGATTTGGCTCCCTGTGACTTCTTTCTGTTCAATCGAGTTAAAAAACCATTACGGGGAACGCGTTTCAGCAGCCGAGAGGAAATAATGGAAAAATCGCAGGAAGCACTGATGGACATACCGAAAACTGAATACAGTGAAATCAGGCTATAACAAACCCCGTTTATAAAAAACCTCCGGTTATTACAAAGTTTTTGAAAATTCTTCGGATATAACAAACTTCGGTTATAACAATATAGCAAACTATGCACATACATATAAAAATTAAACAAAACGAAATAAAGAATGGCTGGTTTTCATAAATAGCACTGTAGAATACAATACATACACAAAATTTGTGTACAGAAATTCTTATGTATCAAAAAATAACATTGATTTTTTATTAAAAAATCATTGTTAAAAAGGTTGTATTGGTAACTTAACGGGATATACATATTATATATTTTTTTGCTTTCATATACGTTCATTTTTGGTTCACAGTTTGTTAAAGCAAGTAAATTTGGATTTTCGTATTAAAAATTATCAAGGACCTCTAAAAATGGACAGAAAATTAAAACGAAAAGCAATTTCGTTAAAAAACAAATTACAAATTTTACACCTATCCAATAAAAAAGAAAACAACTACGAGTACGATGAAATTGCACAATTATTCGGTATTACAAAATCAACTGTTGCAAGCATAGTGCGGAATCGTGTGAAATATGAAAGTGAAGGAACGGAATGTCAAAAAAAGGAAAAAAATTCGACCTGGTAATCATCCGAAATTGAAACAGGCACTCATCATATGGCTAAAATCGATTAGACATGTTGGAGTTTCTATCAACGGTCCAATTTTTAAAGAAAAGGCCGTACGACTGGCTAAAAAATTAGATTTTTTCGATTTTAAAGCTACTGATGGATGACTCGACCGTTTCAAGAAACGGAATTCAGTCCATTTCAAAAACATTGTGGGGGAAAATTTGTCTGTATCCAGAGATACGTGTACGGACTGGTTAAAAAATAAATTACCGCTGATATTAGACGGCTATGAGAAAAGAAATGTTTTTAATTTGGATGAAACATCATGGTTTTTTAAGATGATGCCAAATAAAACGTTGTCATTTAAAAACGAAAATTGTTCAAATGGTAAATTGAGCAAAGAGCGGGTAATAATACTTTTAGGAGCAAATTGTGATGGTTCAGAAAAGTTGCCCGTTCTTTTGATTGGAAAATCGTTGAAGCCTCGAGCTTTTCAAACTGTAAAATCTCTTCTTTTGCTGTATGCTGCCAATAAAAAAGCATGGATGATTTCATTCGAATGGTCAAAATATGTCACAGCCATCGACAAAAAATTCGGAGAAGAAAAACGGAATGTGGTTCTTATCGTAGACAACGCACCACCACATCTGCCAGTCGAGGGACTCCAACATATAAAGATTGAATACTTACCGCCAAATGCTACATCGTTGACCCAGCCAATGGATCAAGGCGTGATTAGGAATTTTAAATTATTTTATCGGGAGCTAGTCGTTAAAAAATTATCGATCAAATAGACACTAACAATCTGATTACAAATGCTTCGATGGTTAAAATTGACATTTTAGATGCAGTGCATTTCACAAAGAAAGCTTGGGACCGAGTAAAATCATCAACAATTGAAAATTGTTTTGGGAAAGCAGTATTTTGCCAGATTCTAGAACGAAGTAATTTGGAAGTAGGAGATGAAACCACTATTAAGTCACTTTGGTGTGATCCAGCTCTCGCTGAATTGACGGAAGGAATCGATATGAACGACTTCATCATAGTAGATGATGAGACGGCAGTTTGTGGAGAAATTACTGACGACGCTTTAATAGAGATGGTGGGATGTGACGCACAAAATATATCTGATGGTTCTGATTTAGAACCTGAGTCTACTGAAAGCTCTATATTACCGGCTGTGTCATTAGCAAAGGTCATCGATGCATTGCAAACAATTAGACATTTTCTCAGCTCAAGGGAAAATACGGAGGAGGAATTAAATAAACTTTACTCAATTGAAAAGGCGATAGATGTTATGGCACATTCCAAAACCAAATAAAATAAAATTACTTCCCATTTCAATGTACTCTAAAGAAAATGTGTTATTTCCGAAGTCTGAAAACTTAACATATATATCCAGGTGTGTACAATTTTTTTTCACTTATTTTATTAGTATGCAAATAATATTATATAACGGATTTTGTTTTAGATGGCTTGGCTAGATGATAAAACACATTATATACAGATGTTTGAATATTACACATTTTATCTACTAACATACATACTTATTTTATTTTTGTATTATTTGAATTAAACTATATACAAAATTTGACTTTTTTATAATAATTGAAATGAACTATATAAATATATATAGATGTTTAAGTGTTGTTTTAGATGAAATGACAAGAATAATTGCCGAAATCTTTTCGCATTGGAGTTTACTATAAGAATCTATCAACATTTGTTTTTCTAAACAAACTTCTGATTTAACAAACTGTGTATGTTATAAACGAAGTCATGTTTATAACAAACCTCCGTTTATAAAAAACTTTTTTGCTTTCCCTTGGGGGTTTGTTATAGCCGGATTTCACTGTATAAAATTTTTTTCGAGGATTGGATCAAGCGCTGGCATAAGTGTGTTGTAGTCGAGGGGGATTACTTTGAAGGGGACAATAGAGATTTAGATTAATAAACTTGTATATTTAATTTTCTGAATAAATTCCAGGAACTTTTTGATCAAGGTGGTATATGGAGAAATCATGTTAGAAGGCATAAAAAGGGATCCGCATCATAAGTGCATAGGGCAAAGATCAGAGCTAGGATGGATTATATCTGGTCGTCTAACTCAAAACAACAGCATGAAGGTCACACGGTTAAATAGCAACGTCACATTAGCAGAGATAGACAAGCAATTAAAATGCTTTTTGGAATCCGAAGAATTCATCCTAAACGAAGCCTAACTGCTGAAGAGATCGAATGTGAGCAGTACTATGAAGAGGCTCACAAGCGATTAACAAATGGACGATACGAAGTTCGAATGCCGCTTCACAACCACAAGCTCAAAGAAGTGGGAATAGGAGAATCTAAAAGTAAAGCAGCAGCTAGATTGCTTCAAATTGAAAAAAGATTCAAGAAGGATGAAGAGTTTAAGAATCAATATCACAATTTCATGAACGAGTACATCCAGTTGAACCACATGAAACTAATTAAAGATGATACGGATTTACTACATGCCACACCATTCTGTCATAAAAGAAGATAGCACAACTACGAGATTGAGGGTAGTTTTTGACGCTGCCTGCAAAACAACAACAGGAACATCACTAAATGAAATTATGCATGTTGGTCCAACATTACAAGACAACTTAACGGCAATATTGATTAGATGGAAAAAACATCGTTATGTGATTGCAGCGGACATTGAGAAAATGTTCAGACAGATCAGAATAGCCCGTGAAGATCAAGATTTTCAACGAATCCTCTGGCGATCTGAAACAAATAAGCCAATGAGCAGTTATATATTAAAAACTATCACATACGGAACAGCGTCTGCAACTTATTTGGCTACAAAGACGTTACAACAATTAGCCATTGATGAAGCGTCAAGATATCCAATTGGTTCAAAGATTGTTCAAAATGATTTCTATGTGGATGATCTTCTATCTGGAGCTAACACAATCGCAGAAGCAATCGCTGCGAAAAAGGAACTACTAAATCTTCTTTCCGGTGGAGGTTTCAACCTCAGAAAATGGTCTAGCAATGAAAAAGCGGTATTAGAAGAGCTTCCAGAAAATCTGAAAGAAACAGGACTCCACACTATAGAATTTAGTGATACAGTGAAAACAATTGGGCTCCTGTGGAACTCTTCAACAGACACCTTTCAATTTAAAGTTATTTTGCCAGCATCTAAAACAACAATATCCAAACGATCAATTTTATCAAAGGCATCAAGGCTTTTCGATCCGCTAGGATGGTTAGCACCAGTGGGGTTCACACCGTTGGATAAATTACAAAAGTGACGCCTCGAATCAAGCATATGCTGCAGTAGTATACAGTAAAACAAATAACCAAATCACAATAATCGCAGCCAAAACAAAGGTTGCACCGTTAGACCAGACAATATCCCTACTACAAGATTAGAGCTCAACGCCGCATTACTACTTTCTAAATTGCTCAAAAATGTCAAACATGCGTTGAACATCAACAGCAATATATCAACATTTTGCTGGAGCGATTCTACAGCAGTTTTGGGTTGGATAAAAGGAAACCCACAATACCATAAGCCTTTTGTGGCCAACAGAATAACAGAGATACAAGCCATCACCGATCCTAGCCAATGGCATCACGTGGTCTCTAATGAGAATCCTGCTGACTGCGCATCTCGAGGTTTAAACCCAGTTTAATTATTAACCCACAAAATTTGGTGGGAAAGGCCAAAATGGCTAAAGGATTTGAGCTATCCAATAACAAAAATCAACAATGAAGAAATGGAACAAGCGGCCAGCGTGAAACGAAAATCAATAAGAACATTTACAACAACAGTGAAAAAGCCTCGGATTGAATTCGATAGATTCTCTTCGTTACAACGGCTTGTTCATTGCATTGCATACTGTCTACGATTTCCATCAAATGCAAAATCAAAAACTAAAAACAACTCCCATTTCAAACCAGAGGAACTGAATGCATCGCTAAGGGCTATAATCAGAGTCGCACAGCAGGAAGGTTTTGAACCAGAATTAAAGAAGTTAAAAGCGAATCAAAACCTACCAAAGAATAGTACAATCTTAACCCTAACTCAATTTCTAGACGGAAATGACCTACTCAGAGTCGGAGGTAGGATAACAAATTCTAATCTCTCATTTGAAGAAAAACATCCGATAATAATGCCCAGAGGTCACAAATTGTCAAGTTTGCTTGTCAAAGAAGCCCATATAAAAACACTACATGGTGACAATCAAGCAACTTTAGCACACCTGAGAACACGGTATTGGATAATGAATGCCATAAATACGATTCGTCAAACTATACATGAATGTATAGTCTGTACGAGAGCGAGGAAACTGGCATCACACCAACTAATGGGCATGTTACCAAAAGAACGAATAACACCAGCACCACCGTTTACTAACAGCGGAGTAGACTATGCTGGTCCTATTAATATAAAATTGTGGAAAGGCTGCTGTAACAAAACCGGTAGCAAAACAACAAAGGGATACATTGCCATTTGCCTAGCCACGAAGGCAATTCATCTAGAACTTGTAAGTGACTTGTCAACAGACGCTTTTTTGGCCACTTACCGACGATTCATATCAAGAAGAGGAATTTGTCTGAAGATATTCAGTGACTGTGGTACAAATTTTGTTGGAGCAGACAAACAACTGCAAAGGCAAGCAAAGCAACAGGAAGCAAAAATTAAGGGTAAAATAGCTCAGATGGGAACTGAGTGGCACTTTGTACCCCCGGGAAGTCCTCACTTTGGAGGAGTATGGGAAGCCGGAGTCAAGTCAACAAAACAACACCTCCGCAAGGTAATTGGAACCCATACATTAACTTTTGAGGAGCTCTCAATACTTCTAGCTCAAATAGAGGCATGCTTGAACTCTAGGCCACTAGCTCCACTCTCAAACGACTCAGATGATGACGGGTTTTTAAGTCCGGTACATTTCCTGATAGGCAGGGCCATCATAGCAATGCCACAACCTGATATGGAGGGTATCCAAACCGTTACAAGATGGAATTTGCTCATCAAGCTCAGTCAAGGATTTTGGAAAAAATGGCGCATGGAATATCTCTCACGACTACAACGAAGGCCAAAATGGTTGCAAAAACAACCTAACATCCAATTGGGAGAACTAGTAATCCTCAAAGACGAACAACTACCTACTATGCACTGGCCACTAGCAAGAGTCGTTGAACTTCATCCAGGACAAGATGGGCTTGTTAGAGTAGTCACACTGAAATACAGGAACAATACGTTTAAAAGGAATATTACTAAAATATGCCGCCTACCGATATCTAACGAGCCAAAGGACTACAACTCAGCAACTACCAACTCCACAAAGTCTAGACGAAACAGGACCAGGACTAACAACCACGCAGATGAACAGTCCGCAGTCTATAGAAAACATACTACCGCTGCCCGGAAAAGACAATCAAAACCAAAGAGTGCAGCCCCACAGACAAGCAAGGAATTTAAGAAAAGTAAATTATCTTGCACTAGCATTACTCTACATTTGCTGCATACTAGGACATACGCAAGCTCAGATCAAGGTTACCTCATTTAACTACTCAACAGGAATATATTTCGAGAATTTAGGCAAACTTGAATTGGTAGCCATGAAGTGGACATTAGTGATCTATTACAACATGACGAACTATTGGGAGGAGATCGAAACTTCTAAATAAGCCCAAGGCGAACTGGGAGCAGCTTGTAAAGGATTGTCTGGTTTTAACTGCGACGTAATCCTGCAGCAACTTCAATGGCAGCTCAACAACTTGATTGCAGACAATGTTTTGCTATTAACAAGCAATAAGGAACGTCGAAGAGTTAAGCGCGGTTTAGGAGACACAACAGGCATTATCTTAGGAAACATGTTTGGAATTCTTACCCAGCGCGAGGCCAACCAATATGAAATCCAATTCGAGAATGTCAACAAAAACGAAAGGCATCTAATGGCATTAATGAGAAACCAAACATCAATAATCGATAACACAATCAAGCTGAGGAAATATAATTCCAATCTCACAACAACATCATTGAACAATTTGATAAAAGATCAACAGAGATTAAGATTGGAGATGATACAACTAAACGAATATCGAACATACGAAGAAAGGGTTCGCCTGATATTAATGAGCCCACTCGAGTTGACCTTAATACTAAAAAACTTAAAGGACACGCGCAACAAGGTATGCTTGATATTATTTACTATGCGCCGTCACAATTAGAAGACCAACTGCAATTTATTCGTCAACATATACCAGCATCAATAACCATTCCTGGCCATAAAATTCTTGATCTCATGCACATATATCAAAGCATGGATGTACGTAGTAGGGTAACACAACGAAATGTGATAATTGAGATTATCATACCGTTGTTCTTTGCAACGGATTATAACCTGCTAGCCGTCTTCCCAGTTCCGAATATTAATCATAACGGCACTCAATCACACATCGTTACATCAACAAAATATCTAGCAATGGACAATCATCGAGAACATTTTGCTACTCTAACAACAGAAGAAGTAGAGCGTTGTCAAATACTCCAACCTACGCAATTTCTATGCGAAATATCACCAATTTTCAATGCATTGACTAACAAAACCCAGTGTGAAGTAGCAATCTCACAGCGAAAACCAACGCTTGACACATTATGCAATGTTGAGGAAATAAATTCAACTAACCATTGGATAAAACTGAATGCTCCAAATCAATGGATATACGTAATTACAAATAAAACGACAGTTGATATCATATGCGGATTCAACATCGACTCATACAGCCTTCAGGGGTCCGGATTAGTGACGACACATGCTGGTTGTAAGCTAAGGGACGACAATCTCTTCATCATCGCTATCGGCACAGCACATAATAATATTAGCAAGACATTTGAAAGATCATATCATCTAATATATTAAGCGGAGCGATCAATCTAAAGGAATTCAGTTCGGAAATAAAACCCAAAACAACAAAACCCGATAATCTTAGCCTGATGCCAGCAATTGAGACTACCGATTTGGAAAGGGAGCTAAAAGTGATAAAGGAAAGGGAACAACTACCAACAGAAATGAATCACCATGAACACCGGCAGCTCTACCTCGACCGGATGAAAGCAGTGGAGTGTAAACAGGAGGCTACTCAAAACTATACAGCCCCAGAATATGTTGACTCATCATTTTAACTCGTCAACATTACAACAGTTAATTTCCACCAAAGTATAAAGTTTTGGTGTTTTTTATTTTGTGTCTATTGTGCTGACACTTAATTGCATACTATAAATATTTGATTGATACTTTACATTTTGTGCCGACATTAAAAAATTTAAAATTATATATAAAGCGTAGCATTTAATAAAATAAAACCGAATTTAAATTGACACTAACTGATTTTGTTCTCATTAATTAAAAGGCCCCACCAGCGGTAACCTTTTAATTAATTAAATTTACATAAATCCGATACAACGGACAACATTGTAAGCAATATTTCTATAAACAGATTAAAACCTTGTTTTACTACAATATATGATTCAGATGATCACGAGACAAACAAAAACTTGCCGACGCATAACATATCAAATCAATCTATGGCGTTAGATCCTAGCACGAGTCAAGTACCATCTTCATCGTGTGACAAACGCACAGTTAGTTTTCAGAGTGAACCAGATTTGGTTACAACACGATCGGGTAGAGCAACCAGACTGCCCACGCGTTTTCGATAATACGTTCATGGACATTCACTGGCAAGGGAGTAGTGTGGCTACCACCATCATTCATAATTCCGTTTGTTGGGTTTCTTGGGTGATTATGTTGGCTAATTAAACGACTCACTTCACGGCGTTAATCGGGCAATATGTTATGATCGGAGATTTTCGCGAGTGAGGGCGCAGGGGAGAAAAAGAAAGATAAAAAGCGTCATTCCGCCTAAAAATAGAAAATGTGAAAGTCACATTCTTTCTTTGGTAAAATATTAATTTTGTCAGCCATTAACGTAGTTTTTATTTTATATAATTTAAATTAAAAATAATAATTTTCTTGAAATATAATATTAACTAATTAAATTGATGTATAAATATAAATCATCTTAAATATGTATATGTAAAAATAAATTCATAACAAGAATAATAATTCGGAGCCAAAAATTTATTGTAATTTTTAACGTGGTGCCCATCGTGTGTGAAAAACAAAAAAGCATTGTAATACGCAACGACCACCACAACCTTTTGCTCATTCGGAGCACGTTTAAACGTGATTTTGTTACGTAATATGTACCGACATCTTCTCTGTCGCGCAATTTCAACCGTGCCGTAAATTTGCGGCTAATGCCGCCGATCTTAGCTGCTTTCAGTTCAATTTCGTGCTGTCGATTGTTGGTTCAACAAACTTTCGAGTCGAGACGGTTAAGAAGGCCACAGCAAGGCTTTGACGTGGATTGAAGTTTCGTACTCTACGGAAGAGTCGGGTCGCTGCAGCTAACTCACAGTAACCTGCCTTGCACTCAAAACACTTATTTACGCGCCAGCTTCTTTTCCAATCTTTTCGATCGAAAACTGCATTTCTCTCCAGCCGAAAATGCGCTTGAGTTCTTTCACTGCATCATCGAAAGGAATAGTCATCTGTAAACTTCTTCGATTATCACATCCACTTTCTGTGGTGCGTTCATCGTACCTGTATCTATCATAAATATAGTTTCATATCCAGAACATTCCAACATGGCCACTAACTCGAATAGTGTATCGATGCGCAGCATACAGCCACTAATTTTTAATGAAAATATTGCTCGAGACTGGAAGAATTGGATACAAATATTTAAATGGCATTCAGTAGCTACGGGTTTAGAAACTAAAGCTGAGGAAATTCGAATAGCTACATTAATGGCGTCGATTGGATTAGATGCAGTAAATGTGTACAACACGTTTAACCTCACGGATATATGAAAGATATTATATATGTATAGTAATATATGAAAGATATTCATTTAATAGAATGCAACAACAAGATGGCGAAACGATAGATGAGTTTGTTACTAAAATCAAGGCTCAAGCAATACTTTGTGAGTATGATACGTTAGCTGATACTCTCGTCCGAGACAAAATTGTAATTGGGATTTTGTCAGATACGGTACGTGAAAAATTACTCTCCGAAGATGGACTCACATTAGATAGAGCAATAAATATTTGCAAATCTAATGAAATAGCCTCAAAACAGTTGAAGAACATTAAGGGTGAACATAACATCGATGTATTAGCTAAAAAAAACGTGCTAAAAAAATCGACAACATATAGCGACGAATTTGATTGTACCAGGTGTAACACGCGTCATGGGAAAAAATCCTGTCCAGCGTATGGTAAAAAGTGTGCAAAGTGCAATAAAAAAGGGCATTTTGCAAAGTCATGTCGGATTAAAATTGATAAAAGCAATTGTAAAAATAACACCAAGAACAATGCTCGTGCTGATACAGTAAAGTCTACTTCAGATGAAGAAATTGAAATGTTCGTGAATAGTGTGTCCAATGATGATAAAGACTGGACCGAGGTATTAAAAATTAACGACATAAATCTAAAAGTAAAATTAGATTCAGGTGCACAGTGTAATGTTTTAAGTAAAAATATTGCAGAAAAATTAAAAGCCAAAGTGAATCGATCAAACACAAAAAGGCTAGTCGCATAAAATGAGCAAAAAATAAAGGTTCTTGGCGAAATTACAGTAATGTGTATAACGAAATATAATTCAACACCAAAAGAAGTAGTGTTTAAAATAATAAATGAAAATTTTATGTCAATATTGGGAAAAAAATCTTGTGAAGATTTAGGACTAATTTATCGAGTGCGTAGTGTGTCGAATGATGACGACGAAATTTTCAAAGGACTCGCATGTCTAAAAAATTATAAATATGACATTGATTTAATCGAGAATTCTAAATTCGAAATCAGACCAGCAAGAAGAATACCAAATTCCATTAGGGACATTGTTAAACTGGAACTTGATAAAATGGGGAAAATGAAAGTTATCGTAAAACATAGTAGCAGTAAGTCCAATGATTATAGTTCGTAAAAACGAAAAGATCAGAATCTGTATGGATCCGACTGATCTAAATCGCAATATTTTACGATGCCAGTATCCATTAAATACAATTGAAGAAATATCTGCCAGATTAGGTGGGTCAAAATATTTCACACTACTAGATTGTATGCGTGGTTTTTGGCAAATACAGGTTACTGAAAGAACACAAAAATATTTAACGTTTGCTACACCTTGGGGACGTTATTCTTGCTTACGATTGCCATTTGGACTTTCATCAGCATCGGAAGTATTTAGCGAGACGATGAATAATATACTGAAAAATATAAGCGGAGTAGAAATTTCTATGGATGACATACTAATCCATGCACCAACTAAAGAAAAGTTGGCACAGATTACGGAAGTAGTACTGAGGATATTGAGAGAAGCAGGACTGAAACTAAACAGAGATAAGTGTAAATTCCAAGTTCAAACACTTAAATTCTTGGGTCACGTTATATCACCTGCCGGTCTCTACCCAGATACTGAAAAAATCGAAGCAATTTATAAGTTAAAAATACTACAAAATGTGAAAGAACTTCAGCGAATGTTGGGAATGGTGACCTGCTTAAATAAATTTATACCAAATCTGGTTAAGCAAAATTCATGGGTTTGGACGGAACAACATGACAAAGCGGTAGAAAATATTAAGACAGTATTGTCTACACCTCCAGTACTTCGGTTCTATGATGTCAATAAGGATGTAAAGTTATCTGTGGACAGCAGTTCAAAATCACCAGGATTTGTACTTATGCAGGATAATCAACCGATAGCTTACGGAACCAAGGCACTAAGCAATTCACAGAAAAACTATCCACAAATTGAAAAGGAAGCGTTGGCTATAAAAACCGCCTGTAAAAAATTTCATCAATTTATTTACGGTAAAAAGCTAACTATTGAGACGGATCACAAGCCATTAAAAGTCACTTACAAGAGACCAATAGAAGAAGCTCCAGCCAGATTACAACGTATAGTGTTTGATACGCTCCAATATTCGCCTAAGTTGATATAAATCAAAGGTACTGATATTCCAATAGCGGATACGTTGAGCAGAGATTGTACACATGATAATGAAGAAATAGACGACGAAGAACTGGAAATTCAAATAATTTTGGCAATGTCCGACAAAGCTATATCCCAATTTGTAGCTGCTACTAGAGAAGATCGAGAGCTACAAACACTCATTACATTTATTCTCGGTGGATTTCCGGATGATAAAAAAATCTTCCAAATGAAGTAAAACCATATTTTAATTTTCGTCATCAGTTAAGTCATGAGAGTGGTATAGTGTTTAAAGGGGAAAAGGTTGTAGTTCCTCAAAAATTAATCAATAAAATGATTGAAGAGACACATACTGGTCATTGGGGAATAACGAATACAATGCGCAGGGCTCGACAATTGTTATTCTGGATTGGTCAAGCTAAAGATGTCCAAGCATACGTGGAGAAGTGTTCAGTTTGTCAAAAAACTCAACGTTATAATGACAAAGAATGTATATTACCAAAAATAATACCATCTCTTCCCTTTCAAATAGTGAGTACAGATCTATTTATATTTAATGGAAAAGAGTACTTATTGATTGCAGACAACTATTCGGGTTATATGGATTTTAAAAAATTGGAAGTGACTACGAGCGACGAAATAATTAAAACATTAAAGAGTTGGTTTAGTGTTCATGGTATACCGCAGATATTGGAATCGGACAATGGTCCTCAATACAACTCAAAACAGTTTCGTGATTTTGCAACGATCTGGAAATTTGAGCACTGAACTTCTAGTCCAAAATTTCCGAGGTCTAATGGTTTAGCGGAACGAAACGTGCAAACAGCGAAGAATATGCTAAAAAAATGTTGTATAGACAAAACTGAAGTTGAACTGGCATTACTTAATTTTAGAAATATGGCAAGAAATGAATCGATTGGATCACCGAACGAGAGATTAATGAGCCGAGTTACACGGTCAACTATTCCGTCTTCATTTGATCAACTAAAGCCTAGGGCAATTACTAATGTAGCTGAAGAGTTAGAACGTTTACGCCTGGCTCAAAAGCATTATGCGGATAAAACGAGCAAACCAGCTGCACCACTAAAAGCGGGAGATCAGGTTAGGATACAAATCGGACCAAGAGATTGGAAATCTGGCAATATTATCAAATCAGCGGGGAAACCGAGGTCATTTATAGTTGAAACAGAAGGTCGAACATATCGAAGAAATTCGCATCATCTTAAAAAGACTTCAGCAAATATTCAGAGTGATGCCATCATCATCCCAAACTTACCGTCAGCCAATATAGAAAGTCTAGCAGTACCAAATGACAAGCAAAGGTCATTTAATAAAGATAATGTTACACTGAGATCTACTGGTGGACCAATACGAAATGTTCCAGAGCAACATGGGTATAGAACCAGATCTGGTAAAATATCAAAACAACCTGTTGAGATCAACAGTGCAACAAAACACAATATTTTATGTCAACTCATCAACACTACAAGCCGGAACCTAACAAATTAATAATTTGTTTTCTTTATAATGTCACACAACACCTTTTCTCATTAATATGCTTACTAAACATTAATGTTTTATTTTCTTTTTATTGTAAAATAGTGTAATTTGGATGAATGAGATTTTGTATAAAAAGACGAGCAAATTAAAAATAAACGCTCAGAATAAATTTACAACTGAAACAAAGTGTTTGTTCTCAAGATTATTAAGACCCCACCAGTGGTAATCTTAATAATCATCAATATACGGAACTCTTATATTAACAACAAGTTGTTTATTCTCGATAACCAATAGACCCCACCCGTGGTAATCTATTAGTTAACTGTAGATCAAGACTATCTTGAATTTATAATTTAAGTACAAAAGTCTATGATTTTACACAACCTATTAGATTGAATTTATAAATTTCAGTTGTGTATTATATAAAAAGAGGGATGTAACATAAATATGTAACCTTGCATAGTATACTCATCTTGGTAAATAGAAACCTAGTATGTATGGAAAACCTTGTTATATTAAATAAAAAATAAATGCGCATCACTCTTGTGCTAACCTTAAAACGTATCTAATACTTTTATCATTATCTAACTATAACCGGTATAGTTATCATATTACAGGTACCACAATTCGAACATCAAGTTCACTTCAGCGCAATATACAAACTTCTCCATGCGGTCTGGCAGGTTTTTATGCAGCGATATAACCGCGCCATCAATACAGCAATTGTCTCGTCGTATTTTTCAATTAAACCACCCCCTGTCATTCCGTGAGGCTGTCGTTCGTTGTTTTTCTCTCTATGCCTACCTAGACATTTTCATCTCCTATTTTCATTTTTGTTTATTTTTCCAAGTTTATTACTTTATTCTCTACAAGAAACATGGACACCAATACGAAAAGAATACAAAGGAAACATAAAAAATTTGTATTAACTAAAACCTCGACAACTACGAATTACATGAAGTTGAATCCTTGCAGATAGTAAGAAGTTATCTTTCCTCGAAATCAAGATATGTAGCTTTATGGCAATAAATTATAATAATTTATGTTATTCCAGTGAAATTACAGAGCATTTTACTTTTTAATTTTGACTTACAGGTTTGTATGAATTTCCAACATGACGAACAAAAATTTCAAAAAAATTTGTCCGTTATGTTGGAAATTCACACCCCTGTATGTAAGTCAAAAGTAAAAAAGTATGTATATTCATTGTGAACGCTCTGTAATATTTTGTGAACATAAGAGCGAATATAGACCGAATTTATTGTACGGCCAAATTATATTTATGTTTATTGAATACGGGCAGAGTTCGGGTTTCTGAGTCAGAGCCAGTATCAAAGTCTACTATTGGAATATAGCATGGTTTTACACGAGGCAAATGTGAAATCCCACGCACCTCTGATACAGACGTATTATATAGTATTAGTTATCCTCCACCCACTAAAACTCACCTTGTTATGCTCTTCTTCTTCTAAGTTTAATTATTTAATTATATTTTCACAGATTTATAAACTTTATGTTGTTTTAAAACTTTTTTTACTAACAAACAAAACCACATCCCTCCACGGAAAGACACAAACAGAATGAATTTTATTTCAAAATTATTTTAAATGGTGTGAAAAAATGGTTTTGATATATGCTGCCATCTATCAATGGTAGTCAGATTAATGTATTAGTACAGTAAAACATCAAATTTAGTACAAAAGTATTAAACGCACTTGTTCGAAAATTTTCGATAACCAAAACCATTTTTCTTTTGTTTGGTTTCACATAAAATTGCGTCATAAAAGTTTCCATTTGCTTTTAAATTAAAACTCATTTAATATATATCCAATTATTATATAAACAACAGTTCGACAAGTTTTTAAAAAACCAATAAAATATCTCTACATTTCCCGAAGATTCGACAAAATCTAAAAATAAACAAAACAAATACCATAACATTTGACAGTTCTAGTTTTTTCGACTGACGTGTGACGTGTATTTTGCTCGGGCAAACGACGACCGCGATTGTAAAAACTTCGTCAACGTCTTCGTCTATAAAAAAAAAAATCCACGGAACGGAGTACAGTTTCAAATTGTGAAGTGAATACATCAAACTTAACCAAAAATTAATTTAATCATAATACCCATAAAAAAAAAAAATTTTTTGTGAAATCATATTATAATCCAGTCAATTTAAGTAGACTCGAATATTCTGTATTGAAATTCATTTGGTAACCATTAAAAATAAAAAAAAAATTGAATAAAAATCGAGGAAAATTATTTTGATTGTTTTGAAAAAAAAAAACTAAAATTTACGGGGAGATTGAAAAAAAAGAAAATATTATTAAATAGTTTGAGTGCGTGTGTTTTTATCATCATCGAGAAGAAAGACAGATTCACAGAAAATTAAAAATGTCCGCGACTTTTACGCAATTTGCGCGTAATTTTAACAATCGGGTGTACGTATCCTAACAGTTTTAAATGGGATCTAGAAAACAGGTTCGCATAAATATACTGTGTTTGTTAATTTTTTTTTTGTTTTTTATGATTTTAGGGAGCCTGGTGTACGACATCATTTGACTCGTGTATATGCCTGCCTCACCGCAACCGTTGCGGCCGCATCTTTTGCCGCGTACTTGCATTTGTTTAATATATGGCAGGCGGGCTTATTGAGTGCATTTGGATCTCTAGGACTCATACTTGGACTCTTCTTTATACCCGATAATGGCAAAAATTTCTATACGCGGCTGGCCTTATTACTTGGATTTGGTTTCTGTACTGGACACTCACTAGGACCGCTATTGGACTACGTCATATTTATTGATCCGCAAATTGTTGTCACGGCTCTGATTGCAACCTGTGTTGTATTTGCATCATTCAGTTTATCGGCGATATTTGCCCAAAATGGACAATTCTTATACTTGGGCGGACCACTTCTATCCATTTTGAACACAATGGCGTTATTCGGTTTGGCAAATATTTTCATTCAATCACAAATGATATACCAAGCTCATCTATACGTTGGCCTCGTTGTTATGTCATTATTTGTGCTTTATGATACCCAAGCAATTATGGAGAAATATCGCCAAGGAAATACCGATTGTATTCAACACTCGCTCGATTTATTCTTCGATTTCGTCAGTGTGTTCAGACGGCTTTTGATTATTCTAACGCAAAAGGTAAGGTTTATAATTTTAATAATTTCTCATAAAATTCATTATCGATCGCCTTTTCCACCCCCTCGAACTAGATGACAGTGAACCGAAATAGAAATCCACCGAATCCGCTCGATGAAGAATGAACAGAAAAAAAAAAATTTAATATTTGTTGTTGGCCCATCATTATTTCTAAACCATTTTAAATAAATTTCTCATGGTCTGTTTCGAATTTTCGGTGTGGGTTTGTGTTTTGCTACTGTAAAGGCCACGTATACCCAATTGCATGCGAGTCATTTTAACCATTTTGTAACGAATAGCATTGAGTAGAATAAAATATGCGAATGTTTTTATTAAATATTTGCTTAGAGTGGTATGTGTGTGACGTCATCGAATGAATTTACTTTAATTATCATAAAATATATTAGCTTATCGGGCGATTTAATAACTCAATTTGATAGTGGTAAGCGATTGTAACTAACTTCGATATTCTAATAAATACATGATGTTATCGCTCCACTCGACTTCAGTATCATTGGCGATGGCGAGCGATAAGACGTTGTAACACAATTGATAAGATTACATTTTAATGTTTGGTCATATGTGTGACGATATTATCATGTGTATGCATAAGCATGACTAGCAATTTTTATAGATTAACATTCGTTTAATTTTATGAACTTGTTTTTGTTAGATTTATGTCTATACAATTTTCAAAGTCTTGTTTGTGTTTGAGGTCAAAATAGAGAATTCAATATTTGCTTAGAACACCTGTTCTCTTTCTCACTTAAAATTATTTGCATTAACTATGCATTAGTATTATAGCGTATAGGCAGTAACGCTCATAATAAAGAAAACTGTGTAAATTTCTTTCAATTATTCACTAATTCCAAGGGTCAACTTCTGTATTTTCTCTAAATTCCTACATATAGCAAAACTTATTTCTACAGGTAAAACGTTCTCATAGGAGAATTGGCTATCACGGCACCCGGATTACAGGAAAAACTTAAAAATTCATATAACAAATTCTCTTATAGGAAAATTGGTCGAGTCAAATTATTCTTATACCTAGTTTTTGTAGCCTGAATGGCTTTATTCTGGAATTAAATCAGAAAAATTAAAAGGTGCGGAATGTTTCCCGTTAAGCAAAACGTCATCGAATCATTTTCTAAAGTTATTTCGTGGGAAATCACCATGCTGGATATTATAAAATAGTAAAATATAATTCTTCAAAACGATTATTAAAAAAATGAAAAGTAACGAGGGGAAGAAAAGCTTTAATAAAATAAAAAAATCGAATCGATTTTTTTAATTTATTTAATTTAGGTAATACACAGAAAACTATACTTTATCGAACTAGTGTGGCAATTATTTTTAATTATTAGAAAAGCCGAATCGATTTACAAATGGGTATTTGCCTCAAATTGAAAAAAGAAATTTAATTTGAAAATAAAACAACTTGTTCCAATACAAAAAAAAAGTTTGTGTTGATGCCGCATACTCGAAAACTGTCGACAAAATTTCTCGGCGTCAAATTCTTCTGATGGGAAATTACCAAAAAATTACTGAACAGTTTTTGAGTATGTGGCATGCATGAGGCTTATTTCAATGAAGTTCAAAAGGCTATCGCTTGCAATTTTGTTTTAACCTCAATATCAGTTTATTTCGTAATTTAGGTAACTTGCATTTAACTGCATTAGGGATACAAAAATTGCCTAAGTATCCTTCATTTTAGGTTCCGGAACCCTTGTACCATTATTCTAAAAAAAGAAGATAATGTTTAAATATGAAAACTATGTCCAATTTATTCCATACCTTTGATTCGGTCTAAATCTTTATAAGCAAGATTACATTTCTCAATGTTCATTTCGTTGTATATTTCTTTATCAGCTAAGCTAAGGGCCGGTATTTCAATTGACACGGCTAATCTAAGTTTAAATAATCCAAGATAAATTTTATTTTGAATTTATCATACATTATAGTGTGAATTTTTCAATATTTTGTGTGTGTGTGTGTGTTTGGTTAATGGTTAGCTAGATTATTATAATTTTTGTACGCAACAAACCGAATGAATGGTTTAGCAATGAAAGAAAGTTGGAACTCTACCTAGTTAAGGGGTTAATCTCATATTAAAGAGCATTGAAATACCGACCTTAGTCAGAAAAAATATATTGTGGGATTGACGCCATTAGTGGTAATTGTAATGTGTGGTTTTTGATAATAAAGCGAACATCAAAATAAAATGTTGTCCAGATTAAATTATACAACAATCAATCATTGGACAATAATCATTGAATTTTGTTTTTGTACAATCAGCAACCAGTCATATTAGGGTTAATAAGTCAAAAATGTATAAATTGCAACTATGTATGTATACATACAAATATTGTATTATAATTATAACTGTTAATACCTAGTTTAAAAAACATTAAAAATATATTACCCAGTATTTTAGTAAATTCGGTTAGGTTTGTTATTGGGCCTTTTTGACGATATATACAGCGCATTATATATCTTCCTCGTTTCTTACCTCTTCGTCTATGAAAGTAGCCCACTCCAATGTAATTTACAGAAAAAGAGATGAGCACATCGTCTAAACACGCCCATTCGAGTACACTTAGGGTAATTTAGCGATTCAATTTTTGGGTTAGTGCTATAGTGCAGTTTGAAGATTTTGGAAATTTTATTCATGCCACATTTCGGCCAATATGATTTTATCGAAATAATATTGTTCGTCAGCAAAAAAAAATCTTATTGGTTCTAGCTATGTTAAAATGTTCTTTTTTTGTTGGAATCGCTTATTCAAAATTTCTGAATACTTAAAACTTGCCTGATACATTGCACATGAGATAGAAAAGTGGCACAACTCAAAAAGTTGCATTTTTATGTGTTTTATGAATACTTCAGAAAGACATTGGAAAAGTCACATTTTCATATTACGCCTATAGAGAATAGTGTAGTGACATCGAAATTATCAAATTTTCTTTTTGCTCTCCTGAAAAATTTGATTTTTTGAGTTGTCACTATACTTTGGCATGTGCGTTATCAGATGGTTTGAAGGGAAATATTTCAAAATGTAAAACTAGTAAAGCCTTGTTCAAAAGTTAACGTACAAACAGTACATTTTTCATAATGTTTAACACACCCGAAGCACCATTACATAAAATTATTCAGATCATTATTTTTTCCCGGTATAAGGCCTCTCAATTTGGTATTTTGCACGTAATCAACCGAATGGTATTTCTTTGTTCAAAAATTCGTTAAATTTGTTCATAAGTGAATTTTCGAAATTTTAAATGATTTTAAATTAATTAAAAAGCTCTGTTTTCCTAAAAAAATTTAATATTATGATTAAAACGGTTAACTACTTACGCAGTGTAGTATTTGCACATTGAGACAATGTGAATATACCTACTCTAAATTCAGCTAATTCGACGAAGGTTCATTGCTTTCTTACTTTTTTTCCTAGAAATCTTACATTATTGACTTCTCTAAAAATTCAAAATATTTTGACGTGTTCCGCATTATTTTAAATACTTTATCTTGTCCTGGCGAGAGGATTGTTTTTTCAGATGAAAACTACCATAATCGTTTTGCTCATCAGCTCGAAACTTCCTAACATATCCACACACTAGTGATGGGCTAAATCGATCTTTTTTGTTTAAGATCGTATGAGAAAATAAACAAAACAGAACAAAAAAGATCGATTTAGCACATCACTACCACACACATGATATTTGGATGCCACATATCCTACAAAAATATTACGATCTTTACAAATTTAAGGAACCATATCTCTCTTTTGGAAGATGTATGACATAAGTTTAAGTTCTCAGAATAATTCATCTGAAGTGACTAGTTAAGTGTAAATTTAATTTGACCTGAAAATGCTATTTATGGATGAACTTCTGTACTAGATATTCAAATTTTCTATATTTGGATCTAAACGATTTAAAATAAATTTAAAATCGTAGTATGTAAAGATTATACTAGCACCATAATTCTCATAGTCGCATCACGTCATTTTTCATGACTATAGTCACATCACATCAATTTTGCGATTCTCTTAGTCGTTTATTACGACTAAAGTCACTTTATATGACAGACGTCACATGATTTTTGCAAGTGACAGGCGAATACCACAAAATGGAAAGACGCAATTATTTTATTTTATATACAGACAAACCCCGCCTAACGTTGTTAATTGGTTCCGACGTTAGGCCAAACAACGTTATAAGGGGCAAAGTATGTATGTAGACGAATAGACGAGAAAATTTCATTGTTTATTTGTTTTTTATGTTTTTTGCCTTTTTCTCAGTGTTTGTTTGCTTTGCTTATTATTTTAAACGACGTTACAACGAAACACAGCGACGATAGAGCGCGGTTTGTTCGCATTTTACTAACGACGTTATGAGTTGTACGGGGGGGTATGACTGTATTTTAAAATATTGTATTTTGAATAATTTTGTGCACTGTTTTTAATATGTTATTGTTTAAAATAATAAGATTGTTATAAAACGATTTTATTTCTAATTTGCCTAATATATTTCAAGTTGCAGTCCTGTCACTTTGTTTGCCTTCAAGAATAGCAATTTTCAAGTGATGTGATACGAGTAAAGTCACATCACATGAACACGCTAATTCCCATAGTCGTGTCATTTCAGGCGACGTGACTTAAGTCACGTCACGTCGTACGAAAATTGATATTCTTGAAGTCGGTTCAAGAGCGACTGTAACTATAAAGATGTGGGCCAAATTATAAATAAAGGTGCTATTCCACTAGAAAAATTGACTGATAGTAAAAAAAGAGGAAACGAGAAAAAAGTTCGAAACTCTATGTAATAGACAGAGACAAAGTTTTTTTTGTTTATAGCAAAATTTTCAGGAGAAATTTTGACACCACACAAAAACATAATCAATAATTATTAACAAAAACTAAATATTACTATTAATTCGGTTAGTTATACATCTCAAAATTATCTAAAAAATTAAATATTATTAATACTCATATCAGAATTGTCTTTTTTAGTATATTTTCCGTAAAAATTAAAAAAATCTCTACCAAAAAAACGTCATGTGTTTTTTAGTTTTACTTTTTAAAGTAAAATTTTAAGGAGAAGCGGTATAAAAATATAATAACCATAAAATAATTAGTGTGCGGGAAATATTTCTCATCAAATTGCGAATTTTATGCATGTGTGTTAGTGTGACTGCTATAAAATGTCCTCAATTTGATACTTTTTATTGCAGTCACACTACTACAGAGACAAATATTTTTTGACAGTAGGGTTTTTGTTTCATTCGCCCATCCAGCAAATGTATATTTTTGTCTTCCTTTAATTTTACTATCAGTCAATTTAGTCAAGTGGAATAGCACCTTAACACAAAATTACACAATTAAAAACATTTTAAAAAAATATTCGGACGAAAATTTCACCCTTCTATTTTGCTGTAGTCGCCTGTCACTTACAAAATTCAAGTGATATCTGTCGCATAAAGTGACTTTAGGCGTAACAAACGACTAGGAGAATCGGAAAATTGATGTGACGTGACTATCGTCATGAAAAATGACGTGATACGACTATGGGAATTGGGGTGGAAATGACACGACTATGGGAATTGGGGTGATAAAATCGTTTTAAAACAACAATTATTTTAAACAACAACATATTCAAAAGGTTGCACAAAATTATTCAAAAAACAACATTTTAAAATATATAAAATAAAATAATTGTGTCTTTCTATTTTGTGGTATTTGTCTGTCACTTGCAAAAATCAAGTGACATCTATCGTATAAAATGCACACTCGTACACTCCAATTCCCATAGTCGTGTCATTTCAGACGACGTGACTTCAGTCACTTACAAAATTGAAGTGACACAAGTGACTCCTGTCACTTACAAAATTCAAGTGACATCTGTCGTATAAAGTGACTTTAGGCGTAACAAACGACTAAGAGAATAGGAAAATTGATGTGACGTGACTATAGTCATGAAAAATGACGTGATACGACCATGAGAATTGGGGTGGTAATAAACGACTATCACCCCGATTACCATAGTCGTATCACGTCATTTTTCATGACTATATTCACGTCACATCAATTTTCCTATTCCCTTAGTCGTTTGTTACGCCTAAAGTCACTTTATACGGCAGATGCCACTTGAATTTTGTAAGTGACAGGCGACTACAACAAAATGGAAGGGCTAAATTTTCGTCCTAATATATTTTTTAAATGTTTCTAATTGCGTAATTTGGTTCACTTGTTTAAATAAGCTGTTGTATAATACACTTACTAATAATACTTTTTTGTTCTAAAACGATTTTATTTGTAATTTGGCCGACATCTTTATAGTTACAGTCGTGTCACTTGAACCGACTTCAAGAATACCAACTTTCAAGCGACGTGACGTGACTGAAGTCACGTCGTCTGAAATGACACGACGATGGGATTTGGGGTGTAGGTCACGACACTAATACTTACAGAAATAGTAGGTTTTATTATGTGTTTGTATCGCAATAGTAGGGCTTGGTCAATACCAACCCAGTGAAATGCTTCAACGAAGGACACAGATACCCTCTTACATTTAATAGCTTATAGTTGAAAGTGTTAGTGCTAAAATAGAATAAAAATACTCTCATCTAACCAATGCCAATTAGTTTTTTCCATTATTCTTTACCAAATTTTCTTCTCCACAATTCGTTTGTTTTGTTTTATCTACAATTTGTATGTTTATTCTTACTCATTTATATAAAGCGCGTTTTTTTTATTCGTTCCGGATAGCTGCTATCGAGAGCCGTCATTTTTCTGCGCCTAAATTTAAATTTGACGCGCTATTTATTGGTAAACTAAACTTATTTAACATCAAACTATCATTTTTAATTCAATTGTTTACCAAAAACTTCATATAAAAAATATTTGGCTCTACCTATTTATACGGAGCGCTATCGGGAGCCACTTTTTATATGACGGCTCTCGATAGCAGCTATCCGGAGCGAATAAAAAAACACTACAATAGTGTGTCGATCACCAATACTATCCTGTAAAAGCGAAAAATAAATTTATAATATTGGTGACAGTCAGGCTTTTGGCTTGGTATAAACATTTTTGTTGGTTTTGGCTGTGTGCATAATATTTTCTGTGTTCATAATGTTTATACAACGAATTAAGAAATTTGTTTCCCTCAGTGAATCCCTAATCCTTTTATGCGCTGATTAAATTTGATTGTTTTCTTAATTTAATCAAACAATTTTGATTTACATACGTAATAATAGTAAAACTTACAATGACACAGCACTATAATACCGTTATTACATCAAAAATGTGACGTAACGAAAAACAAAACATGATAGCTTCAACATGTCAGCACTGACATGCACAAAACACGGAACATCTGGTTAACCTTTAATTAAAAGTAAAAATAGGATTGGTTTTGGATAGGACGATGGGAAAAACGCGCGTAATATTCGAAACTTTGCCAGAAGCATTTTCTATAATTCTATTAAAGCTAAAAATTCAACGATTTGCTACTGCACTATGGCCAAATTTATATTCAGTGGTGTGTTGTGGCTAGTCTCTAAATACCAGCTAAACTAATTTTTGTTTTTTAATAGCGGACACGTGTAATTAAGGTTAAATACACAGTGAATTTAAGATATTTAGCTGGCTTTAGCGCTTGCTAGACTAATCAGCTTAACCGATATCAGTTTCTCCGCTTTCTTTGGCGATTGAAGCCAATCGTCCTTATTTCTGTTCGAAATGTTTATACGACCGTGTCCCTGTATCTAAATACGGCCTTTTTTAATAATGCGAGAGGCTTACATTTGCGAAAATATTTATTTTTATGATAGGGGGAAAACAAGGTGCTTTCATAAGACTTTATAAATTTCTTTATTTTATTCCTTAACCTTTTTCATTTTAAATTTGTAAGCTTCTAAATATGTAACTAGATATGCGAGTATAACAAATTCATTAACCAAAATTTAATTTGGTGTCAATTTCTTTATGCAGTAATGTTACAACCTGTAATGCTAATGTGAACTTAGGGTTAATAAGTCGAAAATGAATAAATTGCAACATGTCTGTTGGTATGTGCTTAGTTTTAAAAACATTAAACATAATTAACCATTATTTTAATTAATTCTTCTTTAATGATTAAGCGATTATTTTAGTTTATTTATTCATACATGACGTCATTCGAATATACTTAACGTTTTACTTTTACTGATAAAATAGTTGAATAGCTGATATCTAATTGCTGTTTGCATGTTTCGAATATTGTCTTGGAAAAAGAAATGTATATTGCTCCGCCACACATATTGATAAAAAGATTTTGCTATTTAGGATGTTATATTACTATTTTCTTTTTTTGGCTTTTGGAAATCGATGGTTCTAAAATTTGGCAAAAAAACATTTTGAGTCGCATGTCAGACCTTTCAAAGTCCGTGATATACTTCAAGTAACTTTGCATAGCCAGGCCAATTTTTCCTGTACAGACCTAGAACTCTTAAGCCAGGTATGCGAACATGATATTTATGCGATGTAGACGATCATTTTAAGACCATGTTGATTTAGGAGTTGAGTTGGGTACACTTATTTGTGGAAATTGAGATACGCATTTGTGGAACTTACTGTATTACCTATTTCGTTTATTTCATTGTCGTTTTTTTTCTTTAACAAATGATTATTTTTATCAGTAAACCATTGTTTGTAATTTAGGTGTCAAATCATTTTACCAACTTTAAAGTGTGTCGTTAATAAATAATGTAATCAAGTAGGATTAAATCATAAATGAATAGTCGATTATCTGTACACTTTTGAGCTCAAAGTTACGGTATTAAACGGCCCATAACTTGATACATTTTATGATGCTTGAAGCAGTACAACAACTTGCACAAATAATTGAACAAAAATTGTGGACAGTTTACCCACAGCTTTGTAGTATTTCCCTAACTAATTATCTGTGCAAGTTGTTGTACAACAAAGTAATTACAATACTTTGTAAGTGACAGGCGACCAGGATGACAGGTGACCAGGATAGGGGGAAAACAAGGTGCTTTCATAAGACTTTATAAATTTCTTTATTTTATTCCTTAACCTTTTTCATTTTAAATTTGTAAGCTTCTAAATATGTAACTAGATATGCGAGTATAACAAATTCATTAACCAAAATTTAATTTGGTGTCAATTTCTTTATGCAGTAATGTTACAACCTGTAATGCTAATGTGAACTTAGGGTTAATAAGTCGAAAATGAATAAATTGCAACATGTCTGTTGGTATGTGCTTAGTTTTAAAAACATTAAACATAATTAACCATTATTTTAATTAATTCTTCTTTAATGATTAAGCGATTATTTTAGTTTATTTATTCATACATGACGTCATTCGAATATACTTAACGTTTTACTTTTACTGATAAAATAGTTGAATAGCTGATATCTAATTGCTGTTTGCATGTTTCGAATATTGTCTTGGAAAAAGAAATGTATATTGCTCCGCCACACATATTGATAAAAAGATTTTGCTATTTAGGATGTTATATTACTATTTTCTTTTTTTGGCTTTTGGAAATCGATGGTTCTAAAATTTGGCAAAAAAACATTTTGAGTCGCATGTCAGACCTTTCAAAGTCCGTGATATACTTCAAGTAACTTTGCATAGCCAGGCCAATTTTTCCTGTACAGACCTAGAACTCTTAAGCCAGGTATGCGAACATGATATTTATGCGATGTAGACGATCATTTTAAGACCATGTTGATTTAGGAGTTGAGTTGGGTACACTTATTTGTGGAAATTGAGATACGCATTTGTGGAACTTACTGTATTACCTATTTCGTTTATTTCATTGTCGTTTTTTTTCTTTAACAAATGATTATTTTTATCAGTAAACCATTGTTTGTAATTTAGGTGTCAAATCATTTTACCAACTTTAAAGTGTGTCGTTAATAAATAATGTAATCAAGTAGGATTAAATCATAAATGAATAGTCGATTATCTGTACACTTTTGAGCTCAAAGTTACGGTATTAAACGGCCCATAACTTGATACATTTTATGATGCTTGAAGCAGTACAACAACTTGCACAAATAATTGAACAAAAATTGTGGACAGTTTACCCACAGCTTTGTAGTATTTCCCTAACTAATTATCTGTGCAAGTTGTTGTACAACAAAGTAATTACAATACTTTGTACGTCGACTTAATGATAAATCTATCAATAAGATGACGAATGTGCCGTTAAGAGTTTAGAGCATAAAACACTTACGGGGATCGAACCCCAAGTGTACCTCATCGATTGTTTCGAAGAAAAATATGAGACGTATTTTTTTAGTGCTAACCAGCTAATATTAGGGGTAAAAACTACCCCCAATGTTCGAACCCCTAAACACATTTTTGGAAATATCTTGTAAACCATTCAAAATTATTTGAAAAAACAAAATCGACAATTTTTATTATAAAAAGTAGAAATAATCCTCGGTCAATAGGACCCTCTATTTTCTAGGGGAAGTGTTTTACCCCTTGTATTAGCAAGTTAGCACTACAAAAAATACCTCACTCATATTTTTTTGTGTTCTTTCACATTGCAAAACTTCGAAACAATCGATGAGCTACACCTGAGGTATTTAAATCTCGCTGGAATTCTGACAGTTCACGCGCAGGAAAAATACATAGTCTATCATAAGTATCTCCACTCCAATGTTATAGTTTATAAAAAGCAGCTATAGCTCAACCAACGTGACCTTATAAAATTTCATATTGTACATTGTTCATAAATTTGGCCAAATTCTGTATCATTTCGATGGAGCACTCGGTGGTCATGAAACGAATTGAAAAAATTGATGATAATCCTTATGATAAAAATTGATGATATATCTAAATGTCTTGAAACCAATCGTAATACTGGCCTAGGTTTGTTCAACAACAAATTATCAGTTTTTCTTTGTTTATATGTATCCATATTAACGATCAATAATTTAATAATCGTTATTGTTATTGTGTTTTTAATAATTGTTCGCTTTTATTTTTTATTTTATTTTTAGGAACAAAACCAACGTAGACGCCGTAAAAGTGATTAATTTTAATATTACTGATATATTTATTACAAGCAAAAAAATTATAAAATTAAAACAATAATATTTAAATATATTGAAAAAGACTAGTTTTATAAAATTATATATATTTTGGTGATTTAATAAAAAAAAATTGTTTAAATAAATTTTCTTATATTATTATTTTTTTTTTGTTTCTTAATTATTTTAATTCTATAAACATTTGTTACAAACTCATTTATGATTCAAATTAATTAACCATGAAAATATAAAAAAATTATAATAATTTTTCGAGGTTGATAGTTTTTATGTGAATAATTTACATAAATATACGGATTTTGCAATACTTTTTATGTTTTATATTTGGCACACAACATTTCAATTTTTATTTGTATTTTGTTTAATTATTATTTTTCGCATTTATAATTAATAATAATTGTTTTGAATAAGAATTTGTTTTTTGGTAAAATTTATATTTAAAAGAAAATGAAATGAAAAATTATAAGTGTTGAATGTAAAATGTATTATTTGAATTTATTTCAATAAAATTAAATTATATCATAATATTTATCGATAATATATATATATATAATAAACAAAACATTGTAATAATAAATAAACATAATAAATTGATTTTTTTAAAATAATAATATTTAAAAAACAAAAATGTTTTGCATTTTTAAAATTAAACTTATAAAATTAAAAGGACGACAACATTTTATCGTATGTAACACACACAAAAAAAAAGATGTAATAAACCATTTTCTTATGGTTGTGATGTTTCATCTTCAGCAAAAAAAAAAAAAAAAAAAAATTTATTTAATCTATTTGTTGTGGGATTTTGCATATCGGTTGATTCTAAAAGTGGCTGTGAAATCGGGAAAATATTTGTTTGACGAAAACTATTTATGTAACAATATATGTACGCGATTATAGAGTGACGAAATAGTGATATACTAGAAATGAACAAAAAAGGATTAAAGCTTAGCTAATGGATAGACAAAATGTAAAAACTAATGCCCCTATTATGGTTCTCACCTAAGAGTCACTTGGCGACTTCAAGTCACCCAAATCAAATTTTGGTATTATGATTCTCGCCGTGAGTGAGAGTAATGTCAAAATTGCTCACCTAATATTTCTCGGTGACCAGTGCGATTTTTTGTAAAGAATAAAGAAATAATGGAATAAAAAACTCTACAGTTTTTTTACAGGCAAAATACATATTTTAATTAATATTTCCTTATTAAATATTGAATAAAAATCAATTTTTTTTTTTAAAATCGTATTTTAAAATATTTTTATTGTACATGTTAACAACAAAATACGTATGTAAGCTGTCAAACATTTTTGTTTCCTCCAGTTTCATTCACCACAGAAAAACAAATCCACATTGTATTTTGCTATTTGCACTGTTTATTAACACTTTTAACCGATAAAGACTGATTTACATTCAACGACAATCGACGTCTGCAAAAAAATTGAAACACAACATAGGAAAAAGTACAAAGACAAAAAGAGAAAAAATAATCATCTGCTTTAAAAAGTCAATTGAAACCCGAGAAACAAACCAAAAAACCTCGTCTGTTTTTTTTGCAGATGTCGAGTTTCATCTTTTTTCTGTAAAATCATCGATGCGTGAATAAATAACTATAATAAGGTTACCTAAATAAGAAAACCAATCATTTGCATTGGTTTATGACATTTTTTGTTTAAATTTACTTTTTATGTGTAAAGAAAACGAATTTTTGATTTGACATCTGCATCTGCGACATTTTTTGAATGTAAATCAGTCTTAAAATATCTAATAAAATCTCATAAAATTACAAAATTAATCACAATAAATGTAAATGTGTACAAAAGACTGCTAACTATACGCCAAAAAATATAAAACTACTGTGCTGGCAAACTTCAAAACGAATGGAAATGGTCATAATTAACAAAACCAATAAGAATCAGCTTGTGAGAAAAGCAAATGTGAGAACCATAATACCAAAATTGAACTCACACGACTTTTCGAGTCACGGCGACTCGTCGGTGAGGTGAGAACCATAATAGGGGTATAATTTTTGGTATATTAATTTGAACATATAAACTACTGTAATTTTTAGTCATAATCTTATTTAACATTTAATTAACAATTAGCGTATTTATATATGCCATAGTGATTTATTTCCGTCAGACGATGCGCGGAATGTCGTATCTATCTGTTCATATTTGTTTTTAGCTAATGCCTCTATTATGGTTCTCACTAGTGATGTGCAAAATCGATCTTTTTCGTTCTGTTTTGTTTATTTTCTCATATGTTTTTCAACAAAAAAGATCGATTTAGCCCATCACTAGTTCTCACCTAAGAGCCACTTGGCGACTTCCAATCACCCAAATCAAATTTTAGTATTATGGTTCTCGCCGTGAGTGAGAGTAATGTCAAAATTGCTCACCTAATATTTCTCGGTGACTAGTGCGATTTTTTGTAAAGAATAAAGAAATAATGGAATAAAAAACTACAGTTTTTTACAGGCAAAATACATATTTTAATTAATATTTCCTAATTAAATATTGAATAAAAATCAATTTTTTTTTTTTTTTTTAAACGTATTTTAAAATATTTTTATTGTACATGTTAACAAAAAAGTGCAAATGTAAGTTGTCAAACATTTTTGTTTCCTCCAGTTTCATTCGCCCCAGAAAAATAAATCCACATTGTACTTTGCTATTTGCACTATTAATTAACAATTTTAACCGATAAAATATCTAATTAAAACTCATTAAATTACAAAATTAATCACAATAAATGTAAATGTATACAAAAAACTGCTAAACTATACGTCAAAAAATATAAAACTACTGTGCTGGCATGGCAAACTTCAAAACGAATGGAAATGGTCCTTAATTAGCAAAACCAATAAGATCAACCGCGCACAACTCTCGCCAAAATAAATGTGAGAACCATAATACCAAAATTGAACTCACACGCCTTTTCGAGTCACGGCAACTCGTCGGTGAGGTGAGAACCATAATAGGAGGATAATTTAAAATTGTTTAGCCGGGACTCAAACCGGTTATAAACAAGGCATGCGGGTGATTAAGCATCGGTTCAATGTTCCATAGGACAAAGGAGGTATGCGGCTGCGTTGAAAGGTGCAGTGCAAAAGAACTTTATACCCCTAGTATGGTTTTCACATTTGACTTTCACGGCGAATTTAAAATTTCGTATTATGGTTTTCACCGTGAGCAAGCTGAAATGTCAAAATTGTTCGCCATCTATTTTTAGGCGAATCTATATAAAAATGTTCGTTTTTATTTTAGCAACATAAAAAATGGAGGGTATAAGAATAATTAAAAGATTTTTGTTATTATTACGTGTATTTTTACATTTTTTATTTGTATTTTTTTTAGAAAATCAAAAATAACAAATCAACGCTGCATAACATATTTATTATACATAATTGTGAAACGTTTAAAAAAATTTAAATTCATTGAAACACAACAAACTGAAAACAAATATAACATAACAGCTGCCAAATGATAGAAAATGTCAACAAAATTATAAAAAATAAAGAGTGGTGCTTTATGCATTCTAATATTACCATACATGTATTCGCCAAAATAAAGGCGAAAACCATAATAAGAAAAACTAACTCACCCGACTTTAAGAATCACGGTGAATCGTTCGGTGAGGCGAGAATCATGATAGAGGTATTAATCATTTTAGTTAAGAATAAGTAGTTAGTTTCTTATGCAAATAAGAAGAGAGGTGTGGAGTTGGTTGTGTGGGACCAAATGGTTTTAGGAGGTAAAGGAAAAACTTAGGGCAAAATTCATATTGTAATAAAATTTGAATTATATTCTGTAATTTAATTGTTGTATAAATTAGGTTTACAAATCTTATTTCAGTGCACGAAGATTAATATTATCACATTAATAAACTTAATTAGTATAGTTATCAGGAGGATTAAAGTTTAACAATTTTAGTAATTCAAAGTAGTAATTAATGACTATAAAATAATTAAGTTCTGATTAGATTTAGAGATCCTGAGAAACCGGCCAAGGCTTCCTGAGAAACAAGCATCCAATAATGTAGCTAAGTTGTGTTGTAGTAGTTAAATTGTATCGACTACAAAGGTGTCTGTAACCGGGTCGATTCCATTCTTACTAACATTCCTTTCCTAATAAGTTTTTTTTTTTTTTTTTCCTTTATTTAATATTACAACTGATTTACAAATCATTTAGTAATTTATCTTTCTTAAATGAAGATTCACATTTGACGGGCAGTAGCAGTAGCCCAATGGTTACTCCCGTTTGAATTTACATAGTAATTATTTTTCTCTATCCGAATTAAATACAACTACCCAATTCCAAAGGTTTCTGCCTTTGAAGTCTTCTTACTGCATTGGTGGTATCCAACAAGCTTCGTATGTCTGCATTTTGGTGCGGAGATATCCGCTGAATGTGTTTCTTTGCATGATTTTGTATTTCTTCACTTACATATTCCATGTTTAAGTCCGTATGGAGGTTATCATTTCTAATGTACCATGGTGCGTTTACAATGCCACGCAGCACTTTGTTTTGAAAACATTGAATCATTTGTACATTTGTCTTCTTGGTACAACCCCAAAGTTGAATACCGTAGGTCCATACTGGTTTAAGTATTTGCTGATATAATAGCAATTTGCTTTGTATTGTAAGCTCAGAGTTTCTACCTATTAGCCAATACATTTTCCTATATTTAATGTTCAATTCTTCTTTTTTTCTTTTTAACATGCTCTTTCCATCTAAGCTTGCAATTGAGAGTCATGCCGAGGTATTTGGCTGTATTTGCATTTGGAACCGGCCTTGAATTAAGTTTCACTGGAATCCAGTTAACTTTCTGGTTTGTGAAGTTTACGTGAACCGACTTTGCTTCGTTTAGGCTAATGCGCCATTTCTTGGTCCAACTACTCACTGTGTCGGTTGCTTTTTGAAGTTTGGTCGTTGCTTCTGATATACACTTTCCAGTAGCCAGAATAGCTGTATCGTCTGCAAATGTTGCTATGGTGGCACCTTCTGTATTTGGCATATCTCTGGTGTACAGGATGTACAATATAGGACCCAGTACGCTACCCTGTGGTATGCCTGCTGATATTCTCTTTAGTTTAGAGTACTCTTGGTTATATTTTACACGGAAATGTCGGTCTGCGATATAAGATTTAAGAATTTGATAGAATTGCTTAGGTAGATCTCGATGCAATTTAAATTCAAGTCCTTGGTGCCAAACTTTGTCGAAAGCTTGTGCTACATCTAAGAAGATGCTGGAGCATATCTTCTTATTCTCAAGTGAGTCTTCGATTATATCCGTTATTCTGTGAACTTGTTCTATCATAGAGTGATTTTCTCTAAATCCAAATTGGTGTGGTGGAATCAAATTTCTCTCTTCTATTATTGAGCAGTAATTTTTCAAATAATTTTGAAATTACAGGAAGTAGTGAAATCGGTCTGTACGACTTTTTATCGTTCGCTGGTTTGCCTGGTTTGGGGATCATAATTACTTCAGCAACCTTCCATTGCCGTGGGACATATTTTAGTCTGAAGACAGCATTGATAATTTGAACCAATTTTCGTAGTCCCTTATCGGGAATGGCTTTTACGACTTGTCCAGTAATTAAATCATATCCTGGAGCTTTTTTTGCGTTCAAATTACACTTGATTTCATTTTTTAATTCCTGTAATGTTACACATCGAATATTATATTCATCAATTTTGCTAATTGTTATTATGTTTTCATCTGCTGTTTGTCTAGGTAACGGTTGAAAGGTGTCTTCCAAGTGAGCTGCAAATAAAATAGCTTTTTGCTTGTCGCTTTTGGCCCAGGTTCCTTCCCCATTTTTAATAGGTGGCACATGCATTTTAGTTCTTTTTAATCCCTTTGTTGCTTTCCAAAGAGAGTAATCAGTATCTTTATGTTCGGTGAGTCCATTTAAGTACTTGTTAATAGTTTCATTCTTAATTTCTTTTATAAGTTGTTTTAGTTTATTGCATAGAAAATTGAGGATTTTTTTGTTTTCCGGGGCGCGTGTCCTTTGCCAGGTTTTTCTTGCCTTCCGTTTCTCTCTAACTAACTCCCTGACCTCAATAGGATAATTTTGATTCCTACGGGATTCGGTGTGACTAGCAGGAGAACTTTCCCATGCTGCTTGTTGAATAGTACTGTTAAATACCTCTAGTTCGTCTTCCAACTGTACCGGTGTTTTAATCGGCACTCGTAGATTTATTTGCATTTCAATTAGTTCTTGGAATAGGTCCCAGTTAGTTTTATTATTTGTTAATTTAGGCAGGTTATCCTTATTAATTATCATTGTGCTGAGTGTCATGATAACAGGTGTATGATCGGAATATATCCCTTCGCTGTTTTCGATGAACATGTAATCCTCGAACATGTTGGTTTACCTCCAGAGTGGAACTCGCAGTTATTTATTCGTCCGGCTTCGAATAGCTCGTTTCCTTTATGGGTTGTAAGTCTTGATCCCCAATAGGTGTTTTTTGCATTAAAGTCACCACCAATAATAAGATTGGATCCTAGTGATCTAAAGAGTCTATTATAATCTTCTTTATTTAGATTATAGCGTGGAGGGCAGTAGATAGAGGAAATACTGTATTCATTATTATTGTTAGTTTCAACTTTTATGGTTTTAACTTGCATATTTTCCTCTTCTATACTAGGTTCTTCATAGTGTTTGAGACTCTTTCACTATTACTGTTGATCCTCCTCTGGGTTTTCCTCCTGGGTGAACAGCATGGTAACATTCATAATCACGTATTTTAATAAATGATGTTTTTGTCAAATGGCTCTCCGATATAAGGCAGATATCAATTTTTTCTAAATTTAGAAAAATTTCTAGCTCTGGAACATGTTGCGCTAGTCCGTTCGCGTTCCAGGTGACAATTCTTAATGATCTGCTCATTTTAGTATATGAGGGCTGTTGCCTCGTTCAAGGTTTGATGCATATCTAGACGCTTATATAAAGCTTCTAGACCACGTTCTTGCTTTGCTAGCCTTATATTTATGGCTTCTATGCTTCGACAAATCCTTTCAAGGGGATTATCATTCGTAGCATTAGATGATTGCTGTATAATTTGTGAATAACTTTTCCGCTCTGTACCAATACCTGGTGGTTTTGGCTCCGCTTGGGTTTTAGTTGGTTTCTCTTCTTTGGTAACCCTAGGGTTTTGAGGAAACTGATGCGTTTTGTTTCTTAGTCTTTGAAGTTCTTTGGCTACTTCACAGCCTCTATAATTTGCAGGATGATGCCCTTTACAGTTTATACATTTTGCAGCGGTGTTTCTACTTTCTGTACACTCTTTCGCGTTGTGTTTTCCAGCACATTTTACGCATCTTGGCTCCCGTCTGCAATATTTTTGCGTGTGATTGAAACCTTGGCATTTTTTGCATTGAGGTATTAGCCTCGTGTTTTTCTTAAGCGGTTCTATTTTAACCCTCATATTGAGAATTGCTTTGATGTTGAAGATGTTTTCAACTTTCTCCTTTTTGTTAAACGTAAGCATGAAGAGTGGAAGCCCCCTTTTTTTGACTTGATTGTTCTCACCTCTCTCTCGTTTTAGGATGTTTACTGCATCTTCTATTTGCAGATCTCTTGCCTTTAGGTCCTCAATTATGTCCTCCTTCTTACACGTTGGATGAAGGCCTCTGGCCATAACCTTAATTGCGCGTTCGTTTTTATCTTCGTAAGTGAACCATTCTTTACCTTCTGCATTGAGCTTTGTTGCTAGAGCTCTATATGTGTCGGAATCTGGTGTATTGATTTTCCACACGTTATTGTTTAGTGACACTACTCTATATTCCTTAGCTGTCACTGATTTCATTATAGATTGTATACTAGCAAATTCTGTTATGCCGATTACATTAATTGGCGGAGGAGCCTTTTCTTTCGGTACAACCTTTTGTTGCTGTTGCTCGTGAGCTCGTTTGGTATTAGTATCACCAGTTACTAATACATTAGCTTGCGAATGATCTCCAACTTCAGGCGAGAATTCTGCTTTTCGTTTTTTGGTAGGTCTTTTCTTCCTTTTCAGTACCCAATCTGTTTCTCTCATGAGATCCTCTTCATCAGTATGGAACTCATTGTTATAACTGGTGTGAGTACTTGTTTCATTATAATAAGTTAGCGGGTTTTCAGAAATCTCCATTGGTTTGGGCTTCTTCAATTCTTCATTTTCTTTTTTCAGCTTTTCAATTTCGCTTCTTAGTTGGGTTAAAAGTACCTCTACTTCACTGAGTTTTCGACAGAGTTCAGCGTTTTCGTCTTTCTGCTGATTTGCAGAGTTAGTATGATGGTTTGGTGATCTTAACAACATTGAACTTCTTTCGAATGGGTTTAGCAATGATTGGCTCACCCCAGAATCCATTGAGCCAGCCTCGTAAGAGGGTGGATTAGCCAACTGGGTAGTTGGTTTACCACCTGGGGTATTGTTTCCTTTTTGCGTTGAACTCATTGCTTTAAAACTGGTTATGTATCAACTACCAACCTAACCAGTACAAGTTGGTAGTGGGTCATTGAAGAGAACATCATTTGCTATGTTCTCGGTAGTCGGTTATTCTGCCGTATCTCGGTCGCCAGAGCCTCGTTAGTTAATTAGCAGGAAGTACCACGTGCAGGTGAGGTTGGCATTTGGGCTAGTATATTAAGACCATCTAAACCGGCGCCCCTTACCCCCCCTTTCCTAATAAGTAATAGGCTTGGTCGTACATCAATCAATCAACTTAAAATATTAACGGAGCAATTAAATAACTGGAATTAAACTTGTGGTAGCATGCAACCAAAATTAGTAAATGGCGCACAGACAAACTGAAATTGTTTTTTTCCGGATTGTTGCGTACATTCCTGCTTTCGGTTTTTAGTATCGGTTTTTTCCACCCTTTGTTCTGGTGGCTATTACACCTGTTATTGTGTTGGTTCGAAACCGTAAAGGTTCGCTGATCCAAGTGAAGCACTATGGGAGTGCCCCGAAAGCTTGGTTTACGAAACCTTGCATTTACAAAATCTCACTTTTTAGTTACATGCAGATCACTAAAATCGACACCGTAAAAATGCCTAACAACGTTTTGTTGACTGGATTTGAAATGTACCGATTATTTTCGTTGCTTTGGAAAGGCTGACAAAATTGTATTTACATAATTTAAATACCGTTCTGGTTACCAATTCGATTAACTTTTTTTTTTTATTTCCGTTCGGGTTATACAGATTTTTTTTTTCGGTTTAGGCTCACCTTTCCAAATGAAATTAAAAAAAAAAAATAAAACCGAATGATAAAGTATGAAATTATCCTGTATCGTAAAAATCTCATCTGCCGCGGATATTCCTATTATGAAACTAAAAAATCCGAACGTTAGCTTAAAAGAAAGTCAAATCCGACTTCTACTTATTTAGAACGCATTCTAACGATGAAAGGTAGCCGAAGAGGTAGCAGGAAATAGAAACTTATGCAAGCACAGTTAAATAGATGGAAGGAATATTTCGAAGAAGACGGCACCCAAGACAATGCCCAAAATCTTATATTCTCAAATGGCACTAATAACTAAAGAATCAACACCCATTCAACAACGGAGCGGGAAGTTAAAATTGTCTTAGAGAAGCTGAAGAACGGCTGCTGGAAATGACAATATACCAGCCGAAATATTCAAAGGAGGTAAGATTGCAAAAGCTATAACACCAATAACAGTAGAAGTTTGGAATTCCGATAAAATATCACCAAAAAGGAAAGAGGGCTTCACCGCTACGATCCCCAAGAAAGGCGATCTAAGAGAATGTAAAAATTTGGCGAGGTATCTCCCTCCTCAATACAACAATAAACGCATAGCGTTGCGAATTTGAGCCGTTAAAAAGGAACGCAATATGGAAATAAAGTGAAATATATTACAGGACCCAAGAGGTAAGAAAATGATGTGTACTTTCCCCAGTACTGTTCCTTATAGTACAAAAATCCCCCCACCGGCATTCAGTGGGGCTGACAAAAAATTCAATAATTTCAATTCTCTTTTCTCAATGATATAGCTAACGAAAAGATATCAGAATAAACATCGGTAAGACGAAAACGATGGGACACAACACATATATAACTACACCGATATACATCAACCAAGAACCAGTAGAAGATATCAAATTCGTATACCTTGGGTCCACAGAAGCAAAAGCAGGTGAACCTGAAGGGAACATCAACAAATGAATGAACAACTTATTACACAAAGCGTGGACTGCATCAGTCCTACCGAACCTACGAATGTTCAACTCATGTGTGAAATCGGTACTGCTGCATATGTGTGAAACATGAAAACAGACAGAAGATTACAAGCAAGCTACAAGTGTTTGTGAATAAATCTCTAAGAAGAATACTGAAATGATTCTGGCCAAACAACACAACAAATATTGAGCTACATATACAAACAAAACAATCAGATATCAGAAAGCGGAACTGGAGATGGATTAGTCCATACACTGATTAAAATACCAAATGATATCACGTACTGCCGTACATCGGTAGCAATTTGAAGGAGGAGAAAGCGTCAGCTTTATCAAGTCGAAGGCAAAATTGGCCTTAAAATAATTAGAGGACATACAGGATAGGCCACATATCGATATTACAGCCACAGACCAGGTCGATCAGGAACTGTCCATCAAGTTAACCATGTGAAAGACATTGGATGACCTCTTATATAACAGGACTCATCCGATCCGTCTAAAAACTTCTAGGTTTATGGTTACCTCGGTACATTCTGTGCAAATTAAACTTCACAAATCGGACTGCCACCTACAACCTACGTCGCCTTTTTCAAGCCAATTAATGCAGATAGAGCTTATAGAGGACCGTTTTACCGACAATTTAAAGATTAAAAGTTTGTCAGCGAAACAAACATGTAAGCTAACTTACAATAAGAAAATAGAGAGGCCGAGGAGATAAACTCTCTGTCGCTCTTGCATACCTTTTCCATTAACCAATTTATTTCTAACGACCAGTAGTCTCAATAGAGAAACCTCTACGAAAAGGTGGCGAGAATACGACAAACATCGCGTCAGCCTATTTTCTCGAAGAACAAAACACATCGCCCTTCAGAAGCGACATAGAGGTTTATTAACTATAGTGCAAAACACCTAGTCTGGGGAAGCATTACACCAACATTATATGTGAGCAACTTTTTGAATTCTGTTTAACCATTAACCTGGTAATCAATAACAAGGAGAATAACGTCACCTTTATGAGCACCATGTAAGATAGAGGTACTAGATATTATCAAGTCTGGCTTAGGTACCTCCGGTGCCACTCTCGGCTGATATCTATTGAGGGATTCCTCTTTCTCAGACCAAATGTGTATCAGATTTGACATTAGAACTCCTCTCAGGAATGAGTCAATGGTAAGAATAGCAAAACATACTAAATGGGCATTAGGTAGTGGACAGTACCTTTGTAATGACAGAGTTCATGACAAAACAAGTTTACGATCTCCATTAGCACTATCGCGGACCTCAATAGCGTTGAAATGATCTCACCGAAGCAATAATTGATGCCTACTCTACTACTCAAGTTCTCTCCTTGTGTGTGATATTCCTAACGTAGGCAACATACTTCTGGGAGATCAACAAAAACAGCTCCATGAACTGACATCAGAAATTGACAACAGTCTCGGCTGTTTTTTGAGTTCAAAGACTTTTGGGGCACTCGTAACAGCAAGCAACTTCACGTTACAAGGATAGTTGATTCTTGAGCCATAAAAAATAAAACTAACACAACCAGATAAATGTTCAGGCAAACTGAATTTGGCGGAGGAAATAGTCCAGCTGTCAGGATGGTATAAACCAAAATCCATTACTTGGTGTTTAACAATACATGACACTTTTAATTAATCGATTGATTGGAGACCAAGATTTAAGCAAGTCTCCCGGAGGACGCCAGGCTCTCCGTGTACCGTGGTTATTACACTATTATATCTTATCTCATAAATAAATTATGTACGCACGTTTATTATATTTTATTTATTTGTATTAAAAACAATGGCAATTCCATCCGCATGGTGGAACCCTATTATAAGACTGAAGTACAGAATGAATTTTAATTTAGGAGGATGAACAAATATCATTCCTAACAAACACGATGCGCCGTAACCCAATGTACATAAAACATTGGTCGTTACATCTAATGTATTTGAAACATGACATTTCTTCCCCTCTTACAAAGTTCCAAATTATAATTTTAGTATCTAATTCATTTACTAACTTAACAATGTATGGTAACCTATCTAAACTACAAAATATCAATTATATTTCATTTATGTATTTGATATAAGAACTTACTTATTTGTAAATAATAATTTTTGCTGAGCCAGTAACTTGTCAATTTCAGTCGAGGAACTGTCAGCTACGACTGATGGTGTTCTCGCAATAACCTCAACATCGTCATGTGTCGCAATAGGAGCGTCCTTATCGCTTATCCTCTGTGGTGGTACCACTGTAATATCACTCTGACCGGGAACTTCATTACTCATTTCCTTATTTCCCTGTTTAGCAATATTTCAGTTTCTATCTAAATCATCGTCAAGACCCTCTCCACTATCATACACATCAGGACCTATTTTACGCTTTTGATCTATATGGCGCGTCCAGAGTTGCCCATCGTCCAACTTAATGCTATAATGCAATTTCCCCAATCTATTTATAATCAATCCGAAACGCCATTTAATATCCCTTTCCAGATATTCCCGCACTGCTACTCTGTCCCCCAACTGAAACTCTCTAACTTTTATGGAATCTGAGATATCTTCCCTCTCTTTAGAATCCCTTGGTACAATTAAATCCATTCTTGACCTAATTTGACGGTTGAAAACCATCATGGATGGAGATTTTCCAGTTGTTGGGTGTATCATCTTCCGATATGTGAGCAAAATGTTACAAATTTCCTTTTGCAAATTGTCTTTATCGCATTTCAAAATTTTTAATTTGTTCTTAATTGTCTGTACGTATCGCTCAGCCTGCCCGTTGTTAGCAGGATGATAAGGTGCTCCCATTTTATGAGTCACACCATTTATTTTTACGAAATTTTCGAACTCTGCAGAAGTCAACTGTGTACCTCTATCACTAACTAGTACCATCGGTATACCGAAAGTTTAGAAAATCTCTCTTAAAACTTCAATCGTTGTTCCTGCTGTAATGTTTCGCAGAACACGAACTTCGGGCCATTTTGAGTATGCATCCACATAACCTAGGAAATACACTCCCCTAAATGGACCTGCGAAATCTATGTGTACCCTTTGAAAAGTTTCAGTAGCACGTTCCCAGCAATGTTTGGGGACTAGGTATAGTAGAATTTGGCCTAACCATCTGACAATCTGTGCAATTCCTCACAATTTCCTCAATGTCACGACCTATGTTCTCCCACCAACAATATCCGCGTGCGAATGATTTCATCCGTATAACCCCAAAATGTGTGGAGTGTAATTCATCTAGGATTCGTTTTCGCAGTACTGTAGGTATATAAACACGAATTCCACGCAATAAACAACCCCCTTGAATACTAAATTGTTCAACCTTTCATCTTCCGCTGTGGCAGCGGCCAACTCTGGTACTGTAACAGGCAAGGTTTCGATCATATTGACCTCCACTATGTCAATTTCTTCCATTTTACTATCTATATCGCCCCCTGGCAACCGAGACATAGCGTCTGCGTTTTCATGTAATTTCGTATTTCGATAGCATATTTCGTAATTAAATAACTGTAAAAAAATTGCGTAATGTTACATTCGCATCGCAGACATCATTGGTAACCCTTTATGTGCCGAAAATATTTGCAGAAGAGGCTTATTATCTGTTATGAGTGTAAATTTCCTAGAATAGAGGAATTGGTAAAACTTTCGTATTCTGAAAATAATTGCGAAAGCCTCTTTATCTATTTGTGAATATCTCTGCTGCGTCGCATTTAATGTTTTTGAGGCATACTGTATTGGTCGTTCAGAACCGTCTGGACATAGGTGACTCAACACTGCCCCATTCCGTAATGCGACGCATCAGTTGCCAGTATCAAAGGCAGCCTAGGATCGTAATGCACCAATTCGGACTGCATTTCGTTTTTAACCCGTGTGAAAGCCTCTTCACAGTGGTTGCTCCACTGAAATGGAACCTCCTTTTTGAACAAGTTATTAATCGGGTACAATAAGGTACTCGAATTTTTAAGGAATCGGCCGTAATAATTAACACGTCCCACAAATGCACGGATCTGCTCTCGGTTTTGGGGTCTTGGCATATCTTGAATTGCCTCAATTTTATTTTTCATTTTATGAATGCCTTTACGGTCGATAATATAGCCACAATACTCAATCCTTTCTGAAAGGAATTCGCACTTCTCAACGTTAACTCTCATATTGTAACTACTCAATCGCTTAAGTACCTCCTCAAGCCGCATGAGGTGTCTATGGTCATCTTGGCCTAATTTTGATATTGTCCAAGAAAACTGGGACACCCGGAATGTCTTGTAGTATCTGTTCGATATGTCTTTGCCAAATAGCTGGAGCTGAGGCCACCCAATACATCAACCGTGTAGGTTGGTATAGCCCTTTATGCGTATTTAGGGTAAACATTTCTCTATCTTCGGCACTAACTTCGAGTTGTAAATACGCCTTGGTCAAATTAATTTTTGTGAACTTGTCTCCTCCGGCCATTGAGGCAAACAACTCCTCAATTGTTGGTAAGGGGTGTTTATCAATTTCTAAATTGGGATTGACTGTAATTTTATAGTCTCCACAAATAAGGATTTTGTGATTTGCTTTCAGCACGGGCACTATCGGCGTAGCCCAACGACTATGGTCAACTTTTATAAGAACGCCCTGGTCAACTAAATCTTGCAACTCCCCCTCGACTATCCCTTTTATAGCGAAAGGAATTGGCCTGGCTTTTAAGAACACTGGTTTAAAATCTGATTTTAATGTCAACTTCGCTTGAATGTTAGTAATCTGATCCATAGAGTCATGAAACACATTTGGGTAATTTGCTATTAATTTTTTTACCGAAGTAGGTATTACTTTATTATGTTTTAAACCATCTATAATTTGACAAACGTCGTCTGTTTTTACTTGGTTGTTTATCAATGAGTTCCAATCGAATTCATTCACGTCCCAACAGAGGATGTCGCTTCGAATCGACAATATAAAGTTTCAACTACCGATACTGTCCCTCTATGCAAACATTACAATTTATATAACCAAACACTTTAATTGCGTTGTTGCAGTAACTCACCAGTTCAGTATCTGACCTATGGATCTCGGCATTTGAGTAATATTTTTGCTTATACTCTGACCCTAACAACGACACCGGAGACCCCGAATCATCTTCGAAACTCAACCCAACACCATCAATCCAGGCTTTAATCCAAAACTTAGATCGCAACTCCACCGACTTTTTTTTTATGTTACAAATATCTAATCCACCCTGGGGGTTGCAAATTATAATTAGCCTCTAAATTTAAATTCTGATCTGAAGGATCTAAAATATTAAATAAATTTGAATTCAATTTGTCTTGCTTATTTTCAACATTAGTATCTAAATTTGTATTAAAATTCATACCAGAAGTGCCTCCGTAGTTATTGTCCCCATCATTATGTGTTGTCTTGTCCAAATCGGTAGTTTTTTCATTTTTATCTGTAATATTACAGATTTCGTCTATTTCGATATCATCATCATCCTTTTCCTCCACTAAATTTGATTTTCCTTTTTGTTTTGTCCTCGTTTTAAAACAAACCTTTTTTATGTGTCCAATTTTATTGCAAAAATTGTATTTTGAATTGATGAATGGACATTTATACGCGTAATGTGCTTCATCACCATATCTAAAACACCTCTGTTTATTTGGGTTGAATGTATTCCGTGACACTTCATTACTCTTTTCTGAGAAATTATTTTTCTTATTTATCATGTGCACTGTCCCCGTTGATGTCATTGCTCGTGGTATTTCTGCCCCTCCAAGGGCAGATAACTCCATAGCTTTTGCCTTCGACAATGCTGAATCTCCTATAATCGGTTCTGAATTCTGCCACTGCGCAATCCAAAAACTAGTTGATTACGTAACGCCGTATTTAGGTAATCTCCAAAATTACAATTTATTGATAATTTACGTAATGCTACCATGTATTCGTCGACAGTTTCGCCTTCCTTCTGCTTTCGTAAGTAAAACCGGTAATTTTCCACTATTTCCAATGGAGTTGGATTAAAATAATCACTCATTAATTTTGTGATATCTTCATATTTCTTTTCGGTAGGTTTTCCTGGCGCCATCGATTCCATCCGTGGAACCCTATTATAAGACTGAAGTACAGAATGAATTTTAATTTAGGAGGATGAACAAATATCATTCCCAACAAACACAATGCGCCATAACCCAATGTACATAAAACATTGGTCGTGACATCTAATGTATTTGAAACTAGACATACACATAACTACATATATAGCTAAAGGATAGGAAAGGTATGTCAAAAATATATTCTTGACCCGGTTACAGACACCTAAGTAGTCAATAGTTAATTATCAGAAGATTACAATTCTACTCGCGCACCCTATTTCTTTTTCAAGCCACTCAATCATTGTAGAATCATCCAGCCCAACCAAGTTCCATTTCCCAAAAATCACCATCTTTACCACCAACCCATCCCAAATCTTGCCTTACTTTAGCGAAAACCGCAGACTACAATCTGTACATTTTTAGGTGTAAGGTCCATTTACACCATCACATACCTCCCCTGGTTCGGTCCACACCCCATATAGTAACCGAAATGGCATTGAACCGCCAACCCAATAACTCCTCTATCATCCACCTCTGTCTTCACAAGTATCCCATCAGACTTTGCGGAACCACTTCAGCACTTAACCTTGTAACCACCCTTAAACCTCCGCACATTCATCAAAACCACTCTCTTCTTCCAACAAAATCAATCAAACCATAATCTCCCCACCAATACAGCCCGCAATACCCATCACAACGCCATTCCACCTTTACCACAACACAGACAACGACTCAACCTTGCATCCACTCCTCACCAATAAGAATTCCTCCTGTGGGCAAGCACCCATCATCATGATTCGCTCCAAGCATCCATCTGATATAAACTGTGCGTTTACATGACTTTGACTTCACATAAAATATGAAATGTATGTAGGGTTTTAGTAGGGTAGAGAAAAGGACTGTCAAAGAAGGTAGCACAAGAATAACACATGTACAACTTGTAGCCTGTCGAAATAAGAAAGTGAATAAAGTGCTGTAAATAAAATAAGAATAAAAGTATCCTTAAACTGTGTTTTAAATACAAGAGATAAAACTATATTACGATAGCCGGATATACCAATTACAATTACAACAATTTGGCGACGAGGATGTTTTAAAATTTACAAACCTACGTAAAATAATTTTTTTTTGTTCGAAATCAACATGTCGGATAAGGAAGAAACCACCACTGTACAAACATCATTTACAATTGATAAATTTGACCACAAGATTACAAAGTGGAATAGGTGGATTCAGCGGTTAGAAGGTGCTTTCGCCGTTTTTAATAAAAAGAAAGCAAACCATTTGCATTTTTTATTACAATATATGGGTCAAGAAGCGTTCGACATCGTGTTCGTGTACGATAAATTGGCTCCAACATCAGCGTATACAAAAACGTATGATGAGATTTTAAAACTGTTGGAAATGCATTACAATCCGGCACCATTAGAAATAATGGAAAATTATAGATTTCATCTTCATATACAAAAAGAGGGTGAAACGATACAAGAATTTTTATCTGGGCTACGGCGGTTGGCAATTAATTGTAACTTTGGGGACTATTTGAAAATAGCTCTCCGAAATCAATTTGTTTTCGGTTTAAGGAGCGAGCGTATACAAGGACGACTACCTGAATCGAGAACGTTGGATTTGGAAAAGGCAGTTGAACTTGCGACGGCACTGGAATTGTCATCAAGGGATGCAGCACAACTACACAGACATCCAAATATAGTCAACTTCGTGAATTCAAATGAGGGTAAAAAAAAAAATCAAAAATTTAATAACAAAAATAATAAAGGAAATGGACCCAGTACGTCAGGTAAAAACTCATATACAAATCAAAATAAAAATATAATTAATAGTTCTATGCAAAATAAGTTGAGTTGTTATAGATGAGGGTTAAAAACTCATTTAGCAAATAATTGTGTCCATGTCAAATCGACATGTGAATTTTGTAAAAAAGTAGGGCATTTAGTGTCCGTATGTACTAAATTAAAACAAACAAAGCATACGAATTTAATAGAAATTGATTCTAATAGCGATAAACCAGTAGTTAACGTAAATGATCTCGAATTGGTATTGTCGCGATAACAAAGACATAATATGAGGGTGAATTTAAAAAAATGTGAGTTTTTTGCTGATTCCATTGAGTATTGTGGATACAAGATCGATAGGAACGGAATTCACAAATTGCAATCCAAAATGGATGCTATACAAAACATGAAACGTCCAAGTAACGTGTCAGAGGTTCGTGCGTTTGTTGGTCTGATTAACTATTATGGACGATTTTTTGAAAATTTGTGTACAAATCTTTATCCGATAAATAATCTTCTGAAAAAAGAGACAAAATTTGTCTGGAATGAGGAATGCGAAAATGCTTTTCGGGTAGTAAAGGGAAAAATGCAAGAGAAAAATTTTCCTGCTCACTACGATCCGAAGCGACCTTTGGTACTAGCAACGGATGCTTCAAGTTATGGCGTAGGAGCTGTACTAAGTCATACTTATCCAGATGGATCAGAAAGACCACTCCAATACGCGTCTCTAACACTGTCTGCAACTCAGCAGAAGTATACTCAAATTGATAAAGAGGCTTACGCAATAATTTTCGGAGTACAAAAGTTCTTTCAATTTTTAGTGGGACGGAAATTTACTCTTCTAGTGGATAACAAACCACTAATACAAATTCTATCACCACATAAAGGACTGCCGACATTCTCAGCAATGCGTATGCAGCATTATGAGTTACTCCTCAGAGGTTTTCAGTAAGAGATAAAATACCGGAACACAAAGCAGCACGGGAATGCGGACGCCATGTCTAGATTGCCGGTCAAAAATATACCAGATTTTCAGTACGAGGGCGTTGATGTGTTGGGAATAAATCTAATAGAGACCTTACCATTACGCGTTCAAGATTTGTCCGAGGTTACAATGAAGGATAAATCGTTGTCTACACTAATACAAGGCCTGAGAACAGGAAGACAAGTTCCATCTAATAATCGATTTGGAATCGACCAAATTGAATTTTCCCTTCAAGAAGGTTGTTTGATGCGGGGAATGAGAGTTTTTATTACTTTGCAATTACGGAAAATTGTTCTCGACGAGTTACATTCTACTCATTTCGGGAAAAGCCGTATGAAATCCCTTGCTAGAAGTTATTGCTGGTGGGAAGGAATGGACAAAGATATAGAAGTATTGGCAAAGAATTGCTCGAAATGTCAAATCATACAGGCAAATCCAGTTAAAGTGCCTTTGCACTGCTGGGAAACTGCAACTAAGACTTTCCAAAGAGTTCATGCAGATTTTTCTGGTCCTTTCATGGGTATATACTTCTTTACTGGTAGATGCTTATACAAAATGGCCAGAAGTTCATATACTACGAAATTTGACTTCGGAGAAAACAATTAAAGTGTGTCGTTCTATATTTTCGTGTTTTGGCATACCATCCGTTCTAGTGACAGACCACGGAAGTCAGTTTACAGGCGGTGATTTCAAAAATTTTCTAAAAATGAATGGAATAGTTCATAAAATGGGCGCTCCATATCACCCAGCAACCAACGGACAAGCGGAACGATACGTATGGAAAGGAAAAATTAAAAGCATTAGACTGCGATCGCGAGGAAATACATTTTCATTTAGCAAATATTTTGTTGACCTATAAAAAGACAATTCATCCATCCACTGAGAAAACTCCTGCAATGATGATGTTTAATAGGGAGATTAGATCGCGTTTGGGTTTAATGATGCCATCTGAAAAAAATTCTCAAAATAATAGTTTATCGGGAAAAGTACGACATTTTAAAATTGGTGCACGAGTTGCGGCTCGGGGATATTTGTCCAGACAAATCAAGTGGAGATTTGGTTACATTTCTATGTAAAAAAATGGGCGAATTACATTACCTTGTTGTTCTTGATGACAATCGTATATGGAAGAGACATGTAGATCAAATCAGAGAAATTGGATCTCATACCACTGATCTAGAGTTGAATTTGAATGTTCCATCATAAAGTGATGATTCGATTAATGACGACATAAAATTACAAACGTCAGAGACACAGGGCAAAAACAATAGTGCGTGCCCAGACCAGATGCAGGGCCGATGTGACAGATCTTCAGTCGGTAGGGAAAATGTTTTTTGTAGTTCAGAAAACGAAACGGAAGCAAATATTGTTGCAGATACAGTTATTGAAAGTCATACCGTTGAAGATAAATTACGTAATGAAAATAGTATTGTAAGAAGATCCACCAGGATTAGAAAACCAGTTGAAAGATTGGATTTGTAAAACTAAAATTAAGCATTTAGATTTTGTAGCAGCTTTTAATGTTAAAAAAAAAAAAAAAAAATATTTTTTGTGTTTTTGTTTTTTTTTGTTGGAGGGGAAAAGTTGATCTAAACTGTGCGTTTACATGACTTTGACTTCTTCACATAAAATATGAAATGTATGTAGGGTTTTAGTAGGGTAGAGAAAAGGACTGTCAAAGAAGGTAGCACAAGAATAACACATGTACAACTTGTAGCCTGTCGAAATAAGAAAGTGAATAAAGTGCTGTAAATAAAATAAGAATAAAAGTATCCTTAAACTGTGTTTTAAATACAAGAGATAAAACTATATTACGATAGCCGGATATACCAATTACAATTACAACACCATCAATATACATACTCTAACCAATTCCTGATATGCAAACTTAGATACTTAAAATTATAAACAGGTTTAATTGGAATCAACAGGAAGATTTACTAAATTACAATTTCACACGTGGTAAACAATCTTTGGAACATAACTCGAATATGGATCACCATATGCTAACGTGAAAAACATAATTTTAGCTTTTTCACTTAAAATCATAGAATGATCATCAAATCAAGATCGCAATGTATTCATATCAGAATTAATATGGTTGGATATTTCCGAAGCACTTGGACCACACCAGCTTAATGCAATATCATCAGCAAAAGTAATAATTTTGCCTTCCAAATTTAAATTAAATATAGAAATGATATACACTAGAAATAACAACCTTATAGAACACCAAAATCTACCTTAAACGGCATTCTAAACGAATTGTAATTCTTTTCGTAGATTGTCCTTCCTATACGCTCCCTGGGGGACGCTCCCTAGGAACCAAACACATAATTCTAAACAACATTGTGGTTTAATAATTTCCAACCAAAATCCTAAAGTACCCTCCAGTTTAACAATATTTAGCATTTAACAAAATAAAAACAACTCAAACTAATGACACAATATGCTGCTCTTTAGAGATTCGAGGTCACTAAAGACGGTAATACCATTGGTAGACAGAAAGATTATCGCGATAATCTCAGATTGCGATTTCCATTCATTTCAAAAATGACATCAAAATTTAATAATGCTGTCTCACTTACAATTTCTGTCTCCTTTTTGTGTTTCATGATTAAGGAGTTAACACTACTACATTAAAATAACTACATGATCTCGAATTCGTGATTAGCTAGTTTGTGTCTGTCGGAGATATATTAAGGCAATCAGATTTACTTCTTAGATATTTTGTTAAAAATTATTAACTATTATTATTAATTTCAACGTATTTTAGTAATACGCCAGTGAGTAAAGGAGCAAATCGCTTGTTAGCAGGTTATGGGACACCTTCTATATCACATTGACTATTCACAATATTTTCAGTTAAATTTAGAGTAATTCGGTAAGCGCTATAAACGGTCAATTAAAAGAAATTAAAGTACTTTTCATACCAGGCGCCTCGCCTCGAAATATTTAATTACCACAAATGCGAAGCTGAGATCCTTTCCCTTTCATACCGGTGGCGTTGGCTTTGAACATTCGGTTGCTATACCAAATATTTTATTTAGGTCTATTTTACACGTGAATTATAGCAAGAACTGAGATATTCTCAATTTGTAACGTACATATGAGCTAGATTTTTTGGTAAGTATGTAATAGTTGTGCAAAAAATGTGATTTGTAGGTTTTGTTGAGAAAGCACTTCGCTTTGTACTACTTTAAAATCTCGCAGTCGAGTGTGGAACGCATTGCCTTGGCTTTGTAGATAACTTCATTGTAATATATTTTGTTTTTTTTTAAATTATCACTTAAAAATAAATTATTTTTCAACAAATTGACTTTATTACTATAAAATTAAATGGTCTCAATCAAATAAAACTAATTTACATAATTAAAAAACGAAATCAAAAATGTTTATTTACGAAGCTCAAAGCCGAGGCGCCTGGTATGAAAAGTACTTTAAAGAAAAAAAATTTAATGGGGTTAAATCGCACGATCTAGCCGGCCAAATGAAAAACGGGCATTATACAACGGAATCAGACACATATTTTTTTGGTTGTAGGTAAACCTTTGTTTGGGGTCGTCTCGCTATTTGGCATTGAAGAAGGAGGTATTTTTGCATATTTATTTAGTGGTCATCGACTACAGATGTTTTGAACCCCGTATTATACGAGTCAGTAGTAATTTCAGCGAAATGTTTGTATCTAAATGTTTTGATCTGAAGAGAGCGTAGCCACTACACCAAGAGTTCGGCCATCTCACCAGACGGTGTGAGGCAGTAAGAGTCTTGAAAACACTTAGCGTCATTAGGAAGATTTGGGTTTCGGTAAACATCACAAAGAAAGAGAGGATACAAAGTAAAAATCGTCATACTTTGGCTTCCATTTCTGGGGCCAGCCCTCTCTGGGGAATCAACGGATTGTTTGAGGAATAACACTTAAGACCAATGGCAGTTAGCCAATGCTGAAGTAGTTACATCACTTATTAAATATTTTTGAAGTCACAATAATCTGCAGCACAAAAGCATTAATCAAAAAACTTTACAAATTTGACCGAGCCTACATAGGCTTTTGATCATTTTTATAAACTTGAGTTGATGGCTGTTCCGAAATTATCCCAGTTAAATACTAATTTCCGTGAGACAGTTTTTCTATGTAACCAGTCGATTGTACGTTGGTAATTAACCCGTTACAAGAATAACCGGTACAGTATTATAGAAACAATTACGATGGCATCATTTAACGGATTGCACTAATTTTTCATAGAAACACGTTTCCACGTGGAAAAATTGGCATACAAAAAAATATTTACATAATTAGACAACACAAACACGCTATTTTGATTATTTCATTTAAGCACGACAGTTAATTAATTAACAATAATATACTTAATTGTACACACCATACAATAAACAATACTTTTGATAAATATTTAAAAACAAAAAAAAAATTGTTGATAATTTCTTCGAATTTATGACACTTGGAATTGGTTTCTTTTGGACATACAATCACGTTTAACGTATTCAAAATTTCCAAGAATGAACATCGCCGCAGTCTATAGTGGCGCAAACCAAAATTAAAAAAACAAAAAATTTGTTTTGGTCTAGACTTAAAGCAGTAGGTAAAATGTAGTAGATATATATAAGCCAAGTTAAGGCTACTTGCCGAATACTATTATAGCATTTAGAATGAGGTGCAGTGAAAGTCTAATATTTTTTGTTTTGATACTTTGTGGTGTTGCAAAAGTATTTTGTGATCCATTCGGTCTTTGTGGTTGTCACAATAATCGGCACCATGTAAGTAAGACTGACAGCGTTGCTGTTAGTGATTTAGATAGTCAGGGTGGTGTAGATGCACGACGTCATCAATATAGTGAAGAAGACGAAGAAGAAGAAGGTGAATATTATGATAAATGCGGGTCATCCCCGAATAGTGAAGAAGAATGTGATGAAAGTGCTATTGATACTGGAGGGGAAAGTGAGAGTATAGCAGCGACTCAACGTCAAAATAAGAAAGTGATTAATAGAGCCTTACTACGGGGAATAAATCAAGTTTGTAAGTTGTAAACCAAGCTGCAAACTAAATCCAATAATATTTTTTTTTTATTGTTTCCAGGCAAAATCGAACTTGATAATCCCGTTCTGGCGGCATGCGGTGAAGGAGAAGTCGATAAAATTTTAATAACCCTGTCGGGTGTTGGAGCAAATAAAACAACATTTTCGCTATGCCAAATGAATTATTTGGAGACGTACAAAGAAATGTTTATGCAAAAAAATACGACATATGTCATAGTTACCGGATGGCCAGTGAGTAATCATTTAAAACCGGTAGATGAATTTTGTACAATTGGTGTGTGTCGTCCAGATGTGGCCGCTATTATATTGGACGTGGGCCGAAATTTGCCAATGGTTTATAATACACTGAATAATAATTTCGAGATGATTGCATATTTAATCTTTCGTCTAGGTAAATATTTATTTTCAATAGGACTGCCCAAACGTAAATTGGTATTTGTTGGGGCTTCGATTGGGGCACAAATTTTGGCGATGGCCTTAACTCTACTCAACAAGGATTGTAAGCATAGCAATGAAAAATTAGAGAAATTCATTGGATTAGATCCGACAGTGCTTTGCAAGGGTGCCAATTATATTACCGAGGATATTGCTAATCAAGTGATTGTTATGCATGGTGATAGTGAACGGTATGGTGTTAAAAAAAATCTTGGAACAATCGATATTTATCCGAATGGAGGCGTCGGTTATCAACCGGGATGTGATTCGTATCAGTGTTCACATGTCAGGCCGATGCAATTGTTTGTCGAAGCCGTTTGTAATCCAAATTCATTGATGGTGATTAAATGTCGATCGTGGAAGGAATTTACGAAAGGACGTTGCGGACGTGGTGAAACATTTGATATGATGCATATGCCGGTATATTCCCGCGGGACATACTACTTGCGAACAGGTAAACATCCAAATTATGCTCTTGGTTACAAAGGTGTGGTTCCATACAGAGAATTTTGTTTTGATTAAAACTTAATCGATTTGTTTACAAATGTATATAAACCAGTTAAAAAATATTTCAAATTTCTATTGTTGTTTGTTATTTAATTACAGGACAACTTAAAGAAATACTCAAAAATCTATATCTAAAGGGTATATAAATTGTTGGCTTTAAGTTAGATCTGACAAAAATCGACCTCACATTTTCTTTTGTGCGTTTGTTGTTTCGTTTAGTAAATGTAAATAAGCAAGGGGCGGTGAAATAAAACCAGCCAAAACTTAATTTGTGCGTGCAAAAATTTGGCGTATCCAATTGGTTTCAGTAAGTTAGCAGTGGTTTTCGGAGCACTTTGAGCACTCAAATTCCATCTAACTTAGGTTATCTATACATTGCACAGAGTGACTAAATAGCCCAAACCAAACCCCAAATTACACTGCTCTTAGATCTTGGCTAACTGAACGCCATGAAAATCTTGAGAATTTTGAAAATATTAAATCATCTGAAATATTATGCAAGCCGCAACACAACGAACAATATAATACCAAAGGCACTTGAATAAAACTTGTAAGATCACAAATAACTCAACGCTGAGAAAATTTCTGAAGATCTCAATATCAAACAGAGACCAACAGAGCAATGAGACGACTTGATTGTGTTCTTAATCTCAAGCAAATTCAATTCTGAAACAAAGGAAAAATGTTGTGAAACTGCCAGTTTATCAAACGACGATGTGCCAAATTAGATTCGTTGTTGGTCAAGTTCATCCGCACATGTGAAACCTCCATCGTCTAGTTCACATTATGCAAAGTTGAATATCTACTATTGTGTTCTGTGTAATAAAAATTCACATTCCATTCTGCGCTGTTTTGCATTTTTAAAGATGTCAGTCAGAGATCGACGAGAAGAAATAAAAAATCTTGAGCTATGTTTTAACTGTCCTAAACCTGGTCATCTCGTAGACAAGTGTCCATTGCAAGAGTCATGTAAGATTTACCACCTAAAGCACCACACTTTGTTCCATATGAGCATTAGCACTTCCAAAGCATCTGCCAAGTCAAGCAACGATAAGGTTGGGGTCTAAAGTGAGGTCTAAAAGTGCAAGTTTTAGACAAATTTAATCACCCCATTGTGGGATGAGCATTATTGGATTCCGGATCTCAAATGAATTTTATGAGTAATTCATTTGCATCAAGACTGCAGCTTCCACTAGAACAAGTGTTTATCAATGTTGGTGGAATTGGTACATACAACCATCTTCCAGTGGATGTGTTAAACAACGATCAATGGTAACCAATTTTGCTACTGACCTTTAGGTATTAGTTTTACCTGTGATCACGAATCTTGCTCCAGCTGTGTCGATCAAAATGTCGACCTGCTAATTGAAGCGGAAATTTTCGATTTTTTGAAAGTCGGTTAAATCAAATTAGGAGACAATTTGCCGTGTCTTCAAAATACTGTCGTGGGTTGGATTATATCAGGATACTTTTCGTGCAACCCATCAATTGCCAGACAACAAATTTCACTATTAACATCATCCATTACGACCATCGAAGAGGACATTGAAAGATTTTGGAAACTCGACACAATTGCAGAAGGCTCCAAATTGATTACTGCGAAGGATCACTCATGCGATAATCATTTTGTCGAACAAGTTAGGCTAGATGAAACGGGTAGATTTACCGTGAAATTTCCATTTACCGTTTTTACAATTTGGAGAGACGGTTTTGTTGAGATCCTGTACTTTAAGCTGCCTATAAATTGTTCATCCACTAATACTTAGACCTCAAGCCTATGGAACTGGAACCAGATGATGAGATTCCAGCATCCACTACAATCTTCCCCTTCATTGTATAATTAAACCAAATAGTACAACGACAAAGTTGCGAGCTGTTTTTGACGGTTCAGCAAAAACAAACACTAGATATTCGTTAAACTATAATTTGATGGTTGGACCTGTGGTCTAAGGTTTAAGATCACATAAAAATATGCATTCAGCGTAGACGTTTCGAAGATGTACCGCCAGATACTAATGAATGAAGAAGACTACAAATATCAGATCATTTCCTGGCGAAATAATACATTTGAACCCCGACAGAATTACCGCCTAAAAACTGTAACGTATACACTAATACATCTAACTGTAACATCTTGAGCCCCATTTCTTGCCACTCGTTGCCTCATACAGTGTGCAATTGACATTCAAGAGAAGTTCCCTGTAGCTAGCAATGCAATTTGACATGACGTGTATGTCGATAATATGTTAACTATATAACAACTCCTCCTTGTTAGTATGGGTGAAAGGAGTTTATGCAGAAGCTGTGGCAACTTATGTTGGATTGGGGCGAGCGCATTCCACTAAGCTACCACACATATTGGCAGACATTTCGACAATATCTAGTTGAGCTGAATCAATTATCAGTTCCACGGTTCCTATTTGAATATATTGCTCCGAGTGGTGTAATAGAACTTCATGGTTTCGCTGATGCGACCGAAACGGCCTATGGTACAGCAATTTATACCAGATGTGCAAAACCGAACGGGCGATTCCTTGTGCGAGTTTAACGCTCTAAGTCTAGAGTACCACAACTACGCAAATCTACAATACCACCTGTCAGTGATATCATTTACTGAACGGATTCAACGGTTGTCCTCCATTGGCTGAAATCGTCATCTCAACTACGCCAATATTACAGTCTTCAAAGTCCCCATGGCTAATATCGAGGACTCCATCTATTTCTGATAACTACCAGAAATTGACAAGAGTGATGGCACATGTCAACAGATTCGTGAACAATATCCGCAAGAAGAACCACGAACGAATCACTATGGACCTCTGAACAGCCAAGACTGAAGAAAGTTTGCAACGTATTATCCATCTGGTTCAAGCCGAATGTTTTCCGGATCTGAAAATTGGGCTTTGTTATGCACTGAAACGAATGGTCTGATTCAAGTCGGTGGTAGATTGCAGTTTTCCTTATTGGTATACTCTACGAAACATCCTATTCTACTTCCTTCTCCCATTCATTTACCAAGACTCTGCTTACGTATTTTCACAGAAAGTATCTTGATTTAGGCCCTCAAGCATTATTGGCAACTGTTTGTGAACATTTTGGCCAATCCATGGTCGAAAATTAGCAGCCCAAGTATTTCGAAATTGCATCCGATGTAGCCGAGTCAATCCTACTCCAATAGTACAACACATGGGAAATTTACCGAAGGAGCAAGTTGAAGCCGCCATTACACTGTGTTGGAATTGCATTTTGTGATCCATTTTACGTGACGTAAAGAATTCGTGACCAAGCACCAACTGAAACTTATCTCTGCATCTTCGTCTGTTTTACAACCAAGGCCGTCCTGGGTTCATTTAGACGGTTTTGTGCCACAAGAGGAGTATGTAGGAAGGTGTTTTCTGTAATGGTACAAACTTCGTTGGGGCAAATTCTGAATTAAACCAGTTGTACCAACTTCTTCCAGACTCCAACTTGCAGCATAACATAAAGAATATGTTTCAAGAATATAAAATTCAATGGTCTTTCGCACCACCCTGATCTCCTCATTTTGGCGGCCTTTATGAAGCGGCCGTGAAATCGGTGAAATTTCATCTACGTCGTGTCATGAGCAACGAAGTCTTCACATACGAAGAATTAATCACGTTGTGCAAATAAGGGGAAGCCATTTTGAATTCATAACACCACAGCAATTCTTACGGCTGGAAATTTTTTAATCGGTCGACCATTACCAGAACCTAATATCACTGATGCATCCATTGCGTACAATAAACGATATCGCCTCATTTAAAAACTGAGCCAACATTTTTGGGCCAGGTGGTTCAAAGATTATGGGACGACGGAAACGCGGTAGGATAACAATGTTCCTCCCATGAAGTGGCAAATATGGAAAATTATCGCATGATGGTTTAGCCCGCGTAGTCAGCGGTCAAACCGAAACAGGCGTCTATCAACGAGCTATCACTAAAATATGCTCACTTCCACTAAAATTTGAACTCGACGAGAGTTCAAGGCGCGGAGAATGAATACGCGCAAAACAGCAGCATCATTTTCAGCTCCACCTTTTATTGATAAAAATTTATAAAAACACATTTATTGGGACAAAAATTTAAGCGAGTGTACTGTGAAGATGGCCTTGACGTACCCCATACGGTCGGTCCAATTTTTGAGCACATTTTCGATGGTATTCGGCATTATGTCTTCAATGGCAATGCGAATATTGTTCTTGAGAGCGTCAATCGTTGCTGGTTTATCGGCGTATCACTTATCTTTGACGGCACCCCAAAGATAATAGTCCAACGGCGTCAAATCACAGCTCCGAGGCGGCCAAATCACATTAGCATTTCGGCTGATAATTCGATCTTCGAAGACGGTGCGCAAAAGAGCAATTGAAATGTGTGCTGTGTGGCAAGGAGCGCCGTGTTGTTGAAACCAAATGTTGCCTATGTCCTCCTCTTCAAGTGCCGGGAACAAAAAATCGTTTATCATGGCGCGGTAACCATTGACAGTAACGGCGGCTCCTTACTCATTTTCAAATAAAAATGGCCCAATGATGCCACCGGATCAAAATTCGCACCAAACAGTCACTCGTTGAAGATGCATCGGCTTCTCTATGATCACGCGCAGGTTCTCCGTGCCCCAAATGCGACAATTCTGTTTGTTTACATAGCCGCCAAGATGGAAATGCGCCTCATCCGAAAAAATGATTTTTTTGCCAAGATTTTCTAAGTAATGTTTCATTCAAGCAAATACACAACCATTTTCGTTCAGCGATTCTGTGATCGAACGTTGAATGGACAACATCAATAAAACAATTAGTGCTCTGAAATATTAAAAAAAAATAAAATAATAAAAAGTGATTTACCGGTTTGGAAAAAATATTTTTTCATCAAAAATATTTTTAAAAACATGTGGTTCGGTGATAATTACGTAGTTTAAAATAATGAACAATAAGTCATTATAATAGTGAATAGTGCTTTATATTAATGAACATTTATGTCATTAATTAGTTATAATTAAATAGTGTAGTGATTAGCGTAATATAGTTTAATGAAAAAAAAAAAAATTTTGATATACAAAATTTTTTTAGAATTTTAAATAAATAGTGATGGTGTTGGAAAGATATTAAGTAGTGTAATCTAAAATAGTGAACGGAACAATTACATCCCCAGTAGTTACTAAGATAATTAAGATTTTGTGTTTTACACGTGTTCCAAAAAAAAATGATACACACAAACATTCCGTGCTGTACAAAAGTGATTATCGAAAATACACACAGACTTTCCGTGTAGTATATAGTGAAAAGAAAAAAAATTAAAACGTACTCGAAATTGCTTGAAATTTCTAGAACAATAAACAATACAAAAAAAGAAAACTGTAAAATCGAACATTCGATTTTGAAATGCGGTTTCTTGAATAGCGGTACAGGGTAAGCTTTTTAAAATTATTTTATAACCCTTTTTTGGTACGCAATTTATAATTATATGCGTAAAATAAACTATATTACTACATAAGTGATTAAATAAACATTTTTTGGCAATTAAAATTATATTTAAACGTGCATAACGGTAAATTATAACGGGAAGAGTGCAGCAGTATTATCTGCTTGACTCTAAATTTTAGAATTAAGAAACAATATTTTATTATGCGAAATCTTAAAAATTCCGGTAAAGTGAATAAGTGAATTAGTGCTTATAGTGTTTACAAATCTATCACAAACTTTAGTGATATATAAAGAAAATAGAAAAAAAGAAAAAAAGTGGAACATATAATAAATCATTTTATTGCAAATCAAGTGACCAATACCAACGTGGCGGGGGTCAATAAAAATAACAATACAACGTCTTCTAACGCTGTAAAAACTGGACCATCAACAGCTGCAAAAAGATCGTATACAGACACAGATTCAGATGATACGATAAATAAATTTCATGTTGTGGAAGACAATTTAACAACAACAAATATGGATCAAAAAGATCAACCAAATAACATGACAGCACAAAAATTGGAGCATATATAATCCAGCGAGAACCTACATGACGTGCCATGTATGGGGGAACGACGATCGCGGTCAAGATTGTCCTTGAAAAGTGAACCACACGAGGTTGAAAAAATTAAATGGGCAACTGAAAATAATAAACTAAAACAACAAATAAATGGAAACACAATTCCAGAAACAAATGGAACAAGTAAATAAACAATTACAAAAATTTCAACAACAAAACATAAAAACAACAAACTTACCTGAAAAGGATTTAGCTGTAGACAACATCGAGGTCACCAATCGATTTGAGCCGTTGCCACAGGAGGGACCAACCGTCGTCGATGATGATGACAACATGGCGGGTGATGATGATGACGCATTCATCACTGTAATGAAAAAAGTTAAAAATAAAAATAAAACATCAAATACTCCAATTAACAAACAACAACAACAAAAAAAGTCAAAACCATCAAAGGCAGCGGCACCAACAATTAATACAAACAATAAGACAACAACAAATGAAACAACAACACCAACAAAACGAAGTATGCGGCCACCACCCATACATATTCACTAACAAGAGATTGGCGACACCATCGAATTAATTAAAAGCTCACACATTCAAAATTTGAATGTGAAATGAGTCAGCAAGGACAAGCATACCTTACAAATGGACAATATAGACAATTATAAAACAGCCAAGGAAGTGTTAAACAAATGCAACACAAACTATTTTACATATACTCCGAAAACGGAAAAAGCAAAGTCGATTGTCTTGAAAGGCCTTCACGACGACGAAGACGCCAATGAGATTAAGAAAGCAATCGAACAACATAACATCAATGTAATGGGCGTCACACAACAATAGTTTCTTACTTGATACCATCACAATAAATTCGCAACAACAACGATATAATTTTAATAAAGCAAATTGGCCCTTATGGCAACTTAAATTGGATAAACTTTATAATAAATATTTAATAAATGATAAAATAATTCAAATAATTCCGGACACATCAAATATAAATAATAACGACATTAATAATAATATACAAATAATAACTAATTTAATAAATTCTAACAATAAAACAACAATACCTACAATAGCCAGGCGAAATAACATGGAATGCTACACTAATAATACAATTAAAAAATTATTTAAAACAAAATCACATATTATTACACTACTTAAAAGAGGAAGACGTCAAAATAGGTTATCGCAACAACAAATAAACGTATTAAAATCAGAAATAAAACGAATAAATAATTTAATTGAACAAAACATCAAACTAGAAATAAATAAAAGATGGACCGAACATATGACAAATATAAAACCAGGTCCAAAAATGTTTGCTCAAATTAAAAGGAGACATCAGATTTTAATATCAAACACCTGCAGATAGAAGAGACAGACATCGGTGCAATGGACGAGCTAGACATAGAGTGGACGCAGATGAAGTAAATAAACAACAAATACAATATTTACGAACAAGAACATAATTTAAACATTTTAGGATACTATATTCAAAAATCAGCAACTGGGGAAACCGGAACACGCACAATTAATAAATAATACAATAGAACCACTAATAAATAACTTTAAATTCAATAATAGTAATAATAACACAATAACACAATTTAATACCAATAATACTGCAATAAATCCAACATTTGAACACAAATATTTTATTAACGCAGAGCAACTAACAAATATCCTAAAATATTTAAATAATAAAAAATCTTTCGGTTTAGATAATATACCAAGCATCGCACTGAAACATCTACCGATTAAATTAATTGAAGAAATATGTCGACTATTCAACCATTTTCTTAATAACAGAATATTTCCGCAGATCTGGAAAACTGCAAAAATTTATCCGATCAAAAAAAGGGAAAAGACCATCTAGACCCAAAAAAATTTCGGCCGATAAGCCTTTTTTCTAATCTTGGCAAAGTTTACGAGATTATCCTGCATGACAAAATCCAACATCATATTAGTGAAAACGCGTTATTACCAGACAATCAGTTTGGTTTCCGGTACAAGCAATCCACCATCCATGCGATAACCAAACTTAATTCTGATGTGTGTCGAAACTTGAACCAAAACGGATTGTACGGGTACGATCCTAATTGATATGGAGAAGGCTTTCGAGTCTGTTTGGCTAGATAGTCTTTTATACAAGATGAAAATGATGAATTTTGACGATAATCTTCTTCAACTACTTTACGAATTGCTTTTTAATCGTGAATTCCATACTACAAATGGCACGGAAATTTCAACCAAAAAATTTAAAATATTTAACGGTGTGCAACAAGATTCGATAACAGCACCAGTTCTCTTTAGCCTATGTATATACGAAGGAACTAATTGAGCATGAAAAATTAAATACACAACAGATTCAAACTAGAGCATATGCGGATGATATAGTTATCTACGGCACCGAAAAAAAATCACTACAATAACACAGAATAAACAAACAGCAGTTAATTTTACCATGGATTATATGCATACATGGAGGATAAAGATAAATCCGGCCAAATGCGAAACAATTTTATTCAGAAAGCCATACCAGCTATCTACATCAGATACTCGAAATAACTGGGAACGATTCCAAATCGATATAGCTGGTACGACCTGTGTGCAAAAGGCATCGGTAAAATACTTAGGAATAAATCTAGACAAGTTCCTCTATCTAGATGAGATGATATAAACACTCAAATAAGCAAGGCCAAAAATTTTTTTCATAAAAACAAAAATCTATTCTGCTCAAACAATATCAATATGCAAGTCAAACAAATTGCATACAAGTCCTTGGTACGTCCAATATAAACGTATGGTGCCCCAATATGGTGGAACATCGGACCCTACACCATGGAAAGACTGAGGATTTTCGAAAGAAAATGCCTCAGACACTGCCATGGTGAATTCCGGACGGCCACATTCAGTTTCAAAAAATATATAAGCAACAAAAAACTATATAAGAAATTTGGCAATGATAGAATTGATCTCCATATTTTGAAACTGGTAAGGGACCATGTGAAAAATGCCACAGATAATCGAGAAAACTCTTTAATATTTGCTCCGTATTTTACCGAGGACAAAATAAACGAAGCCAGCTGTCACAAGAATCCGGGTCCGGAAACATTCGCGTTCCTGGACAAAAAAGGATACATCCAAGACGAGACGACGCAGTATCCAAAGATCTACCATCTGGAGAGGCGCCAAAATGTCAAAAACTGAAACAATAATTTCTTAAAAATTTTATCTGTGTACCATATCAGTAAAATTGACTTTTTTTTTAAAAAACTGCAACCTAAATTTCGAAAAATCCATTAAGTTAATTAATTAAGTTCAATACATTTAGCATCACCATTTGCTTTTACATAATTCCACGTTGTTCACATTCTTTTAATCAAAATTTGGCATGCATAAATAAATACTTCATTATGTGTTGCAAACCAAATCTCAACTCAACTCAAAATCAATATTTCTAAATTAGTATTTATTTATATATAGTAATTTAGTTAATTTTTAAACTTATAATATTAAAAAATTAATTACATATAATTTAATGTAGTTTATAATACCCTATAAGAAAATAAATCATATCTAAATATACTATTTTATATGTATTATATATGACGGTTTCCGATACGACTAAAATTTACTCTTTTATACAAAGTATAAGAATCCTATTTGAGTCGAATCCACTAAAATTTTGGTTGCGTTTGCATAGATCATTTTTGATAAAGAACACTATGAATGTCTCATGAACACAAAAAACACCAAAAGAGAAAACCAAAATAAAATAGCATAATCTTATATACTAAACTATCAACACATATTGAAGGTAAAAATTGTTTACCATCTATCAAGTGAGTAGCAGGAGACATCATGTTTCATTATAATATATAAACTGTACTCTCCACATACAAACAAAACCCCTACAGCGAGCATACAAACAATCCTGTTCCAAATATCAAGATACAGGAAAATATTTGAGACGATTATAACAAAACCAACAAAAATGTCCCTCCGTTCTTGTTATTGTTTAAATATTATATGACAAAAACCAACAACAAATATTGCATTTTCTTGATAAGATTTGTATAAAGAGCGAACGAGACGACTTGTATAAACATTTCGTTGACCCTGCTATTAATCAATCTTCTAGAATATATTCGTATCGATTGTACATAAAATAAAACACAACAACACATTCACGAATGCGTAAAAATAAATGCATATATGAAATTAACTATGACATAAATCAAATTAAGTTAAAACAATTTTAGTACGATCCAATTATTAGAATTTAGTAATTAAAATTGCATGTACAACCGCGCAAAAATAAAATCATGCACTTAATCAACAAATCAAGAATTTAATTTCTTTATCTATGGTATAAATAAATATAAATATATCCATAAAACTTTAACTCAGTTCTCGTACATATTACCCTGTCAAATCAAGCATGCAAAGTCGGCAAAATAATAAATCAATGCAAGGAAAATGAAACATTATTTTCTTAAAAATTTATCGATGTGCCATATAAGTAATCATGACGTTTGTGTGTGAAACCTACAACCTAAACTTCAGTAAATTCCAATAAGTTAATAATTAAATTCAAAACAATTAGCCTTCCGAAATGTTTCTACATAAATCCACGTTGTTCACATTCGTTTAATCTAAATTTTGCCCCCATAAATGAATACGTCATTATGTGCTGCAAACCAAATCTAAACTCAACTCAAATCAACATTTCCAAATTTGCATTTTATTTATATCGTTAGTATTTTTTATAATTTTATAATAATAATTAAATTAATTTAAAATCAATTTTATGCGGTTTGTAACACCCTGTAAAAAAAATTTTAATCATACCTAAATAAACTATTTTAAATGAATTAATCATACCTAAATAAACTATTTTAAATGAATTGTATTAGGCGCACACAAAGATTTCATTGTGCTTGTATAGTTCATGATTCGTAATTTATCAAGAACACCATAGTTGTTTCTTGAATACAAAAAATACACAGAGAGAAAAACAACACCAGCATACAAATAACCTAATCAAATATTTTCTACCATCTTTCATGTGCGTAGCAAGAGATTTATCATGTTTTCATAATATTATAGATAATACCCTTTTAGCACACATGCAAATATACCTGATCTATGCATCAAGATACAGGAAAATATTTGTGACGACTATACAAAAACCAACAAAAAAAATCTCTTTGTTTTGTTGTTGGTCGCATATTACAAGACAAAGACCAACAATATATAGTCCATTTCGTTGATAGAATCTTTATAAAGAGCGAATGAGACGGCTGTATAAACATATTGTTGGTTTTGTTGTATATCATGTTTCAATCATATATTTGTGTCGATTGTACATAAAATAAAAACACAAGAACCCTTACAAATGTGCGTAAAAATAAAATCTAATATGAAATTAACTACGACGTAAGTCTATTTAAGTTAAAATCTATTTTAATACTATCCAATTATTAGATTTTAGTAATCAGACAAAAGTCAAAATCATGCACTTAAGCAAGAAATCAATAATTTTGTTTTCTTTATCCATAAATATAAAACATCCCGGTGGATTGCATTTTCCAAAATCACACTTTAATTATTATTTCACTACACTTTTATTATTATTTCACTAAAATTGAATTTAATTAGAATTAAAATTAAAATTAAAATGTATATACATATGTTTATAAAGTATATACATACATAACACTACATAAATAAAACAAAAAAAAAAATAAAATTACATTTTTTGAAGAGGATAGTAAAAACACGTCTATCCTCTTTGGCGAATATTTGCTCACAAAAAAATTACAAATATTAACTGCCTTTTAGTTCTACGCATAATATTGTAAATATTATTCAAATTCTTCAGACACAAAAAACTGGGATAATTATTTATTTAATAATTAATATATTACTTACAGTGGTATACAATCGGCAACAATAATTTAAATCAAAAAATGAAAAGTATGTACATAATAAAATAAAAACAAAAAAATGCCTATAAGGTCTTAAAAAGTTCACGTCTAAACGGATCTCTAGTCAAATTAAAATCAAATACATCGTATGAATAATTGAAAAGTCGAGACGTGGTCAAGGCTTGCTCCGAAAGTTGAGAGTTTGTTGAGCCAGAATCGATTAGTAAAAAACCATCACAACGACGCAGACAACGTTCAGGAGCATAAATATTGAGCCGTGCGAGTAATTCAGCACAATCAATACGATACAATAAAATGTCGCGAACAAATAAAACGCAAGCCGCCGCCCGACGCTGTAATCCCAAAAGGTTGCAGCGCTCATGATAATGTGGAATAGCATAATTATTCATTGATGGTGTACTGCGAAGTGCGTATAAAACAAATTGCTTCTGAACGCTTTCAATTCTATCAGAATGGCACTTATAAAAAGGAGACCAAACCTGCGAGGCGTACTCTAGCGGAGAACGGACAAAGGCAACATACAACGACTTTAATGTAAGCGGGTCATAAAAGTCCCTGCAGTTACGTTTAATGAAACCCAACATCATATAAGCCCTTGCTATAACAGAATCAATGTGCCTCACAAACGTCAGATCGGAAGAAAATACTACCCCAAGATCGGACATATACTCTACCCTTTCCACGACTCCATTAAACAGCGAATACCCATGAAATACCGGAGAGCGAATGCGATAGAAAGAAATAGTTTTACATTTCGCTATATTCAGGGACAATTTGTTGTTAGCCGACCAGACACAAAATGTGTCTAAATCCCTTTGCAACCTAAGACAGTCAGATACACTACAAATTGGTGCAAATATTCAAAAGGAAGCAGAATAAAGGAGGTTTCGTTAAATGAACAATCTATAGTTTTCTATGCAACGCTTATTTTGTTATTTATCAAATTAATATATAACGATTTTAAATATGTAATATTCACGCAAATTAGTTATTTATAAATTTTTTATGTAAAGTAAAGTAGTAATTAAAATGGTTATCTATAGGCTTAGGATTCCTAGGTAAAATAATATTTATTTTGCGAAATTCAAACCAAAAATTTGTTGGACAGTTATTCTTTTTAGAGCAAATAAAAGCAAATGAGCCCTATATGTTACCACCTATATTTAAATATTTTGGCATAATCACATATTTTTACATATTTTACGTTTTACCATGTATTTTATGGTTTATTCCAAATACCATATTTTTAATTTTTCTACAATAATAACGTAATTCGACTTTCATAGCTTAAAATTTAATACAGCAAAATATTTTATAAGGCAAGTTTTAAATTTAGGCCAACAAATATTTTTTTTAAAAGTTAAAAATGTTTCACTTTGGTCTAAACTCCCCTAATTAAAATACATGTCTCAATAGTTTACTGCACATTATTTGTAGATCGGGAGTTCTTCTAACAGTATGTAACAGAATTCATCGGAATTTAAATGAATCAAACAAGCTTTAAAATTCCTTAAACTATAAGAACGTAGCAAATGCAATTCTACCCCATTTATGCACTTGGCTCGAACGAAACCCAATTTTTAATTCGAAAAGTTCCAAGTTATTATAAATATGTTAGAGGAAAATGTTGAATGTAAATTTGATTACAAATTAAATGAAATTAAAATTAAATTTAATTTGATTTGGTAAATTACAAATCGATTTCGAATTACAATTAAAACTCGATGGATTTGACCAAAATTAGAGGGAAATCTAAAGGTCACAAAATTAGCTTCAATTATAAATTGAATGTAATGATTGTGAATGAAATTTGAAGAAGAATAATTAGGCAAAATTTTAAATTTAATTTAGAAATGAAATTAACTCAGAATTCAAACATACATTTTAGTAAAATATTGAGTGCCATTTATGTGAGAGAAGTTATTAACATATTGTTTGTCAACATACGTTTGTGAATTTCAACATATCGTATATAAAATCAGAATTTCGAGTAAAAATCTGAATGAGAATTTGAATTTCCAAATGTAATTGAATAAATTCTTGAGTAGGAACTCAAATTGGATTTAAGAGTTTAAAAATTGAATTAGAATTACAAACTAGTAGTTTTTAGCAGAACTTTGCTATAAATAGAGTTTGAATTCCAATCTTTGAATACAAATTAATACGCATAAATCCATAAATTTTCAGTTTGAAATTAAACGGAGATACAATTTTATTTGAGTTACAATTCGAATCATGACACATTTCAATATTTTGATTTTAATTTAAAATAGAAATTATGAAAATGTTTCTGGATTAAACTAGCTGCATTTTGCATGGAATTTAAATCGTTGTATAGTGTTACTTGGCTTAAGAATTGATTTGTAAATTTAGATTAGAAATTGATTAGGACATTCTACTTGGTTTTGAGCAAAAATTTGAGTGTTAATTTGGTCTAAACTAGATTCAAAAATAATTTTAATTGCAATTAGATAAGGATTCAGTTGCAATACGAGAAATTTGTATCGGAAATTTTGAGAGAAATTTAAATTAGGAATTTAAATTTAAAAAAATGGTTTTGGCATTCCAAACCAAATAAAATCTTTAGTAAAATTATATTTAGGAATTGAATTACAACTCGAATTTTGATTTCACAAAATTTTGAGAGAAATATATTGTAAGCTCACATTGTACAATAGATTTGCTGAATGGAGTTTCAATTAGAAAACAAAAAAATGAGAGCAAATTAGGTGGAGCAAAGAATAGATATATCAAGGGAAAACCAAAATACATATCTTGAAACCAATTAGAACATGAGCTAAACTTCCAAACTGTACTTGAATGCTTGTTAATTGTAATTTTGATCACGCTCATTGAATTAAATTGAAATGAAAATTTGAGTGAAATTTATTGTTTTAACAAATATTTAGGTACTCTGCTAATTGATTATTGTAATTTTCGTTTTAATATGTGAATGGTATTCACTCTAGTAACTTAGTTTAAAATCAAAATGGATTCGAATTGAAAAACAATGAATTGAATTGAAATAATTATGAATAAATAAACATGAATTTAAAAAAAATAAGAGTTTTGGTCAAATGTTTAGTTCCAAACAGTTCTCGAAGTTGACCAAAATGATAAACGGAATTTTGAACATAAATCTATAGTCTAAATTGGTCAACTGCATTCGACAGAAAGAAAATTAGCTTGAATTCTAAACTAAGTAAATATAGTGAATTTGAGTGAAATTTTAAGTAGAAATGGTCTTCTTTATGTGACTGACCTTAAATTCTAAACATGATTTCAACAAATTTTTTAGTTCAACTAGAAAATTAGGAATCCAGCAAAAATCTGAAAGAATTTTGTTTTATAACAGAAGCATATCAATTTTAAACCGTAAATGAATAAAATCTTAAATAGGAACTGACTGCGTTTAGTTACAGTTTGAGTTAATTTTAAAAATTTAGTTAATTATTCGAGCAAAATGTTTATTTAGAACGGGGTAAAACAAGATTTCAACAAAGTTTGGACTAAAAATTCAATTTCAATCCAATCGAGAGTTTGAGCAAAAATTTGGATGCAATTTAATTAAAAAATATTTAAAAAACGAGCTTGATTTTAAAATTTAATTAACGCAAAATTATAGGTGCAATTAAGCTAGAAATTTTGTGATATTTGGTTTACAAATTAAAAAAAATTCCAACCTAGATTTGTCTTAATGTGTTTGATTAGAAATTTGGAATGTTGCAAGTGCATTTAAGGAATTTATTTGAGTGTTATTATAAATGCTAAGTTAAAGTCGAATCTAAAACTCTAGTTTGAATCAATAGGTTTGTTAAATTTGCATCAGAATTTTGAATAGAAATCTGAATAAGTATCGAAATATATGAATTTTAAGCCGTAATTTAAAAAAGTTGAGTAGAAATTGAATTTGAATAGAATTTTGGACTTGAGCAAAAACAAACTGTAATTTTGTTTTTAGTTTAAACTTGAGTTTGTATTTCGAATTGAACTAGCAAGAAAAAAATTAAAGATTAAGTTAGAATTATAAAATCGATTTGAGCAAAATCGTATGCTTGCACACAGAAAAAAAGGGGTTCTCATGACTCCGAATCGGTGTCAAATAATATCCCACCGATCGGATAATATTATATTTTATCCAAACGGTGTACTAATTTTAGCGGACATTCACTTTTTTAGGATGAAATGATTTACTTTAAAAAAATAAAATTCGCGTTTTTAGGATTTTCTTGTTATACACCAGACGGATAAATATGTTCAATGCTAATAAAGTTTTTTTATATATCTTTTTGCATATAATAATTAACGAATATGGGATAAAATAAAAACATTTTTTTAAACGTAAAATTACACGAATTAAGGATTTGTTTTCTTCAACCATTCGGATATCATGAAATCATTTTAAAGGGGTGAATAGAATCAATATTTTGGATTATAAATAATAAATTCATTTTAAATTTTTTGTTGTTGTTTTAATTTATTTTATTTATTAACAATTTATTAACAATAATATAAATAAACTATAAACTTATTTAAACTTTTTGCATTATAAATAAATTCGAATGGCTGCTTAAATTCTAAAGAGTATAAATTAATAGCATGTAATTCGTTACTAAGTTTAGTTTCATATGCATTTAAATTATAGTCAAAACAAATTGTAACAAGTAAACTATAAAAAATATAAATTTGATCTTTGTTTTCAATCATATATTCAATTGAACCAAATACTGGTAGGCCCAAATTCAATGGGTCCATTTTTGTAATACATATAATAATTTTTTTTTATATAAATTTCCATGTTTAATTTCTTTAAGAACATTATTTCCTCATTCAAATCAAAATTTAAGTTAATTTTAACGTATTCTAAATTTAAATTTAAAATACTAAATATAATGCGCTTTTCAATTCTCAATAATAATTCGGTATTAAATTTATAGTTTTCGTAGTTAACGTAGTTTATTTGTTGATGTTTTAAAGATAAAAGTTTAGTAATGTTTTTGAAATTACGTGTTGTTCTCGCAATTTGTTTAAATGTAAAGTGTTTGCCCTCATATCGCATTGTCCACAAGTTAGTCAATGCACCCATTTTATGAATAATATAACAATAATGCAAAACTAAATGATGCTTTCGAATAATATTGTGACCAGGAAACTTTGTTGTAAACTCAGTATGATGTTCCATAATTAAAGTGTTAAGCCTTCCAATTGCTTCATGATTTAACTCAGGTGAAAATACTATATTCACTATTTTAATTAAAAGCAAAATTACATTAAACTTTTGAAGAAAGTCGGTTTCCCAATTTTTAAGTAAATCATGAATCAATATTGGGAAATATCTAAGTAAACACCAAAACTGTGATGCCGTTGTTTCAAGTTTTTCGTTTTGCTGTCTAAATTTATTAGTGACGGGATGTTTAGACCTATTCAGGTAGCCAAAATTAGCAGTTTTTAATCGTTTATTAAAGTTTTCAAGAGTGATTAGCTTTCGCTGTTTTGTTAAATATAACAAAAAAAATTTCAGTTCGTATTGTCCAATGCCTTCTAATATGTCGTGCATTATATCGACACTGTGTGATTCGAATGTGTTAAAATACTTAAGTTCATTTAAAGTACAAAGTTTCTGAACCCCAAATTCTCGACCCGGCACATATAGTCTGTAACCGTTTTTATTTCTAAGTAATTCCGATTCAACTGTTTCGGATTTGTTTATATCTTTTGAACGCGTTCTACAAAAACGACAGAAGTAATTAGACATAAACGATTCATGCAATCCATATAACACATTAGCAGAAAGGTTATCATGGCTTAACGAGAACATCGTACCTTTAAGATTTATTAAAGAACCCTTATATTGCACTGTTATTCCATCTTTTTCAAGTATTTGAATATCCTTCAATATAGGTTTTAGAACAGCATCATATCCATATTGTTTTACGTCAGCATAGTGACAAAGGGCTATTAAGTGAATATTTTTCAACAAACTGTTAAGGTGATAGCCAAGATTTAAGATTGTCATATAAAATGCTATAAGACCTTGTGAACTCCCGTTTTGCTTCCTATAGTGGATTAACAACTTCAAATTCGTCTAAATATATTTGTAGATGTAAAGTTTTCTGATGTGAAAGTAATTGGTTTTCCTTAAAATAAGAGCATTGAGTGTAATGAAATGAATCACTGGATGTAGGATATTCTTATAAAATTTTGCTTATAAAATTTTCATTTTTAGATAAAAACCTTAGTGTTTCTAAAACAGATATATAAGAAAATGTGTTTGTCACAGGACGTTGGCAATCATAAATATTAAATTTTTTGTTCCAGATTCTGTCCGTTCTAATACCTAGAGCGATTTCTCTAGGTGTAGGCACTTTAGAAAAAATCGATTTTTGTCTTAAGTATGTTGTATTTTGAAGGTGAAACGGGTTTCTTAAGATATTTAATTCCGGTTGTAGAAGATTATTTAACGTGCTGTTGTTGACAGTATCTAATAATTTTTTACGAATGGATAATTCCACTACTTGGGTAAAACTTGAAATTGATTATACTATTCCGTTCATTTGATTATAATTTAAATTCATTTTCATCAATTTTTCTAAAATTTCATGTTCAGCTTTAGATAAAGCATCTTCAAATATACTATTATTTAAATTTGATTGCAGAATACTATCGCTTAGCAAAGATGCTCTCTCATTATTAATTATGTTGTTGTTTAAGTTTAGTTCAATTTTTGACTTATGTTTACTAACAGTGTGCTTAGTTAATCCACTATAAGTTTCATATCGAGCAGTACAATTTTTTTCTCCACAAATAAGATTGTCTTTTATTAAATTCTCAAGAGCGTGCATAAGTCTTAGATGACGTATATACAGTTTATAGTCTGCAAAAGCTTTGGTGCACTGTTTTATTTTACAGGTAAACATGTTTATTTAAAAAAATTTTAATATGAAACCGGGACTAGTACAATTTAACATTCTAAACTAATATTTAGTTCTTTTAATCTGGGAGTTAGTGTCGAATGCCCCATTTTAAAAACTGCTTCTTGTACAAATAAAAAAAAAGATTGCAAATCGTCCGGGTATTTGCAAATATGATTTAAATAATGTAAAAAAATAATCGATAGTTAACAGGTTGTTTATTAGTGGTAACTCTTTACCATCTATTTTCACACTGGCTGCCGTTATTACCTTCATAGTTGGCCCACGAAGAATTAAGTGGGGATGGGTTAAATTGTGTTGAGAGGTTGTTCCAGTCTGTAAAACAAATTAAGTTAAAAATTTTGATAACAAGAATTTTATTTAAATAATATACCTTTTCAAAAATAAAAAACTGGTATAATGATCGATTTATTTTTTTCCCATAAGTTCGGCATAATTTGGATAACAAAATTAAATTGGAGATATCACCATCAAATTCTGGATAAACAACAGAAGTAATTTTATAAAAACAAGAAATTTTTTTAATTTAATTTTTGTTAACTTACTATCATCTTCTTCAGTGCATTCGTCGTAAATATATATATTTCTGGTATGTGCTAATTTTGGTATGTTACATTTAAATTTGCGCCACTTATCTCTACAATAGACGTTTTTGTTTGGATATCGCAAATCAAAATCTTGATCGATCTATAATTAGAACAAATAAACAATTGAATTACACTTGTATTAGTAAATTATAGTTAAATATTTTAAAAATTTATAGAGATTCCATGCGACATTTATTTCAAAATCATTAAATTTAGATGTTATATGTATACCAAGCCAGGAGTATCCCAAAATCTGGGATATTCGTTTATTAAAAATGTTTTTTTTCGAGAAATTATAGTTTTCGCCATTATTTTAAAAATATCCAAGTAATTGTTTTTGAGACAAGCTTGTTGAAGCCACTTTTTGTCTTCTGCATGGTCATGGTCATCATCATCTGAAAAATCTTTATTATTTTCCAATGCTTCCAGCTCCTTTTTTGGCCGTGAAGAATTTGATAGCGACCGATTTATTGTTCTTAAACGAAAGGCAAAAAATCCCGTACGATTTGCTGGATTATAGAAGATTTCCTTTAAATTAAATGAGTACTATAATAGTAGATTGTAATACGCAGGGAGAAGAAATAGACTTGAATCCATTAATAGACTTGAATAAATTTTTTTTACGGTGGTACTTACAAATCGTTCCGGGTTTTGGTCTTCGCACAATTTTGGGGAAAGCAGAGCTGTAGCTTGTGCCCATAAAATTTTATTTCGGCTGATGGATATGACCCAAGAATTTCTATTAAATGACTTATGATTATATTTACTAATTTAACTCGAATTTTTTTTTCAAGGCTACCATTAGTGTTGTAGGAGGCTAAGATATGTTGACCTTCAAAATGATTTTTCAAGAAGCACTCTAATTCCTTTAAAATTTAACAAATTATAAATTGTAAACTATTTAATACAATGAAATAAATTAAAATCAACTTCAAATTTTTAAAATTATGTATGCAACTAAAACTAGTTCTACTAAAAAATATTTATTTAAAATAACTAAGTTAATTATGCATTTTATACCTCTTTTAAAACATCCTTTTCTAATTTAAGCTTTTTTGGCAAAGAGCCTATGAAACAGTCCTGTCGAAAAACTGAAACTGCTTCGTAGCTGTCATCAGTCTGTGAATCGGCATCTTAGTAGAAGGTCAAAAATTCGTCGGTTTGAGTAGGTACATCTTGAAATTTATCTAATAATATTAAAGTTTTTAAAAAATTATTGGTTCGTTAGAATAAATAATACGAACAAGAACTAAGAAAATATACCGTAGTTTTTGTGTATCTTTAAAATAAAAGGTCGATCATAACTAAGTTGCATTAAAAAATATCTAAAACATTTTGATTTAGCTCAACGTTATTTTCCGTACATAACGAAAGCTGATAATTTTCTGATGAAATATTAAATGTGATACAAGCTAAAAAATAAATAAATGATATAAAACCCATAGTAACATGCAATAGAAGTGTTAAGTTTGTTAAATTAATTAGCAAAATTTAGAGCACAATGAACAACCAATTTGAAAAAACTAACACATATTACATAATTTACAATAATTATTAATTTAAAAAAGTAATTTGAGTTTAGGTTTAATTGTATTGCATGCGAGTTATTCATGCAATAAAATTAAACCTTAGTCTCTATGTTATAATTTAAATAAGACACTAAATTGTATTCTTACCTTCTTGCAAAATGTCTATTAACAATGTGGAGTTCACAATTAAAAACTTTTGTAGTCCATCAAAAATTATATTAAATACTTTTTTCCACTATTCATTTTTAATGAATTATTTATTTGATAATACATATATGTATATTCACAAATGTTATAGTTTTATTCACAAATATAAATAATTCAAAACAATTTAATAATTTATTTAATTTTTTATTGGCCACTAAACACTTTTGCCACTAAAATTTTTTTTAAATTAACCAAATAAAAATTCACATCACCACTTACTACTATGAAACACTTCTGACTTCTTTGAATATCAACATGAAACTGACTCAATTTTTCGAGATCTGCGAAATTATATTTTTCACTAACACCAAACGGTGTTAAATTAAAACTCCGATATATCAGAAACTTATTGTGTGAAATACCTTTCGAAAAAAACCCCGAAAAATGTCGTTATTTATTTTAATTTTACACCGATCGGTGTTAACAAATTATAATTCCATCATTTCGGATATTTTAAAATTTAAATCCGACCTGGCGGTGTTAATTTCATACAATAGGATAAAAAAAAATCATTTTGTGGGATTAAATTCAAATCGCACCGCGATATTTTTTTGTGTGTGGAGTGAGGGCAAAATTCTGAAAAAAAGTTGTTTTTGAATTCCAAAATTTTGGTTGCAATTAGATAGAAATTTTGTGATATTTTGAATATAAGTAGTAGGCTTAGTTCCAAACTCAACGAAACATGATTGCAATAAAACAATAAAATTATTTAGTATCAGCATGATGTGTAAAAGAAAATGAATTTAACTAATTTAATTTTTTTGTGTTTGAAATACAATTTGATTTGAGCAAAAATATGAGCGTAATTTAGTTTTTCTTAGTTTAAAACTTGCTTTAATAGCGTGAATCTTTTAGCATCAACCATCACGGTGTTCTTTTGAAGTATGTAAGTATCGCTTACAAGCCAAAAGTTTTAAGTGTATTGACGTGGAACCATTTTTGGACTACTTTTCCAGCACTTTATAGTCCAGGAGAGCTAGTTTATCCAACTTTGTAGCCAAAAATTTGATCATTTTGTTTGTTAATGAGAGAATTGAAATCCTCTTCAGATAAGGTCTAGTTTTGATTTTCTTTTCAAAATATGACCACATATTTTTCATTTTAGTCACACATTTTACCACATATTTTGCAATTTTAGTTACATGTTTAAGGTACATATTTTTAAATGTTTAGAATCTAAAAATCCTAAGCCTAGTTATCTTATATTAAAATAATTCTGTTACATTAACGATTTTTTTCTGTTAAACATTTACGAAAATCTTTTCGGTAATGGTACGGTATTTTTTTTTCTCAGTGTATAAACAAACGGATCATACATCTACTTATTCTACGTAGTCTTCTTCTATATGCCTCACCCGTATGGTTTGTTAGTGAAAAAACCCATATACACCAAACCAAAGCTGCTCTCTACTAAAAGATTACATAAAATATCAAAGGTTCCATTAGTAATAGAACAAATAACCAAAATCAGAAATAATTTTAAAAATAATTTGTCTTTAATTCAAAACGAAATTATCATGGTAATAAGCATTGCAATTTTCATTAGCCAAATACGGTGACAAAATAAGTTGTTTATTGTAGTTCTATTAAATTACCATAAGATGTCACCTTTTAACCAAAACTAAAACGATGTGATTCAATTTAACATGAAATCTACTATTCAACTTGATATCAGTATTCAGTTGATATATAATTCTCTCACATTATTATTATCAACTATCGCGTTTTTAGCTGTTGTAAAGTTTTTCTGTTTCTCCAACCAGTTTTTTTTTATTTTTATTTTTATTGTTTATAGTTTTTGTAGTGTTGTAGTTTGTTTTGATGTCATCGATCGATCGCGTAAAGAGAGTTAACTTTTATAAGAGGTGAGAGAGTTTTTTTGTAAGTTAAGGTGCGATGAATTTTAAAAACTCGTAAAGTTTTTTATTTTATATTCAATTCAGTTTGTGAAACTCTTTTACTTACTAACAACATACGACGATCGCGTTTTTTTTTTTTTTTTTTTTGTAAATAAAGTCTTAAGTGAAAATAAAAGATTTTATTTATTTGTAATTTTAATTAAAAATTAATTAAAATAAAAATCGCGAGTGTGTTTAAAAAAAATAATTGATAATTTACATTTAAATTGTTTATAGTTAACCGTTTTGGTTAAAGTTTTGTGTTGAGTATTGGTAGAAAAAAAAAAAAAAAGTAAAAAGTTACAAAAGTTACAAGAAGTTTAGTGTTTGTGATAAAAATAAAATAATTCATCTTTCGATCTGTGTTGCTCTATGCTTTTATGCTGATACATAGCACAAAATTTAAAAAGAAAAAGTAAAATAAGAAAAGTAATAAAAGTGTTTTGTTTTTATTGTTATTTTATTAATAAATTAAAGTTTTTTTTTCGATTTTTTGAGTGATGTAAAAAAAACAAACTTTCATTTGAAATTTGAGATTACAAAATTTGTGTTATTACTTGTACGTATAGTTAAATAAGTGAAATAAATAATTTGCTTGCAACCTAATTACAAGCGATTCGCTATTTGTTGCTGTTGTTGTTGTTTTGGGTTTTATACATTTCTATATTATTAATATACATACCTACATATAGTTTGTTTGATCAACCAGAGTACAGTTTTATTCGTTGTGTACTTGTTTTTTATTTTTATAGTTTTAGTTTGGTTATAGTTTTGTTGACTTATTTTATTTTTTCAATACACACGTAATACATACACTTATATTTACTAGAATTATTTATTTTTTTTTGCTTGGTTTTTGTTCAATTGAACAAAAGAATTAATCATTGATTTGAAAACTACATACATTATTTGTATATTAAATTAGCTCTTTTCGAATTGAATGTATATTGTGCAGAACTATTTTATCATTTTATTGTATTGTTTTGTGTTAGAGAAAAAAAAAATGATATCCGGTATTTATTATTCAGCCAGTGGATATTTTTTCGCGGCATTTTATTTTTGGGTGAAATTTTGATTCATTTGTAACATGCTACTGGAAAGATTTTGATTAGTTTGTAATGGTAATAACTCTAAACATGTCACCAAGTGAATTGGGGCATATCACTGTAGTTAATCGATGTCTATATACTTCTATAAGATTAAGAATTGTTAGGTTCCTGCATGCGGTTATCTTTTTAGTATTACTTATTGGATCAATAAACTTTCAAGGTGTAAGAAATTATTAAAACTGCAGCTTTGTAATAGTGTATACTGTTATGTAGAACTTTAAAATATGTTGTTGAAGTTTTGGGTAACAATGAATTTAATTAGAGTCTCGATAATAATATTTTTGATACAAATTTGAAACTTTCGTACTAAAAAGGTTTGTTAAGAAAACAGCTTTCATTTCAATTCAAGAGGTGTTTGTTTCGTACCTCCTCAAGTACTATGAAATTACCATGTTTTTAAACAACTTGGATGGCTCCTATTGTCTTTGAACGAGAACCGTAGGTTATTTTCATCATTTACTTTCTTCTGACTTAAACCATCGATGAAGTAAAATCTTAATTATTCGGTTAACCGTATTAAACGTATTGCATATTTAGACCTCCAGTGCCACGCTCGGTGACAGTTGTTTTAGGTTATCTTCGTATTAATCCCTACATCGAAACATGTAGTCGCCGCTCGATAAAAATACTTTAAAATTGAAAACACAAAAAAAAATTTCAAATATCAGTCTGATGATGAAAGTGCTAAAATCTTGCAACACACAAATTGTTTACAATCCATTTGAGTACAAAGATCAATTTATTTAGTGCAATTGACACATACAAAATTGACAAGGTCACAATTGAAACATGCACAAATTTTGGTCTCGTTAACACTGACAATTTAGTTATTTTTTTGTAAACAAACCTTAAACCAACAGACGGTTCACATAAAAACATAACGACTTTCGCGTATAGTAATTAAACATGTCGATCAATAAAAACGAGTTTTGCCAAAATTTCGTTCAGTATCAACAATTTAAGGTTGTGCGTTACAGTATATAAATTGGGTCAAGTTTTTTTTTCTGGGTATTTTCCGTAAATTAAACATTTTTTTTGCATTTAATATATTTGTCAGGGTTGAAGGTGAAATGCTATTATATTACCGCTGGCTGTTACATGAAACTGATTATATAAATAATTTTTTCCCAGCTAAGGTATTACCGGCAAATATACGAACTAAGCAGCAGAATCATAAAACACGCAAATTATTAAAAAAATCTTCCCATATTTCAAGAACAACAACAACCAAAGCTTAATTAAAATTTTGTTATTTTGTAATTATATTGCAAGTTAATTATATATTTAATGCTTAAAACTAATTAAATTTTAAATTTTTATTTATTTTTAGTTAAAATTTACGAATAATAAAAAAAAAAAAAAATTACAAATTGGTATAAAAAACGGGCAGGACGGCCTGGTACTCTTACATCGAACCAAAATGTCAATGTGAAACTAAATAGAAAATCATCGTTGTTGTTGTGTCTAAAAAAGTAATTTCACTTTGGAATGTTGGGCTTTTATTATTTTTTATAAATGTTTATTATTTGTGCGGTGTGTTGTGCATAATTTTTATTTTGTTATTTAGTGATTTGATTTTTAATTTAATTTGTGTGAAATTAGAAAAAATAAAAGAAAAAAAATAAGTGTTGTGTATTTATATAGTGGCGTGATAGTTTTTGTAGTTATAATTATTTATAATTATACTCTGCATTTTGTATAAAGTTTACAACACAAGAAAGGATAAACAAATATGACCATCTCGTATGCAGCCGAAGTACCAAATGGAAGTAGCTTTGGTTGCTTTTGGCGAATTTTATTAAAGTAAGTGTGTGTAAAATTTGTTAAATGAAAGTGTTTTTGGTTAAAATTTTATAAACATCAATCAATCAATCATAGGTGCAATTGGTGTTTCGTAATTTCAGCAAATACAGATGTATATATTTCCTCCAAAGCGATCAATCATTCTTTTTTTGATTTATATATTTGCAAATTAATGTCAAATCTCAACAAAAAATTGGTTCTGTTATACATATTTTAATATTTTTGCAATACAATGATTTATATAATTTCAAAATAGTTCTTTGCAGGTGAAAATAAGTAAATATGATAAAGTTCCCTCAGCACTATTTGAATTACGTGTGACATAACTATGAAAAATAACAAAAAACTTCTCTATTTTTGAAGGCGAGTTAGCGACGAACCCGATTTTTCTCTAAATTATTAACAAAATGTCTTTTACTCTAGTAAAATAATGTATAGTAATCATGAAAATTTTGGACCTTGAGATTTTTAGAGATTTATCTGTTTCGAGGTTCCCTAAGTCCGAAAAAGTGGGTTTCGAAATGGTATCTGTCTGGCCAGCCCAGATGGTTTAACCAATCGAACTGAAACTTCAGATTTAAGCTTTTTTGATAAATTGGGAGGTCCCAGTGAATTTTACTCTAAATCGGCTAACCGGAAGTGGCCACTCCCTTGGTCCAGAAAATTTATTTTGCAAATATCTTAAAAAGTAAAAGGTTTACAAAAAACTGCTTCATAAAAAATGTTTCCAAAAATTAATAAAAAAAATAAAATTTCTCAAAATTTTCTGTTCGTAAAAGAAAGTCGTGTGTTGGCCACACCTCTATTTCTTTGAGGAAAACCGCTTATTCGAATGCTTTTTAGTAGACAATATTTTTTGTATGTCTATGTGAAAAGCATGGATCCTTCAAATTTATACCGCAGACTTTCCTAGACTGACCTTGTCCCTTGATGATTGTGATAGCAAAAGCAGGACGAACTGGAAATTGAAGTCGTTTAAAATCATTAAGGCCAGTCGGGTGGAATCGGGGAATCAAATCGTCTTCGCCTTTCTATTTTCCTTTCAAAATAGTTGCTTCGATGATGTTGTTCATTAGCTTTTTCACTGCAAGTCTACACTGAAAAAAATGCTGCATCAATGTAGACAAAAACTGCATTAATAGTAAGAAAAATTCTTTAAAACTGAGCCAATACGACCCTTCGTGAATAGAACGAAAATCATACGTTAATATAGTGAAACAAATAATTTTTTTATTTTAATCTTGACTACTTACGTTGTAGTATTTATGATTCGATGCATATAAGATACAAAAAACGTTATAATTTTAATGCATCTAATAGCATTTGTGGATGAATAGGTTCTTATTATTAACGTAGGAAATAGAAGATAAGATGAAATTGTTCATACTACTAATGAAATGGTAAATCACATTAACGAATAAATTCATACATTTAAGTTAGAAATTCATTATTCACACATATGTAGGAAGAATGGAGTGCACAGTGGTTATGAATAATTCACAAATATGATGATTATTTTCATAAATAGCAGGAACGGATTCATAATTGATAATAAAAATTACATAATATTTATATATAGTGATTCATAGTAAGAATGCAAATTTTTGTGTTGGATGACTAAATTCGTAAAATCTGGGCAGCACAATTGTAACGAAATAATAAACTTAAAATTTCGTTTTGTAATAATTCCTTTATTTTTTTGGTTTCTTCTATTTGTTCTTAAAATGCAGTCAATTTAATTTCATAAAAATAAACTTTAATTTTAAAATAAATATAATTAATAATTAAAAAATGATTAATAAACGCCAAGTTGACAGGTTACATTCGAAATTGTTGATTTCTCCCATTTTCCCCTTGAAATTCGATAGTAGTTTGCTATTCTGTAAAATCAATAAACTAAATTACAATCATATGTAGGCACTTTTATTTACTTATGTTTGTTACCTGATCTGATCCAAATAGGTACTCAAAAAGCGAGTTTAATTCATGATTTTCTCCAAGTGCTGCTGAAATATCTTGATTTGCAGGATCGGTAAAATTTGGAATAGTAAACATTTTCTTACAGGCGCACTATAATAAAGCAGGGGTATTACTAACACAATAATAAATCACATAAATTATAAATTTACATATTACAATGAATTTTAGGGTTTTTCACACAAAATTATTTTCGTTTTAATTTCACGGAATAAGAATTAATCATCTGTGATCACAAAAGCGATGATTTTATTTAAGTTCTTATTAAAACGAAAACACGGACTTACCTGATTTTCCACGATAATAGTTAATAATAAAGCGTATGCAATTTATTTACTTTCGTTGTCCCAATCATGATTCAACTTTACGTAATTTTCGTAGATGCTAGAATAGATTCATCCAATCATTAATAATACGAACAAATTCATATACAGTATGCAATTATGAAATTTGATATATTCGGACAGACAAAAGTGTAATGGAATCGTTACGCATATGAATTTATTCGTAATATTCAAGAACCTATGGAGCCACTTTCGTTAATATAATGAACAATAAGTATTTAAAATAAATTTTCATCATAGTCTTATTCATAAATATTATGAACTGTTCATAAATATGTCTTTTTAATAAAATCAAGCAAGTTACACTAATACGCGCACAACATGTGAATGTATTATACGTATAGTACAATAAACTGAACCATTTTTTAGTTTATGAACTGTGATTCGTATTATTAACGTACAAATTTTCATGAATTTTTTAAAATATAGTCATTTTTATTTTAATAGTACGAATTATGGTTAATGAACGCCATTCGTAAATAAAATGCACTATATTTTTTTCAGTGTAGTACAAGGCATAACAATCGGTGCCCCAATTTTTAATTGTAGGTTGTATGGTGGCTTTCCTGGCAAATCAAGTAAATTCAAAAATTCAGTAGCATAATTCACTAAGTCATATTGATTCATAACAGTGTCCACTGACTTGCATGTCACTATAATTGCCTTTCTACGCCATTTTCAATATCCGTGTTAAGATCATTGACATCTTGGTTTTTTACCGCCAATATTGCTCATTCGTTCAACCAAACATGATTTTTGGGTTGATGGATTATGCTTGGGAACACGCTTTGGGTCAGTTTCTCTTTGGATTGTGTAATACTAGTGTAAAAGTAGTCGGTAGTGTTATGAAGTTAGTTAAATTATCGTTTCATTTTCTAATTTTCGATGTCTACCAATTGTTTTGAAAACTCTTGCAATTGAACAAGGACGTTTGTAGTGAGTGTGACTGTTTTTATATTAGATCGAGGAATAACAGGTATAATGTTTGCCGAAAGTCACCTGCTAACATTATCGTGGCACCACCAAACATTTCTTGATTTCCTCGTAGATCCTGTAATGTTCTATCTAATGACTCCAATGAACTCTTGTGGGCCATAGTACACTCATCGAATACGGTAAACTCTTGCCAGATACAGATATTTTAGGGACGTTGCATATATGGTCTTCGGTCAACTACATGCTCGATGGCAGCTTTAGTGCATAGTTTATTGTTCGACGAATGAAATCAAAACTGTATCTCTCGTGCCTCAGGCGCATTCAACAAATACATTCCACCACTTTCGTCGTTAACAACTTCCATATGATTGAATCGTAGGCATGTTTTATTGATCATTCAATTTTAGAGTATTTGATTGTACAAATATCTTCAATCATAATCAATGTGACCAGCAATTCTGGATTTGAAGCGGTGCGACGCATTCCATGTAAAATAACATCTGTCATGTAATCTTGATTCTCGTGAAACATGTTGATAATATTATTGAAAATAATGTCCGCGTTTAATGAAGATGAGCTGAAATTGAGGCGTCGTTAAGTGTAACATTGCAATTCGTGTCATCCTCAAGTAAAATCAAAATCACATGCTTCACGATAAGTTGCCCACAATCGGCCATGATTTGTTCTCAAATTTTAAATAAAACATTCAGCATTGTTGTGGTGAACTGTGTAATTTCGTCCCAAAAACATCCGATGGAAACACATTTGGATAACCTCTAACTGGTTTTCTTTGTTTGCGTCGTTGAAAAACTTTCGAGCATTGATTCCAAGTCTAATATGGTGGAATTCCGGAGTATATCAATGTTCTGGCAAATGTATCAGCTTGACACAAAGAAAAAAAAGCCAGTCGATGTTCTATATAGTGGTTGCGCTGCTCTTTGCAATTCATTTTCAGTTGTAAAATAAATACGTTGAACATTTTCAAGATAAAGTCCTAAATAAAGAACTGTTGGATGTCGTTTATGTATTGGGAATGAAAAAATCCGCCATATTGCTTAATTATTGGCGATGTAACGTCCCATTTGATATTTAGTATATTATGCAGCTACTTCAAAAATGGACATATCATTCCCTCCCCATTTTTAATTTCAAATTTTGACAGTTGCCGATCTGCCGTTCTCCTCAGTTGTTCGACGACGATATAAGGGATATCCATCGTTGCGTCTAACGTTTTGGTGAATTGATGCTAAATGCACCACATGGGCCGCGGATTATATTCTTTATGACAACTTTAAACAATTCTGGAACGATTGTTTGATCTGGAATTTCCACTGAGATGTATGTACCTGTCAGTACGTAATTTTGTCTGATTGAATCTAATAAAATTTAAACATTCAGTTTAAATCTTCGCGTACATATCGACAGCATATTGATGATAAATTCTTCAACATTTCAAAATGTGGTTGTATTCATTTTCGCGTACCATCAATCTGTATGCATAATAGTTCATCGCGCTGACCGTTTTGTCTGTTTCGTCCCTGCGATTAATATAAATTGAAATTTGAATCGTTTCGAAAATTGTATTTTGTATTTTGATGTTAAAATGATAGCCGTCTTCTCCTTGCCAAAACAATATCGGGTATTACAATTCTTTTTGCTGGTGAAATAGGTTTTGGAGTTGTTCAATTATTTCTATAGTCTTGCATTGGAACCAATTGCATAACGTTGATTCACTTCATCATATTAGTTGCCAATTATTTGCAGAAATCGGTAGTTGGCATCCGCGAATGGGAACAATCAGCCTGCTTTGTGGTAATTCTGACCTTGAATCTGTAATGTTGGCAATTTGTTGTTGTATGTAAACCAAGTGCACACTGTCAATACTGCAAAGAAATTTTCAAACCAAAATGTACAAAAAATGTTGTTTACCAAAACTTACTTGGAAAAAATTTACATATTGTGGTTATCCTTATGATTATCCCAAAACTTTTCTCTTCTCACAAAAAAATATTTAACTGATTTGACATTTCAAAATTAAATTGCCCAATAAAAAATCGTGGCCTACTAAATTGAAAATGGTTTATTGTTTGAAAGTGGAAGCAAAGTACGGTATTTTGCCATTTTGTAAATTTCGAACAGCGCCATCTATCGTAAATAAACCAAACTATCAAAAGAACATAGAAAGTTAGTTTTGCTGTCGTAAGAGGAGTAATTGTTCGAAGTTTTGCAGGAATTCAGTTTCCTTTATAGGAATTAACCATGTACTTACAGTATTAGCGAATTTTATAACAGCCCTCCAACAATTTTAGCAATTTCAATTTTAGTGTATTTAACGAATGTGGATGTAAAAATTAAATACAATAAAATTGAAAATGTTAAAAGTTTTTTGAGGGTTGTTTTAAAATTTGCTAATATTGTATGCTTGTGAAGTTTTTCCTAAAACGTTCTGAAAATTATATTCTCTATTAATGTATTGGTGCAGCATTCAGCAAGTTGATTGTTGAACGTTCCAATGCTCTAAGACCATCGATTTAATGAAGATTCTAAGTTGGAGTAGGCCATTGCCAATAATTCTGGCCAATTTCAAGAAAATAGTTTGAGGCGGTCATGCTTAAACTTAGGATTGGACGGAAAGTCGATGGAGAACGATGAGTAGAACACATATCGCCCCTAAAACAAGTTTTGGTTAAATCTATATAGGTAGTATTAAATTGGTGAATGTCTCATCGCATTTCATGACACCGGATCAGATCAAACATCAAGAAATACAGCTAATATTACATATGATGTAATAGCAAGCAGGTAAAATGTTTAAGATTAACGAGAAAAGTTTTCTTAAACGGATTATTTTGCTTCCGTTATTATAAAAAAATACGCGCAAAGTAGAAAATTTTTACTGACAGATTCCATTTGTATACCTTTCTTAATGTTGATTGTCCCCGTCCTAGTTTCTCTAAAATGTTCCTTGTATTTTGATTGATTTTAGTCCCTCCACCACGGACCTATCAAAAATAAGAATAGTAGATAAAACTTATGGTATATATTTGTAGGTATATTATAGGTGGTCCAAAACCAAGTTAGGTTTTTTGAACCACCTTCATATTTATTATTAATATTTGACGTATTTTTGTATATGGCAAAACCTACCATTTGATTGCTGTATGATATGTCGATTAATTTTAAAATAAACACCTCGACGTTAAACACCACTACGCTTAAAAACGCAAATTAAACGAAGGGTGAAGGCAAATTTAAACGAGGGATCCTTTTCAATACTGTTATTGGTGTTTTTTTGTACAAAGGATAAGAGATCCGGTAATAAATTAACAATATGCCTAATCGATACCAATTGGTTGGTATTTCGGAGGTAATGGGATCTGTTTGATTCCCGCTGTCCGGTGAATTTGACCTCCACAATTTGTCCTACCGTGCAGCATTGCTTCTTTGAAATTAGCCTAACAAAATAAATTTAAATTATTTAAAAATTGTTTTGCTTAAGAATAAGGCTAAGAAGTTTGCTTAAAAAGTATTGCTTTGAATTAATTTGTATTGCTTTTCCTGTTTCAACCAAAATGATTAAATCTAAATATCTATAATCTATAATATGAAAACAACAATAAAAAATTCAATTTATGTAAAACTAACAATGCGTGTGACTTAGAGACTAACTATTTATTGTATACTTTAGGATTGATGCATGAAGCAAAGGAAAATATTCTCTAAAATTTTCACCTTCAACCTTCATCGCAAACAATTTTTTTAGTGGTTCTTTAAGTTTCTAATATTTTTGTTTATCTAACAATAAATGATTCTTAGATGAAATTGGGGGACCGAATAAACTTTATCGTACTTATAATCGTACTCTACCACTGCTTTTCAATATGACAATCAAAATTTCATTATCAACTTTTACTTCTTAAATGTGATTTAGTTCCATCCAACGATTATAAATTTGAGACAGTGGTTGGCTATTCTTGCGTAATAAGGATTTAATTTGGAACATGAAACTTTCGAATGTAAAATAACTCAGCAGGTTGCGCTTTCCAATTTTATTAACAGCTAAAAATAATAAATTGATTTAACATTGTTTGCTTAAGTTTATCAAAGGCTTTGGTATATTTTAAGCAGAGAGTAACCGAATTGCTCCATGTAGCAATAAAACGTGATTGTACTTATCATTTAAGAATACTATACATTACGCAATACAAATGGTGAAACATGTAGCAAAAAGCATCTATATTCAGTACCTTTAAATTATGACAATTGAGCTAGAGGACCGAGGAAAACAGGTTCAGATGTGCAAACCATCCACATGCGTAAAAATCTTTTCATTACTCCTAAACATACGATACGTGTAGGTGTAGATAATCATTAGGAAATTGATCTATCATATTTACGGCGGGTTCTGCTAAAATGGAAGTAGTATTTCGTCATTCGAAATAGCCGACATGTAGGCATTTCTTGATTGTTCTTTGTTTTCTCCATTTTTCGATGACTATCGGCTTAAATGTTTGGGCTGTGTTTCGCTTCTTGAATCAAACGAGCATTAGCCGCCCTCCTCTGTATGAACCGTTCGTGCGTTGTGGTGTTTACGAATCGTTATAAATATTCCGTCTTACGAGCTTTAATGTTTCTGACGGTTGATTTTGAATACCCCACATACTGCTAGTTTTTTAGTAATTTAAGACGTAGTATTTTTTCATTTACACTTAATTCTTTTACCTTTTTTTATTCGTTTTTGGAAAAAATTTGTAAGTTGATAATTTTTAAATTAATAAATGTAAATTGATTGTTTCGCAACTGTTCAAACGGAGAACGAAACAATATATGTAAAACCCCAATTTAGTGTTTGAAATATTTAAACGACTTTTGAAATAGAATATCAAAAATAGGGTTTAAAAAATATTATAGTGGTTAATAAAAAAAAATGGTTATGTTAGAATGACAAAAGAATCATTCAACAAGGATGTTCTATTCAGCCCTTATTTAAGTACGATCACTCCAAATTTGTTTTTGAAAATGGCCAGGACTAACGGCAATGGTTTATTCCAATAAAAACACATCACTAGACCGATGATCATTGAGGTTATCACTGGTTGGGAAGGCAATACGTGTTCCATATTCAACGTTCAATAACGACTTTCTATTCAATCCTAATTTTAAGTAAGAAAACCCCAATTTTTTTTTCTTTTTTAAAATGGCCAGAATTATTGGCAATGGCTTGGATTGCAAAAAACTTTACAAGCATAATGCTGTAAGTATAACGTTGCTTCCTATGTATAGGAAAAAATCACGGTAGTAAACTGGCAATTCAGTCGTTATAGCCTGATCAGATTACTGAAGAATGATTTATTTTTCGTAATCCTCATCAGATCAAAACTGAATCTCAACAAGAACTCTTAACAATTTCTGCTCTTGATAAACATTATTATTTTATTAATTAGTGAAACTTCGCTCCAGACGTCTTGTTGGTCAACATTTCTTAATGGTTTATTTCTCTCGTAGAAGAGTCGATTCTATAGTCCAAGCGAACACAAAAATGAAAATTTCACCCCTGAATTTCACTTTGTGGTACGCAGTTTAGCTAGCGAAATGGGAGTTTTCGTATTACTCTACTTTATCTCTATACATTTTTCACTTCATTTTTATCATCCTGAACGATAAATGTGAAGATAACATTTGACAATTTCATATGAGTTTTAACGTTTTGAGGATAATCAGCTATCAAAGTGAATTTTATTGTATAGTCAGAGACAGCATGAAGTTAAACGCACTAAAATATTTACGAAACTCATCGAACTAAATTTTCACGTCAGATTTATCTTCCTGTTTTTGGAAATCAGTGAAAATTTTCATTTCACTTGAATAGCGTACTAGGCTTAAAACGAAAATTAAAAAATTAAAAACACAAAACATTGAAAAAGTGCTATAGTTTACTATGAAAATATAGTTTGATTGCCGTTACATTTATTTAACCTTATGTCCATAACCAGCTACCTGGATAGCCATTTGGTTTTAAAATGCTCGCAAAATTTTTAGTTTTTATAGGTTTGAGCTCTTGTTCCTTGACATCCTAAAAATGACTATTTTGAATCGATTTATAAATAGAAGGGACACTAAATTTGTTCAAGGTTTTTTTTTTGGTTTTAATATGTTTACCCTCTTGTTCTATAACCGGCTACCCTGGTGTAGCCAATATAAAACATAATAATATTAGTTGTTATATTAGTTATTATATTAGTTGTTTAGTATATTAAAACACGTTATAAAAATTGTATTTCATCACAGACGGCAACATTCCATAAATAAAACATAAACAAAATAAATTAAAATTTACAAAATGCAATAAATAAAGTAAAAATAATAATAATAGTATAATTCACTTTGGTTGATTTTCTAATGAATGCAGTTTGGGCATCTTTGTCAATTGTGTTTGTTTATTCAGCGGACACTGGCTTTTTACAAGCACTACCCGATTTTCGCGTAGCTCTCCGTTTCTTTGGACCCGACTTCAAACAAATCAAGCATTTCCCAGTTTGCGAGATTCGTCCGGTGCTATCACGAATCTATTCGGCTGACGATGATGCTACTTGAGCTAGTATTGTACGTTGTTTGATGAGAACACATGCAATACCTGAACGCAAGTTGAAATGCCTATATATAAGCTAATTGCAATGCCAGATCCTATAAAAAACGGCGTTTATAAGTTTTGTCACTCGGGTTATTTGCTGTATATATCGTGTATGCCGCAACGCATGCAACATCAATAAACATCAGACCACCGTTGAGTTTTTCTTTTGGTCTACCCCACTTTTTGAACTATTATAGTAGTGAATACTTTCTGCTTTTTCTTTTCACCGATTATGTTTTCTGTGTAGTGCGGTGTTGACAACAATATCACACTTTTATTTTATTTTTTTTTTATTATTCTTAGGAACATAAGAGCAAATTGTGATATGGTCGTCACTAAACGCAAATACAGAAGAGTAGGTTTCACGAGATCTTGACGGTAACATCTCGTTCTGAACATATGGCTTATTTTTTTTTTTTTTAAATGTACCAACAACTGATAAGTTCCAGCTCATCAATAGGCGCGTAAGAGGCAGTGACGTAAAAAAATTGTCAGTAACAATATTTCTACCCGACTTCTTAAAGCGTGCACAAAAACGATCCTTGCATCTTGATTCGTTTTTCTTCCTGACGCTTATTTACCCTTATAAATTTGTCCTGTTATGGGGTAGGAATTGGACGCATCACAAACCCACCAAACTTTAATCTCATATTTCGCGAGTATTTTAGTAATTACATAGTGATATCTTTCAATACATACTTCGGAACAGAAATAGCTGTTCATCCACAACAATACATTCAGAGGGCATATAATTGGTTCGAAGATTCGAGTTTAGCCTTTCAAACAGTTCACTAATTGCCGCGGCTTTATCTGTTTCTAAGCGATATTGTCTTTTGTTTTTGTTGTCGAATCTCAAAACCTGCTTAGTTCGCAGAAACGATTCAACCCTATACTAAGCATTACAAAGGATTCGAAGTCGTTTCCCACAAACCTTTTGCATATTCTTTATTTGACTGGTGAACTCCCGTGTTTATCAAAATTGATAGGTTAGCCTTCCTGTTTGTTTCTCGTATGATAATGTTAGATATCACGTAAGAAAATACACACCTAAACGTATTTGCCACAGATAACATATTTGCTGATCGGTGAGGACCTCTTTCTTGACTTCTCAATATGTTGTGTCTCAAGGTTTGTCTCTGCATATGTTTTCGCCGCCAAATTGTGCCATCTTTCCCTTTTAAAATATCTTGGGACCTTAACTCACAATTGTAATCATTCTCTTCTGTATGCTCAATGCTGGTCCTCGTACGACAAACTATGTTTTTTTTTCAATAATAAAATGCAATATACTAATATAATACCATGGCCAAAAATTCAAACTTACCGTATAAATTCAGCATTAGATAGTTCTCTAATACGTTCCGCCACTTTTGAGTAGGAACATAGTAGGTATACAAATATTTACAAAACAAAAAAAATGTATTTTAAAGTTATTAATTTGCAACGTCTGTTCGGTTTAATTTTCCACGCTAAACTAATATAATTTACTGTCTATTATATAATCTTATCTAAATCGGGGAATCCCATTTTGTCACTTTTTTTGTTTTTTTACATTAACGCAATACAAAATTCAAGGAAACATGCAATAACGTAAATTTTATTCAAACGTTTCCTTTATAAATGAGAAAATGCAACTATCGGCGGTATCCGTTTATACCGGGTGATTTTTTTAACCTGATACTCTTAAATATCTCGGAAAATAAGCACTTTACGAAAAAAATGGTCTAGATCAAAATTTAATTATTCCATGGGGGAAATACATTAGTGTTAAAATTAGTACCCCTCACCCTCCCCCTTGTAGGTGGGGCGGAGGTAGCTTTGAAACTAAAATATGAACCCCTATTTTTTTATTGCAGATTCAAATTCTACGGCTAAAAATACGTAGGATTTGACTGAAACATTTTTTTCGGTTCATGATAGATGGCGCTGTAATTGACGATAAAAGAACGATTGAAAGCAAAGTAGTTAGTCAAGGAAAATGGTTACAAAATAGGAAAAATGTAAAAAATCTAACTAGAGAGCTCGATAATGCAATCGCACGTTTTTACACGAGGAACACGCGCTATGTTTTGTAAGAAATTTAAGAATTATTCATAACAAAATAAAATTCTTCTATGAACGTGCCGTTCTTCCGTGATATTTCATCATATATTTTTCATTGCCATGGAAACAATTGTTTTTCATGTATGTAGATTTTTGTTGAACTGAGTAATTGGGTTTGTAATGATTTTTGTAATCTGTGATAACACGATTTCCATAGTTTTTAAATTTTTGCATGTACTCATTTAAATAATTTCTTTCTTTCTTTTGAAAATAGCGTGTATACTCGTGTGTGTGTGTGTGTGGAAACGTGGAATTGCGTGATTGCAGCTCGAGCCATAGTGATTTCATTTTCGTATTGCAATGACTCGTTTTCTTTACTTGTTTCACTTTTTGTGTTTTAATTTGTATTTCACCAGAAAATTCTTAAATAACAAAATTAACCGTTATTTATTTAGTTTCCATAATCTTGGAATTTCGGTTTCATTCGAATTCTTCCAATTTTGTTCGTTTTCAAAATTTTAAATTTCCGTTTTTATTTTAAAGGGAAATTTACAGTTATGTAAGTTAACGGAGTTGTTTCGTATAGAGATATAAAAAATGATTTATTTTTAATGATCTTTCTTCTACAATACTTTTACAACTAATCATACAATAGTTTTTATTTAAAAACTAGAATAGAAAAATCGCTACACGGCTTGGCGGGTGTCGAGTTCAAATATTTTCACATGAAAATTCCTAACATGATTTGACACGTTAAAACATAATTTAAAATGTGTCTAATTACATATATGTTACAACATTTGTTAATTTAGCATTTATCTAAAAAAAGTTTTCAATTACAGTTATTTTCTCATGATATTTTTATACTATCAGGAATTTACAAGTTGCTTGCGCGTGATATTTATGTAAGCGTTGACATTGTTATTCGTTGCTAACTTCTCCCTCCTTAAATATCCACGTCCCGTGGGTCATAAATTTAGGCTGATAGGTTGAAGTTGAATCCCCGGTACTCTATTAGAATTTTCATCTTGAATTTGCGTCATCCGTATTTGTCGTTTGACCCTTACTTTGTTGACGACGACCATGTGGATTGAACCGCAAATGACAAAAATAATACCAACATCGATTATTGTTGCTTCTTTGTTGTCGTTAAATATTTCCTGTAGCTGTTCGATGTTTTCTGAGTGATATTTGTTTGTAATACCGATGGCAGGATTTGGAATGTTTTTTCTTCTTTGTTGGTAAATGTTGTGTCATTAATTTTTATTGTTTCGTTGTTGTATTGCAACAGAAAACTTCCTTTCAAATATTTGCTAGTGTTGTTATGGGAAACATTTCCGTTGAAGTTGATTTTTGTTGAATTGGAATTCGCAGTTAGCGTTGGCACCCCTTATTATCTGGTTAATGCAATGACCTCCCTTTAGTTCTTTTAGGCAATTCAATGTGCAAATTGTTGTCTCACGGAAAAGGTTGCATTTCCGAGCAATTCCAAATAACTGGTTCTGGTTGAGTAGTACTTCGTTGAATTCTAGGTGTACCTGTTTATCTTTGTCTATTGTTGATCTTATGATAACATGGTTGTAGTCTTCTTTACTTGTTTTGGGTATCGATACAACATAGAGAATTGTGGATTTCTTGATTACCATCATTGGTTCTACATATTCGATTGCTTCAATTTCATTAGAATATGGAAGCGTTTCTACTTCCGTTATTAAGCGGCTAATTTCCATCTGGTCCAATAAATCAATGTTGATGATTTTTGCTTTTGCTAGTTGCGCTGCTCTAACTATCTCTTTTAATTCCTCTTTGATAAGAAAGAGTGTGAAAGAGAATCCGAGTGTCTTATTGAATTCGATGAGCATTTGGTTTGTTGTGTCCTTTAAGGATTTGTTAATTTTATATTGTTCGTTGTTATTAGTGATAATTTGGTTTTGACTTTTAACGATATGATCCCAATCTGTGGCATCTAGCGATCCCGCGATCCACTTCTTGATCGTTTGGCTCTGGTATTCTGTCCTTTGAGTTCCAAAATAAATTGCCCTATTTGATTTATTTAATGGACCAACTGAGGTCGAAGTTTGCTTTCTTGATGCATTTTGTTGATCGTTGGTGTAATTCGATCAATTAGTTCTTCGTAATTTCCCAAATTGATGATATGAATTAGTTTGAAATTCCCACTGATGATTTTTCCATTTCCTTGCTTCGACGTTATTAATGGGGTGCTGCACTCGTAGACGCTCATTGACATTGATTGACCCAAAAGCCAAGTGCTGGAATTGAAAAATTATTGTGTTAGGTTTTTGATATGGGCTTTATAAATCCGTCTTCCGGATGCAGTTGTAACTGTGACATTGTTATCTTTCGCCACAGTTTCCTTTCGGAATTTGGGTTTATCTTTTCCTTTGATTTGTTTGTTAGCGGTGTTGTATCGCCGAGCTCATATGATTTTGGTTTAGTTCGATTTAAATTTTCCCTCGTTATTTTTGTCTCTTGAGATTTTTTTAGCCTTTCTATCACATCCTCATTCACTTTGTTTTTGAAGTCTGCTAGGTTCTGATAGTTGATCCGTTGCGTTCTGCCCAAAAATATCTCGCTAGGTTTTTGTTGAATGACCGAATGTATGGAATTATTGTAGCGGTCTACTGCTACGTTGATCAACTCTTTTGTTGTCAAATCTCTATATTCGTCCTGCAAACATCTCACGATTTCGATAACCGTGGAATGGACTCTTTCGATGATGCCATTTACTTCACTTCGTTGTGAAGGTGTTGAGTAGATCTCGACTCCCAAAGTTTTTAGGTAGTCCGTGATGATTGGGCTCACTAAGCTTCGCTCGTTGTCCATTACAATTAGCTTTGGTACCGTGAAGTAGTGCAGTGCCTTGATAACCTTGTCTCGAGTGTGGTCAATTGACTTGCTTTTGATACAGAAAAATTTTGCGAATTTTGAAAATTGGTCCGCACATGACAGGAATTTTTCGTTTTTAATTTCCATTATATCCACGTGAAGTATTTCTGCTGGATAGTTTGGTATCGGAGTTTTCTGAAGTTCCACCTGGCTTGGATGCCTGTCATACTTATTGATATTGCAATTGTCGATCTGTCAGAATTTTGATTTTTTTTGCCCCGTATAATTAATTTCGAAGATTATCCAATGTCCAGATAATGGCCAGCATTTCTTTCTCATTGGCCGCATAATTCTCCTCAGTTTTGTTTAAGGATCTGGAGATGTAGGTTATCGGCCTATCTTTGCCGACTTCACCTTGTGATAACACCGCGCCGATTACAAATGATGATGCATCGGTAGTGAGTATAAATGGTTTGTTGAAGTCCGGGAAAATGAGTATTTCCGAGGACGATAGTAGCTCCTTGATATTTCGAAATGCTTCAAGTTCCTTCTCGTTCATATTGATCTTAATTTTCTTTGACTGGTTTGCCCTGATTTGAGCGTTTTCCCCCCTTGTCAGATTAGTCAATGGTTTCACCATTTTGGCGAATTCTCGAATGAAGCATCTATAGTATGATGCCAATCCCAGAAAAGATTTTAAATCCTTCAAGTTGTCGGGTTTTCTTGATGCTTCGAATAGCGGAGATTTTCTTTGGGTCCGGTTTGATACCTTTATCCGTGATTATGTATCCGAGAAATTCGGTTTGTGTTTTTAAGAATTCTGTCTTATCCAGATTAACCCGTAAGTTGGCCTTTTCTAATTTTGAAAAAAACTTTCCCGATGTTCGTTAGATGTTCTTCCTCAGTTCTCCCTCCGAATACTATTATATCGTCTATATAGACGTAACATATCTCGCCGATAAATTCTTTTAGGACGTCATCTATCATTCTTTGAAAGTTGGCGGGCGCGTTCTTAAAACCAAATGGGAGCCTTAAAAACTCGTATTTGCCGTTCATTGTTGAGAACGAGGTCTTGGGTATATCGGCTTCTTTCATCTTTATCTGATGAAATCTTGACGTTAAATCGATGGTGGTAAAAAATTTCGAATTCCCAAGATTTGCGATTGTATTGCTTATATCAGCAATTGGATATGTGTCCGCTGTTGTTACTGCATTCAATCTTTTAAAGTCAATCACCATCCTATATTTTTTTTGTCTGTGACACATCCATTTTCTTTTCAACGATCCAAATCGGTGAATTGTATGGGCTTTTGGAAGGTCTAATTATTCCGTCCGCTAGGAGTTGGTCAATTTGTTTTTCCACTTCCTGCCTCATGTGATATGGATACGGGTACGACTTCGTGTAGATTGCTTCTTCTGTCTTTCTTTTAATTTCGGCTCTTACTTCAGTGGTGATTGTTTCCTTATTACTAACAGGTCCGAAAAGTGTATGAAATGTTGAAACAATGGTTTGGAGTTTTTGCTTCGTGTTCGGTAACAGATGACTGACTTTTCTCGTAGAGTGGAATTTTGATGTTCGGTGATATCGTGTTGTTCCTGCGATCAATAATTGCTCCTAATTCTTTCAAGGTATCGTCACCGATAATACCGTCGAATGTTTTGAGGCCAGGTAAAACGAAGAAATCAATCATGTTGTTGATGCCTAAGCTTTTTAAAAATTGTCCGCTAATTTTTTTGCTGATTCCTATATCTCCTGCTGCTGATCTGATTTTAAATTGAACGTTGGTTGGGCCGGCGGTATTAGCTAATTTTGGCTTTACAAAATTTTTATTAGCACCGGTGTCGTTTAGGAATTTTAGTATGCTGTCATCTTTAAGTTTATATTCTATATATGGTATGCTAGAGAGGCATCCATCATAAAATTTAGTTCCGGATTTTCTTCTAATGGCTCATCGCCATTAACTATTCCCTCTTCGACTTTTTCTTCCACTAGTTGGTTATAATGATTCTCCACTTCCTCTTGAGTTTCCATGTGATTAATTATCTGTAGTTTCCGTGGTTCATTTTGTTACGAGTTTTCCGTTTGAATTGTTGATTATTTTGATAGTTCGTGCGATTGATGTAATTGACCTGTCTTGTTTGCACCGATGGGTCAACACTCATTGGTACCGGTGGTTTAGGATTGTTTGGTCTAGGCGGAAATGGATTGGCTTGGTGTTGAATATTATATGCCATGTTCCTCTGTTGTAGTGGCATCGCTCCAGAATTTCTTTGAGGAATGTACGGTTGTCTTGGTGCAATTTGATTTATAGGTACGGTTATAGAATTATTATAATTTCTTTTATGAATTGGTATGTTCCTGAAGTTCAGATTCTGTATTTCTAGACAAGATGTGTACGCTTCCGGAAGAGTTTGTGGTATTTGAATCATTAGCATTCTCTGATAAATACGTCTAATGCCCGATTTCGGTAGGTTGCGATGAGAACTTTAATAGTCTCTGGTGCGTAGTCCTCCCTTTTTATTTTGTTCACTATGAGCGAAAACTGGTGGTTCACGTTTGCGTAGAATCCATCCAAGTTCATGTTTCGTTGGTAGAGATTGCTTAGTTGATGTTCGAGGGTTCGCAAATCTCTTTTGTCCGCGTAGTGTAGAGATAAGCACTTCTTAATTGTTACCCAGGAAATGTACTGGGTCGGGTTAAAGGATTATGGACAAAATACTAATTAACAGTTGTATTATATCCCAAAATCTTAAAATCTTAATATAAAGCTCAGCTTTAGTATTCGGCAAATGGCCGTTGGTAGTATAGTACCAAAATTTAACTCTAAAAGTTGAATAATAATTTTGTTATTGTAAAATTTTTGTGTGCCTTTTGCATAACCTCCAGTTATTTGGCCATCTCTAATGGATATTATATGTTGAATACATAATAGACAGCCATTATAAGCAGGACTGTAATAATTTACTAGCCAATGCAATTGACTCGAGCAGTGATCAAAATCAGAAAGTAAATGTTCGAGTTGTTTGCTCTAGTTTAGTATTTCTATTATTTAATCCGAGAATTTGTTAAATGGAAATTCATAATTGATAAAGAGCTTTTCAACTTGTTTTGCTTCAATGTCATCCGAATTAGTAGACAAATCCGAACCTGGGGACAAATCCCCTATTCTCGAATTCCACAAATTTTCGACATGTCGACATCTGTCATAATCTATGTAATTATTGATGTTTTTCATAAATGGGAAATCTTTGTCACCTACTTATACCCATTCGGAAATATTCCCTTAGTAAAGAAAAATTCCAAAGCAAACATTTCATAGTTTTTATGAATTTTGACAGATGTCCGCATGTGGAAAATGGTTGTGGAACTCGAGAATTGGGCCCCTGGTGATATAATTCTACCACTGGACTAGGTTATTGTTGATGTTGATGGAATCTTAGCCGATTCAATTTGTTGTTGAAATGTTGTTTGAATTTATATCTGAATTAACATAACCCATCGGTACTTTGTCAACCGGGGTGAAGTATTTCACACAAAGTGTAGCTACACAAATTAACGAAAAGTGTACTTGTACTGAAAAGGTGTAGGCCTACATGGAAAAGTGTAAGTAATTAGTAGCTTTCCGAAAAAAATGTTGTCGTTTAAATAAAAAGACTTGGGAATGTTCGATAATTTTTTGAAAATTGTGAAAAAGGCTAAACATGATGAAATTGCTACTTCGCTATGGTCTTTTTCCAAAGTCTCAAAGATGTTACCAGGTGCCTACAATGTCATAAAGTGGACAGGTCAAGCTTTCCTAAACAATTTTTGTTATTAAGATAAAACGTCTTTCCAAACGCATTTTACAAAACTTAATTAATGGGACCTATTAGTTTAATAAGCTCAGGATAATGTTGCAGAAAATGATGCTTTGGCTTAAGCGGCATGTTCGGAAAGAGCAATACACTCAACTCTAAGTATCTATTAATTATTCCTTCTAGTAAATGAATCAGGCTGAGTGTCACTATATGTGACGAAACTATCTGTGATATTTGTAGAAGATGTATGACCATTTCTAAAACACCATTATTAGGAACTTTAATCCTTTCTATTATCGCTAGAGGCGGTAAAATTGGTCAGTAATAGTTTTCCAGTGCATGTCCAGTCAGCTTTTTATTAGTACATTTAGTTTGCGGAAACCCACATTATTTTTTAATTTTTCTTCTAAACGGCTCAAATTAAGATTTAGATTGCAGAATCTTGTAATCCCAAACCTTCAACATCTACAGGGTTCAATTTAATAGCAAAATCTACAAAAATATTCTGACGAGTACCTGAATTATCTCCACAAATTGCTATAACAGACCCTTTAACAGTGCCTTCCTCGTCTTTAAAAGCAACACCTGATGATTCTAGTTTCTGTAATTTTTCACAAATTTTATTCAAACCGAATGTTTTAATATGCGATTCTGTGCAAAGCAAGATCAGCACTGTGTTGTTTATTTTAGATCGGTTATATGTATTTAAGATCCAATCCTAAAATTAATTGCTATAATTTTTTGTTTGGATTTAGTAGATCCTAGCGTTGATAGATTGACTAAATTATCATCGCATTGTACGAAGGGCTCCGGAAAGTTTGTAGATGTTTCCAATGGTTTTTCATAGTCATATTGGTTACATACTGCTGGGTCTTGCACTCTGAGTGCACCTAACTCTAAATGATGGTTTGACTTTATATTTGACAAGAAATGTTGAGTTTAATCAGTGTCAAGCCAAATTTTGTCATGGTTTAAGTCCTCTAAATTACTGAATTTTCATGGCGCAGACAATTCTGTGCTTAGAATACATTTATTTAATATTCCAAGTGAATAGTTTGTTGCGGTACTTACACAGACCAACTACTAGCTGGATGTGTCCCCATATATGAAAGATTTCTGTTATTCTTGTTTTTTATGGGCTATATGTGCCGCTATCTGTTGTATTTTAAAGGACATTTCAAAACTCTTTCAAATTTTAAATAAACAAGCTCCTCAAAGTGGTTTGCTTCATCGTAAACAACTTAAATTTCAACTTCTGCAAGGAAATTTAAAACCCCTGGATAAATTACTTAACAACTCCAATTACGCTTAAGTACAACTAAACAATCCAAGATTTAAATTTAGAATTTACATAAGTGTATTGATGACAGCGATATGCGTGCGACAAAATTAATACGAATGCAATCCAAAAATGAATAATTAAAATTTACCAATTCAAGCAAGTGTTCAAATTTGGTGTTAGGTAATTTTGCTGTGAAAATTAATTTCTTAGTAATATGAGCTTATACCCAATTCTGGTTATGAAGTGTACTAGAACATTAAATTATTATTTTTAATATTTTTAATTAATATTTTTATAAAATACGTGATCATTTCGTATATTTTGTACTAATTGATGTACAATAACACTACGACTTACGTGAGAGAAGTTTTGGTTGTCTACCAAGTTTTAATTCAAATGAGAGTTGAGCTGGTTTGCATGCTGTGGCAATAAGCATCGGAATTAACAGACAAGTTATTACCCCACTTTTGATGATCTGCACCTGACAAGTATCTCCTAGCAAAAAACATTTTTTTTTTGACAGTCACTAAAATTTGACTCCCTTGTTGATTAAAAAAAAAAAAAATATGTATGTACTAAATTAATAGTGTACTAAAAGTGATTTTTTTTTTATTTAGATATATTCATGTTTCTAGCGGAGCTGGCCCAAAATAATGAAAATATGAATTGTTCTCTAGAACTGGTTCTACATTTGTATGAGGGCGTTACAAACCTTAAAAATAACTAGTAAAATTAGTACAAATTAGTACATGCTAAATTTAGAACTTATCATATGTAGTACAAAAATGTAAAAGTGCAAAAGTGTATGTTAAGCAAGTAGTCACACATAAAATGAACAAACACAAACTTGTATTAATTTTATTAAAGTTCGTAACTTTCCACTTTTAGTACATATCGTCGCTGTAGTTATTTCTTGGTGCAAGCACCAACTTTTTAGTTTCGAGAAAATTTTTTAAGTTAAATGATACTATTAGTTGAATCGTTTTGATAAAATTTTGATATTTTTATATACTCTGTACTCATGTACTCGGCTTCAATATGGAATTGTAAAGCACGTAATAAATGGCATGCCTGTAAACGAATAATTAAAAACTAATTAAAATGTTCAATGTAAAATGTAAAACTTTTAAATTTACTATCGGCTATAAAGGAATATTTATATTCGCCGATCACGTTTTGTGATAACAACAGTTTTTACAAAAATTATATAAAAAAAATATTTTTTAATTATATTCAAATTGCTTATACTAATTAAATATTTTTTGTTTTGTTTGTATTTTGTCGATTAATTAAGACTTCATTTAATTCAAAATTAGTTCATGTTATCAGATTAATTAAACTATTTTGGCATTGCGCTTTCATGGATGATAACTTTTGCAAAAAAAAAAATTGGTCCATATCCAATAATATTTATTTGTAGCTCGTTCGGTTTGATGATTTTATTTTATTTAAAGTTCGCAAAAACATTATAAAAAATAAAAATTAACAGTTAAATTAATATTCGATGTACGATGCATATTTAACTTTGGCAACATGCAAAATTGAGTGATTAAAAATTTGAATTTGTCCACGTTTGGTGACTTAGAGGTAATTAACCGTTTTGTTGTGATCACGTTTCAAATAAAATTGGGTTCATTATGCGTTTGAACATTAACGATTTGAAGTTGATAATAGTCCATAACAACAAAAAACTTTTTTTTTTTTGTCAAAATCGCTTTCGTTCCACCTGAATTAATTTGCAAAGTCAACATTAATCATCAAAATAAATAATTTCATGACTATGCGATATCATCTACATATATGAGTATTTGATTCAGTTCCCGCGGTTGTATAAATAAAGTTTCAAAAATATAATTTAGCGATAAATATAATAGATATAGGATCACATAGCATGACAACAACAATTGCAAATTGTGATGCAAAATTTTAAAATCAGGTATTTTTAGCATTTCATTTAGTGGATGGTAATTTATAACTTTTATGTATTTGCTGAATCACGTTTAAAGTTATAAACCACCAAACCAAGGTTAAATTTTGAATGCAAAGCTTTCAATAGGAATCGATCCGCCTTTATTTAAGTATGGTGACAGAATTAATTTAATGTTTAGAAACGGATACGTTAACATGATTGAGAAACTTAATATAGAATAAAAGAATGAACCAGCTATCGTAATATTGAGTTGGTTACCCAGAATGCGTTTTTAACCGTTGTGTCTATACCCAAAAAATTATACACTATTCTATACCCGACCCACCCGGGTGGCCACATGTATTTTCTTGTTAATATCGAAAATTTTTGTATTTGCCAGTGTATTATTGCCTTTATTTATTTTAATATACTATTTTAAACGTTATAAAACAAAAAAAATAAATAAAAAATGGGGAATCCCCGGTTAATGCTAGTAAAACAAAACAGAAAAGAATCGTTTAGGTGAGCTGAGGAAATTAGAGTAGGTGTGGTATTCAAATGGAAAGGTTGATTGCGGAAGTGATTTTTTTTGTAAATAAATATATATGTGAGTGATAAAATGGCGGACCACAGAGACATTTCAAATGCTGAGTTTAGACGGTAAGATTTATTATTTGGATGATCCGTTCGGTTTTTTTACATTTATATACACATTTTTGCCCTAGTTTGTCGTATGAAGATCAACAAGCATACCCTAAATCGTTTATTAGAGGAATGTGACGATGACGAAGAAGTGCTTGATTTTGTTGACGACGGCTCAGAAGATGAGTGGCTTCCTACAGCAGCGGATAGAAACGTGGAAGATTCAGACATAGAGGACGTTTATGAAGATCATGAAGTCCAAATTGAAGTGTCTGATGAAGAAATTTTCAGCGATAGTGAAGTTGAAGACGAAGGAGAAACTGGAAGTGCAAATTGTAAAATTCGCCTTATCTAAAAGGAAAAGATGGATCGATATGGAGACAAAATCCTCCTCAAAGGCAAACATTGAGACACAATATTCTCAGGAGTCAACGAAGTGGGCCATCGCGATCGACCGAAATGTTATCTGTAAGAGATACCTTCAAGTGTATATTTACGGACGTCATGTGTGAAATAATCATTAGACACACAAACAGGAAGGCCAATGAAGTATACACAGAACACAATATTCTAAATCGGGATAAACCGCAGAAAATCTGGAAATTATTGACATTTCAGTATTCTGTATTCAGTATTCAGTATTCTGTATTCTGTATTCAGTATTCAGTATTCAGTATTCAGTATTCAGTATTCTGTATTCTGTACTCTGTATTCTGTATTCTGTATTCTGTATTCTGTATTCTGTATTTTGTATTTTGTATTCAGTATTTTGTATTTTGTATTCAGTATTCAGTATTCTGTATTCTGTATTCAGTATTCAGTATTCTGTATTCAGTATTCAGTATTCAGTATTCTGTATTCAGTATTCAGTATTCAGTATTTAGTATTCAGTATTCTGTATTTAGTATTCAGTATTCAGTATTCAGTATTCAGTATTCAGTATTCTGTATTCAGTATTCAGTATTCAGTATTCAGTATTCAGTATTCAGTATTCAGTATAAAAAAAATTTTTTTGTGTAGGACGAACAAGATTCACCCAGTATATGCCGTCCAAACCGGCAAAATATGGGATCAAAGTATGGTGGGTTTGCGATGCTGCTAACTCTTACCCAATAACGGGGCAGATATATACGGGTAAGCAACCATCAGGCAGGGAAATCAATCAAGGAGAGCGGGTTGTCAAGGACCTATGCGCCCGTTTCAAAGGGTCTGGGAGAAATATAGTAACTGACAATTTTTTTACAACATTGCCGCTTGCTCGTTTATTGATCTCTTGGGACTTATCAATAGTCGGGACATTAAAAAAAAATAAACCCTATGTTCCAAAAGAAATGTTGCCGTCCAGATCTCGGGAAATTTATTCGTCAATTTTTGGATTCAGCGATGATAATATTACACTTTGTTCGTATGTCCCCAAAAAAAATAAGAGTGTATTATTATTATCTACGCAGCATTATACGGATTCAGTAATTGGAGACAAAAAAAAACCGGAAATCATTCATTATTACAATGGAAAAAAAGGTGGAGTAGATAATATGGACAAACTGGTCACTCATTATACAACCAAACGAAGGACGAAAAGATGGCCTGTAGCATTTTTTTACAATATAATTGATGTAGCTTGCGTCGCGGCTTACAAAATTTACATAGAAAATAACCCGGCTAGATCAAACAAAACACACAATCGTCGAGAATTCTTGAAAGATCTTGTGCTTCAATTAGCTCTACCGCATGTGTCAGATCGATCAACCATACCAAATGTATATAGAAATTTTAATTCCGGTTCAGGGATAGAATGCATACTTGGCAAACCGCTCTATGTACCAATAAACCAGGAATTGACAACGTCTGGAGTACCTAATGTGTTACGCAACAACGATGGCCGAATTCCTCAAGTTGGCAAATGCTGGATTTGTTTGTCTTCCGATCCCAAAAAACGACGAAATTCACGGAAATCCTGTAGTATCTGTAGAAGACCAGTATGTGTAGAACATACGAACACTCAAATAAAGTGTTCTAAGTGTTAATAGTTTTAATTTTTTTTGTAAATTTTTACCAAATTGAATTTCTTATTTTGTAAACATATTTTTAATAACCAACTGAATTATTTATGTGATAATTTTTGATTTTTTCTGTGATGAAATGTTGATTTAAACAATAAAATGTTATACAAATAGCATATTCAGTGTTTTTTTTAAATGGCCACCCGGGTGGCCGGGTATAGACTACAAGAGTAATAATATTGGTAAACGAATAATTTAGTTCAGCAATAATTTTTAGTTAACTTCTGTTCAAAGATCAATAAAAAATAAGTAGTTCTTGGATGTCAAAGAGTAGGGATAGTCTAACTGTGAAATTGAAAAAGTTACGAGCATTTTAAATCGAAATGGCCACCCGGGTGCCCGGGTATAGACACAAGGGTTAATCATTTTTGTACAAAAAAAAAAATGCCGTGGTTTCATCTGCCCGTCCGCATCCACGTTAGATGATCACATCAAGACTAGATTAGTTACAATACGGGTTTAGAGTTTTTATTTGTCAACGTTTTCATAAATGTTCGTAAAATCTTATTCGGTACCGTCTATAACTCTCCAAAAACTAGTAAGAGGTCGTATGCCCAATTTAAAAAATTTCTTGTAGAGTCAGAAAACTTGTTTGAAGATGAAGATTTTAATTTCGATATACTACAAAATTCCAGCTTCCCTCGGGATTATTTGAATCTTCTAAATAGTTTTAATTTATCGGTACACAACACTGTGGCACCAACGTATTGTTGTCCAACCGCTAGCGGTGCCTCTTATTCCCTTATTGACCATTTTTTTGTTTTTATTTTTGCTAAAGGGCGGGTGATTCGTCGCCCATAGCACTGTGACCATTGAGGCCTATTGTGCATCTTATTGACCATATCATCTCTTTTACTAATAACCCTAATTGTTTTTCAATCAGTTGTTTCTCTGTATGTAAACCCTCCACCTAAACCTAATAGTTTTAGCTTTAGTGATTTTGCTAGTATAGATAATTCCTACCATTACTTCGTTTATAACTCGGTTCCTTGGGAGGATATTTTTTGCCTTAGTTTTGCAACTAGCCAAATAGAATTTTTCAACTCGAATATTAGTTTGGTGTTTAATAGTCGCGTTCCGCTTAGAAAGGTTGCTTTTAAAGCGAAATCTCCGCCTTGGCTGTCTCATGAAATTCCGAATGCCTGAACTATTAGGGTTAGGAATTATCGTTGCTAAACGTAACTTTTTCGAGGACTAGCTAGACTTCTCTCTTCCTCTCAAGGTTTTCTAGCGTAAAAAACTTTGTATCAGGTAAAAGACCACAACCCGGATCGCGGTACCAATTGTGGATCGTTTAACGGGTTTTCTGTTAAAATAAGAAAAATGCTTATGATTTACATGTATTGAATATTGAACGTGTTAAGTTTTGCACGTGTTCATTTATTGTTTCATTTAACCTTACAAAACTATTAATTTTAATGCACGAATGCACACTATATCGTATGTCAGTTGCATCAAAGTGCTTTGTGCTTTGAAAAGACGCTATAAAATTCAACCCCACACCCAACACCCTGAGCTCTTGCCGGCCAGTGAACAATTTCTGTCAACAGCCGACACATCACCTGTCGATGCTGTTAGACTAGTTTCAGCTACCTCTTCTAATTTATATTCCAACTTGCCTAAATATGAGTTCCTTTTTTTGGTCGCCACTGGTATAATGGATTTTTTAACAGAAACCCTTCAATTTCCAAACGTGTTTCGCAATATATAATAAAAAATCGCGCGCAGGTCAACGAAACAAAAATTAGAAACTGATTCAACGAAATAACCACTCACTTAGAAACAAACGAATATCTAACGATCTTTGATTATCACGAACGAATCATCAATTGCGATGAAACTGATTTCTTTTCAAGCCCCAAAGAAAATTCCGTTTTGGTTAAAAAAGGTCAAAAATCCATTTATTCATTTACTTCAAATGATGAAAAAGAAAATATAACTACGCTCGTAATGGGTAACGCCAAAGGAACACTTGCTCTCCCCATGGTAGTGCTTCGCTACAAGAGAATCCCGTTTATTATCGCCAAGAGTACGCCAAACATTTGAGAAAACGGACGAAGCGATTCCTTTTTGAATATATTGCCAATATATTCTATCCATGGTTGATAGAAGAACAAATTAAATTTCCTATTTTACCTCATCTATCATACCTCACATATGGCCTTAAGCGCTTAGTGAATTTTGCAACTCAAAAAAAATTATAAAGACGAACTGCGGAGGAGAGGTTTGTGTATAAATGGACAAACAGCCATTCTATTTGACGCAATGATGGGCGAAAGTGCAGAACCTGAGACAGAAAGACGAAAGTTAGGACAGAACGTGAAATTATGAAGTCGTGCAATAAGGATAAAGTCAAAAATAAAGATGATGTCGAAGAAGACGAAAAGCGTATAGTGAAGGACGTAAGCATATAGTGAACGACGTTAACGATTTGGATGGATCGTTACTTAAATTTGATTTATCGGATTTACATAAATTGATTTACAGCAAAAAGTTACTGACGGCAAACGCAAAATTGACAGTTGCTACAATGTTAAGACGGGGGGAGGGTGCGACAGTTGAATCGCATACTAAGAAAAGAGCTCGCAGTGAAATATACAGCGGTCAAAATTCATAAAAAACTTGCGGGACAAACCACAAAAAAATACAAATGAAAGTTGCATCGAGTATGTGTACAAGATGAGTGAAATTGCTGCATTGGAAAATTCTCTATTTCAATGTATCATTTCTGCCTTAATTGACAACGAATATAACAAAATGATGTTATTTGATTCGAATAATTTAGAAGAACTGAAAAAAGTTGAAGACGTTTGAAAATCACCGATAAAATCGAAATCTAAAAACTCAAAAATTTGATTTGATTATAAAGACAGATATCACTGTAATTCGGGAAGACATCTAAGAATAATAATCACTGGAATTGGCTTCAAACATGTAAATAGTAAAGGAAAGTTTCAAGCAAAAAAACTAAAAAACCGACTTAAACAAAGAGATGATTATTGGTGTCGAGTTAGGACACAATGGAGCTGACATAAGAGTTAGTAAAGATCGTTTCTTTGTGACAAAATTGAACGATAGACGACATAGTTTTGCAAAAAGTATAGACGAAATCTCCGATTTGCAGAATAATCCTAATGATGACAAAACATTGCAATTATAATGAAAATTGACGTAGATGATTTCAAATTGGATGTGAATACACCACATTACGAATTCGTACACCATTTAAAACCATTTTATAATCCGAAAAAGAACGTTGGTACTGAAATTATAGCCAAAATAGTATTGAGGGGGTAGTAAGAAAGAAAAACGTAAAATACAGAGTCTGCATATAGATTACAGAATATTAAACGCACAAGTAATAGAAGAATATGTTCCCAATGCCGAATATAGAAGAACGAATTAGCCACAGCAAAAGTTATAGTACAGTGTACTGGACTTGAAAGAAAAAAATGAAAATAGTAAAACGGTACACAGTGGTCACGATGTTGTCAAACAAGGGTTTTACCTATATTGGAAAACTTAGCGATAAAGTAGAAGAATATATTCAAAATTGTTTATTCTATCAAAGAAGAAGTCTGCCCTAAAAGAATGTTATTTGATATCGATTGATTAAGGAACTGTCCCACTCAACACTTACCAAATTGATTTTCTTGCCCCAATGAAAATTACTAATAAAGATTACAAACATCTATTAGTTGTAATTGATGCTTTTTCGAAATCTACTACCACCAAAGAAGTCATAGACCGATTGTCTGTACAATCTCCGATCTAAATATAGTATAACCGGAGTTCGAAGAGGAAATGGTCAGGTCGATACAATAAACAAAAAACTGTTACACCGATTTTAACGAAACTGAGTATTAACAACTCTTCACATTGGTACAAATTTGTCAATATTGCACAACGATATTTAAATGGCAATTTCAACAGGGCTATTGGGCCTTGTGAAGTAATCATGGGAACCAAAATGAGAGACAAAAATGATTTGAAAATACAAGAAGTAGTTGAAACGTATAGCTAGCTCCTTGAACTCTTCTTGGCTGAAAGAAATTGCGTACGAGACGAATGTCGGAATTAAATACAAAAAGTACGAAGTGAGAACAAACATATCTACAATAAACGGCGAAAGATGGCAAACGAGTATGAAGAAGGTGATCATATGGTATCATCGTCATGGACGGTCAAAATGTTTGAAAATCTAAATTGAATTTTATTGAAATATAAACTAAACTTTAAAAAGGTCGAAGTTGCAATTGTGAAAAAACCCAATACAGCAGCGTTGTATCTTAGACGTCAAAACGATATATAATACCACTGATTTTGTATCTAGAGGCATCGAAGCAAATCAACTGATCACACGTGATTTATCGTAGAGCTGTTCAAACAATCTATTTGGGAATGGCACCTCCGTTCAATTAAAATGAAAAGTAAGCCTACATATTATTAGTAAAACCAGTTAAATCTATAGTGGAACATCCGACCACGGGTTCAATCCGACCACGGGTCTATTGATGAGGTTTATCAATTAAATCTTGTTGAATAAGTATCGAAAAGGAAACAACACCCACGGCAAAGGAAATCAAATTGTCTTCACAAATTGTCTTAAAGAGATTGCGAAGCTGGAAAAAACTATCGAGCTATAATAATTCAACGAAGCGAAGTTACTGAAGATGTTTCACGGGGATACCATATTCATTATAAAGCATATTCTCGGAATCGCTTTGATTTTGGTGTATGTTGGCTGCCATAAAAAGTAACCACAACCAACGCTTATGGATATACACAATTTTTGAATTTGTTGGTGCACAGTATGTTTAATCATATGTTTGAACATGAATAATTTATATTCTTTCAACTAAATTTTTCCTTCTCTATTAATCTTATTAATGTATCTACACATATATATGATTAAATCTTAAAGGCTTTTAGATTTACCATCTAAGGCAGCGCAACCTATGATTAGGCAAGTTGCTTGCCTTGCATTTAGTGACTTATCGTTCACAGCTTTACTAGGCACGAAACACTGTGGACAAATGTAAAGGTAAAGTCTCAAACATAATTGTTTCCGGTTCCAGTTTTTTATCTATATATTTAATTTAAAATCATTGTATATATATACAAATTTTTGTATGCATTTTATTAGGCTTTGTTAGAGCTTTATAAAGAATATTCGTTATGATAACGCAAAAGCCTAATAAAGATATACAAGAGTTGTTTGTTTTAATAATTTATAGAACTAAATTTTCTGTGTACTGCATGCTTATATACAAGAGCAATCTCTTATGTTTTCTGTGTTTTTGCCCTCATACATTGCAACAAATGACCTAAAACCTTGAATGACCTACATACCAACAATGCCCTTTTAAGCTCGCTCATTTTCAACCTAAAATAAAATTTCACATTTCTCACAAAACCCATAAAATACTTTAACATTCAAGTTCAAAATCATGTATTACAACACTTTAAAACAACAATAAAATCATTTACCAACCATAAAACTCTTATCGTATTAAGGTAACACACAATTTTATAATTTATTACCGCATATTGCTCAAACCTACTCATAAAAATGATACCAAATGGAATTACATAAGTATTTATGTATGTATATATACATACACACGAGTATGTACAAGAACTGTCTCGAGTAACACTTCTGTTAGTTAATTTCTAAATATTTTTATTTTTATCGATACATCGAAACTATTATTAACACCTAATTTTCTAGTCACCGCATGTACTGTAGTAGCATAATACGGGCAGATTTATGACAGCAATATTTATAATAACTCTAATGAGAAGTTATGTTATAAATTTATAATTATCTAGTGTGATGATGATTTATAAAATAAAACTTTCTATAATTTGTTTTACTTGGAATCTGAGGATAATTGATGGTGCTTGAATTTTTCTTTTCCGGTTACCTAGTTTTATAACACCTGCTGGTAATTGGCAATGATTATTGAAATAATGCTATGATTTTCCTCGAGTCCTATTTTTGTCTTATTTCGCACTTGTGACGTCATCCACTTGGTAAGATGTTAATTGTAGTGTGTAAATATTTAGTAGTGTAGGTACTCGTGAATAAAAGTTTATAAAAATGTATCAGTAAATGTGCTCATTACTAATTAAAATCACGAATTACCATTTTGTTCCCGTTAGTAACGGGGGAAACATAAAATCGTCAACAACAAAAATTTTAAAAATTTTAGACAGTAAAGACTTTAAAAAATTTACGACGACTGAAAAATTATGATTATCTGGGGGCCTATACTCGAATGCCACATCCATTTTCCACATGTGGACATCTGTCAAAGTTCACACAAAAACGTTCAAAAATTGTAATTCGTATATAAAACACATGCGGCATGGACATTTTCCTATATGGGGAATTTTTTCCACCTGCTTATACCCATTCGGAAATATTCCCTTAGTACCGAAAAAAATCAATTATTATGAATTTTGAAAGATGTCCACATGTGGAAAATGGATGTGGAATTCGAGAATAGGGCCCCTGGCAGACAAATTGTTTGTTTGACGCTTTTTTAAATACTACTGTAGTTGTTTAGAAAGGCTAAAGTGAATTTGATCTCCTTCTTATTTCTACCAGTGTTAAAAAAAGATTAGCAAGCTTTGAGGGAATGTTGGCTAACTTTCGTAGACGATTTGTCTCACGAAATCAAAGTGGAAGCTAGCTGAGTTATTAAGGCGATTCTATAATTAGCCCCTAATATAAATCTTTCGTGGTCTAAAGAATTCCTCGGGTCAAATCGTTTCGGGGTGCATTTCGTAAATAAAATAAAAGCAAATGGTTGGTAAAAATTGATTAATTTCGACTCTGGAGAATTCCTTTGGCCATATCATCTGCAGTTTGATTTTTTAATTTAACAAAATGTATTTTTACTTACTTAGCTAATTCAGACTGTCTTCGCAGTTTCTAGCATCAAATCGAACAAGCACATTATTGTTCATGGATTTTTGGTAAATTTTTATATTTGAAATTTTTGTAGATCCTAAAAATTGTTCCTAATATAAAACTTATTATTTCATGGCCTGAAGAAATTTTCGGCCATAAGGTTGGGCACAGAATTTTTCAAATAAAATATGGCACAACTAATGGTATTATGATCGATACCATAAATCAAAAATTAGTTTTCCTCTGGTTTTTCATACACAGCAGCCAACCCAGTTAATTTTCTTCGTCTGCAGCACCAAATGTAACACACACGACGTTGTTTTGAGAAAAACGCGATGAAAGTTTTGACAAACGATTTTCGACATATAAAACCTACTTACGCTCAATTAGCTATGCCTGCTGCATACAAAATTCCTTCCGGCTCCTCATATGCCCCCTTCTCAAGTGTTCTTTCGTCTACTTTCTAAAATGCCAATTTTTCTGACCCTAGAAAGTGTACTGTGGCTTTAAAGAAACACTTTGTTAAATGCTACAAAACTATTTTAGTGACAAATTTAATTTTGTATACAACAGGATGAGAAAAAAATTATTGTTTAGCACATTTTTTTAAAACTGCAAAACATCTACCTTCAACCACTGTTTTAGAAAGACCATCATCGAATCATTTCAACACATACATCTGAAACTTCTGTAGCGATCATAAACTTTCTATCGTGGTTCACTTGTCAAACACGGTAGTTTCCGGCATTTTGGTTCCGGTTAGCCATAGTGAATGGGTCAGTCCCATTGTCGTGGTTCCTAAAAGAGACAAAAGTTTGCATAAACTTTAAGGTTTCGGTAAATGAATGGGATGATTAATCATTATCCACTTCCTAATATCGACGTTATTTTAGCTAGTTTGTCAGTATGTAGGGTTTGTATCGTTTTGGACCTATGGCAGACGCTTATCAAAAAGTACTGATTGCGGATGATTCAATAGCGATATTTACGAATAATACCCAATCGAGGTTATTCTAATTTACCAGGCTGACTTATGGAATTTTAAGCGCTCCGACCATATTTCAACAAATTATGGACCGAGAGAAAAACTGGGTGAATGTGAAAGATGTTATGGATCAATTGGTGAGGTAAAATGTTAATGTTAACCAAGATTAGGCCCAGCCCTCAAAGCAGTTTTGGGGTTGATGAGTTTTTATCGCAAATTCATGCCGATGATGGCTGCAGAGTTGGCATATGATTATGCGCTTTCAAAAAATTTAAAGAAGGCTTAGCCTCGAACACTTTGATGTATAATGCTAACTTATTTGGAATAGGAGCATTTTTGAGTCAAGATATTGATGGAGTTGACAGGCCACCGTATATTCCCTTCGACGAGTTTATTCGTAATTGGACAAGGAGGCGTTGGCAATTATATTTGGCGTAAGTGAGAGTTATTTTAGTGACGGATCATCAACTTCTTGTGTCTCTTTTTGACATGAAAAGAAGTGTGCCGATTACCGATCTTCATAGATTACAACGATGCGCCCTCAAGTAACGGAAGAGAGAAAATCTGATTATACCTGATGTCTTACCTCTTATACCGTACGCGGATAATTTCTGTTGCGATCCACACATATGCGCCATAAATATATTTGCGGAAGTCGATTGTTTATCAATTAACATGAAGACGTGGAAAGACTGAATGTGAACGAGTCGAATGTGAAAAAGGGGTGGCGAACTTCGATGATTAACCAAAGTAGGTTTGACGCCATATTTCGTCAGAAAATCGGAACTCACACACAAGAGTGGATGCTTTTTGTGGGAAGCCGCATCGTCATTCCAAATACGAATTCTACGTGAAAGTTATCCAGGCATAATAAACATGAAAATTGTAGCTCATTCTTTATTCTGATGGGCAAACCAACACGCGGAAATTGAAAAAATTATTGTAATGCAAACCCAGCTTATTTTTAAGATGCAATCTGGCTACGAAGTGATCGAATCTGGACGAACTTTTTTGTTCGTCATTGATTCGACGTCAAAGTGGCTGGTAGTCCAAAATTGAGAATCAATGAGATTCGGAGATTCGGATCAGCAGAATTTACATGTTTCCTTGTATATTGTCTAAGAATGTTATCAAATATCCCCTCAAAGCATTGGGTGGAGAGAAAAGGTGTTCAAAATGCACATGAAATTTTTATTTTTTTTATAAATGCAAAATTCACAATTGACTATCGCCCGAAAACAAAGCTTGAGTGAACGATCTAAGATTAATGTGATTATTTTCAATGGAACGATATGCATTTTTTTGAATGTGTATTATCAGAGCCTTCTAGAGTATAGAGCCATAATCATAATGACGTATTTTTTAGAAGCTTTTTTAGTGGTATAACCGATTTTCTTAGGAATCCTTCCTTAGGTTTTCATTTAAAAATTTGTCTTAAGAAAAAAAGTGATTTCCCATATGTTTTGTGTGTTTTACTATGAAAAGTTTGGTTTTTTCCTCGTTTCTAATTCCTTTATAAAAGCTGTGTTTTTTAGACTATGGCTTTGTATAATCAAGGTTGCTTTGGTATTATCAATCCTTCATTATTCGTTGTTTTTTTTAAAGAAATTCGTCTTACCATAATCGAAGAATAATCGTCTTAAATTTTAAAAAACTCGCCTTATTCCTTATTATGTGTTGATTGTGTTGGTAGACATGAAGGAGTTGAAATCTCGTATCCCACATATATTATGTTGTAGTGCGGCCCGTTTTATAATCTTTCACGGAAATATTTAGCACTGTACAGAATAACTCTCCTTATCCTTAACTTTTTAGAGTATTCATCTGTGTTCTGTTTCATCTGGGGTTTGGCCAAACTTATTAAAACGGAAAAAATTAAATTCATTAATTCGATTTTAATTGCGTAATTTAAAGTGCAAAATAAGAAGTATGGCCGATGGGCGTGCGAGATTTACAGAGCCATTGTTGAAAATACAGACAATTTAATTTGCCATGCATATCGTATAACCAAGATGGTTCAACTAAAACCAAACATACAATTTTTGTACTATGTATTCATTGAGTTGTGAAGTCTCGCGTTTTGGGCTGACAACGATCGTTAAACGGCTTTCACATGAAATTGCTGCATTACTGCATCATTCGAATCAAATTCCTGATTTCGCGATTTTATAAAAATCCGCACCTGATCAACATTCGGTGCAACTTTAGCTTGGTGGTATTTGTAAGGAACCCTATCACTCGCTTCCATGTGATTTTACTGCATCAGATGAGTTAATGCAATTTACCGCATCATTTTATGCACGAGAAATGTTAAAAATGCCAAAATGTAAAATCAGAAGATCAATACCCCCTTTTGTATCCTATACCGCTAAAGAGTTCGAACCCCTTACTTTTCAATCACACACAGCATAAATCTAGCCTTAATTGTATTAGCGGATGAACATGCCGGTTTTTTGAAGTCACAGTTAGAGATGTCGTCTAAGTCAATTCATATCGTTCAATATTCTTTGGCAATAGGGCTGAGCAGGTTTGGGCCAGCCGGTACATATTGAGTTTAGCATAGGAGTATTGAATAATCCGCCGTTCCGTTGTTACTGTTTTTAGTAGCGAAACGTTAATAATTGAATTAATATACTAATGACTGTGGCATATTGTTCACAAAAGTTCTTCTTAGTATTTGACGAGTCCTCCAGAACATATAATTATGGATTTTGGTTTGTGCAATGGGTGATAATTGATTAACAATTGGACATTGCACACATTTCTGCATAGAAATCGTATTTTTTAGCTCCTGTATAGATTGGGCTAATTCTTGAATCTTCTTGTTATAGCAATAGAAAGTCGCATCAGCAAATGGTTGATGTTACTTTAGGGCCGAATCGGACTTACTAATTTAAGATTTTTTTTATTACTACTCTTGGTGGTTGTTTTTATTACTACCAAATGTTTTCTGAAATTCGGTAACACAATCCAAAGATGAATCCCAAAAAATGCGGTTCAATAAACTGTTGGTACTATCCGGTTGCAGGTTATCAAAATCCAATTGGAATATAAAAGTAATGCAAATGTTATGTTCTCGATAATAATTTGAAATAAAACAAACAAAACTAATTTATCACTAAAATTTGAGTTGTCAGAATTTAAGAATTTCCGAAATTTGGAAGATTTAATGAAAAGCAAATAAGTTCTTATTTAACAAATATAAAATTTACGTTGTTGAGCTGAACCCTAACTGAACTATCCTTGAATGTAGAATTTTTCAGATTTGTTTCTAGTCTGGTTTTAGACCATCATTGGCTTAGTCTGATTTTTGGGTGATGATTTAGCAATAATTATTTACTGTCAAAATAGCACCACTTCAACTTCGAACCGACAACTCTGACACGCATGTTATTGTGTATTATGTGGTTGAATTTTTACAATATTAAAGTGTCTGAAAATCCGAGGTATAAATAAATATGATAACCAAGATTGATTAAGTTACGACTACATAAAGTTTCGTTGGTTAACTTACACGGAAGGCGAAAACATATTTATTCGGAACTATCAAAAAATGTTGTAGTTAATTTAATTAAGCAAAATAATTGCAATTCTGGAAACTAAAAATTGAAACCACATAATTTATACGTATAAATACATAAAATATGCAAAGACAGTTTGCTTTCTAAAGTGGCGCGCGACACACAAAATTCATTATAATTCAAGCAATATTTTTTTCGATTATCATTTGATTTAATTGTAATTTTCAACTCTTAACAGCATACATTCGCGTATACATACAAATTATAAACACAGGTAGAAAGTTCGGTCATTTTATTAATATGTGTATAATACCTTCACAACATTTTTTATATTGTACAATAATAAAAATAATGAAGACCTATTCTAATGTTGTTACGCGCGACGTTATTTCTTCAAACGAACCCCATCATACGTAATTTATATTAAAGCATTCACTTTTTATGCTTCCGTCGTCTATTGAATGAATAAAATCTTATTTGTTTGTACAATATATTGTTACAAATTATTTTTAGTAATACACCGTTTATAAAATTATTTATATAAAAAAGACATTCAGTACAATAAATATTGATTATAGTACGTTTATTATACGAAAAGTGAAAATTATTTAAATTGATAACGTTACGAGTATATCATTATCTTGTGTGTGTCAATTGGTATAATACTCACAAAATTCGATCGCGGTTTTCGAATATTGACAATTTAATCAAGATCGACAGTTGATGAGTTGATTAAATCAATACTTTGAAATTTTGACGCTAAACATTTAATTCAGTTTTAATATATGTACGTAAAACAGCGAATTTAACAGCGTAAAATAAATAATAACAGTGTAAAATACCTAACTTAATGTTAATATTAATTATCTTGTTCATTAAAACCATATTAAAATACTTTTCATACCAGAGCTTTAAAACTAAAAAGTATTTATGTAATTTTTAAAATATGTACTTTAATTTTATTTGATTAAAAGCAGTTAATTTAGTACAAATAATTTCAAATTGATATTGTCGAAGCGAACATATCCAAAAAATAACAAATTTCACTTGTCTGTTTTATGTTTACACGATAATCTTTGTCTTGCGTATATTACAAATTCAGAAGTTTAGATTTCGCTTTAATTCAACTGTAAAATAAACAAAAACAACATATTTAATAGCAACCGACTATTCAAAGTCAACGTCAGCGGTATGAAAGTGACTAAGCTTCATATTTGTGGTAACTAACAAATTTTGAGGCGAAGCGCCTAGTATGAAAAGTACTTTATATACATTTAACCTTACCGCACGACCAAAATATTAAGCTTCGAAGCTTATAATAGGGACGGATGGAATAATCGGGATATTAGTCAAAAAATACAATGAAAATTGAAAACTCTATAAAACAAAAAATTTTAAAGTGGCTTTTACAAATTAACAGACAATAGTTTGGAGAACGCTCAAAACTAAATCTCTGAGAATCACACGCCAAATATACCTATCCAATAGAATTTTCTAGTTAAATTTAATTTAAAAACATTTATCATAAACCACCCGGTACCAGTACCCTAAACTGTATTTACAGAAATGTATTGAATTGAGCGTTGGCAGTCTTTGAGGATTCGGAAGAATTTGAAGAATAATCTATGATTTTAGGCGTAACAAGTCTTCGAAAATTTACTTTGAGTTGGGCACTTTCCAGATAATTTTTGAGATTACCCAATCGATTGATGTATCACGTGATTCGATATTTTCCAGCTTATTGTTGTGCGAGACTATTGAGGGTTATTCACGACTGTTACCTATTATCAAAATTAAAAATACATTTAGTCTGAAAGTAGCACTACTTCATTTTTAAAAATATATAACATGAGATGATTACGTGAGTTTTCAACGTTTGTTATTTTCTTACGGAGTTTTTTACGATAAATTTTGCCGTATTCTTTAGCGTTTAAATTGTGAAATATGATCTAGATCAGTTTTATTTCATCTAGATTAGTTTTTTGCATCAAAAGGGCATGGCTTAATTTGTGCGTCATTCCTTTATTTTTAAAATTTATCTATTTTACTATTATCATTTACACCAATCACCTTAGAATTAGTTTCCGTTTTACCACCGACCTCGAAGCCTCTAACTGGATTTTGATGAAACCTTTTGTGATCGGTTTTAAATGCGATTAGTTTTTTGTTAATTTTTTACTGCGAAACTACAGTTATTCCACGCAATATAAAATTATAAAATTTACGATTCGCAAACTTGGTACACGCAGGCTTTTTGGATCGCTGATTATGAATTTGTAGTCCAAATGCTATATGATTCAAGATGACGAATCCAATAAGGCGGTTGTAACCTTTAGTTGAAAACTATTTCCTAATTATGCAATAAATTTACAAAACCATATAGAAAATAATTTTTTGGGATCGCTGAATATGAATCTCAGGTGAAAATAATTCAATTCAAAACGGCATATCTAAAAAGGTCGCTTTAAAGTGCAAAATAGCTGATTATTACAAAGTTGTGGGGGTCAAAGTTATGTTCATCTTTATTATACCGATCATACTCAGAAAAATTCTTTTTCCATCCCGCCCCTTTCGGGATTCGAACGCGGTACATCCCGATTCAAACGCCGCAGCTTTAACCACTGTGCCATTCGGTCGGTCAAATATGTACAAATATGCTCTTAGGTGATATTTAGGCACGGCTAGCACTGAAAGCCCAAAAATGTTGGTTAAATTCGTAAGTCATCATATATTCAAATCCATATCTTTCTTTTAGATGTGCATATAGACATAGATTTTTAGAGATATAGATTTTTCATAGAGACATAGATTTTTTGACAGGGCAAGCATTTTAGATATAATATTACTCATATTTTTATTTAAATGATGCTGTGATTCTAATGATAATACGTTACGTACTGTATTGTATTTATTAATTTTATAGTTTGATCACCAGTGAAAATAATTTTATTAGATTTTTCCAGTTGGCGTTTCATTTTTGCGTTCTCCTTCCGAAGACCTGCTATTTGGTTTTTCATACTCACCATTTGAAGTTCTTTGGTACTTTCTAAATCTTCTTTAAAATAAAACCGATATTAATAAAGAAATACGTGCATTACATACTTATGTAAAATTTATTAATTTACTGTTATAATTTGAATAGATGATTTTGTTCATTTTGAAGAGTTTCTAGTTTGCTCAGTTAAATCTTTAGTTAAGTACTGAATCAGTTTCCAAAGATTTACTAAGTATAATTTAAAAATATTTTAGAATATAGGCAACTTGATGAATGTAAACCATTAAATTGTGTTGAGTGTTTTATTCATTTTTGACATCATAAGTCGCCTTTCTTCATACGATGTAAAACTTCCAAATTTGTGCTCATGTCATGGTAATTGTGTTGTGAATCATTTGATTCTGTTCTAATTGTTCCAATATCGTTAATGTTCCTTAAAATGTTGACCTAATGGTCTTCTAGTTTGGCATAGTATTCTCGGTTTTTTTTTTTTCAATAAGTTTTGAGTTTTATGGCCAATTTTGTAATCATAATTCTGAAAAAAAATTTGACTATGTTTAATTGAATTTTTATTAAACTCTACACTGACAAATTTTGGGTGAACATTTTCATCAAAACGCAAGTTGACTGTTTTTATTCCATTTGGATTCGACGGATTGAACTCATCATTCGATATTTTGTGTTTGTATGGATTGTTTGACTTCACGCCATGGATCATGTGGCTGGTTTTTTAAAAATTTTGAGTTGTTCTTGAGAATCAGAATTAGTTATATTTAAATGAAAGAATTCCAATGTAAAATTAATATTTTGATGTAAGTGATTTACTGTATCCGTAAATAGGATCAGGATATCACCAACGTTTACATATGTGCCATAGTAAACGATATCTTTGTACAATATGTATATTTAAGTTGATTAGGATATCGGGAAAACATCGGTTTGTTTGTAAAATCTATTTTCAAAATGGTACGGTCATTTTCTAAGCCTAACGTTTTTGTTTAACCAATTATTAATAAATTTAGCAATTTTGTAAGATGGGGCCGAAGTAAAGTTCACTATAGGTCTTATTGGTACTTCAGGTTTGTGAATTTTAGGCAGTCCTCTCATTATCGGTATCATTATTTAGTAAGTATTTTGATTTGTTATTTACACTTCTTATAGATTTATTAAACCGCTTAATTGGACCATCGCATAACTAACTAGACAGTTACTAGCTGTAACTGTCGCATTGTTGTCCATTAATTTCTTCTTTATGCTTCTTACTGTTTTGCTTTCATTGACATTTTGTTTCTACCGGTTTTCATGAAAATCATTCATTTTGTCCATTATTATTGCCCTTATATCTGACTGGTGTTCAATGCTTGCTTTCGTAATGGAGTTTTCAATATTTCAAAAGTGCCTGTTTTTGTTTTTTACATGGTTATGGGGACTTCTATTTTACTTTAATCCTTTTAACAGTATATTCCTTTCATTGTTGTCAAATTGGTTTGATTTTCAGTTCGATGATAAAAAATATGTGTTGACATTTTTGTCGACTTCTAAATTTGGTGACGTTTTCATCTTTTGTTGCTTTTTCGATTTGAATCTTCGTTCTATAACCTTTTTGACCTTATACAAATATACTTTTTTCTAGTCCTTTTTTCGTGAAGTCTCTTCACGAAAAAAGGACTCTCTTTGAACCTTTTATATTTCAAATTAAACCTTTAGCAAATTAAATAATTGGCTAATTAGGATGGAACTGATCTATTTCTTAACTGATTTTAGTGAAATTTGACTCCAGCGATGGAAATGGGACTCTAAACTGAGTTTTGGATGAAATTCTGGAATATGGCCAAGTATGAGGGAACTTGTAAATTTCTCAACCGATTATGATGAAATTTGATATGTGGGATGGAAATCGGATTCTACTCTTCCATTCTATGGAACTTGCCTATTTTTTAATCAATTATGATGAAATTTGGCTTGCAAATTGGAAATGGGATTATAAAATGTTTTTTGGATGAAGTTCTGGAATATAGAAAAGTATGAGGGAACTTGTCTATTTATCAACCGATTACAATGAAATTTGAAATGGGCGTGGGAAATGGGATCCTAAAATGATATTTGGATGAAGTTCTGGAATATGGCCAATTATGTTGGAACGTGCCTATTTCTCAACCAATTATGATGAAATTCTTCTTCTGCATTTAGAATGGGATACTAAAATGATTTTTGGATGAAGTTCTGGAATATGGAATAAAAATTCTCAGAACTATAAATAAAGCGAAATTTATTTAAAAAGCAGGGATAGGAACGACAACAATCGTGGGCATCATTACAAAGTAGGAGCGGGGAGTAGTTGGAGATAAGAGACTGAACGAGGAAGATATAATAAGGGTTAAGTTGTGGAGCTAGTTTGGAGTAAGGTTGGAGATTGTGTTGAGTGTTGAGTTGAAAGTTGATTTGGGGTTGTATTGGTGACTAAGTTTAGGGTAGGTTAGGAGTTGTTTTATGATTTCGTTAGAGATTACGCTGGGATTGAATTGGAGGTTGAGTTGGGGATTGAGTTGGGTATGGAGGTTAGATTGTAAAGGGATTAAGGGATTCAGTTGGAGATTGAGTTTAGATTGAGTAAGGGATTAATGGGTTCGGTTAGGGATTGATTGATTTGGGAGTTAGTTTGAGTTGACTTGATATAATCTCACAAACGCACGTAATACAGGCCGAAGTTCTGATCACCTCGTGAGGTTTTAGCCCTTTATATTTTCGATGTAATAATTCTATAAAATTCTGACCTATTGCACTATTTCAAATTACGTACTAACTTATAGCTTTGATCCACTACCTATCAAAGCAAAGAGTAATGTGAATAATAAAAACGTTTCAATATAATCTTACTTGAGAGACGTTTATTACAGCCCATATACTTACATCTTCTTTAATAATTGTATATACATAAGTGTGAATAAATGTAAATTTTACTTTTTTCCACAACGAAACCTAAATATTTGCATACAAATGGAATTTATTAATTGAATTCTATCAAAAATAATAATCTTATGTTCGTGATTAAGCGGAAATCAGAATATTTTCATGAGTCATATTATGTTTAAGAACGTGTACTACAAGCTATATATATTGTATTTTTTAACTGACAACACTGGACTTGGTGTCCTCTGTAAATACTAATAAAATGATCATAAATTATCACTAAGGTACTAAATGAATTTATTAATATAATTAATAATTATAATCGTTAATTATTATTAACTACTTCTGTATAAATGACACGTCATGTAATAATATAATAGTTAAAAAAATGTTCAATCAATTTTTTTTTTTGCTTCGTAATGCCGCCGGTAATGTCGCCAAAAAAATTTATATAGATTACTACGTGGTCTGATTTATTAAAACGGAAAGAAAATTGTGAAAAACAACGATCAATGGTTTTTATTGTTATAAAAAAAAATGGGTAATAATAGAAAGCGATTTTAATCGATCTAAAATCTACTAAATACAATCTATTCGAATCAGATTCAGCAAATATACACATATGTACATATTCAAATTATTTACAAACGGATTACATTGCGCCAATTCTAGAAATACTCCACTTTTATTTACTTTTAATTTTATTTCATGGTCAAATGATCAATCAAAGTAAATAAAATAAATAAAAATAAAAAAATTGTTTTAACCGCGGATTTGTTTCGCGCGATGTCGTACACAATATTCAAGAGTAGACAAACAAGAGACAAATGTGACTTGCATGTAAGTATATTGCAAATTTGTATCAAATCACAATCCACATTAATTAATAAAGATTTTATTTTAATTGCCACTTATTCCCATTTCAATTAAAATAATTTAGAATTTTAAATTTTTTTTTATATCTTGTGAATATCTAAATAAATAATGGATTAATTGTTTTATATATTACGTAACTATTATTGTTGGTTTACAGCTTCATGATGAATTACTTATATACATAAACGATTGGGTAATTGATTCCTAGAGGGTGTGAATTTTATATGTACTCGTATAAAAACTATTTACAATGAGTAATTGCATTTTTTGTTTCATGTGCAATTTGGATGTTTGTACACAAATCTTGTGCTAGTTATCGCACACACAGATAGATAAACTAAAAATAGAAAACTTTCTGTTTTTTTTCTTATGGTTAAATAATTGTGAGAGTGGTACTTTTGATGAACAGCATTTGGAAGAATACGTTATTTGGTATTTAAAGCTTAAGATTTTAATAACCTTCTTTGCCTTGTAACAATCTCGTAAATATTTAGTGATAAATAAATTGCACTCGATATTTGTTTCTGAAATAATTATAGTACCAATTTGAAGAATTGAAGAAGTTCAACGAATCAATACAAAGGAGTAAATCAGATGCGTAATAAACGAATAGCATCAATTCAATACGGCGAACCGATGATACGGATACAGCTAATGTTACGAAAAAATTAATTTGTTTTAAGTGTGGTAAATGGGGTCACTTTGCCAGGAACTGTGGCACGAATAAATTGCCTAACAATCCTTCAACTTATAATTCATCGAATGGAAACCCAAAAGTGTTACATGTACAGATTAATACACATCAGAAATTTTTCAAGAAAGCATAGATAAATGGCGAAAGCATAGATTGTTACGTTGACCTGGGAAGCAGCTGTACAGTTTTAAGAAGTGTTATTGCAGATCGAATTGGTGTAACCTTTTACGAGGACGAAAATCTTGTTAAATTAAAAAGTTTTGGAGGTGGGGAAGTGTAGCCAGTCGGTATTACAACTCTCGTTCTTAAAGTAGGCGATGTATCAGCGAAGGTGAAGGTTTTCATAGTAAAACCTGAATTCCAGAGTGTGCCAATCTTAGTTTGGCATTCATTTACCGAACAACCACATGTATGTACATATTTTCGCTAATTCAGATGGGCTTATTATTCAACAACGGGAGGATAGTGGTCTTAACAAAATTGGGGTACGATATATAGTACCGGGAAAACAAATCTAATCGCAAAGGAGACTACAGTAATACCTAGTGGCTACGTAGGTCACATTCAAGCGGCAACCGATTTTGAGAGGGATAAAGTTTTGCATGTTGACAATCGTTTACAAGAAAATGGAATAGCTATCCCGAATTGTGTAATGCAGTCAACGAAGAAATCATCTATAGTAGTTCCAGTTGTTAACTTCACCGATAATCTGATTGATATCAAGAAGGGTTCCATGCTCATCAGAGCTATGGTGTGCATGTCCTATGACGAAATTAGAGACGCGTCGAATTATAATAAGAATGAACGCCAAATTGAAAGCCAGCAAATAGTTACAGATGATGATAATTCCGAAGTATTGGAAATTATGAACGAGTACAAGGATCTAGTTTCGACAAATATGAGTCAGTTGGGTCTAACTGACAAAGTTCAAATGGAGATTCAACTAAAAGAGTCAAGCAAACCAGTTTATTATCGCCCATATCGTCTTAGTCACTCAGTTCAAGCGTATGTCCTTTGGGCTTTGTAACGCCCGGCCCCGGCGGTATCTCAGCGATTAATTAATACGATTTTGGGTAGATTACGATTTAGTGTAGTAATGGTATTTCTTGATGATATCTTGATAGCTACTGAAACAAGGGCAGAAGGAACAGAAAATTTAAAGATTATATTGGATGTTATCCGAGAAAGTAATCTGACAATCAATTTAAGCAAGTGTAGGTTTTTGATGAGGAAAATAAATTATCTAGGGTTCGAAATAAGTGGGGATGGAATTGAGCCGGATTAGGTTAAAATCGAGAGTTTGGTCAGATTTACACTACTGAAAGATCAAAAGGGCGCGTCCACTTTGAGGACGTCGTTTGAGTTGATTAATAACGTACTTGTGTCATCGCCTATTCTGAAGGTGTTTGACCCAGCATCAGCTACGGAATTACATACCGATGCGTGTGCAATAGGCCTGGGGGCAGTTTTGCTTCAAAAACAAACGGATGATAAGTTACATCCAGTGGCGTACTATAGTAGAAGGACTTCCTCAGAAGAATCTCGATATCATAGCATCGAGCTTGAGGCTTGAGCTATTGACAAATTCAGAATATATTTATTGGGAATACCGTTCGTGATAAGGACTGATTGCAACAATTTAAAGTTGATGGAGTCCAAGAGGGATTTAAATCCACGGGTCGCGAGGTGGTTCATGAAATTACTAGAGTTCGATTATAGGGTTGAGTACCAGAAGGGAACAGTTAATAGAGTTGTAGATGCCTTTTCAAGGTATCCTATAGAATATGAGAATATAGTGTTAGGGATAAGCGTAAACACTGATTGGGTAGCTTGTATGCAGAGAGGATGTACGGAAATAGAGGAGATCATAAAAAATTTGGATCTGAATGAAAATTTAAAAAATAAATATACGGTTTATGAGAGTAGGTTATATAAAATTTCGAAAGAAAGATGGAAGTTATACGTTTCAGAGGAATTAAGGTCATATCTGATTAACGAGGCTCACATCAACGTGTCACATATGGGTGTGAAGAAGACATTGTCAAAGTTAAATAAAACTTCCTATTTTCCGACAATGAGAGAACAAGTTTCTAAGTATATTAATAGATGCATTAATTGTCTTTACTATAAAGTCCTTGACAAGCGGAACGTTCCGTTCGTAACGGTTCATGTAGACCACTTGGGACCGTTTGTGGGAACCAAAGACAAAAGAAAATACGTTTTATTTATTGTGGATGGGTTTTCCAAGTTTATTTGGTTTAAGGCAGTTAAAACGGTAGAATTAGTGGAAATCACGAGTACATTTTTAGAGTTCATGTTCTGTTTTGAGAGGACGCAACGTATAATTTCAGATAGAGTAGGTGCTTTCACGGGAAAGCCGGGAAGGCCATTCTTAGATATTTATAGGAGCTACGACATCGAGCATTTCAAGGTAGGATCACATACATCTTGGCTAATGGATAAGCCGAGGTTGCCAACAAAACTATTCTGACAGGTTTAAGGACTTTATCTAAAGGAGTCAAGTGTAGTGATTAGGATACTAAACTCTTAAAAGTTATGTGGTCAATGAATAATACGGTTCATCGGGTTACGCAAACGACACGTACTAGTTTAGTCTTTCAATACGTCCACTGACATGCGAGATTAACAGTATAAATAAGGAAGTAGGTAATGTTAGAGGGATAGATTTGAATCAATTATCAGAATTGATAACTAGTCAAAGATCAGGGTAAGCAGAAAGAATATTATAATAGAAAACGAAGAGGAGGGGGCTCATACATGAATGGGGATATAGTGATGGTTAGGTGGAATCCAGTTTCTACTGGAACTAGCTTGAAGTTGAGTTGTAATTATAGTGGGCCTTTCTTAATTTTTTTTTGAATGTTAATTAATTCATGTAATTTCTAATATGCTACCGGTGATTAGACTATTTGTAGAAGTATATTAGTATTTACGAACAATCATTCAACGAAACCGACTAATACACAGAATTCTATTTATTTAATTTTTAAATAGTATGATTTTAATATGTTCCGAAGATTGTAAGAGAATTCAATCCAGTTTCGAACTGATGAGGTTATGATTATAAAAAATCAATCTTATCATCAGGCCGCGGCGACTGGACTGATTATACCACAATTTACATTCTATATATACAGAATGTGCTGTGCGTTATGTACTAGCGAATCATACTACTACAAATAAATTCGCTTACAATTTTTCCTCTTCACGACATTCACAAAGCTCTATTTCTGCGCACGCTAATTTTACTTTATTAATTTTTTGTTGAAATGTTAATTAATTCATGTAATATCTAATATGCTACCGGAGATTAGACCATTTTAAATGTGTTTTTATTAAAATCTTCGGAAATCGTATAAAATAAAAAATTAAATAAATAGAATTCGGTCTATTAGTCAATTTCGTTGAATGATTGTTCGTAAATACTAATATACTTCTCGTGTTAATAGCTCGCGATATCGTGTCGCTGTGTGAATGTCGTGAAGAGGAAAAATTCTAAGAGAATTTATCTGTAGTAGTATGATTCGCTAGTACTGTATATATAGAATGTAAATTCTATATATAGTATACAATATTCAATTTTATCAATTGAACATTTATATATATATATATATATATATATATATATATATATATATATATATATATATATATATATATATATATATATATATCAATACCTCTCGATTACAACGATATTTACTTATTTCACCCATTTATATTTTGTGCATCGTTATTTGTGACGTAGATCACTACTACATAAAATCATCATTTTAGTTGCGAATATTTTTTTTTTTTATATAATGACGTGTAACAGCTGTTCGAAGTCATTCGCCGCTAATTTTATGGATATAGTATGCTGTAATTTTTGTAGCAATCAATACCATTATGATTGTAGTGGAATTGATCGTGCGGCCATCAACGCAATTAAAAAATTTGCGTGCGTTGCCTACCACTGTAACAGCTGCATTCAGTGGTTCGCGGATAACAATATGACAAAGCTATTTAAAAAAATTGATGCTATTGCGGATAGAGCATTGGAGGCTGTTGAAATAAAAAAATTGAAATTAGAAGTGGCCAAAAACAAAGAGTTAATTGGTGCATTAATGGGTAAAGCAAAAGGTGTATCGGATTCATCTGAACATCCATCTTATGTGAATGATGTCTTCTAATCAGGGCATTATCGGGACGGGGCAGTCTGTGGATACATTGTATCTAGCTGTTGTACAGGATAAAATGTATCTGTATGTTAGTAGATTCCATCCCTCGGTGAAAAAGGAGGCTGTACAAACTTATATTTGCTCGAAAATATTGGACTGCAACGCTGACCAGGTGGATTCTAAATAACCGCTGGCTAAGGATCGTGATGCGGATAACGCACTTACTTTCGTTTCTTTTAAAATTGGTTTGAACATTACAATAAATTAAATAATTCAAACATGTGGCCTCCAGGTATACTGATACGACCTTTTATGAGTCATCCGCGAAAATCAAAAAACATGTTTGGTGTCCGGCTCGATCAGCACCTCCGTTAAATTCCACTATAAATTCGACTATCTTATCATCACCACATCAAGTAAATTTAGCTACTCAAAGAATAAACATTTATTATCCTAACGCAAGCGGTATTCGCTCTAAATCAAAGAATCTATTTTTATCTTTACTTGAGGATGAATTTGAAGTGGTCTGGTAGCGGAGTCTTGGCTAACATCTAATTTTAAGACAGAAGAATATTTTCCGGCATCGTACATTGTTCATCGTCGAGACAGACATCTTCTTAAAGACATATATGAGAAAGGTGGAGGTGTGCTAATTGGTGTTGCGGATAAATTTTCATCTGTAGCTTTAATATTGACGGATTGCGACTTGGATATAATCGCAGTAAGAATCAGATATTATGCGTTTTCACTAATCGTTTGTGTCATGTATATTCAATGCGATTCTAATTTTGGGGTGTATGATAAAGTCGTTGATATTATCAAGTCTAGCAAAGCATCCATTTAGCAACCAGAGGATCGTTTATGTATATTGGGTGATTTCAATTTACCAAATGTTAATTGGCTTCGAGTTGATGATTTTTTAACTCCGTTGAACTTGAATGCGAATTATGATAACTTCATGAACGAATTACTTTCAATGGGTCTCAAATAATGATGGTCAAGAACAAGTGTGGGAATGTTTTGGACCTGGTATTTTTGCCGTTGGATCAAGAAGTTATTGTCGAGACGTGTGACGATTTAGCTAGAGCGTCGAGTATATATTACTTTCCAATAAAAGTGTCACTGTCTTTCGATGTATGTGAAATTGTCAAGGGTGAGTAATTTGTTGAAAATGTTAATTATAAAATTGGGGACTACGATTCCTTTAATGCTTTTCTTGATAATTATGATTGGAGTGCATTTGAGGGTAATGATCATTTAGAGGAAGTGTAACGGAGCTACTTTGTAGAATTAAGCGCCACTGTATTGTGGCACTTCATCGTTGAATTTTACTCCGCTAGCAGAATATCCCTATGGTCCTATACATTAGTAACCGCAGCACGTTTGCCGGCTAGGTACAGAAGGTGGGCAGGTTCTTGTCACTGACCATAGAGATCGAGAAGTGCTGAATCAGCCATATCGTCAATTAAAAGGGGTATTAAATATAGAGCGATATTAAAACATTAAAACTATGTCAATCATCATTACTGACTCTCATAGGGAGATAGTTGAACCAACTGAACAAATTAATTATTTGAAATAAATTAAATTAATTATTGAAAGGGGATCCTGTAACTACTTTAATTAAATATTATGTATTAGGGTATACTCGTAGATATAAATAAGAACAAAAAAAAAACAAAAAAAAATGAAAAAAAAGGTTTGGTTGTTACAGCCATTTTATACATATATATATATATATATATATATATATATATATATACATATATATACACACATATATACATGTATATATATATATACATATATATATATATACACACATATACACATACACACATACATACATATATATATATATATACATATATATATATATATATATATATATATATATATATATATATATATATATATATATATATATATATATATATATATATATATATATATATATATATATATATATATATATATATATAGGGTGGCTGAGACCAAGTGTTACCAAATGAAAACGCTGTAATTTTTTTAATTTTGATTATTTTTTATTGAAATTTCGTGGAATATGTTGAAAACATATTACATTTTATGAAAAACATGTTACTGCTCGATATGACCTCCTTTGGCTTTGATTATTTGATTCAGTCTTCCATAGAAAGCATTGCATGCTGACCGAACGTGGGCTTGCGGAATTTTATTCCATTCTCGAACAAGAGCTGACTTCAATGCATCAACACTTTCGTATTTTTTAGTGGACACCTTACTCTCCAAAATGGACCATATGGAGAAATCCATGGGATTCAAGTCTGGTGAATATGGTGGCCATTCTTTCGACGAAATCAGCCGCGGAACGCAATTTTGTAAAAATTGCTGTGTCGCTCGAGCTTTGTGTGACGGTGCCGAGTCCTGTTGGAATGTCCAACGGTTCGTACCAAAGTGTTTACGTGCCCAAGGTAGCAAAGCATCGTTTAGGATCTTTTGGCGGTACATCTCTTGGTTTACCTTGACTCCATGTTCGATGAAAACCAGAGGAGTGCGTCCATCTGCAGTAACTGCAGCCCAAACCATAACATAAGCTGGTGATTGCTTGCGCATGGCAACTCTTGTGTCCAAATTATCGTTGGACTTGTCCTCTAACCAAACACGATCATTTTGTTTATTCACATGCTGTTGAATGGTGAAAATTTTCTCATCAGAAAAGACAATTTTTGGAATCTCATCACGTTCGGCCAAGGCCTTCAATGCTCGTGTTCTTTCAAGCCTAACTTTTTTTTGTGCCTCCGTAAGATCTTGAACTTTTTGTATCTTGTAGGGCTTCAAGTGTAGTTCATTTTTCAATATGGTTTGAATGCTGTATCGTGAAACATGTAGACGTGCGGCTAATTGATTGGCACTTTGACGAGGATTTCGTTGGATTCGTTTCTTCACCTTTCGTATCATTTCTTTTGATGTTGCTGTCTTTTTAGGACCGCCTCTGTTGCGTTTAGCGATGCTACCAGTTTCGTTGTATCGAGTTATGGTTCGATACACAAACATTTTATTCACATTCAAATGCTGGAGCTGACGAACTATTGCTGTTTGTGAATTTCCACCCAAATACAGTGCAATTACACTATTACGTTTGAATTCCATTACGATTTTTTTATTAAGATATTAATTTAGAACAATTATTTATTGACCACATATAAACAACTAACCAAACTTCAATCTGTCAAAAAATTAATGCGCGAAAATGACAACTACACAAATGACAGCAGAGTGAAGTTAGTAACATTTGGTCTCAGCCACCCTGTATATATATATATATATATATATATATATATATATATATATATATATATTATATATATAATATATATATATATATATATATATATACATATATATATATATATACATATATATATACATACTACATACATATACATACATATACATATATATATATATATATATATATATATATATATATATATATATATATATATATACACATATACATATATATACATACATACATAAACATACATACACATATATATACATATATATACATATATACACATATATATACATTGTGATCTAGATGATGGATCACCTGCTCTCCTCCCTCCCGTTGGCAATACCACGCAGAATTATTCGGTATGCCCCTTTATATTAAGTGTTAGCCCATCCTACTTGATCACCTGTATCTTGCCGTGTTTATTCACACATAACAGTACCCTGAAATTGCCTAGATAAACTGAGAAACAAAAGTATAGCAATGTTCCGTGAATTAAAATAAAGTCTTGCCCGTAATATCGTGAAGGAAAATCTCAAACATATGAAATACAATGAAATCACAGAGAAATTGATTGATTATTGATTTAATTCACTTAATATCAAATTTAGGTTTATAACAAAACAAAAATATGTATAACGGATCCGCGGTCCTTAAGATTTGAACATTTAATACAGTAGTACGTAAGATTTATAAATAGATATAAAAAAAATAAACTTAATTAATCTCTTGAGGAATGTTATGTGTATAAATCAAATTAAAATATGTAAGAACAAATAAATAAATATATGTATATAGGTATATAAGAAATAATACAACTTAGGTAATAAATAAATAAATATGAAATAATATAGTTTAGATAATAGATAAATAAATAAGAAATAACATAATTTAGATAATAAATAAATAAATAAGAAATAATATAATTTAAATAATAAATAAATAAATAAGAAATAATATAATTTAAATAATAAATAAATAAGTATGGACAATTGCCTAACTTATAATTAGCCCACTTAGCTGACTAGAGTAATGGCGTCGTCACATTTTGGTTTGGCGGCCTTTTCCATTTTCTTTATTTCACGCAACGCCGAACTTTCTCAGTTAATTATTTTCTTCTTTTTATTGTACGCAATTAAACGATCCACGCCCAATTATTGGGGCCAGAAAAAAAAATATGTCGCGGAAATGATACCTGTTAAAAAAAAACACGAAACCGAAAAAAACAATAAATGATCTAAAGCACCAACAACACAAATTTGTAATCACTACATCATCACAAAATTAAGCTTTAATTGTAATAAAACAAAAATCTTATCAAAAAAAAATTGCCAAATTATCATACCTCTTCCGCGACAACTTAAGCTTAGAAATTTAGCAATTTCCTGGCTGGTAAGTTTATATTTCCTATCGCTGTTGGATATTTTGGTTTATTTTTGTTTTATGAAACAATAATGGCCACTTATTGTACCAGTGCCAATGCTAAACTTAAACACGCACAAACACAGCTCTATCAATACAATTTTGTATTTATACACTCGTTCAATGTAGCTGTTCTATTTCAATATAATACACCGTTTATTAAATTTTATGACAACGTCTCGAAGTGGAATGAGTATAGATAGCAATTTTAATTTATAATTTGATGTTTTTTTTTTGTTTTGTTGTTGTTGTTGATAATAAAAAAAAATCCAATGAAAAGAAAAGGTAACAAACCCAAATGTTCATCCGCTCTATTACCACCGAAATGAATCGGTCAATTAGACCATTAACCAATCTAGCAGGGCAGCACACACCCTGGGTAACCAAAAATATTTGTCAATTATTTTGCTTAAGTACTCCCCTCACGATAACACTTAACTGACGAAAATTCAACGACTGTTTGCCTGGAACATTGCCAACAATGTTACAGAAGTACTGGATGAATTTTTTTCCTTCTAAATGTAGGAGTGGTGAAATTTATTCCTAAATTTAAAACTACGCGTCAGTTTAAGGAACTTATTAATCTGAAACAACTTATTAATCTGAAAAACCGTAAAGACAAGGCTCATATGAGATTTAAACTTTTCCCTACTCCTGATAGGTACGCTGTATTTGAATCCTTGAGAAATGAATTCAGCATATTGATTAAATTTCTTTACAACAATTATATTTTGGAGATCGAATCGAAAATAAAGGATAGAACTGATCGCTTCTGGAGATTCGTTGATTCTAAAAGAAAAACTAAGGGATATCCGTCTATTATGTTTTTGGACGATCGTTTGGGTCATAATTTGAAAGATAATTGTAACTTGTTCGCTGACTTTTTTGAGAGTGTTTATGTAAAGATACCGTTAACGACAGATTCGATATCGAGCTATTGTTCAGTGGCTAATATAAATTGTTCCTTGCAATTGGAACTTGATATTGTTTTTAATGGTCTACTCTCGCTTGATATCAATCAAAGTGCAGGGTTCGATTCCATCCCTCCCTTGGTTCTTAGAATGACAGCACATGCTGTCGCTTTTCCAATCAAAGTTCTTATTAACAAAAGCCTTCGACAAGGATACTTAACGAACTTTTGGAAATGCTCTTTAATTAAACCAATATTTAAGTCAGGTTCCAGAGGTGATATTACTAATTATCGAGCCATCAGTATTTTATCCGTTTTGCCGAAGCTTTTTGAAAAATTAGTCAAAGATTTTTTTTTTTTATACTCGTAGGTTTATTTCTTCTAAGCAACATGGATTCCTTCCTGGCAGATCAACTGTCTCGAATTTGTTTTTACTGACCAATTATATTTCAACGGCTTTTGAATTGGGGATGGATGTACAGGTTGTTTATTCAGATTTTAGCAAGGCCTTTGGCAAAATTGATCACAAACTACTATTCCTTAAATTGGAGTCTTTGGATTGTAATAGTTTACCTATTAGGAGGATTAAGTAGTACTTAGATGTCAGAACTCAAATCGTTAAGATAGGGAATTACATGTCTAGACGGATTCATGTTACGTCAGGGAAGCCATTTGGGTCCCCTTTTATTCATTCTTTTTTATTAATGATGTGATTAACTGTATTAAGTATTCTGAGATTCTTATATATGCTGACGATATTAAAATTTTTAAAACTATTTCGAATATTCGGGATGCAGAGGAGCTACAGTCGGATTTAGCGGATTTTACGAATTGGTGTACTTGTCAAAATTTATTATTGAATACTAAGAAGTGTAAAACAATGCGATTTTCCCGTAGAAGGAATGTTTTGAACTTTGACTACGAATTTTTTCTCAAAGACCATAGAATTCAGAATGTAAACACTTTCAAAGATTTGGGTATCACATTCGCTTCTAATTTATCCTTCCAAATTCATATACAGGGCATTGTTTCTAAGGCGTTTTCCAGGTTAGGGTTTGTTAAAAGATTCTCCAAAGACTTCTGGGATCCTTATGCGATTAGAATCTTGTATATTACGTTGGTGCGCTCGCAATTAGATTATGGCGTAGTTATTTGGGACCCATTATATCAGGATTCTTCTGATCTTATAGAAAGGGTTCAAAGACAGTTCTTAAAATATGCCTTGCTTAGATTATCTAGGGACAATAATCTTCCCAGCTATATTCTTTCTCCTTATAGGGGACGATGTAAACTATTAAAATTGGAACCTCTCTCTATTCGTAGAACTGCGACGTGTGCCACTTTTGTCCGTGATCTCCTCGTTTGTAGAACTGATTGTAATGAGATTCTCGATTTATTTTCTATTTACGTTCCAACACGCGTGTTACGATCGAGTGGGGAGTTTGTTCTTAAATTACCAATACGGAGGAGTAATTTAGCCATGAATGAACCTGTTTATAATGTCTCGGTTGCTTTTAATAAAGTACGGTCGATAAATTTCCAAATTTTCTCAATTTTCATAAAAACAAAAGTTTTAAAATTTATTACTTTCTTTTTATTGTGAATCTTTATTATTTAAAATAATTATAAAACTACCAGTTTCGAGCGTAAATAATTTTTTAATTATTTTTCTTTTAAACGAATTTTCAGTTTTAAATACTGCTGTTTTAATTTTTCCGTTTTTATGATTTCTTCCATCATTTGCAGGATGTAGATGGTATGTTTATTCCGTTGTTGCCTGATGTTGATGGTGCATTTGTCAGACCTATATTAGAGCTTTCGGTTTAAATACGATCGCCGTTATTAGATATCTAACCAGGTTCTGATTCCCCGGTATCCACAGTATTAATATTATGTACCAATGAACTATTTGGTGGGTCACGTTTGACTATTTGGTGGGTCACAAGTTTCACGTTACTGTCATTGTGTAATATTGACAAAAGTCTTGAATGCTATGATCCATAGTAATTTTCGATGTTTGCTTTTGGCTAACAAAATCAGAGTTCTGCTTTATAGACTTCTTTACTTTCGACTGAAAAGTTTCGGCTACCTTTTACGGTATCAAATATTTGACTTTACATTTTAAGTTTGAATCATACTCATACATAACATTATGTTTAGATGAATAATTTTTGTAGTCTCATGTTGTCGCCTTATAAAAACATCACTTGTTACACTTACGACATTTATCCTTAAGCAAACTAACCGGAAAAAAATTGTCGCAAATCTGTTAGATGATAAATAAACTAAATTGCGAATTAAAAGCATTCGATTACGACACATGTTACAAAAACATTAATAAATTGTTTAACGATCTAATTCTGTGTATTTTATCATATACATTACAATAATGTTTTGACGAACTTATGAAAAATACAGCAAATAAAAAATGTGGAATTTTTTTATGAGTTACTCTAGCATATTTTAGAAATTGGTGTTTTATTCCGATTGCATAATAATACCATCATCATTTATACAAATTCTTATATTATATACTTCTGTTGCATGCGGTTAATGCAATGAATTGCATTTCGAAATTGCTATAAGCAATTTTAATTTTTCAATACATATGGTTGGTACAAGGCCAAATTTTCCAATATTTGTAACTTTTGATGGGTGGCTATAGGTGTAATTGTTTTGGAGGTTGTTTAAACTGATAATGCTATAGGATAATACCGAGAGAAAACTCGAGAGAATTCTCGTATTTTTTGTTAACCCTCGGTCACTAACGTCTGGGTCAAATTGACCCATTGCGATGAAAATTTATAAAAAAACACAGAAAACGAATTGTAATTAACTTCATGTTACTTGGTATCTAACCTCAATCTTTACTTGCCATGTCGACATAGTTTTTAATGTGGTTTTGATTTCCAAAGGAAGTGGGTAGTTATTTTAGAAAGTGTCTGGATCATTTTCACCCACGTTAGTAACAGTGTTAAAATATTCAAGATGAATTAGGATCATTTTGACCCACGTTAGTAAATAATTAATAAGTATTTATTTAGATAATTGTAGATTTTAAAATTTTAAATTTATGATTATGAACGTCAGCAAAATCGGCTACGCGCTACCTTAGCCGAGTTAGACAGTGAAGAGGAGGACCCTGTCGATGGGTCAGATGTAAGTGAAACGGAAGACTTAGAATTGTTTATTAGCAATCATGATTCTGAAATAGAACAAGAACTTGATTCAAATATCGTCGAATGTTATGAGTCAGGTGGTGATTTAATGGGTAAAGATGACTCAATATGGAGGGAATCCGCATTAAAATCTACACGAGCAGTTACCGAAAACATTTTCCGTTCGTCATAAAATCTTATAGAGTTTTTAAAGTCTGTTAAAACACCCCTAGAAAGTTTCCAATTATTCTTTACTTTAATCGATGAAATAGTGGAACATAAAAATGTATTTATAATAAAACAACAACTAAAATATAAGGACGTGAAGTATGCTTCAACCACCGACTAAGTTAATGCTTTATTTGGGTTTTTATTTCTGACGGGGTTGCATAAATCATCGCCTGTGCTTGTACGAGATTTGTGGGCCGACGCTTCCAATTTCTCATGCGGTGCATTCGATTTGATAACATCGAAACTCACATGGGATTCCGTTTGGTTGATAAACTCGCCTCAATTCGTGAAATCTTCGAAAGATTCAACGAAAATTGCCAACAAAATTATAATATTGGTTGTTTTATTGCAGTAGACGAGAAATTAGAAAGATTTCGTGGAAGATACTCATTTAGGCAATATATACCCAGTAAGCCAGCGAGATATGGAATACAAATTTTCTCCGTGGTTGATTCCGTGTCATTTAATACATCTAAGCTGGAGGTTTACTGTGGACAGCAACCGCCAGGACGAGACAATTTAAGTAATAAACCTGACCAAATCGTACTACGTTTAACCAGACATTTGTAAAATTATGGACGTAATGTCACAGTAGATAATTGGTTTACGAGTTACCCTTTGGCACTAGAGTTACTTGAAGAAAAAACGACTATAGTTGGCACAATGAAAAAAATAAACGAGTATTGCCACCTTTGTTTACCATTACAAAAAACCGTGCAATTAAATCTATAATTTTTGGTTACCCATTTTGGTTACTATCTATGATGCATAGAACAGGTGAAATATTACAGGGGCCGAAATCTTTACCTGCAATAATCGAGTTTTATAACAGCACGAAGGGCGGCGTCGATACTACCGATCAGCTTTGCGGTACAAACAATGACGCACTAATTGCAAACAGATGGTGAATGGTAGTTTTCTTCAGCCTATTAAATTTTGAAGGTATAAATAGCCGAATAAGCCGATTTTATTACCTACCGAAAATCCTCCATTACAATTCAAAAAACGCAAATTATTCTTGAAAAATTTGGCTTTAGCTCTTATGCAAGCACATATAGATAGGCGGAGTAAAACTCAGCAATTAAATACAAATCTTAAATTTAGTTGTAACAAATTTGCGCAAAATTCGTCGTTCGAGCCTCCGCCCAAAAAAAACAAATTGGATAAGCGCGGTAGATGCCAACTCTGTCAACCGACTCAAGACCGTAAAACCAACACAACTGGCTCCAAATGCAATAAACTTATCTGTGGAAGCCATTTAATTCGTATATGCACTGTTGTGAAAATCTAAACATTACCGCAGAAGTTTAGATTTAACCGTTTTCGAAAGGTATTTATTGGAAAAAATACTTTATACACAAAAAAATTATTCAGTAATATTTTTTCGCTCAGAATTCCAGCTTTTCAACGATTCCAACTTTTTAAAGTTCTGACTGATAGGACGCAATGGAGAGCTTTAAACTTTTCTTTATAAATTTTTTTATGAAATCTTTTACATTTTGTCATAAATATTTTTATTTTCTAAAGACTGAAATAAAAAACTAAATATAATTTATTTTTTATGTATGTATAATACCCAGCGTTTAATTTGGAAAAACAATTTTGGTGGAATATATTAACAGTGGCGGAACATTGGGCTTTTTAAATATGTGTCAATTTGACCCATTGTTAGTAACGTTGTAAGTTAAATTTACGTTGGTAATGGAGGGTATAATTAAGTAACATACGCATAGAAAAGTTTACACAGATTGAGTTATAATTAGTCTGAAATAGGAACAAAACATTATTTATTAGACGGTGAGAAATAAAAGGGGCATGTACACATTTTAGTTCTTATAATGATATTTCGCAATGAATCAGGGTAGCCTTAGCCTAACTAGCTCATTATGTAAAATCACCACATCCGTTAAATTAGAATTTTTATCTGTTCGCTGTCCAGCATGGAACCAGTAAAATAAACCTGCTAAAATAAATCACAAGTTTTCCGTTTTCCCCTTCATTTTAATAGCGAGCAATATATCAAATCTAGAGCAGCACGGTTTTTACAGTACACCTTCAAATAGGATTTTAATTGCTTTCCGCGCACGATTATATTAAACTGTCAACACACACACACACATTGAATTATGATATGGCTTCGTGCCAATGAGTTCTTTACTGTCATAAATTAAATAACTTTTTGTTTATAATAAGTCACGTATTTTCGGAACTGTTAATAAACAATTATTTAGAAAACTGATTATCAATATGCCAAGGATATAAATTAGATAAATAATTATTATTTAAAAACAATTATCATTAATAAATCAATATTAATTTATTATTTAATTTAAAAAAAAAAATTGCGCAAGGTTATCTTTGTTTTTATTTTGTATCATCCTTCTCTCAAACTTATTTTTTTATTTATTTATAAACGTTGGGTTGTCTCGAATAATATTTCTTGGAAACAACAATCTTTAAAACTAAAATAAATTTATAAAAAAACTACATAATTTGACGTAACATATATACTTGGTTGTAAGTCTATATTTGTATGTCTGCTGGCTGAAATTTTTCTCAGTTTTAATACCTTATATAAGAAGAAATTAAGAAGACATAACGGAATGATGAAAATTTTTATAGTTTCCAAGAAAAAGTCGACCTTGACTAAAGTAGTCCATTTCAAACATCTAATGTAAGTGAATAAACTATAATTTAGCAGGTAGCAATGTATAGGAAGGTACTAAAATATTCTACAGCTATGGGTGGAATCTAACAATTTTAGTTTAATTCTGTAATTTTTAATTTTTGAAACTAATTTCCTAAATTGGTTATATCTTAAAGTGGCTTTTAAATGAGTTTTAGGTTGGATGGATTGATTCCCAGCCGTTCTAAAACGATATTTTCGATATTTCTTGTTACCCTAAATTTAAAGCTGAAAGTTGTGACCACAAATCACCAAATAAAAAGGCTTCACAATTCTCAGTCAAGTGGTATTTCAGCCAATGAATTTATCTATTTTTTATGCAAATTTTTGAATCTTTAGCCTTTAAGAACTAACTATTTCCAATCCAATAGTTGAATGACTGTAACTTCCTAAGACAGCTTACGTTAATGGAATTAGGTTTAATCAAAAATATTAACAAGAATATCAGAAAGTACGTATATAGAGATGTAGCCCGTAAAAGGTTGCTCCAATAAATTCTTCGTCAAGAAAATTACAAGTTAGTTGTCATACAGCTAAACAAATCTGATTCCCATTAATGTATGTTTTTTCAGATAAATAAAACCTTTTAAAAAATAAAAATTTGTTAGTTAGTCTTTGAATTTAGTACTGAGATTCATAAAGGATAAACTTTATAATAAATAAAAATATCACCGTTTTAACCGCCGAAATATGTAGCAACCCATGTTCACAGACAGAAACACAAGGAGAGAAGAAAATTTCGTGAATCTTTTAAAGAGTAGGATTAAAGGCCATAAGGTTGATGACACTACAAGATGGGCGACACTGGTTTTCTATTTATATTTATAAGTATCAGAAGGTTTCGCTGATCACGATACATTAATTTTTATCGATAAATGCGCCTTTAACCTTTATTTACGCCGAAGACACGCTCGTTTGAAGAAAAATACACCTGCTCGAATTATCGTTCCGACAATAAGAGAGGTCGAAATGTTTCCTTGGTAGCAGCGTTAACGGATCGGGGCAATATCCATTAAGAAATAATTTGAAACTCTACCTGCAATTCAAGCAAATTTTGCGAATTCATTGAATAGCTCATTGCCAAACTCAAGTGTCATGTTAAGGATTTAATATAAACTTCAGGGGGGCAGTGTGAATTCAGTGGCTTCTTCAGACTCTTCGAACTTTACAATGGATATGATGTTTACGCTTCCTGCTGCAGTGGCCGACGAAATATTGGCGAAAATTTCTAGAGTTAATCTTCTATAAGTTTTAATAATATTGTTAATACCAAATAAACATGAATTTTATTGAATTTTAAATTATTGAAAACAACTACAGTAAATATTCGAAAAAACGCAACTTTGATGAATCTATTTTTTTATAAAAGTTGCCTTTTCCAAAATAAAAGTTCCGTTTTTCAAATTATGGTTGTTAATTTTATATTAACACATTTCGATAGTTATAGGGATTCACAATACTTACAATTTGTAATTAATACGTTAATACAGGTAACCCTCGATTAACGCGGTATATTGGTTCTTCAAAACTAGCGCGTAAAACGAAACCGCTTTATTCGAGACATGAATCTGATTTGAAACCACAACGCCAGGCCACAACTTCTTCCAACAGCCATTTAGAGTTGATGGTTTCAATTCTTTAATAGAATGCGCAATGAATGAAATGCATTTCATCATCGTGTAACTCTTCTATACATCGCTAACAGTCAGTTCGGAATTGGCATCTAATTTGTCTAGAATGAATTCGAATGTTTTGCGTATGAAATTTGCTATATTAATATTACTTTAATTGCTTTATTTGTATTAAGATAAAACATTATAGATAACAAAACCCAATAACTAATATAAAAGAAAATAACAATGTATAATTAAAAAGTAAATATATATAAATTATTGTTAAATAATTTGATTTAAAAATATTATTGTAAAGAATTTTTCCTTTCCTTTCCCCCCTTTTCTCTTATTCCTCGTAAAAAAATAATTTCATTTAAATCCAAGTTTGTTTCAGCATAATCCACCCACCCCTATATTGAAAGCCTTTATTACTTCCTCGATGTCATGAGAACTTTCTTCAATTGAATCCGAAATTTGACCATTTACTTCTGAAATATTATCATCATTCACATCAACCATTATTCCAATAGTTTCATTGGATCCATCAGCCCAGCCCAAAATTTCATCATCAGTCAAATTTTCTTGCGGTAAAAGTCGACGATAAAGTTGTGCAAGTGGTATATTATCTTCCTCTTCATAAAGTTCTAGGCTCTCATCATAAATTTCATTGTTGGAAGCAAATAATTTTTTAAATCCTTGTACAATAACAGAAGGTGTTACTTCATCGCAAGCAGTTGCTATCATAAATACAACGTCTTTTAAAGTAACTTGTTTAAGTTTATCACTTGTAGAATCACCAGACATTGCTAATAAATTACACATTAATTTTTTTCTATATGCCAGTTTCATAGACTTAATGATATTTTGGTCCAATGGCTGAAGTATAGAAGTAGTGTTACTTGGCAAAAACATAACAGAAATAGTACCAACAGCTGTTATAAGTGCTTGTTCCGACAAATGACATGTTGCGTTATCTAGTAGTAGCACTGCCTTTATAGGCAGTTTTTTCGACTCTAAATAACGAGTTACCTTAGGTACAAAACTATTAAAAACCCATTCTTTAAATAAAATTCTAATTTGCCAGGCATTTTTAGATGACCGATAATGTATTTTTGGTAACACAATATTTTTAAAGGCCCTAGGATTTTTTGCTTTACCAATGATCATTAATGGTAATCTATGCTCGCCATTAGCATTAACACAAGGCATAACGGTAATTTTTTCCTTAGTGTTTTTTCATCCTGGAGCATTTCTTTCATGTTGTGCCACTAATGTTTTGCTGTTTAAATTCTTGAAAACTAAACCGGTTTCATCAGCGTTATAAGTCTGCTCTGGAAGCAAATTTTCTATTCTTATTTTTTCAACAAATTCGTTAATGAATAAAGGTATTTGTGACTCAGCATCAGATAGTTGTTCTCCACAGATTTTTAAAGTTCTAATGGAATATCGTTTTCAAAAGTTTTGAACCCAACCTATACTAGCTTTTTTCTAGGCATAAATTTGAGTGTATATTCATAGCCTTGATTTGTAGCGCTTCGTTGTTTAAAACATTGTGTTTAATTCTTTCATTGAGAAACCATGTATACATCTCTCGTTCAACCTCTGGAAAAACAGCTTTTGAAATTCTCTTAACTTTCTTTGGATTCATTTTTGGTGTTTTCTGCAAAATCTTCAATTTTTTGCTTATTTTGTATTATTCTACAGATAGAGCTTTTATTGATACTACAGATCTTGCACAAATCCTTGATTTTCTCTCCCTTTGCTATTTTCTCAAGAATAGAGCATTTTTCACGAAGAGTTAAGTTTGGTTTTCGTTTGCTCATTATAAAAGGGTGACGTAAAAATGTTGATACGCGATACAATTTTGCAATTCAGCACAGAAAACACAACAATATTATAATAGTTGTCTTTTGCAAATAAATTTTAATAAATGAATCTAAAAAGAGTTGCGTTCACAAAGGCTGCTTTATACGAAAAGTTGCATTTTTTTATATTATCCTTCATAAATTTCAGTATTAAATTGAGAGGCTATCAAATTAATATAAAAGGTGTCATTCTATTTGTAATCAGCTTCAGTCCAATTAGAAAAATTTTCATTTCAATTGAAAAAAAAATTCATTCCAATTGAGAAAAGTTTAGTTCCATAATTGAAAAAAATTTCGTTCAATTTGGAAATGGTTTCATTTAATCTGGAAACCTATATACAAGCTAAGATTAAATATTTACGACAAATATCTCAATTTTAGTATTGAAAAAATTAAACTATTTTTTTATATTACTTAATAAAATTTCGTTGCTAAAAAACTAAGTTGTTGTAATCCTGGATGCTCCACATTTTATTAAACCATACACAAGTAACTCAGATTTGCTTAATTTTCTGACATTTGACGAATTTTCTTAAAAAAAGTAAGGCTATTTCTAATGAAGGAACCTTGCTTCGGTTTAAGGCAGAAATATAAAGAGGTCGAGCCTCATAATATTTCTTTCGAAACAGTAGTTTAGTTTTTGAGGATCCGTTGTTTAAGAATCAGTCGTCGTAACTTAAATGTGCATTTCGTTGAAAATTAAAGTTCAATACTTAAATTAAACTAGGAGGCTCAGTCCCCTTTCCGACGCCGAGTTCACCAACTCCTCACGATAGCTGTTCACTATCGCTCAACTCGAACACCAGGAACTAATTTATAATAGTTGTACTGTTGGTTTTGTTTCGTTTACGTAAAACAGGGCTACTCCGTATTCCGACAACAGCTTAATAGTTTAAACATCTATAACAGATTTGAATATTTCGTTTGAACAAAACACGTTTGGCACATTTTTTTATTGAAGATTATACACGAACGCAAACATTTACATAAAAACATAATTTTTTTATTATGAAGACACTAATTTTTTTTTTTTGCTTAATTGCTATATGTCACTGATTGCGCGCGGTAATTAAATTAGAGAATTACACAAACGAATTAACATTAAATTTTCCCAAGCAGATAGAAGAAAAAAGTCTCTCATTGACTGTCTAATTAAATTAAAATGTTGTTGCAATATAATCACTATTGTCTAAATAAATAAACAATTTTTTTTTTAATTAATAATTAATTAAAAGATGTTTATGCCATTAAAAATTAAAATGATTAAAATACATTAAATAATTTTGTAACCGAATCTTTATATATTGCATAATTATTTTGTTGGTCACGTAAGTCCTTTTGGTTTATCCCCTCACATAGTAATTCGTGTTAACAAGAGGTATATGCACCTTGAAACTACTCATTTTAAGAAGTAAATGTTGACTGTACGGTTTAAATTTCTTCGAATTTTGGCTTTCACAAAATATACTTATGATTCCCAGAATTTACCGAAATAGCATACAAAGAAGGGGTAATATACATAAATTTAATGCGATAAAAGTAATAAACGTTTTCTTCTTTCAATAAGTCTTAACCAAGTGTTATTCACCTTGAAAAAAATATTCAAAAATGTTGTAGTTTTAAATTGGTTTAGTCTTTGACAAAATGATGAAAGTGGCTTTTCGTCCTACTACAAAATTATCAGCTTACTCCTCCATTCCGATGGCAGTTAGGAAAGTCCTGATTTTGGACATGGGTAAATAATAATGGCTTAATATTAGAACGGAACATTTGTTTTCTAAAACATCTTCGGCCGGATGCTACATTGAGAGAAAAGGTTGATTGGCTTTGATTTGAGCCAAAAATAAAGTTGTTGTGAAGAAAAGTTTGCCAGCCACGTCGAATACGGATAAATCTTTCGATAATAATAACTTGGTGTCGGTCGACGATATTGTGGATGTATTAGATGCAGGTACATTTGTGAAAAACAGTGAAATGGTCGGATTGGCATATAAGGATATGAAGGGCGCACTTTCTGAATTTGACGGCGAATCAAGTTACAAGGTCGAAACATGGCTCGAAGAAATAGAAAATATGGCAAACGAATTAAAATGATGTCCGTTACAAAAACTAATGTACGCAAAAAATGCATTAACCGATTATGCTAAAATGTGTTTACGAATACAAACCGATTTAAATTCTTTCGATCATTTCATACAATTTTTAATTTCGGAATTCGCAGTACAACTCACCATCACTGACGTTCACATCAAGCTTGCTTCACGCAGAGAGAAAGAATCAGAATCGCTAATAGAGTATTTCCTAGAAATGCGTGAATTAGGAGCGACCGGCCACGTTGACGATTTAGCAGTAATTAAATATGCGATCAATGGAATAGATGATCAGGAGGTATATAAATGTTTGCTGTATGGTGCAACTTCGGTCGAGGAATTCAAAACCAAAATGATCCTGTATGAAGAATTTAAGGCGAAGGTAACAACCGCTTCGGGTGAAAAGGCTAAAGCAGGTGGCACTGGGTAAAGGCAGCAGAATATGAGATGCTACAATTGCCGTAAAATGGGACACGAAGCAGCCAGGTGTCGAAAAAAAGAGGATGGTCCCATGTCAAATAAATGTCCAAAACCGAAGCGCCGAAGTACCAAATAAAGGAAACAAAAATAGTGCAAAATAATAACACAAAGGTAAATCAAAAATTAATTTTAGTAAATAGTCACAAAATGTTGGCCACAGTAGATACGGGTAGCGATCTGACGTTGGTATGAGAAGATCAACTGAGCGAACTAGAAGTGGTAAAGCTAGACAAAGTAGAGACTACCCTTCTAGGAGTAGGTGACACCAAAATTAAGACGGTCAGACGATTCGGAGCGACTCTGGAAATGGATGATATCAAAGTTGAAGCGACGATATATGTTGTTCCAGAATTATCACTCAATTTAAAGTTTATATTGGGAAACGATGTTTTAAGAGGGACGAAGATTATCATGCAAAAAGAGAATGTCACAATTGAGCAAATAACAGATGCTGATTTTTTATCGTGTTTGAGCATAGAAAATTAAGTAAAATAGACCTCAATATCGGAAGCTCCAGTGGTTAGAAAATGGGATTATAGTGCCCAGTTCATCAGAATACGCGAGTCCAGTCATTCTAGTCAATAAAAAGATAACACCAACCATTAATAGAAGACCAAATCGACCGGTTACACAACGCGGTGGTGTTTACTACGCTCGACTTGGAAAATGAATTTTTTTACGTTCCAGTCGAAAAGGACAGTCAAAAATACACGGCCTTTGTTATACCAACCGGTCAATACGAATTCAATAGAGCACCATTCGGATTGTGCACGTCGCCAGCAGTGTTTCAACGATTTATTCACTTCTTGTTTAAGGAATTGGTCGCAGAAAGATGCATCTTGATCTACATGGACGATATTATAATCCCATCACGGCCAGAAGAAGAGGGCATATAGAAGCTTAAGATGGTATTGCAAGTTGCAGGAGAATATGGACTAAAGCTTCAGTGGGAAAAATGTCAAATTTCTTTGTCGTCACATTAAGTACTTAGGGCATGTTATCACTGAAGGGACAGTGGGACCATCGGAGAGTAAGACCGTAGCAGTATCGAAATTCCCGGTTGGTTCCGAAAACAATCAGGCAAGTGCAGAGTTTTTTGGGACTGACGGGATATTTTCGCAAATTCATTAAGGACTATTCAATCGTGGCGAAACCGATAACAGACCTTCTGAATAAAAACATGAAATTCGCGTTCGCTTAGAAACAGAAAAAGATAAACCTATTTTAATTATTTTTAGCCCAGACAAAGAGACCGAGCTCCACACTGATGCATCCAAAATCGGATTTGGGGCGATCTTGATGCAAACGAGTCAATTAGACAACCAGTTTCATCCGGTCTACTTTTACAGCAAAAAGAATACACCTGCCCAAGAAAATTACTGTAGTTACGAACTAGAGGTGCTTGTAATTGTGGGAGCTTTAAAAAAACTGAGGGTCTGTCTGTTGGGCATTGAGTTCAAAATCGTGACTTCAAAATGACAATGGACAAAAAAGAAATTGTTCCGAGGGTTACGATTGAGCTTCAAAAATTCGGCACGTTGACGCGCTGAGCAGGAACCCTGTTATCATGATCTTATGGAACGAGTTCTTAGAAAGAATACGAGCCGGTCAACAAAAAGATGATCATTTGAAGGTGATCATTAAACTACTCGATTACGGTCCATACGAGAAGTTTTTCCTGGAAAGAGGCATTTTGTTGAAAGAAGACGACGAAGGCCGAAAATTATTGGTTGTCCCGAAAAGGATACAGCAAGAAATTGTTAAAAACTTTCACGAAGAGGGCTACTTCGGAGTCAAAAAGATGGTGAAAGTGATTCAACGGGAATATTTTGTACCTAAATTGGGCGATTTATGTCAGAACTATCGAAGAAACTACATCCCGTGAATTCTGGCTGAAAGGAAGTCCAGCAAAAAGGAAGGAGTCCTCCATCCAATCCCGAAAGATGGGTATCCTTTAATGATTTATCATATCGACCATCTCGGTCTGTTGTGTAATTCGCCTAAACAGTACAAATCTATTTTTATAGTTGTAGACCTTTTTTCCAAGTTCGTGTGGCTGTACCCCGTGAAGACGTTGACATCTGGTGAGACAATTAGTAAGTTGGATATACAGATAGTCAATTTTGGAAACCCGAAAAGGATAATCGCTGACAGAGGAATTTACTCAATACTGTAGTGTCGATAACCAGATTCAGCTTTCACTCATCACGACGGGCATTCCCAGAGGTAACGGACAAGTTGAACGAATAAACCGAATCGTTATTCCAACTTTGACAAAATTGTCCATTGATGCTCCAGAAAATTGGTACAGACACGGATCGATTACAGAGATTCTTAAATGCGACTTGGCAAAGAAGCATTGTCACTACATCATTTGAGGTCATGTTTGGGGTAAAAATAAGAAATCCGGAAGATCGACAAATTGTATATGTTATCGAGGTAGAAATTACTAACGTTTTTTTGGTATTAAATACATTATCTTGTATTCATTTTTCGCCATTCGTAATAATTCATTCAAGTTTCTTGCATTCATAAGAACTCGAACATTCCTCTATTTTGGCTAAATGTGGAACATTTTAGAATTAAATGTTCGATGTCCTCCGCAACCAAACAGCTTTCACATAAATCATCCTCACTCAAATGATGTTTCTTTAAGCATTCTTTCCAATTACCATGATTCAATCCATCATTCGTATCATTGTAGTGTCTCCTTTGATTTCCTTAAAAAATGGTTTCCTCAAAGGAGCACTATCCCATTCAAAGTACTTCTTTCCTATTCTCCCATTTTCTCCACAGATTCTTCTGAAACATCCGAAGTACATCTCTTGCATCCATGAATTCATAATCTGTTATCTCTCAAGCATACAACCCCTTTTGGCAAGCATATCGGCTCTTTCATTACCTTCAATCTATAGGTGTGAAGGTATTCATTGTAGAATCACCTCACTCCCTCAAGATTGAAGGTACTCATACATCATTTCTACACTCACACTGCCCTGAGTACCCCCTTCATGTTTTATTAATTTTAAACCACTCATGGAATCGGAGAATAGAACTACTTTCCTCCTCCCTTCATTCATTGCCAACTCGATTCCTTCCATAATTCCAATCAATTCTGTATTCATTATACAGATGCTATCATTCAATCTTAACATTTTCTCTTTTTTCATTGCCCGAATGTAAATTCCTACACCCACTCTAACTAGCATCTGTATATACTTCCACATGTGCAAAATATTTCAGTTGCATCCTTCGAAATTCTCTCGAATTCCCGATAACCCATTCATCATCGCTCAAAGCAAGATTTTCGGGAGGAACTTTTGGAACCACTTGTCTAATTTTGGAAAATATATTCATATTTTCCGCCATTATTTTCGACCGTTGCGTTTTTTGGTAATCCGTTCCTCCTTCCAATCTTATTTTTATCTCATTCACTAATACATTATCTTTGGGCAAAATTCGCACAGTCTCTCGCACGGTGATCCATTCCCCCCTTATAATTAAGACGTGAATCACCCAATTCGGACCATAGAGTATGTATTGGGGTATAATTAATCGCCCTCAATACCACTCTAGCACGCATCTTTTGATCATATTTAATCTGCTCTAACAATTATCGGATGATTTTTCCATGTGCACCTTAAAACTCAATCGATTGTCGATCCAGATTCTCAAATACCTAGTCAATCTTGAATACTCAATTATCTCATCATAGATTCGCACATCAATTCTTTGATTCGTTTTAAATGCCATACTAGTACATTTTCTCGAATTCACCCGCAGATTTAAATCATTCAAACATTGTGTTACCTGAAGCACTTGCCGATTAGTAGAAAGTCATCTGCAAATTGCAAGATAACTTTGCCGGGAGCATTATACCTATGTATTGAGCTCGTATTCAGATTGAAGAGGGTCGGAGAAATTTTGCGCCATCCTTGTTGGCCTTCAATAGTTCAGATTCACGAGATCGGAATCCAGAACGAGGTCCGCCAACAAGTTTCCCTAAGCATCATTCCTTTCACACCCTCCAAACACGCGAATGTGCATTTATATCACGCCCCAGAATCATGTCACTTTTCCCACGCACCCACTCAAATAATTTTTTAAAATCCCTCAGGCCTTTATCCCTATCACTCACAGTTTTAATTGAAGCTGCATTAAACAAACAAAATTTTAATATATACAGATAATTTTGTCGACATGTTGGCACGCATGTTATACAAATTTTCTAATGATTTTTGGAAAATCAGATTTTCACAGATTTTATACAAATTCCCAGATTTCCCACAGGGTACTTAAACTAAGTTTTTTTTTCAACGAGAGCTATTTAAAAATCACATAAAGACGATCCATCTTAAGATTTAAGCTCTAGAGGGTGATTTTATTCCATTTTTTTTCCTACCAAAATAACAAAGTTTTCCACGACTATTTTTATCCTGTTAACTTTCGGCCGAAAACCATAATATTTTTTATTTTTGGCTAGAGTGTAAACAACGCAGTCTGCATCATTGACTTTTACTTTCAGCTGGAAACTTTTGGTTAACTTTAACAGGATAAATTTGTCAATTGAAAATTTAAGGCATTCAATGCCACTCTCTTCTTTGATTTGAAACGTGTAAAATTATCTTATGAGCAATGGCCGCAAACTATAGGATACAGCGATTTTTTTGTGTATTTTCAGAAAATTTTCGTTTTAAATCAAACTGAATCAGCTTTGACTCGCCATCAGGGACAAGATTTTTCCTTTACTTATAAAAAAAAATTTTAAAATAAAATTTTAAAAATTAAATTTTTTTTTCATCAGCTATAATATAACAAAGCTCAGTGATAAATTCTTTTTTCTATTGGCTGCGTCATGTTTAATTTTTTCGCATTTGTATATGACTCCTACCAAATAGAATTGTATAACTCATCAGTGTTTCTAAATTGTGCAAACTAATTTCTGGTATATCTCAAACCTCAGTCTTAACACCTTTCACAATCATACAAATTTTACAGCGTTAATGATATCGCTAATTGTCTGAAACAGCAACCAAGTTATACAATGGATCTGCAATGGTCAATGCTCAATAAATTTGAGCTAAACAGCACTAAAACCCAATATATATTAATATCATTTTCTATATAATCTAAATCTTCGGAAAATTGTTTTAAATCAACAAAGCTTAGTTTTATGTTCTGGTTTGCAAACTTCAATATCGGAATAATACCATACATTATCCTGGCTTTTAGATAATATTCGTCCAGATTGCTTAATTTATTAGCGGCCATACAAAATTCCAGAGGAATTAAAAAAATACTAATTTCATAGATTAGGAACTATTTATAAAATCGGCTTAATATCTCAGCTATAAAATATCACTAAAATAAATCACGTATTCCATTTGGTGCTACAGGCGGAGAAAATTATATGGGTTGGCTGTGTATGGAAAACCAGGGGGAAGCTATTTTTTTGTTTATGCTATCGACTACTTAGAAAACTGAGACTGAGAATAATTTTACTTTAATAAAGAAATTAGGTCCCAGATGATATATGGGTGAAGGCATTCTGCATTCTTTATACGAACTGCGATTAGTGGTGGTTTACAATATTTTTTGAGTTTGGCTTTTATTTTATTTAATAAATGTGATCCGAAATGATATGAGAAATTGTGTAGAGCTCAAAAATTTTGATTTTTTTAATTAGGAACTACTTAGAGAATCACCTTAATAGCTCAGATATAAAATTTCGCTAAAATCCGTTGATAAACGTATATGTTCCGTTTGGTGCTAGGAAAGTAATAAAGAACTGGATTGGTTATGAATGTAAAAAATTAATTTTCTTTTGGCAAATCTAATTTTTTTAATTTAGGGCTTGTATTTATAGACCTAAAGTAACGTAAGTAACTTAAAGTAAATAACGTTACTTACGCTTAAAGAAATTTGTATGTAAATTTGTGCGAAAGTGTATGTCGACGGGTCTGATTAGAGTTACCAATGCGGTAAGTGATAAAAGCTTAAATCATTGGCAGGATTCTAGAATATTTGTTGCATTATGATCATATTTGATGATCAATGAATTAGTTTTAACTCATTCAAATGATGAACCAAGGTAGCGGGTTTTAAATTTTATAGAAGGAATTTCACCAAACATAGCAAATTTTTTAATCGAATTCTGTATATTTCGAGACTTAATAACTTCTCGTGGTTTGTCTAAGTCGAAATATTCTGTTTTTTGCAAAACACTTAAGCTCTAAAGTTCGAAGCTGACCCTCAGAAGCAATACCCGGAAATTTCACGCTCATTATTTATACTTTCAGTTTGTACTTTCAGTTTTAAGTGCTCAAGTTTTTTGTTTCATATTTTCATTGTTTTTAAGCCGATTCAATGATGCATAGATTTCACTACACATATAGTATTTAGGGCAATATCCTGGAAGCGCAATATGAATCATAATGTATTAAAATATTGTAAATTGCAAACATAAAAATCCCGTTTTGTACAATAAATCACATTTTTGACAATGATTCAGACAAGGTAGTTGTTGTTAAAATCAAAGTATATTTCCATATGATCATCATACAGTAGCCAAACTTTAAAAATTACGGTATTACGAACTATGCTAATTAATTTCGATTATAATGTTTCATTAGCATTTAAAATTAACACTTTTTGAAATGCTGGTTGAACATATCGTGGCACAATAAACTTTTTGATTACAAAAAAAAATAAAAAATTATTCGCCTAGTAAACTGGTTAGCGAACAGACTCCAACTCTTCTTAGTGACTTAAACTCAAAGCACGGAATAAATCATTAATTCCTCACAATTTAAATTATATCAATCAAATACAGTCAATAAATTATATATTGTTGAAACATTTATTTGTACATATCGATATTATGAATGTCGTATTTTATAAACTTTTACGATCGAAGATCAAGTAAATGAAATGAACAATTTAATTTATTAGACAAATATTTCCCCTTCACATATGTATATACGTAGGTATATATTACGATTATGTACATATTTAATGAATATCAATAGAGGTAGCAATCTACACAATTGATTCATTGTTTTGAGTTCTACCGCCATCATCAAGTCTATTTATTTGATTTGTTCTATTTGCTGTTGATTTAAAACTTTGCTATTTGCTTGTCTTCAGTTCGAATTCAATCCTTACTTGTTCTGCTACATTTTGGAAAATCTGTATGATTTTAGGAAAATCAGGATCAGATTTTGGAAAAAATTGAATCGCCACACAGTATTGCATAAGAATTACATAATAAATTGTCAATTTTATTGTACAGAATTACGTGAAGATTTTTGTAAAATATTCGTATGTAACTTTTTACGTTTTTTTTTACTCCACATCCCCTCCCATCATAAATACCAATAATAAGTTAAAATAATAATTTTGGGTCAATTCGTAATTTTTGTTGCATTGTCGTTCTCTGTGAATTTTTATATGATTAGTTGTATACTTATTACAAATAAGCAACAGTCTAATTTCGTGCAGCAGAAAGTTTAGCATGAACTTTTGATAATAATTAGTTGGTTAAGTAATTAAAATCTACGTCCAATCATAACAATAATAACAAAAAGTACAATAGGATCGGTTTCACGTCATTCAGCGTAAACATTTTGCTGAACCATACACAGAATCATGCACTTACGCTGTTTATCTCAGGTGGAGTTTTTTGGCTAAATTTTCGGTTTTTCTAAATGATTGGTTGGTTCATACCAGTCATTCATAGATGGCAATATGTTCAATAAGTAATAATTTGCCTGAATTTTTATTTTCCTAAATTGTGACTATTTGAACATAAGGACATTTCAATATTACCAAATATGTAATGCGATGTTTTTATATTCTGATTCTAAATTTTGGAGTTTTTCGGTATTCCTTGCCTATTAAATGTAAATGTAAACTAATTATATAAATTGAAGTACTATTGGCGACCGGGATGGAAAATATCTGATCTATGGTCGTAAAGACCATAGTAAATACGAATAGGAGGAAGTAGCAGGGTTTCTTGCTTAAAATTGTACAGAGTGTTGATCGCAGGTGCGTTATCATGTTAGGGTGTTACAGGTGGCCGCTGCTTGAACATTACGAAAGTTACCTGAATTTCGACATTCGAAACAACAGTCATTCGTATGATACTTGGCCCTAAACACGATCATAATTTAAAACTAATTAAAACTTTATTGAAAAAACTAAAAAAAAAACGAATCTGGGTGACACCATGCGTTTCAAGAAGAGATTATAAAGGGAATATCAAACCCATATTGAACGCTATTCAAATTATATAACTTGGAACCTCTTTTTTCGTTTATTTTAATTGGTCTGCCTCTTCATTAAATAATAAGTCGTTGCTCCCTTACTCTAAAATTAAGATTTTTGTCATCTTCATGCTTTAGTCGTAATTATCATTTTCTGCCATTTTTTTGAGCTGTCATAGTACACTATGGTAGAAATATATTGATCCATTTATACACGTAGAAATGAGATAATGTAATATATGCCTTAGCGAAATAAAAATCAACACTTGTGCTTTAAATTTAAATTTGAACGCATAATCCAAGCACTCCATCTATTGAATACTAGACAACTTCATTGTAATTTTTTGTGTTAAGGAAAACAAATTGAACATCAAAATATTGTTACGCTTTTGCCTTGTCAATTAAGGTTCGTATCACTGGATTGTGAATAATACAAACTCAATTCAATTTGTCACCAACGAATTTATTTATTTAGCACAAGAATTATTCCAACATAATTTTTTTTAACAATAATTAACAAAATCACTTTATTTCATTTTTCTACACAATTTACTGTACACTTATAATTTTTATTTCCACTAAAACACTTTTTAATTCCTTATTTTTTTAATCTTCACATTATCGCTTACCAAATACTAATAAACTAATTCGACTTCATTCGCCTTTTTATATACACAAACCAAACTTCTCGAAAGTTCATGACTTTTCCAGTTAAAATAGTGTAGAAACATTTAGAACTGTTTTATCATGGAAAATTCCATTTTAGTACAGTAAAACATTGAGCTATTAGTTTAACTTATTCTATCACACAATAGGTGTCACCGGCACAATATTATTTTTATCTTTTGTAAGAAGTGGTACAGATATAATTTTTTATTTTAGTTATTACAGACATATTTTATAATAAAAATTTAATGTTTTCATTTAATCCCATTTTAAGCTAAGCCAGTAATTTTTTTTTTTTTTGTGAAAATTGAGCCCAAAATAAAAATATAAAGAGAAGGTAAATTCATAATCCTATTTTCAAACAGTTTACGATAGTTTCATATAAGCTGCTGTTGGTTTTCCTTAACAATCAAAAAAATCTCGCTTATTTTGGCTGTCAAATTATCGATCTTTTGTAAAGTAATCTCGCAAGGAGGCTTCTTGTTACCAGCCTGGTGGTAAATAGCGTAATGTAGTTTTGAAATGAAAAATTCAAAATTTAGCCAACAAATTCGGCCTGAGGTACACAGAATTAAGTTCGAATTCATCATTTCATCAAAATATATTTATACAGTGAAATATTTTTCCTTGCTCCATGCTAATTTGGAGACTCTATAATAATTATCAACATATTCTGTTCCCAAATTTTACTGTTTTGGATACCACAAACATAAATAGGTGAGTGCCCTATTCCATTATTATAATAAGGCACATTTTTGACATTTTCTGAACTGGGCATCACCGATTTATTTCGGTCTATAAAGACCAAAGTATTGAAATCCTGTCAAAAATGATCAAAAATGTAGTTGGTCCAAAACCACCTTTCTCGACGTTTTGAGAGTTCCTGAGTCTAAAAAAGTAAAATAAAAATTGTCCGTCCGTCTGTCTGGATGTCTGAATGTCCGGATGTATGGATGTCTGTAACCATGGTATCTCGAGAACGGCTTTTTCGATTTAGAATTTTTTTTGCCAATCTGGTTCTATGGTCAAGGCCGAGATTTGAAAAGCTTTTTGAACCTGTGCGTCAAGAGAGTTGGGTACCTGCCATACGAATTGACCCAAAATACCTGGTTATCGAAATATTTACCAATTTTTTATATGTGCTGGTTTGAATATTGAGTTATGTATTGAGTTTGGGGTTGAGTTGAAGGTTAAGTTAGGGATAAATTTACGGGTTGACATCAAGTTGAGTTGGAGTTGAGTTGGGGTTGGGTTAAGATATAGTGAGTAGTTGACCAATTTTTTATATCTTCTGGTTTGAGGATTGAGTTGAAAGAGAGTTTGCAGTTGCGTTTAGGGTTAAGTTGGGGGTCATTTGCGGGTTGAATTAGGGTTGAGATGGTTTTGGACCAGTGTTTAGTGAGCAGTTGAGCAATCTATAAAATAAAGTGAGTGTTTGTATGTATATACAGCATTATTATTATTATTTATTATTTACTGGAGGGCCATGTGGGCGATAAGCCACCTCGCACCGCGACCTAAAAGATCTATTGTGCTGGACCCTACTTAATTATCCGTCCAGTCAATATTCAGGCTCTTAATGAATCTGACAATACTACTGGCCGGTACAAGATACATACTATCCGGGCTCATTGTTCTCCCTCCTAGATGTTGCAGTCTTTGCTGGAAAATGGCTGGGCAATGGCACAGAACATGTTCCGCTGATTCCGCTTCCAGACCGCAGAAGCGGCATCCATCTGTCGTACTTAGGCCCATCTTCTTAAGGTGATACCTTAAGGGGACATGACCTGTGAGGAAGCCAGTAAGCAGCCTCAACTCAGGTTACTGTATATACAGCATACATACAAACGATTTGATCCAAACCTTTCACAAATATTGTTTAAGACTTAAGAAAAGTCACTGTTAATATCTCACATCTCAAATTAAACCTTTAACAAATTAAATGAATGGTCAATTAGGATGGAACTTATCTATTTCTTAACTGATTTTAGTGAAATTTGACTTCCGTGAAGGAAATGGGATTCTAAAATGATTTTTGCATAGAGTTCAGGAATATGGCCAATTAGAATGGAAGTTGCTTAATTCTCAACCGATTATGACGGAATTTAACATGTGCGTTGGAAATGAGATTCTAAAATGAGTTTAGGATGAAGTTGTGGAATGTGGCCAAGAAAGATAGAACTTACCAAGTTCTCAATCGACTAATTCTGGAATATGTCCAATTAGGATAGAACTTATCTATTTCTTAACGGATCTTAGAAAAATTTTACACGTGCGATGGAATTGGAATTCTAAAATGGTTTTTAGACAATGTTCTGGAATATGGCCCAGTAGGTTGGAACTTTGCTATTCCTTAATCGATTATAATGAAATTCGAGATTTGAAATGATGATTTAAAATAATGTGTCTAATTCTAAAACTCTACAATATCGTTAGTAGTTTCAATACTGCAGCGCGTGTCCGCCGTACACTATATTTTTCTAAACTTACCTGCTCTAACAGTAAATACTCAGAAAACATAACCCAAAGTTTAAAACGAAGGATTGGCAAAAAAGTTTCTAACCGAAACTTTATTACGGAGAAAATATAGATTGTTTCGCAATTTACGCTGTTTCAAAGGAACCTCAACGGCAGCATGATTCACAGAAACCACATTTCTTACAACCTCGTCTCAAAATAATTGTTGGGTCACATTTCGTTCTGTTCTTTAGAAACACCAAAATTCATCATTATCGGTTAGAAATAGCTAAGTTATATTCTTACTGGCCATATTCCAGAACTTTTTCTAAATATATTCCTAGAATCCCATTTCCAACGCGCATGTAAAGTTTCATTAAAATCGGTTAAGGAAAAGCCAAGTTCCGTCCTAATTGGCCATATTCCAGAACCCCATCTAAAGATCATTTTAGAAACCTATTTCAAAAGCACATTTCATAAAAATAAGTTAAGGAATAGCCAAGATCCATCCTAATTGCCCAATCATATCATAAAAGGTTTAATTTGAAGTGTAAAACCTGTATGGTGGTATGATACAATGGTATAATGGTATGATATATGATGGTACTATGGTATAATGGTTAAGTGGTAAGATGGTATGATGGTATGACGGTACGATGGTATGGTGGTATCTTGGTAAGATGGTATATATTATGGTATGATTGTGTGATATTGTGATGATATAATGGTATGATGGTTTGGTATTATTCTAACGGGTGGTCCATCTAGCGTCTGCAATTTCACCTACCGGTTATTTCGAGTGGGGCAACACTTACGTCATTCGTACAATTAGTTTAATGTTTCACATTTACTTTTATTTTGGGAAATATTGAAAACTTACTTTCAAAGTGGTGTGGTGAGTCTTCTACCCAAACTGTAAGAAATTTACGTGGCAAATTTAGTAGAAATGAAATGCCTACATTCAATTTGTGGATCAATCTGTGAAGGACTTTTTTTGTGGGGAGCTGTTAAGGATAAGTGTTACGCAGAGACTATCCAAGACTTAGAAGATCAAATCGAAGTTGCCATTGATGAGATAGGAGCCCATACAATCGAAAATATTCTGAAAAATTCGGTTGAAAGAATGGGGTACTGTAAAGTCAACCGTGGAAGTTATTTGAATGAAATTGTCTTCCATACTTAATATCAATGCATGCTCTTTCTAATAAAACAAACCGCTTTGAAAACTATTTATTGGTCTTTAAATTTAGAGCCAAATTAAATTGCAAACGTTAGATGGACCACTCGCTATGATAGAGTGATCGTATGTTTGTGTATTTATGGTAGTACGTTTGATGGTATAACGGTATTTACTCTAGAATGATGGTGTGATAGTATAATGATATGACGGTAGAATAGTGTGACGGTTGAATGGTATGATGATATCATGGCCTGACAGTATGACGGTATGATTGATTATATGGTGGTATAAAAATATTGGTACGATGTTACGCTGGTATGATGGTATGAAGGTTTGGTGGATTGATAGTAAGATATACTATCTAACCATGGTATGATGTTATGATGGTGTGATGGTTCGATGTTACTATGGTACGTTATTATGATTGTATGATGGTATAACAGAATAATGATATGATGGAATGATTGTTTAAGATTATGATTTTACGTTGCTATTATGGTATGATGGTGACTAGGGTTTGAATTAAATTTGAGTTGGATTTGAGTGAGAAATTCGGTTTCATATTAATTAGGAGTCGAGTTTAGGGTTTATTGGGAGGTTAGATTTAGTTGAGTTCATACACGCATGCAGCTTACGGATCAATTTGATCTTGGAAATGGGTTGAACATTAAGTGTCGAGTTGAGTGTACGGGTGAAATTTGGTTCGAGCTAAGTTGAGCTAAAGTTGGGTTAGGGTTAAGTTAGCTTCCATTGGGGTTGAGTGAGTTGCTCGGGGGGTTTGCTTGTGTTCTCAACAGAGCGAGTTCTTATGTCGAGTGTCTGCTGTATGGTGCGTCAAACATTTACGTAGGAATTCATATGTGGCACAAGTGTAAATAAAATTTTATTTATGAATTTTTCATTTTAAATTTTGTAAATGGTTTTTGATCATAATGTCTTGATATATACATACATTTTAACTTAAATTGCAAAAGAAAAGCAAAAGATACTCGTATCAAGATATTTTAGGTTTTTTGTAGATACATGCGCGTCTGCTTTTTTATAAAATATTAAATTATTTTAACACTAAATCCCAGACACACTATCTATTGGCCAATTCTCTTAATCATTGAAAAATCCTCCTATGGGAGCGGGATTCCACCGGTGTACCACCTGGGGTATTAGTTTCCATATTTGTTCTGCTCATTGCTCATTAATAGTGTACTGCACTCGCCTCTAGTATTTCGCCGATGCTTCACATCGTTGCCCGGGTGTTACCACGTGGAGGTATACTAGACACATTTGGTGGCTTCTACATAGTTGCAGCGTTGGAATAAAGATCACGAGATACATAGCTATAGACGGTCAACCCCTGCCCTATTGAGACGCACCCAACAACAAAATTTATGTTTTAAAAATGTTCAAATTTTAAGAATATTGAAATTTCTATAAATTGTTAAAGCGCGGGTTTGAGAGTGGCATCCCCACCCACCTATGGTAAAAAACGAATTAGTTTACGCTTTATAAAATGTGTCTTATTTTAAAAAGATTTTTTTTTGTGGACATTTTGAGGCCTTCGCCTAACCCACATCAACGTCTTTTATTAATTTGGAAATATTTTCTGTAAATTCTGTCTGTAATATCTTTTAAGGCACATTAATACTGGTTCAAATATTTAGTTTTAAAACTTTCGCGCATTCTAATAAATTTTTATTAACTTTTACTATTTTTATTTCATTTCAGATGGCGCGGCAGTGTATATAAATTAATATGGCGCGAATTACTAGCATATTTAAGTTTATATTATACAATAAATGTGATTTATCGATATGGACTGAACGAAGATCAGAAAAGGTACTATAATCGGCACAATCAACATTACTACATGTGTATAAATACATTTCACCTCTAAAAACATGAACATCATTTTCATCCTGTTCAATATAATAATACAAATTTATAATATAGCGCAACAACATCAATTCGAAATTCATTTTAAATCTAACCTAAAAAAAATTGTTTAACAGAAAAAGAAATTCATTTCTAGAAGCTTATCAAAGACGGTTATACCTAGATAAATGTACAGATTTCTAATTTCTAAATTTTTATTTCTACTTCCTCTTCATCATTTCGTACATGTGTGCAATTTTTTTTGCTGTGTGTATATGTCAATTAAAACCAAATCTCAAATTAATTTATAATTAACAAATTCTGTTTGATATCTTTCGATTTCATTGATCGTGATTATCATCGCGCATTTTTGATTAGCTTATGTACAAAAATTGTTTATCAAAAGAAGCAACAGAAGAAAAAAAATTAAATTGTACACGTTGTTGTTGAGTATTAAGAATTGAGTCACAATTAAATTAAGAAACATATGTACACCAAATGCATTTATGTATGTACGTACATAGGTATCCACAGTAGAGAATTAAAAACAGAGTTTATTATATTTTCATTAACCTTCACGTTCAGTTTAACATACTTTGTTATTTATTTATTTAGAGAACGTGGATAGTGTACCGGTTTTTTTCTTTCTGAAATGAAAATATTTACATAAAGTAATTTTATATAGTGTTTTATAGTACTCACATAGATTTAGATCACATGGGGGGACAAATGTGCGTATGCTAAAATCATAGCGGTTACCAAAAATCAGATAAAAATTAACTACGGGAAATAGTGTTCGATTATAGGGCAAAATTATGATTGTATATTTAGAAACTATGGTTGTGATATAATGATGTCTTCAATGTAATTATTTGTTAACTCATTAACGATTGTCGAGTCAATGTTTTAGAAATTGTGATGAATAGTACTCCGGATTTCATTCAAATTAAGCTTTAACAATTCTGGTGAAATATTAATGGAGGTTTATCTTCAATAATGAAACCTTTATATTTAATGTATACCAAAATTCCAAATGCGGGCATGGAAACAAAATTCCAAATGCGAACAGGGAATTTTGAAAAACTTATTAAGCAAATTTCTTACAAATTTATTTTTTTGTATTTTTCCTTTTTTATTTATTTTTTTTGGAAATAGATTTTCTGTAAACCTTATACTGTTTGAGATATTTTCAAAATACAGTTTCTGGCCCAAGGGAGTGGCCACTTTCTGTTGGCCGATTTGGACTAAACTTTGCTGAAACCTCCCCGAAAGTTACAGTTCGACTGGTTAAATAATTTGGGCTGTAGACAGGACACAGACAGACACCACTTCGAAAAATACTTCTTTAGACTGATGGGACCTCAAACCAGATAAATCTCTAAAAGTCTCAGGGTTCTATATTCAAGTTGTCCAATCGAAGCACCGGTAAAATAAAATAACAAAATATGATTGGTTCTCGGCTTCCCAAATTTTGAAGTTACAGAAATTATAAAAGTTATAGAATTTAAGAATCATTTTCCAATTTCAAGCATCACACACCAAGTCTCCTTCAACCGCAGCATCACCTCACAAAATGTGTAACATACGTCATCACTCTTATCTCGGCCGTACTGATACTAGGGATATCTCAATATTGCGACGCTGGGAAGAAGATGCCTAATGAAACGTCCATCGTCATTTACTTTCTTCTTCCTACCGGCACTGGCAGCAAACTGTCATACATGAACTTCCAGTCAGGACAAAAATTAGCTCCTACACCACTCCCATCTCTCCGAGTTAAAGGTGTTTTGGACGTCCAGAGTTACCAAAAAACAAACAAGGATTCTGCCTGATGAAAATCACGTTAAACTTTCTCAACCGCGTTTAACACTTATGTACGTGGTGGAGTTGATAGTTACGTGGGTCTTGCACTTTAAACGGCTGCAACTCCAACCGTGGTTTCAAATCCTGTCGTTTCAAATATACAAAAGGCCTATATGACGACGAAAAGTGGACGTTGCCTTTTCTCTTTTTAATCATAGCAAGTCGGGCCACCTTCCAGCGCGAAGTAACAGATGAGGACAATTGATGATGACAATTTTTAGCGCTTCCGCCGTAATACCATCTGGTTCCGGTGATCTTTTATTCTAAAAGAAAGTTACCGATCAGTTCCTCCTCATTGAGTGAGGGGTATGACCCATAACTTGCTCCGGAACTCCCTATTTTGAACTTAGCTGCTTTACACCTGCTTGGCTTAACTTCTTAGCGTTTTATTGTTCGCATTGTTTTCTACGAGTCATCGACATACGGTCAACTGGTGGAATGTAAATATCGAATTCCCACACTCTCTCCATTCGATGCTACCATCGTCACATACTACGAAGATGATATAGTTATAATCACTTCTGTATAATTTTCGATTACTCTCCAGATCTTTCTTAATGAAGTAATCGTATCATGGAATTCGGTTAGTCGGCGTTAATTTCCTACTTAGGAAGCTTAGATCAAGTTTCTCTCTGGTAACCCGAAAAAATATTCCCGAAAGTACTCTGAAATATCTCGGATGGTATCCTTCATGTCATTCAATTTAGATCGGAACCATGATCATCATCGTATCAACCATTGCCACAGTGCAATATGTGCTGTTGTTCCTGCTCCAGTTCTGTTCACTGGGGATGAAGATTTGAGCTTTTGCCTCACAATAACCAGCTTCGTTAAGGGATCATCCGCAGCTTTGCACTCCTCTCAAGTTTCGTTGAAGGACATTCATTTCTCAATTTGGCGTAAAGAGCCTTCCTGAAGTACCAATACCATAGGTTAACCCTGGCTGCATTTCCAGCAGTCTAGTGTGGACCCGTTCGCCTTCTACTGACATGAACTTAACCCAACCACCTTTAACACCCCTCACAACATCAATTCTTCTTCTGACCAAACATCAACCCATTCTTTTATTCGTCCTTCATTTAGTATTTTTTGAGAAAGTCCCACATTTATATGTAGAATCGCTTTGTTTTTCTCTCGCTTATCAAATTAGAATAGGGAGATCTGTCTCATTTGGCTTATTCCCAAAGTCGTGCGTGATTACCATCTTCACCTCTTTCTCGGTGGTGAAGCTGTCCAAATAAAGACTCATCAGCTTCAAGCGTGGTGGCCGGAATGCGATATTTCCTGTTTTCTTCCGTTTTCGTTTCTTCCGTTTCTCTTTATCTGGGCCCTTGAGTACCGGTTCCTCCAGTAAACCAGCCTCTTCCTCTGGGGGATTCACCTAGTTTGGATCCTGTATCAGAACGCTCTCTGGTTCACTCGCCCTTTATATCTCCACTTTCGTTCTTATATCTGGTCGAATAGATTTGGGCTGGTATCCTCTAATACGTTCTTGTGATTGGTCGTCCTTTCCCATTTGAAACCCCATTCTTCCGGATTGAATCTGCGTTTCTGCCATTGTCTCGCAACAATTCAATCATTATTACTAATGTTTCTTGCTTGTTTGTACCAATTTTCATTGTTTACATGATTTCTCGGCACTCCCCAAAGCTATACTAGATTTGTTGTGCTGAGTATCCTTCCTATAGCCCGTGTAATTCTGGATAGAGTTGCCTCGCTGAACGTCCCGGTCTCCCAGCTTCTCTAGTCACCATGCAGCATTCAATAAATCATCCGAACGGACCACTCATACAGGTGAGATCCATTTCATTCATAAGAAACCGCTACTATCCACCAACTGTGACAATGCTGTCTTAGGTGAAGCAGAGTTACAGTGTGTGGGTAGTGATCGGCTAAGATGACAGCAACTGTGCTGTGTTATGTAAAATGAATCAGGTATGAATAGAATTGCAGACGATGGTTTTAATAAAGCATTACTTAAGATTTCAAATGCCTAAATATTACAGGTGTAAAGGATTTGGTCAGTTGCCTCCAAATCACAATAAACCATTAATAGAAATTCTATATACGCAAATTAAAATAACTTCCGAAACCTAACGTGAAACAATTGACTTCTTGCATATTAGCGAACCGTAACAAAGAAAAGTGTGATATCCCGCTGAATGTTATTCCTAAGGGTGACATCATTAGATTCAGTTAAAAGGACTGAAAGCTGCCAATCAATTCAAATTATGTTTTAATTTTATTGTAAAGGAATCCCATCAACACGTTCCGGAACTCATTCAAAAGGAAGGAAAGTTCTAATAAATGTAATTATCAATTGGTCAACTCTATTTGTGATTTCGGTACCTAGGTCCAACCATTGAGTTCGACAATTTTCAAAATTTCCATATGATCCATGCAAGCAAGAGAAGGAATCATTGATGATTTCATTGTTCCGATTAATTCTAAGACGAAACAATTTTGAGGAGAAAATCTAGAATATACGAATTTTTTTTTGCAATTTTTAGAATTTATACTTTGGTAGTAAGAACTATTTTTTTAAAATTTGGTTTGGTACAAACGTTTAATTCTAAAATTTATAATTTGTCATTAGAACTTGAATCATTCGACTGCACCAAGAAAAATTAAAATTTAAAAAATTTAAATATTTTAAACCTTTTAATTTTACCTACGTAATTTTGGACTAGGCAACAATTTTCAATAATTTTTTCCACGTTTTGTATTTAAGGAATGCACGAATTCAAATAATAATGGGCGATTTGCACAAAAATAATGACGAGCACCCACAATTTTACTCGACCTTTTTAAATGCAATAATTTCAAAATTTTCTAACCTCAGCTGATCTTTCTTGTGTGACCAACGTTTGTATGCACCCTTTTAAATAAATATATTATTAATTTCAAAGCACTTGATATATTTTTCATTTAGTAATATAAACATTCAATTGATATTAGAATAACGGTTAATGGATTGCAACAGATTTGTCTTGACATTATATTTGGCGCCCATCAGGGAGGCAAAGTAATTGATGAAATTATTTTGGCGGCTGGGTCCATATTCAAGTATGTAATTATATGAAAATGTGTAAAGTTGAGCTTTTTTAATTAGCTTTAGCAGATTTAAGTGCACATCAATGCTAGACTAGTAAAGTAATTAACAGCATTTCGGTATCAGGCCAAATGCAACTAACATTTATTTTTAATAAAAGTTTTGAATTTAATTAATTGTGTTAGAACTTCAAGATATTTGGATACCGTTTCGAAAAGGCATCGTCAAAAGGCGGGTTAACTTAAATGAGCCGAATCTCTAAGCAGACGAAATGCATTCAAGAATTTTATGTCCTAAAATACGTAATTTTTGGCAAGTTTATTAAAATGTATATGTTCCTTCGTTCATTCGCCCTGATAATTTTTTGTAATCAATATTGCTCGCCAATGACATTATTTTTCTTAGAAGGGGTTACGTTTGGTAAAACAAAATTATCAGAATCATTGGACGAAAGCTACTTAACCGGAACAGTTCAAATGATCAACTTCCATAAAATTGATTTATTGTTAACTTTTGATAATCTATAAAATTTTGAAATTAACTACATTGCAAAATTTTGAATATTTTTTCATGAAACAGTAATATTTTTAAATATCTGGCTTTCTCAACCAACAATTTTAGTTTTAATCTCTTAGAATTTAGAATTATAGAGATTTGTGAATTTAATATTTCGATTTAGGAATTTCAAAATTTGAATTTTTGGAGATAATTTAGAATTAAAAATTTAGAGTTTTGCTCGATTTTTAAAACTTAAAAAGTTAAGCTTTAAATGTATGAATATTGGTCTTAAATTTCGAATTAAAAATTCAGAATTTCTCATGGCCTCAAGTTTATGAACACTGAACTCTATAATATTTAACTTTTTAATTTAGAATTCAGATTTCAGAAATAAGAATTTTGTAAATTTGTGAATTTATTATTTTAATTTTAAAATTTTAACATTAAACATTTTTAAAGGTAGCTCTTTAAAAACCGTTAATAACATTGAACTCTAGAATACCGAACTGGGAACTATCAAATTTAGAATTCAGAATATAGAATTTTATTAATTTGTGAATTGCCTAATTTGATTTAGAAATTTGAACATTTAAAATTTTTTAAGATAAATTCTCAAAATTAGTAACATTGAGCGTGAGAATATCGAATTGGGATCATTTAAATTTAAATTCAGAATTTAGAATTTTATTAAAATTGAAAATTTAAGGAATTTGAAACTAAAATTTTGAATTTAGATTTCAGAATTTAGAGCTTGTGAGATTTGGAAATTTATTATTTCTATATTGAAATTTTAAAACTAAAAATGTTTAAATATATTAAATCATCATCACTTCAGAATCAAGAATTTCATTAACTTGTGATTTAATCATTTTAATTTAAAAATTTTAACCTGTAAAATTTTTAAAGTTAGGTCCTTAAAGTTATTAACAGTGAAGTCTATAAAATAGCGGATTGGGCACTTCCAAATTTACAATTCAGAATATAGAATTTTATTAATTTTTGTATTTATTTTGATTAAGTAGTTTTAAAATTAAAATTTTTAAAGATAGGATTTTCTTAATTTTATGAACATTGAATTTTATAAAAACGAATTTTGACATAAAAATTTAAAATTTTGTTGGATTTGTCAATTTGTTATTTTTATGTTGTAATTTTTAACCTCGAAATTTTTAAATATATCACCTCAAATTTATGAACATTCGTTCTCTATGACATTTAACTTTTAAATTTAGAATTCATACTTCAGAATTTAGAATTTTATTTGTCGATTTCTTGTCCAATATTATGTAGGTGTTTTGATTTTAGAATTTTAACACATTTAAGTTATAGTATTCTCAGTTATTGTTATCAAATATCTTAAGTAGACTAGAATAAGAAAACGTCATACAAAAGATTGAAAACATGACTGAGAAAGTATGTACTTAGGAAAAGATAACGAAATACAAATACAGATAAATCACGAATTTTGCCACAGAGTACATAATATGACAACATCACGTTTAATAATCAGGAACAAAAATTACTGAAGAAAGGACTTAAGTTTAATATTGCTCCTTACAAAAATACATGAGAAACTACACGACAACTACTTGATATTGAAAACGCAATAAGAAGAAGAAACGAACAATATCAGGATGACATACGGACGCTTATTGCAATATACACTTCGCGACACTTGATTACCCTTACTTGAAAATTTTTTATAAAACCTAAGATAATGGCCTAATTATTTGCAATTTTTTCATCACCTTGGTTTCTATCTTATCTCACTTTTGAAGGACTAATACTCATACTTGCATGTAATGCGAAGTGGAAAATCCCCATTTCGATTATTTTACTTATTTAAACTGCGACACTTGATTACCCTCATCACTTTGTTTTTGACGTCGAAGGCATAAGGTGCGTGTAAATAAATTTAGTTGTGTTCAGTTTAATAGTTTACCATTAATTTATTAAGTTTATTACCGGCTGCAGTTCATAGTGGTGAAAATGGGTCATGGAAAAACCATAACAAAAGTAGAAATTGGAAAAAATTCTGGCGCTTAAACAAGAAAATTATTCCAATCGTGCGATTTCCAAAAAAATTGGTCACAATTCTGGACCATCAATAACTATCTCAAAGATCCAGAAAATTACGGAAAAAATCGAAGAGGTCGCACAGCAAGGTTGATAACAGAATGGGAACATAGACCTATTTTGCGCGAAGCTTCGAATTCGAGGCAATCTGCAAAAAAAATAAAGCAGAAAATTGGAGTCTCAGCCAGTATCCGTACTGTTCAGACGATAATAAAAAAGGGTTCACATCTCCGGCGACAAACCGGCAAGAAAAAACCACGATTGCTTCAGCAACACAGAAGTGCTCGATTGGAATATTGCCGTGGACATCTGCATTGGAACGAAGAATGGTTCCAGGTTATTTTTTCGGAAGAGAAAAAGTTTAACTTAGATGGACCAGATGGTTTTAGACATTACTTCCATGATTTGAGGACATCGAGCTATTTTTGTCCCGCCACCACACCAGTGTTGGTTCCATCATGGTGTGGGCAGCAATTTCTTTTCATGGTGCTATTGATTTGGTTGTCCTGGAGGGCCGACAAAACTCGCAAAGCTACATCGAGCTCCTAGAAGTACAAAAAATTTATTTTGACGAAATGTTTGAAGGCCAACGCTGGATTTTCCAGCAATATAACGCAGCAATCCACACAGCTGCACGAGTAAAACAGTGGTTTGAAGGCAATAACGTAGCAGTTTTGAATGTTGTCTCCGGATTTAAATATTATTGAAAATCTTTGGGAATGGCTATCGAGATAAATTTTTTCGAATGGAAGGCAATACGAATGCCGGAATGATATTATGACAGCTGTTTATGATGATTTCGAGAAAGTACCGATAAAATTAATACAAAATCTTTATAGGTCTTTGCCTAATAGAATTTATGATGTTGTAAGGAACAATGAGGACACACTAAATATTAAATAAAGAAAAAATATCAAAACAATAAAACGTAATGGGTTTTATTACTTAATTTCACAGATGAGGGTAATCAAGGGTCGCAGTTTAAATAAGTAAAATAATTGAAATGAGGATTTTCCACTTCGAATTGCAAGCAAGTATGCGTATTAGTCCTTGGAAAGTTGGATAAGATAGAAATCAAGGTGATGAAAAAATTTCAAATAATTAGGCGCATTATCTTAGGTTTTATGGAAAATGTTCAAGTAAGGGTAATCAAGTGTCGCGCAGTGTATGCAAAAACAAGGCAACTACAAACCAAAACATCCACAAAACCGAATGACGGAGAAAGACGCACTTATAATAAAAGTCGACAAAGGAAATACACTCGTTATCAATGACGACCCAACAAACAAATATTAAAAGATGATCTATAACCTTTATTTAACCAAGTAAAAAAACGAAGACTTAAAAAAATGAAACCAATTGCACCAAAAATCAGGGCACCACCAAAAATTCACAAAAGAAATGACCTTAAGACTGATCATAGAGTTCACAACCGCACACAGTCGCTAAAGAAATTAATTACTTCCTCAGCAAAAACATACAAATACAAAACTATCATTCAATCAGAAATAATATTGAGCTAATCATGATGTACCACCTACAGCGAAACTGGCATCATTCGATGTAACTAACATGTATTCGATGTTAACAAACATACCAACTCAAGAAACAATTCAAATAACCAAGGAACTGTTACAGCAAAAAAGAACCAAGTAAGAAAAAATTCAGGAAATTATCATTCTGATCACAACATCCACAGAACAAAAATATTTTCAACACAACAACAAATTCTATTGACAGATTGTTGGACTTCCAATTGGTGGTAACCCGCTATCAGCAACCTTAGCTAAACTATTGGTGAACCATACATACGTATTGAGACAAATAAGCAATCTTCACAAAAACATAAACAACAAACATCCGAATATATAATTTACTCTAGAATCAGAGACGAACAAATCCATTAATTCCTTATACTTGACAATAACAAATGTACAAGCGTGATCACGCCATAGACAAATCATCTAACCACCCATACTAACATAAAATGGCGGCTTTAATTTTTTTAATAAACAGACTAAACATGATCCCGATGAATTAACAGGACTATTTGGAAAAACTGAAAATCATTAAACACATAGCAATTTAAAACGTATGTATATAACATCGACTTAATTGACAAAATGAACGTTACTTACATTTGGAAGAAACAGCAGAATATAATGACCACCTTAAACAAGCAAAACGTATTATAGCAACATCAACAAGAATATAACGAAGATTTTTAAAAACATTTTATGTATAATGTAAAATAAATACACCCTTAGGCAACGGAATCTACAAGAATACATGTGATGATTGCCCCCAACTATATCAGATAAACTGCTATAAGTTTTGAATTAAGATTTACAGAACATTTAAAACAATCCGGAAAACCAAAAATTAACTTGAAATATACACGACACTTGATGACAGAAAAATTTAATTACACTAACATCAACACAAACTCACAGGTATTACACAGATTACAAGGAACGATACAACCTCTTTTAACTTAACGAAAAAATTGCCTACAACAAATTTTATCTCATTGTAAGTCTGTAAAACATATCATTTTACATGCAAACACACAAACACACACACACACACACACACACACACACACACACACACACACACACACACACACACACACACACACACACACACACACACACACACAAATCCTTTTATTTTTGTAGTTCTTGTTTTTTGTGGCATATCAAAGAAGAAGGGCGGTATGCAGTACCATCCCTGTACTTATATAAATGACAAGAAAAATTTGAAATAAAAGGGAAAGAAGATTCATATGTCACGTAGGCACAAAAAAAATTTTTGAAGCAGGTTTTTAATAAATTTTAGTTAGTGTTTGTTAGAAATTTGATAAAGGAGTAACATCCGAAACGATTGTAATTTCAATTTGAAATAAAACTAAATATCACATTAAGGAAGTGACACAACCAAAAACAATTTTGTTTTATTATATACAATCTTTAAAATTAAATTTTTTAACGATAACATTTTAAATTTATCTTTAACTGTAGTTTAACGAATTGGAATCTTTAATTTTTAGATTTTAAAATTTATTAATTGTTAAACATATCACATTAAATTTATGAACATTGAACTCCATAATATTAATCTTCAAAAATTTAGAATTTACGAAAATTTTAACATTTAAAATTTTTAAAGATATGTCCTTAAAATATTTAACATTGAACTCTAGAATACTGAATTGGGATGTATTTTTATTTTGGAATTTTAAAACTTTTGTTCAAAATAGGACCGGGAATTTATGAACATATTTAGAACTGTAGAATAATAAATTTATTACTTAAAAATTTAGAATATAGATTTTTAAATTTAAACTTTTTGGGATTTCTGAATTTACGATTTTTATGTTGACCTCAAATTTATGAACTTTAATTTTAAATTTAGAATTCAGATTTCAGCATTAAGAATTTCATTAATTTGCAAATTTTAAATTTTAATTTATAAATTTTAACACTAAAAATCTTTATAGATTGGTCCTTAACCCTTGTGTCTATACCCGACCACCAGGGTGGCCATTTCGATTTAAAATGCCCATAATTTTTGCAATTTCAGAGTTAGACTATCCCTACTCCTTGACATCCAAGAAATACTTATTTTTGATTGATCTTTGAATAAAAATTGTTGTTGAACAGAATTATTCGTGTACATATATTATTACTCCTGTAGTCTATACCCGGCCACCCGGGTGGCCAAATAAAAAAGAAACACTGAATATGGTATTTGTTAATATTTTATTGTCTAGCTTACATTATATTTAATAAATTTGGCAAGATTAAGTCAATAGTAACATTTCATCACAGAAAAAATCAAAAAGTATCACATAAATAATTCTGTTGGGTATAAAAACCATTAACACTGAGAACATTTTATTTGAGAGTTCGGGTGTTCAACACACACTGATCTTCTACAGACACTACAGGATTTCCGGGTATTTCGTTGTTTTTTGGGATCGGAAGATAAACAAATCCAGCATTTTCCAAATTGAGGTATTCGGCCATCGCTTTCGCGCAACACATTAGAAATTCCAGACGTTGACAGTTCCTGGTTTGGTATTGGTGCATAAAGCGGTTTGCCAAGTATGCATTCTACCCCTGAGCGTGAATTAAAATGTCTACATACATTTGGTATAGTTGATCGATCTAACACATGCGGTAGAGCTAATTGAAGCACTAAATCTTTCAAAAATTCTCGAAGGTTATGTGTTTTATTTGATCTAGCCGGATTGTTTACCGTGTAAATTTTGTAAGCCGCGACACTAGCAACATCAATTATATTGTAAAAAAATGCTACAGTCCATCTTTGCGTCCTTCGTTTGATTGAATAATGTGTGACCAGCTTGTCCATATTATCTACTATACCTTTTTTACCGTTATAATAATGAATAATTTCCCGTTTTGTTTTGTTTCCAATTACTGTATCCGTATAATGTTGAGTAGATAATAATAATACACTTCTATTTTTTTTGTGAACATACGAACAAAGTGTAACATTATCATCGCTGAATCCAAATATTGAAGAATAGATTTCACGGAATCTGGATGGCAACATTTCTTTTGGAATACAGGTTTTTTTTTAAGGTCCCGACTATTGATAAGTCCCAAGAGATCAACCAACGAGCAAGCGGCAGTGTTGTAAAAAAATTGTCCGTTACTATATTTCTCCCGGACTCTTTGAAGCGGGCACGTAGGTCCTTCAAAACCCGTTCTCCTTGATTGGTTTCCCTGCCTGATAGTTGCTCATCCGTATAGATCTGCCCCGTTATTGGATAAGAGTTAGCAGGATCGCAAACCCACCAAACTTTGATCCCATATTTTGCCGGTTTGAACGGCATGTATTGGGTGAATTTTATTCGTCCTACACAAAAACATTTTTTTAAGTATTTGTAAAATATAATAACGAATGTCTCGATAAATACCTCGATATGGAAACAATTGTTCATCCACTACGACGCATTCAGATAGTGTAGAATTTTTGCGCAAATTTTCGTTCAAAAGTTCGAATATTTCGCTTATGGCAGCAGCTTTATCGGTCTGGAATCGGAATTGCCGCGTATTCTGATTGTCGAAGCGTAGAAATCGGGATATTTCCCTAAATCGGTTCAATCCCAAGCTCGCACGATATAAAGAATTCGTTGTAGTTACCCATTCACTATTCGATTGATGAACACTGGCATTTATGAGAATAGCTAGGTAGGCATCAAATTCCTTTTCGGTCAATAATTTCCACTTTTTCGGTGGTTTATCTGGATTTATAAAATTGAGTGTTGCATAAACCTCATTGGCCTTCCTGTTTATTTGTCTGATAATTATTTCACACATGACGTCCGAAAATATAGACTTGGAGGTATCTTTTACAGGTAACATTTCTGTCGATCGCAATGGCCCTGTTCGTTGACTCCTGAAAAATTTATGTCTAAATGTTTGCCTTTGAGGGGGATTTTGTCTCCATATCGATCCATCTTTACCTTTTAGAAAAGGCGAATTAATTCTACTGTCACTAACAGTTTCATCTTCTTCTTCAACTTCACTATTGCTGAAAATCTCTTCATCAGACCCTTCAATTCGAACGTCAAGATCTTCGTATACGTCCTCTATGTCTGAATCTTTCGCGTTTCTATCCGCTGCTACAGGAAGCCACTCATCTTCTGAGCTGTCGACAACGAAATCAAGCACTTCTTCGTCTTCGTCTCAAATGTATATATTTATTTCCAAAAAAAAACTTCTTCCGCAAACAACCTTTCCATTTGAATACCAATAACTACTAACTCTAATTTCCGCAACTCACCTAAACGATTTTTTGTCTATTTCTCTTTTACTAGTATTAATCAGGGAATCCCCCATTTATTATTTTGTTTCCGTTTTCTGACATTAAAAATACTGTACTAAAATAAATAAAGGCAATAACACAAATGCAAATACAAAATATTTCGATTTTAATGACAAAATACAGGTGGCCACCCGGGTGGTCGGGTATAGATAGTGTATATTTTTTTGGGTATAGACACAAAAGTTTTAATATTATTAACATTGAACTATCAAATTTAGAGTTCAGAATGTGCGTATTTTGAGTTAGGATTTTTAAAATTAAAATTTTATAAAGAGAATTTTCATAATTTAGTATTATTTAAAATTTCGAGTTTTTGGGATTTGTGAATTTATTATTTTTATTTCAAAATTTTAAAATTTTTAAATAAATAACGTTAAATATATCAACATTGAACTCTATAATATTTATCTTTTAAAGTTAAAATTCGCACCTCAAAACTTATTTCTTAATTTGTGAATTTGCTATTTTGATTTAGAAATTTTAACATTTAGAATTTTTAAAGAAAAAACCTTAAAATTATTAACATTGGGCGCATTCAGGCAAGCCAACTGTTGGCAACATGTTAGGTTAAATCAACACGTTGAGACATGAACGCACATGATACATTCAAAATTTCATGGCAATGTGATTGTTTAAATGTCATTTTTTCCATCGGTAGATTTTTGATGCCAACATGCTGGGAGACCTGAATCCTGAATGCGCCCAATGTACTTGGGAATATCGACTATTTAACTCTTAAATTTAGAATTCAGAATTTCAATAACTTATTAATTTATTATATTAAGCATGTACCTATTATTGATTTTGGAATTTTAAAATTACAAATTTTAAAAGACACGAATTTAACTAGCACTGAACTCTAGAATAACGAATTTGGCATTTTAAAATTTAGAATTTAATTTTCATAAATTTAGAGTTTTTAAAATATGAACATTGAACTAATTATTAAAACATTTGAATTTAGAAATTAAACTTCAGAATTAAGAATTTCATGTGAAATTATTATTTTGATTTAAAAATTTTAACGTTTAAAATGTTTAAAGATTGGTCCTTAAAGTTATTAACTGTGAACTCCAGAATAGTGGATTGGGAACTATAAAATTTAGAATGCAGAATATAGAATTTTATTAATTTATGGATGAATTATGAGTTACGAGTTTTAAAATTAAAATTTTATAAGGTTAGGACCTTACATTTACAAACAATGAGCTCTAGATTAATAAATTTAGAACTTCATAAATTAGTATTTAAAATTTAGAGTTTTTGGAATTTGTGAATTTATTATTTTTATTTTGAAATTTTAAAACTTAAAATTTTTAAATATATAACATACGAACTCTACAATATTTAACTTTTAAAGTTAGAATTCGGAGTTTAGAATTCATTTCTTAATTTGTAATTAAAATTTTTAAAGAGAAATCCCTAAACTTATCAATAATAAACTCTAGAATATCAACTGGGGGAACTTTTAAATTTAACACTCAGAATTTAGAATTTTATTAGTTTTGGAGTTTTCAAATTATTATTTTTAAAGATAGTTCCTTAAATTTATGAACATTGTTTATAACAGAGTTTTTTAATTTGTGAATTTATTATTTTTGTTTTAAAACTTAACATTTTCAATTATATCACCGCAAATTTATGAATATTGAACTCTATAAAATTTAACTTCAAAATTTAGAATTTTATTTTTATATTGAAATTTTTAATATTCAACATTTTTAAAGATAGATTCTTAAAATTATTAACATTGAACCTATTGAATTGGCAATTTTTAAATTTTGGATATAAAACAAAAAATTTGATTTGTGAATTTATTGAATTTTGTAGGTATGTATGTTAATTTTGGAATTTTAAAATATGAAACTTTTGTATACAGGACTAAGAATTTATGAATATTGAACTCTATAGTATACCGGAGCTTTCAAGAATTAAGTTGGCTGCGCAGATTTTGCAGCATTGCCCTCAAATATTATTTCTGCACCAAAATACTCTTAATTTAACTTCCAAAAATCAAACCTATGAATTTAGACAAGAAGTAGTTTTGCAGTCTTGCTATTGCACCTGCATTGTAGTAAACTTTAAAATTTGCCTTCAAGTAAACTGTAAAATTTAATTTTATTTTGTGGCGTTTTAATTTTGTAATTTTTGGTGTGACATGAAGGTATTCTAAATTTTTTAAATTTTGGCATTTGAAATTGGTATCAAATATTTGATTTAATTATAGCAATAAAAATTATATTGTTAATTACGCTGTATAATTTAATCAAACCTCCTAAAAATTTAACATATTTTCAATTCAAGATTAAGAATTTTGAAAAATTGATACAAATTTTAAATTTTAAGGATTTTTAGAATTTACCTACATATTTGGAGATTTATTTTCATTATAAAGCACGAAGCCACACTTTTCTTTATCAGACTTTGCTCCCACAAAAAAAGCCTATGTTGAAATTTTAACATTTTAACGCTGAAAATATTGAATTTTTGGTATGATTTCTACAATGTTAGTTAATATTTGATAATTTGGAAATGTCATGGGAAATCCTAGTTATATTGAAACTGGAAGATATGCATGTTCTATTTTTTTTTTTTAATTTTGTGGTTCCGAGCATTTTGTCTTTAGCGTCGAGGCCTATCATATTAGAATAACTATTCTGATTTATTGAGAGGTTTTACTACTTCAACATTTTTTGTCACGGATATTAAATCCGACGTGAGTCACATTTTCTTCATTTAACTGCAAATAGTTCATAGAAGAATTTCTCTGTTCTTCCTTTTAGAAAAAAAATACCGAAGTGTTGTGGTCCCTCAAATATAATATTATTATAGTTTTGTTTAGATATTAACAGTTTAGAAAGTAATACTTTGCCGAACTAGTTTTCCAAAGAAGTACCGGGAATTGTTAATTTAAAATGCCCGCGCTGAAGGGATTTAAACGATATTTTTCCCTAGAAAGCACTTCGATTTTTACGATGAACGAAATTATTGGACAAAGAGTTTGCCTTAAATTTTGTGTTCCATACGAAATTACTTGTGCTGATGCGAAAAAAGTGACCGAAATTATGAAGAAAAACTCGTGGATTTTACACGACGAAAACTCGCCATCACACCAAGCTACGATTGTGAACCAATATATGGCCAACAACTCAATAAATTGCTACTCTGTGTAATCCGTTTTGACTCCAATGAAGCCCTCCAGGAAAGTGCCTCTAAATAATATTTCGATAATTGGAAAAACGCTGCAATATGCGTGAATCCTCGATAGGGGAAAATTTTGAGGGCGACAGAATAACAATTTCCTGTACTTTTTTGACAGAATAAATCCTTTTACAAGCTTGTTAAAAAATTAATTATTAAAATTTGAGTTTACTAACCCTTTTTTGACACTATTTTTTTGATATTATCAATGCAACAGGTCTCTCAACAGAAGTTTTAGTTGGTTTTCTTTAGAAGAGCGATAAACGCCTTCGCTATCTACATTTATCTCAAAAAATAGTTCTAGCCTCTCTTGGAAGCTTCCAAGCAATTCCGCAAATAAAATTGTAGCTTAAATTGTCCGGTTGAATTATTTGGAAGGTAGACCAATGAGGCTATTGTATTAATGACTCAATTTTAAACCATAAAAATTGTTTGCTTCGCATTTTATGATTTTGTATTTTGAAGTTATCCAATATAAAATTTGAAATTTTACATAACATTTTAATGTTTCAAAATGTAGATAACCAATTCCGGCCTAAACTTCAATAATTGTCAACCATTGTCTTTTTTTATTTCTTTTATTAAATTTTTTCCAGCATTAACTGATATAATCTTGTACACAATATTGGACAGTTATTGAAGTTGTTCCCAATGTCAATTGCTAGTTTTCTGTGTATTCCATTCACATCACGTTTGCACTAAACTAAATCGTTTCCAAAAGATTTTCAAATTTTAGTCCACACTTTTTTGCACATAATGGGTTCTCATAGTAAATTTTTTCCACCTATCCTGCGCATTATCACGTATCACAACTTAAAATTTACAAATACATTCATCTCACTTAAACATTCGGCACTTTATTACGTTAATGGGTTAAAAAACAAACGAAACATTGGTTATAGACTTAAAAAAAAAAAAATTTGACACATAATTACGAAATTCACAATCACAAAAATTTAATATATTAATCATTTTTGAAATTAACAACGAGACACCTCAAAACAACAATAGTTACAACACATTTGAAATGACAAAAAAAAAACTGTAAGGTAAAACATTATCGAGACGACATTGGATGGATGCACATAAATTAATTAATTAACTATGGAGAGTGTCAAATAATAAAATATTGAAAACAATCGAAATGCTTAATTAATAATAATAATTTTATAATAACAATCTTTTTCTTTTTTTTTTTATTGTTAAATTTTGCAGAGCATATCTTAGCGTTCAAGAATATGTCAACGATAATTTTGGGTAAAAAAAACAAAAATAATTAAAGAATAATTAAGAATATAAATTTTATATTCAATAAACTGTTTATGCACCCTATATACTGTGTGTACGTTTTTATTAGAATATGGCTATCCTGTCCATATGTATGTAAATGATGCTTTTTGTTTTATATGTGTGTGTCTTAATTCAAAATTCATTTTTACATAATTCTTGAAGATTGTGATTGATTTTGATTTAATTTAATGCTGTCTGTGTATGTTTGTGTTTATTTTATGTTGCTGACCTTTTTTTTTAGATGTTTTGTTTGTGTTATGTGTAACTTTAAAAAATAAAATTGCACACAAGTGACCCAATTTTTATATGTGAACCGTTTTTGTATAATGTGACCGCCGCTTTTCTTTTTTTAATTTTTTTGGTTTTGTTGGTCAAATTTAATTTATGTAAAGTATTTTTATAGTTTATTTACAAATTACAATAAATAAATTTTATACAAAACAATGCACGTTACATTTTCTTTTTATTATTGTTAAATGCATATTATAAATGCACAAGCTATAAAAGTAATGTGTATTGTGTTTGTGTAGCACATATGTATGAAACAATTATTTGCTACTGGGAAGTTGCATTAGAGGAATTACTTTGTGTTGGCATGTTTTGCATGACATGCCACTTTGAACACTTCAGTTTACATTTTTTTAATGTCCAGAAAGAAGAAAAGCTGTAATCTTATTTTCAAAAGCCGTTTCCTGAAAGTTGCTTTTGTTTCGAATTTAGTCAAATAATTTTGTTAATACATATTTTAAAATTTGAATACCCTTGAAATTTCAAAATTTAATATTGGAACTTCTAATCGGTTTTTAATTTTTAATTTTTGGCTATATTTATACAATATTAGCGTACGATTTATTCAGTGCTATTTAATGCCGTGTGGCCTAGGTAGATTTTTTGACTAAATTTTCAACTTTTCACTTCTTCTTGTTCAGTTGGTCGAGAAAATATAAAGCGCGAAAAATTCCTATAATGCTCTCAGAGAACTACTTGGACATCTTTCCAAGCGGCCAAGTGGCAAACTAACTGAATAAGAATGACAAAGTATGTAAAATAAATTATTTCAAAGATGGCAGCACCGATCTGTCGATGTTAGAATGTTTCTATTGACACACTCGTAAGAAATAATTAAAATTCATGTTTTATTTATTAGGTAAAGTGACGTAAAAAAGTAAATGCTTTTACTTTAGTTTTTATTTTTTCAAAAAAATTCTTGTTAACAGATGATAGATGTTCAGCAAATTAAACAATATGACAGCTACTGCTAACAGTAAAATTTTCGAAAAATTTAAGTAAAAGCTTTTACTTTTTCTAATTCACTTCAAATATTGAGAGGGTCTTCTATCTATAGCAGCAATATCAACAATAATACGGTTTTACAAGCCATTGCTGACTTAAACTGTATCAATAATTTGTCACCATCGATTTCGATAACGAACCAGGTTTCGTAGACCATTAATATCATATACTGCTTGATTCCTTCTGGTCAAAATCGTGATTTTGAAATTTTACTGTAATCGAATGCCGATCACTATTCAGCCACCTTTCGTAACCATCAATCAGATGCATATCACATTGCATAAATTGCCTCCATTCAGAAAACAACATAATAAATGACGGCCTTAAACTTACCAACTATTTAGAGAATTCGAAAGTTTAGCCAAAAAATTCGATTTCAAAATAACGATTTAAAGATAAAAATCAAAAGAAATGTATTTCCGGGGATATACGAGGGCAGAGTGAGAAGTCTGGTAAAAATGAAACAAGGAATAACATTTTCGGCCAAAAAAAAATTTATTTTTAAACATAGTCGCCTTTTAGCTCGATACACTTAATTCAACATTTTTCCAATTTTTTGATCCCTTCCGAATAATACGATTTTTCCAACCCTTCAAAATGGGCGTTAGTTGCCTAATGATCTCCTCATTAGAGCCGAATCTTTTTCCGCCAAACCATTTCTTCAAGTTCGGAAACAGGAAATAGTCGCAGGGGGCTAAGTCTGGAGAATATGGCGGATATAGAAGCAATTCAAAGTGTAATTCATGGATTTTGGCCATGGCAAATACACACGTATGCACCCGTGCATTGTCTTGATGGAAAAGAACTTTTTCTTCGCCAAATGCGGTCATTTTTCTTTCAAAACGTCGTTGAAACGGTCCAATAAGTTGCTGTAATATTTGCCGTTGACTGTTCTCCCCTTTTGAAGGTAATCGATGTGGATTATGCCGCGTGCATTCCGAAAAACTGTGGCCATGACCTTGTTGGCCGATAAAACCGCCTTAGCCTTCTTCGGCGCAGATTCGCCAGTAGAAATCCACTGTGGTGTATAGTGATTGATCCATGTTTTATCCACAGTTATAAAACGACGCAAAAACTCCTTTTTCGCTTGAACATCGCCAAACCTGCCTCTGAAGTTGTCACACGTGTTCAACACGCGGATAGCCTCTTCATATTCAAATGTTCGTGTAATATATTGCGCACACGTTCATCTGAGATGCATACTATCTCAGCTATCTCGCGCACTTTCACTCCGCGGTCTTGCAATACCGTATCCTAGACTTTGTCAACCATTTTTGGTGTGGTGACTTCATTTGGGCGTCCTGAACGTTCGGCATCAGTTGTGCTTGTACGACCACAACGAAAATCAGTAAACCACTTGTGAATCATTTTAACCGATGGTGAAGAGTTCCCATAATATTTATCAAGCTTTGTTTTGGTTTGCGTAATGGTTTTTACATGCAAAAAATAATGTTTAATTAACACACGAAATTCACTTTTTTCCATGCTTGCAAAAAAACAATGAGTTGTCTGTTTTCAATGGCTGTTAAAACTGAACTAAATGACAGATCCGTCTGAAAATTTTAATTTGGTATGTTCACATGACATCTGGGATCTGCGATTGTGGCGCCCTCTGTTGCAATTTTACCAGACTTCTCACTCCGCCCTCGTAGGATATCTTTCTAGATAGATGGCTATGGAGAATTCAATAAGCTAATCAGTATATTATCAGAACCAGAGTTCAATTCTCTGGCATGGGGTGGTTAATGGCCAACTACTAGTTTTAGTGAAAAATGCGATTTGTCGATTAATTAGTAGATGAAGAATTTAATTAGATATTCCGAGTACTATCAGAAAGTGTGTTTAAATCCCTCCTCAAAATCGCAATTTGAACTTCGATACAAAAAACGTGCATACGTAAACTAATCTCTAGTCTACTCGATCTAACCTTCAACTCAACTCCCAAATCACTCCTTAACTGTTCCATAAATCCCTTACTCAGTCTTAACTCAATCAACCCTCAACCCTCAAATTAACCCTCAAATCAACCCTCAACTCAATACTCAAACATTAAAAATCAACTCAAACTAATTCAACTTTAACTTGAAGCGAATCTTAAACCTAAACCCAATTCTGAATGCAACACAAGTTATTGCCACACATGTGGCAACAAATACGTGGTTTTAGGTAAATTTGTGTGGCAGATAGCCGATCCTCTTAACGTATAAGTTCCAAAAGCTTCTAAACTCAACCCCTTGACCATAGAAAAAGATTGGCGGAAAAAGTCCAAATCGAACAAGCTGTTCTTGAGATACCGTGGGTACGGACATCCAGACATCCACACAATGAGCGGTTGCTTTTTTCACTCATAGAGACCTTGAAAACGTCGAGAAAAGTGGGGGATTCATTCAACTAGATCTTATACTGTCAGAGTTAAAATCTCTAATAATAGGTGTTAATGGCCCTTTATCAGACTCCGTCTTGTTCCTGCTTATCTTTAACCTTTAAAATTTCCACGTCTGTGCGCTGCATTGTGGCCACACAAGCGGTATTGATATTTATTCCCCAATATCCAATGTCATATCCAATGATTTGAGGATAACGGTTAAGTGTATCCGTTACCTGCTTCCTCTTTCGAGGGATGTATTCAACCGTAAAATTTTCTCTGATACCTTAAATATTCGTTTATTTGCTTATCAACTTGAGAAAAAAAAATCCAAACAGTTAACAATTGCTAATGCCTCCACCTTAATTGATGAATATTTCCATTCTTCTCGAAATGTTTTATGACTATTAGTGTTAAGCTTTTGTCTTCGCCCTTTCCTGATGTTGTACCTTAATTCAATCGCAGCACCGTCGATACGGACTTCGCACTAAGATTCTGGATTATATATTGCCAATATAGGTTTATCTAGGAACCTATTTTTAATTTATTGCTTCAATCGTTTTTAAATTCATTCAACCTTCTGCAATTTTGGATTAAGGCGTAATTACGTCATCTGGCTAGGCAATCACGATTCTCTGTCGAAATCTTTCTAAAGCTTCTATCTTTCTAAGAATTTGTGGACTTTCGTGTACGCTGATATGCGGTCTTCAACGATATCATCGTCTTTTAGTTTATTTCAACTTTTCTATCTATCTTTATGAATTGTCATGACCTAAAGTAGATCGTTATGTCGTATTTTAATGCGATGTCTATTAGGGTTTCTGCCATTTCCACATTTATTTGTCTGGCTTTATTTTGTTTTTTGGCCACGGTTGGGTTTTTGTTGTTGACAAGTTCACCGCCTGACAGATTTAAAACTGAAACTATTGTACTCGTTTAATTTGATAGGGTATCTTATACATATAACAGTTTTCTAGTGTAATAGACGCGCAGGTAGATAAGAGCACCTATTTACTGATGCCCTGCCAACATTGGTATGGTCTGACCAGTATCTGAAATGGCAAAGAGCACTTATAATCTCTGTTTTAAATGATCTGAGTGACTGTTTACGCTGACCGCATACATTACCTGGCTAATGCCACAGGTAAACTACCAGCACCTTTTTTATTTTAATGTTATGTTAGCATATGTCTTTCTTTTTATAAATTATTCGACTTCTCTTAAAATTTATAGCAACTGACCGATTTAGAAACTCTGCTTTCGACTTTTAATAGCTTACTGCGCAATTACTAGCTCCTTTAGCAGTACGCCTGGTGATCGATATTGCGCAAATAAACCGATCCAATCCCATAACAACAACGAGTTCGTCTGATTTAAACTGAGCGCGTTTTTTTATAGAAGTATTTTGTACAACAACCTCGCATTTTAATGAACCACACTACAAATAACAGCGCCTTCATGTGTTACGGACAATAACTTCGGTCCAAAAAAAGTGTCCGTCCGTCTATCTGGTTGTCTGAATTTCTGGATATTTACCTGCGTCCACCGTATCTAAAGAACGGCAAGGGAAGAATTGAAAAGCGTTTGATAGTTGAGCATCAAGAGGATCGGATACCTGCCATACGAATTGCCTCAAAACCACGTTGACCAACTTTTTATGTAATAACTTTTTATGGAATATACTCCTTTGCGGATTGAGTTAGGTGTTGAGCTTACAATTGAGTAGAGGGTTGAGTTGGGTTCCATTTGCAGGTTGAGTTAGGATTGAGTTGGGGTTGGATTAGACTTTAGTGAGCAGTTGAGCAATTTTTTATGTATGCTGGATTCTGGATTGAGTTGAGCGTTGAGTTTGGGATTGAGTTGTTTTCCATTTCCGTTTGAGTTGGGGTTGGATTAGGGTTTAGTGAGCGTATAGTTTTTAAGACCTTATTTGTTGAGTTGGTGTTAAGTTATGGTTGAGTTTCAGTTCGTGTTGTGGGTTGAATTGAGGTCAATAAGTAAACCCTCTTAGTGGGAGATTATAATAAGTTGATTTGAGTTCAGTTCATACACGCATGTAGCTTTCGAATCGAGTTGATTTCGTGATTGAGTTGGTCGGTGAGTGTAGAGTTGAGAGACGGTATAGTTTTGGTTCGAGCAAAGTTGAGTTGGAGTTGAGTTTCGGTTGAGTTAGCTTGCGTTGTGTAGGGTTTGGTTGGGGATTGATTCATGAATTGAATTAGACGTTGAGTTTGGGGTTAGGTTAAGAGTTGATTCGAAAGTTGATTTGGGGTTGAATTGAGGGTTCGGCTGATGAGGAGATTGAGCTGAAGAGTGAGTTTAGAGGTTCAGTATGAGTTTTACTTTCAGACTGACTGTTGAATTCTTTCTTTTCGTTAAACATTTATCATTAAATTGAATGAAGGATTGATCAAAAGAATTTCAATTAGAAAAGGTATGGAAGAAAGCGCGAAAAGTTATGCATGAATTACATACGAATAACAGCAGGGAGGACATAACTCCATAGATGAGTTAAGAACATTTTCAATCAAATTTCTATACAAATTCTGATTTGCAAACAAGCCACACTTTAGTAATATAATCATTCAATCAATGGTAATGTGTTTGAACCATTCGCTTACTGGAAATAACTCTTTAGAAAACAGAAACTTTCAAAAGTTATATTTGGCTCGAAAACAATAACTGTTGAAGCTATACTTCTACGAATTCAGTCTATCTTCGCTCACATTTTGTGTGATATTGACATGAATGAATGCAACATTAATATTCATGATAGTCATATTGTCTTGTTATTTTTTCTTTTTCTTTTAAGAAACAGTAAAGACGTCTATTATTTACCTTTTGTTAATATGTTAACATATAAAATGTGATGATTAATCATAAAGGTGGTGGATATACAGCAATACCTTGTTTTGCGTTGTATGTTTGTTTTGGTAGATAATTCTTTACAATGTTATAAAGTTTTGCAACTTCCCAAAAAAAACGCATTACAAAAAATGATTGATCGACAACGCATGCTAACCGATCATATTTCAATTTAAACCTTATCTTTGGTTGCGATCGTAATTTTTAATTATTCATATATACGAGGATATTCCACGTCATATTGATCGTTTTTGTATAATTTTATGCAGTGCTATATCCATGTGTTTTCTCAAACGTATCTAAACGCAAACGAAAACTGTGTGCGATAATTATTTTAGTCACACAATTAAAAATTGAAGCATGTGATGTAAATTATTTATAAATATAATATTAAATATGTATGCACGGTCATATGATCATATGGTATGCACACATAACATTTGGTCGTTAGAATTTAATATTTTTTTCAATCAATATGCAGTATATTAGTTTACTGATGAAATAAAGTGTGAGCTGTTCTTTCATTAGGTATTATACCTATATAAACTACTCTGAGCCACCACAACTACACATTGACCGCGCGATCTAATGATCAAAATTAGTTTGATCGTGATTACTCGTGATCTACTAATTAGCTAAATTAATCGATCGATGGTCATCATTTAATATTTCGATCAAATGATCAAATACAGGATTTTTGAATTAACTTTTTTTATATTAAACCGCAACGCTTGATCACATGGGACAAACAGACAGTAAAAGGTGAAGTAAGGAAAAGAAAGGAATTAGTATTTATGAGATTGTTAGAAGGGCAAGGTCCTCTCGACAATGACGTTTGGTTGTATTAGCAAATCAAGTTCTAAAAGTTATAAGTGATCTTAATGTAACACTGCTTTTGTACCCCTTAGGCTCTCTATCAGCCTCTTGTATCCCGTTGCGATGGGTGTGGGCCGGTTTAAAAATTCTTGGGATCTTCTTTTTTGTTGCTTAGCTACTCTCAACTTTTGATTTTCAAACTATTTTAATATTCCACACATTGTTACGTCTACTTTTTGAAAGATAGGAGTCTAATTTATTAAAAACCCGTAAAGCGGTTCTATGCGGATACTTATAGCAATTACACTCCTTTATCTACCTTTCTTTACTCCCTTTAACTCTCTCTCTCTGCCATGTTTTGTACTCCGCAACCGTTGTTTTGGGCTTGTTTGTTTTGTCTTGGAATGTAGGCCCTTTGACATGTTGTGCTTTTTCCCATTTTTTCATTTCGTCCAATTTACCTCTTGTCATTTATTTGTTACCTCAAAGACGTCTACGTAAAAAATGACGAAAAGTTTACGTGAAAAAATTAATTTTTGAACTTATTGATGTGGTCAAATCTTAGCTCAATGTTATATCGACGATTTGGTTATCTTAGAGTTTTTGATGGGCTGGTTAAATAGGTCAAAAACATATCGCTAAAATACTTAAAGAACACACACGAAACTCCTACATTCCTTTGGTAGGAGATATCATCAAAGAGGTTGTTAAGGAACAGAGTAGGTATCTGCAAATTCAGCCTCTGAAATTGATGATAATGGACCCAAGATCAGACAATGCCCCGGTGTAATTGCTTCTAACGAGTTAATATCATCTTTAAATTGTGGACACAGAGGCCTTGAATTAAGTATACATTCGATTTCAGTGACGAGAGTACACATCTCTTCAAAGATTAACTTTGCTCTTCCGGTAATGATACGCAGGTGTGTTTTCATCGACTTAACAGCGGCCTCCCAAACTCCGCCAAAATGTGGAGCTGCGGGAGGTGAAAAATGCCAATTGATGGTTTTTTCTGCACAAAATGTACGAATGCTTTCATAATTTGAGGTCAGTTCAGCTTTTGAGAATATTGTAGAAAATTTCCTATGAGCACCTACAAAATTAGTACTGTTGTCTGTATAAACATCTGAAGGTAAGCCCCGTCTGCTCACAAAACGTTTGAATGCTGCTATGTATGCATCTGAACTAAGATCCGAAGCCACTTCCAGATGGATTGCCTTTACCGATATGCATACAAAAACACATATGTATGATTTTAGTAGTTTTGCTCCTCTCCCTTTTTTTGATTGCAGCATTACAGGTCCCGCAAAATTAATACCCGTATGAGTAAATGGTCTTGACTGTAGTACTCTGGCTTGTGGTAATGTACCCATCATTTGATTTGAAGTTTTTGCTCGATATCTCACATTTGATACAATTGTGAGACTCTCGTTTCGTCAGCAAGCTGCCACCTATAATCCAATAATTATTGCTGAGAAGAGAGGAAAGTAAGGATGGACTGGGATTTAAGAACAATTTGTGTTACCTTAAAATACCCTCCGAGTTCAAAAATGGTGATAACTTCGATAGAGTTAATTTGCTTTTGAGGTACTTATGTTTTCTTAGCTCTTTAATTACTGATGCGAAGCTGGTTTCTTGTGCAGTTAAGTTATTTATTTGTTTGGTACAAACATTTTTGGGAGGTTCTATCATCATCATGTGATCGTGCAATAGAGAAACGCAAGCGATTGGTTGAATCATTAAAACGTGTAGTAATATTTGCTAAGGCCATTAAAGACGAAACTACTATTGAAAGAATCGCGGTACGATTAGAAGCTCTTAATGATTTAATGGTTGAATTCCGCAAGATCGAGGATAAAATCATGTATTATCCTGATCAAATATCAGAAATCATTGATTTTGAGACACATTTTTTTGAAGCTAAAGCTATTCTTCAACGCCAAATCAATGCACGCAAGGATTTAGAAATATCTGATAGTGATAGGCACATAAAATGTACTGCAACCAACTATGACGAAGCATGGAACAAAATAGTCGAGCGATATGACAAATCAAAGTATTCGTGTTACTATTGCAAAGGAAAGCATCACTCATCACTGCATTTATCATCAACAGCAATATCATCAATCGAATCAGAACAACCATTGGTCTCAACAACAACCACACTTACAACTTGTTTTCAAGAGCACGACCAATCAAGCAATAAAGTGAACAATGAGCATAACCAATCATTAATTTCTCAAACACACACTCAAAATAGGCTACCACCATCAATTGAACCACGTACACCACCTGATCATCAACAATCCATACAAGGGAATTATCAAGTCCATATGGCTCACACGACAGCCACTGAACATTTACTACCCACAGCTGTAGTAAACATTGAAAATGTGTATGGCAAAGTACAACATTGCAGAATACTTCTGTATTCTGGATCAATGGGAAATCTCATTTCACAATCATTAGTGAAACAATTACAACTTCCACAAAAGAAGTCAAACACTATCGTGAGCGGAGTAGCTTCGAATACAACGTCACGATGGAAATCAACGGTCAAACTGTCGTCCCGATTTGATCCACGTCAACATCTAACAATAGATGTACATATTCTTGCATCATTATCATCAGTGCCAAATCAAACGTTCACAAAACCACACATACATCAATTTGAACAAATAGATTTAGCGGATCCAAATTTCAATATCCGAAATCCAATTGTCATCATATTAAGTGCCGGTACAGTTTTCAGTATGTTGCTGCCTGGCAGTTTAAGGGGTCCTAACAGTTCAGTGATCGCACAAAAAACCATTTTTGGATGGGTACTAGTTGGGGATGTTGCAGCCACATCAATTTTCATATCACCCAAGTCACTATATTCTATGCACTCATCTTGTATTGTTATAGATAAAACATTGCAACTGTTTTGGAAGTCAGAGGAAGTGTCACCATCATCCCAATTTACTCGTCATGAAACGCAATGCGAACATTTACCCAAACAAACCATTAAGAGGGACTGCACTGGGCGGTACATAGTAAGGTTACCATTCAATGACATTCAGCAACAACTTGGTGATTCGTTACGATCAGCAGTGTCACGGTTATTGGCCATCGAGAAAAAACTGGACAAAGATAATCAATTAAAACTTGAGTATCATTCTTTCATCGCAGAGTACATAGCGTTGAATCACATGGAGAAAATTTCAAACGACCAAATAAACATCAATTCGGGACATTTTTATTTACCTCACCACTTCGTAATGAAAACCGACTCCAGCACAACGAAATTACGTGTGGTATTTGACGGGTCATGTTCAATATCATCTGGGATATCACTAAACCAAAAATTGCTCGTGGGTCCAACTGTGCAAGAGGATCTCACCGTAATTATCATGAGGTTCCGAATGCACAACATTGTTTTATGTGCCGATGTCGAAAAGATGTATCGGCAGGTTTTGATAGACCCTACCGATAGAGATTACCAACGCATTGTTGGCGATTTGATCCAAAAGCCGAAATCGATCATTACAGGCTACATACTGTAACTTATGGAACAGCAGCCGCTCCGTTTTTGGCCACAAGAACATTGAAACAGCTGTCAGAAGATAACAAGGCGGCATATCCCCTAGCATCAAAAATCGTTTCAAGAGACTGTTACGTAGATGATCTTCTCACTGGAGCTTCAACCGTTGAGGAAGCTTTAAAGTTACAGGACGATATAGTTAAGCTTCTCGATTCCGGTGGGTTTACACTACGCAAATGGTCTTCGAATTCATCAGCATTCATGGCACGACCCAGTCAATTAGATACCAAAAAGAGTATTCCAATCTTTAAAGTTGAAGACCACACGATAAAAGTGCTAGGCCTGCACTGGCAACCTGAAACGGACCACCTTACTTACAAAGTATAAAGCTACTCATCAATCACGGTACTTACCAAACGTATATTTTTGTCACAAGCATCAAAATTATTTGACCCATTTGGATGGCTATCTCAGTATTAGTAACTACTAAAATATTATTTCAGGAATTATGGCTGTACAATTTAACATGGGATGCTCATCTTCCAAGAAAGTTTGCTGAAAAATGGGAAAATATTAAATTGAACTCAAATGCTTCAAACAAATTAAAATTCACAGACAAATGCTGTTTAACCATCGCAACATCCAAATATACGGGTTTTGCGACGCCAGTGAATCTGCATCAGCAGCAGTCACCTATTGTAGAAGTTACGACTCAAATGGATATCCAAGAATTCAACTAGTCACCGCAAAAACCAAAGTTGTACCAGTTCATTCAATTTCAATACCACGCCTGGAATTGAACGGAGCACTACTATTAGCACGGATATTTTCACAAGTGCAACAAGCTTTTAAGGATTACGAAGTAAAGTTTACGCTTGGAGTGATTCAGAGATCGTTCTCGCTTGGCTGTCCAGTCACCCAAAGCGATGGAAAAGATATGTGGCGAATAGAATGTTGGAAATTCTGGACATATTACCGGCTGACTTAGCATCACGAGAGATACAACCAGCAGATCTTGTTCAAAATGAATTCTGGTTTTCTGGGCCTATTTGGCTAGTTAAAAACGAGAGTGATTGGTCATCAACACAAATCGGGTTGCAGCAGTCCACAGAATTAGAAAAGAAAAAACTTGTATTTCAAACAATTATAAAAATTAATGACTCGATAGATAATTTGTTCAATCGAATTTCATCCTGGGCACAATTAAAACGTATCGTTGCATTTTGTAAGCGATTCATACATAATTGTCGAAATCCTACGTCTCGACGGCAAGATATAGTCACAGCAACAGAATTGCGAACAGCGGAAAAAGTTTGTATTTTAACTGCACAAAACAGAGGGATTATTCTTATTTGGACTCGATCAAGTATAATACCTCTAAGTGAATTTAGGAGGGCCTTCCCAAATTTCCGAGTTATACTCCAGTTTTTTTCTTATGTAGGTTTAGCACATTTTTAGGAGATCCGTTGAAGCAAAATAGAATTTACAATGCCGCAAATATCTCGAGCAATTGGCAGCGCTCCCCGCTGCCTTATATATTTGATCGGCCAAAGAAACCTGCCCAGTAATAGTTAAACCTAACATCTGTATTGAATCAGAGTTGTCAACACTACAACCATTTATCGTAGAAGATAGAGAGTAGTTGTTGGATTTTAACACGCAGTATTGAAACGTTTGGGTATTAAATTTAACCCTGTTGGCATCTTGTTCTAAGCGAGATCTCGAAGCAACTCTTTCAGCGAGAACGTTGTTTCGAGGTGAAGTAGTAGAGAACGAGACACATATACTAGCATTTAACGTGCGAGCAAAGGATGCTGCATCATCCACCCTATACTTGGATTTTGATACAGATAGAAAATACTCGGCCCATGAAGAGTGGTCGATCGGGCCACAACGAAAACCGTACTGATGATCGGATATAAGGTAGTGATCATCTAGATATTTCATTTATATTTGTTAGTAAAGAGACTATTGCTATTCGGTGGTAGTGGGAGGCATTCGATTTACTGTCCTTTTTAGGCAATGGTTGGACATTGGCTGTTTTGGATTGGTGAAATAACGCCCATATAGGCTTAGACAAGGATTTTCTGCAATGCTTAAGAACAATTGGCGAAATCCCATCAAGACTACCGGCTTTATTGGGGTTAATACTTCTGAGAATCGTTTCAAACCATCCTTCTTACCCGTATCTAAACGGAATTAGGCAGATTTGAAATGGCTAAATTGAATTTATAGGTTAAAAAGAGCTATCACCATCTTTTATAGGTCTTATAATTATTCCTTAACTTCCCTAGAAGTTCTCCAGAACGCTATGAGTAAATTCCCGAAATATTCGTCCAATATTACATGTGGAATTCTTTTTGACCAGCCTGAATGCAACCAAATTTTCGGGTGTTCGATCATTTAAAAGCCGTTGATGCAAGGCTTCTTTGTTTATGACTGCCACTTTACAAAGGATTGTTCGACTTTTTGGGTTAGGCGTGACTGTAAGGAATGAACGGCCCCATTCCTGTAATTATAACTGTGAACACTATATCACTTCTATAGTGTCTATGTTACGATAGGTAAAGCATATTCGCCAATCGAATTCAAGGATTAACTTCCTTGGTATACATACGATATAGTTGTCAGGATGCGACATAAGATATAAATCAAATAAATCAAATAAATGAATCAGATGCTCCAGTATTCTCGTGTTATGAACTATGAGTTGTGTAAGTTGATGCCAGGTTGCAAACCGAGAAAAAAAAATATGGAAGCCAATTATCATTGCGGACAATGAAATTACCCGCCATAATAATTTCACCGTTTCAAAATTTCAAACACTATATGAGCAGTGTTGCTTGGAATGAGTGGGAATCGGTACTGGCCGGTTGGCGTAACAATTTTAAAATTTTTCCTTTAAAAGCTGACGAGCCAGTACGAACAACACCAAAATGTATGATCAGAAATGATTTTCTCTTTCTTACATCGAAGGGACCAGAGAGATATTTATCTGAAATATCTGATAAATTTTAATCTGAAAAAACCATTTTGACACGCTAAACCATTTAAATTGGCTAACCACTGTTTTGTAACCAGTGGCGGATTAAGGAGAATCCAGATCCTAGACAAGCTTTGGTCTTACCGAAACTATCGTTTACAACCGCTCTTTCCCCCGATTAGTGCATTAGAAATTTGTCAGGAAACTAATTTTTATTCGCCTTTAAAGTACCGCAAGATGTCCCACCAGTGCTACTAGACAAAGTTGGTCAATACAAATTTGTGTATCTCAAATATGAGTATATCAACACATTAATTGATCTACGCATTTCGGTAAAACGTTTTCCAACTTATGTAGAAGAAAGGTTGGTAAAAATTGTGTCGAAAGGTTTATGGAGGAAATTATCCATTTAAATCGATGGGATCAAATTCGCAAACATTCTTAAACAAGACGAATATGTCGAATTATCTAAACGATTTTAAGTACAATCAGGCGTTTGTGAGGTCTTTAACATTCTTCGTAATTCTACATAAAAGCACCAAAAACCTTAAATTTCAGAGGTTAGTTCCAAATTTGCAAGTTCTGGCAAGAAGTACGGATCCTCACCAAACAGTGACTTTCTCGGAATGCATTTGGTGTTAGTGTATCTTGTGTGGATTGGTATTACTCCAAATCCGTTAATTTTGCTTTTTCTCGTCGCTAAAGATCGTCTTTTTTTTGGCGAAATTTCAGTCAACTTCCAACTGCTCTAAAGTCCAATCAGCGGACACATGGCATTGTATATGGTCGTTCACCTTAATTTCCTGGGTCAGTTGGATGTTATACTGGTGCAGACCAAAGTCCCGACGGAAAAAATTCGCCAAGTTGAATTTGCAGAAAATCCAAGACTGCCTCGGATTTTCCCGTGCACTCCCACGCACAGTAGCGATGTTTTCGCGCAGACCTTCCGCTTTAGTGACGCACTGCTGTTGGCTGATTATTTCTGGCTATTCGACAAAAGTCGAATAGCCAACTCGGCAGGACAGTTGCGGCGAGGATTAAAATCACGTAATGCGCGGAACGTTTCTCGAACGGAGCTCTAATTTTGAAAATAAAATTTGATTTTTTTCACGCGTTGTTCAATGATTTAACCTTCCATCGTGATTTGCCAAATTTGACAGTGGTAGCACAAGCTTTTCTTATGATTATATGCAACATTATTGGCCCTTCCACATCGTATTCATCGAATTCTAGATCGTGACTTCGAATTAAAATCAACCGAATCCTCATTAACTGGTTATTTTCAAAAGTGGGATTCCAAAGTGAGGCAAAAATTGGTAATATTCGACTTCAAAGGGATTGTGAAACCTGCTCCAGTATGCGACTAAATTGAAGATAATTCGCTGAAGGCGGCCTCGGGGTTTCTCTGTTGCAGTATCAAAATACGTGTATAGAAAACGCATATTTTTGGAATATTTATAATAACACCATTAGAATAGAAACCTCCTTTCAATTCCTGGTAATTCACATGAACTATGAGTTTTCATAAATTTAGGAAATGTGAACCCTCTTGTCTGTTAAAACGTTTTAGGATTTGGACCAATTCACACGTTACTTTGGGTGGATCAAACTACGATGTTTTTACCCTTACAACTTCAATGTCACAATAAATGTTTGGGGAAGTTTAAAGATTAGCGGATTCTAAATAATTTCGATTTTATTAAGAAATTGTTTAGTAACCGGGCAAATGCGTAACTAAAACTTTATATAGCTTGTGACGCATCTTGTTGGTCACAAGTTTTTTTTTTGTGTGGGTCACCCTTTAAAAATTATCGTTACCCGTTGTGAACGTCGTATCAAGTTGACGTTACCTGGGTTGGGTTGGTCGTTATACGAATTTTTCCCCGCTTCAGAAGCGGAGAAAATTGCGTATAATGACCAACCCAACCCAGGTAACGTCAACTTGATGCGACGTTCACAACGGGTAACGATAATATTTAAAGGGTGACCCACACAAAAAAAAACTTGTGACTGAATCTTGGGGACGACCCACATGAGAGAGGGTCTCATTAATAATCGGGCTTAAGAAAATCAGACGTAAGTTCAAGATCGGATGTTCTTTAAATCATATAACCCTAAAGGTTTCCCATTTTCATCATTCATGTTATATGCGACTGGACCAACTTTCTGATGGACAATTGCTGGTACAAATTTGTGATACAACTTAGCAGCAAATTTACATGTAGCATCACTTTGAGCAAAGGATCGTACGAAGACCCTTTGTCCCGGTTTTAAATCCCGAGTACGGCTTCGTAAATTATAGGTTTGAGCGCTCTTCTTGTAAGCTGATTTTAGATGCAACCATACTTTCTCCTTACTATCCAAATAGTTGTCATTTAAGCCATAAAGAAAATTCCTTAATTTATATTCAGAGCCATCTAATACCATATATTGTCCAAATATCAAAAAATGTGGAGGGTATTTTGTGGTACCATGTATAGAATTTCGAATAGCGGCAGCGACTTCATGTAGGTCCCAGTCCGAATGAGAATCTACCACATAAGATCGAATCGCTCCGAAGCATTAGCCTGCGTCTAGTACACAGGTGAACGAAAGTGGGTTATTCCGTTATCAGATACGATCGTCTCCGGTACCGAAAACACATTGAAAATCTGGTGTTTCATAAAATTACTTAAACATTTCGCAGTAGCTTCTCTCAAATGTTTCAACAAAATGAATTTGGAAAAGTCATCCAACACAATAAGTAGATAGCAATTTCCATTCTTAGATCTTGGGTATGGTCCACATGTTTCGGGTTGATGTCCCATAGGAGGTTTTAAGATATGATTCACCGATTTATTCATCTTACAAGTATCGTATTTGAGAACAAATTCTCTAACGTCGGAAGCCATAGACGACCAGTAGAACTGGCGCTGTAATCGTTCTAAAGCCTTTTGCACCCCCCCCCCCTCTGAGCTGATGAAGGAGCGCTGTGTGCTTGCCTGATGATGGGTCTGTAATTCCTCTGGAACTAGCAATTTCCATTCAGATATATCAGTGTTAAGACATTTAGAACCATACGCGAGTTGAATTAGAATCATACCATCCCTAACACAATAATTACTGCTGCTTTGAGAACCAAGCCTCTCAATATTTCTAATTTTATCTCGATACGCAGCTGATGAAAATGCATCGGATTAAGGTTGATATGCAACGATGATAGCTGATCATCAGGAATTGGCGCAACTGGGTCGGATAAATTATCGATGGAGCGTAGCAACTTATATAGTTTTAACCAATCCAACATGCTAACGGTGTTAAGCGCTTCACAGAAAGCTCTTGATAACGAATCCGCTACGGTATTTTCTGAACCCTTTCGATAATCAATCACAAAGTTATAAGGCTGAAGTTTTAAACTCCACTCTCCGGTTCTTCTGGGCCATTAACCACCGTAATGCCGTTTGATCTGTGTATATCGTAAATTGATATCCCTCAATATAACACCTAAACTTTTTGATACTGACCACGGCAGCTAAGCATTTCAACTCTGTTACCGTATAATTTTTCTGAGTGGCGGTTAGCTTCTGCAAAATGAATGCTATTGGACGCTCTGCCCCATCGTCATCCACTTGAAATAAAAAGCTAACGATACCCTCCGAACACGCGTCGCCTTGAATAAAAAACGGTCTCTTAAAATCAGGGTTGACCAACACCGGCGCAGTAGAAAGGGCCGTTTTTAACTTCTCAAAAGCCTGCTGAGCATTAATAGACCAAACAAGTTTGTTACCCTTCTTAGGAAGGTCAGTGAAGCAAGAATGGCAAAGTTCCTGATGAATCTCCTGGACCATCCACGACACCCCGACCGCACCAAGAACATAAAACTACAGTAATATTTCGGTTAACAACCGGTGTCATGGTTCGTAATTTATTAAACTGTAACCACGATTTGTTACAAACTGCTGAAGCCTTACGCCCTCAAAGTTTACTTTTCAACCACATTGAATTTTTTCGAAGATTCATCCAATAATGTTGAATACCATTAGGGTCATCAAAGGTTATATTTTCGTTAGCCTATTAGCACAGGTTAGCAACTCGGACGGCAACTGACTTTTATATGAACCCGACTGGTTTTATTGTACAGCTATCATTAATTTGGTAGTGCCCGATTTAATTGATTTCTTTTAGAAATAAGTGTGTTCTGAAATTCTTCTCAAAACCAATAACCCCACACCACAATTGCATTGTACGAATACTTAATTTAAATGCAGGCAAGGCGTAAATTTGTTAAAATGTCCAAAAAACGTTTAAAGTTGTCAAGGCAATTTTTGTAGATTCCTTCCTTGTTGATTGTGGTTTCGATATTATGTTGATCTTTATTGGTTTAACTATCGACAATTTGTAAATTACATAGGTTCGAACAGTCCAAAGCCAGACTGCTAGACAGATAAAAAAAAAGGTTGACAGAAATATGGACATACTGATAAACAAACCGAGCGACAGACCGACAGACAGACGGAAATACAAACCAACAGACAGACAACAATGAACACGCTCTTTCTGTTTGAGAAATGAACAGATGACCATAGATGGAAGCTCTTATATATAGTACGTTTATTATGTACCGTGTCAGTATACAAATTCTTGGAATTACCCACCAAAAAATAAACAGAAACCAATTTTTTTTTATTATTGGAAACTACTGTTATACATACCATTGATACAATGAATTTAATTTAATGCCAATTAAAATTCTCGCGATCAATTAATCATACTCAGATTGAAATAATAAAATGTTGATTTAAATTTCTTCAAATCTGGTAATACTTACTACCTGTTTTAATTTAAGTGTCCAATTTATACATGAAAAGCTCTTCAGACGTGTGATGTATAATTGAGTTAGTGCTATAGGCTTATTAAATTTTAGATGTTTTTAGCCGATTATATCAGATTAGTGTTATGACTTAATTTTCTGTCAATCAACACTTCTTTGATACGTGTTTTTATGTCTGCAATTTGTATATATAATCTCTAATCATTGTTGTTGCTATTAAATGTTTCTAATAAGAATTTGTGCCTACCACCATCATTTTTATATGTTTTTATTGCTTTTTCTGTGTTTGCTAAATAATTTGCGCGCAAAATTTGTGGTGCTGCTTTTTGTTCATTACAACCAAATGATTTTAATTTTTTTTTACAGAATTTTTGAAAAAATACGACAGTATTTTGGGGCACAAAGTGAAAGCATACCAATGTCTTTTGTATTAGGATTTTATGTAAGTTTAGTGGTTAAACGATGGTGGGAACAATATCGTATGCTACCGTGGCCGGATACTTTGGCCCTATTTATAAGTGCTGGTATACCAGGAAATGTAAGGCTTATAAAATTTTTTTTTTTTATCATGAAATATTTATTAATTATTTCGTTTCAATGTTTATTTAGCATGAAACGGGTCGTTTAATGCGACGGAATATAATGCGATATGCAGTTTTAAGCTATGTAATTACACTGCAAAGAATATCACTGCGTGTAAAACGAAGATTTCCATCGTGGCAGCATATAGTCGATGCTGGCCTTATGCTGGAAAGTGAGAAGAAAATTTTTGAGATTATGGATGGAAAATCACCAATGTCAAAATATTGGATGCCATTGGTGTGGGCGACCAATATTATAAATCGGGCGCGGAAAGATGGCCTTATTACATCCGATCATATTGTACAAACACTGTTAATGGAGCTATCGGATATAAGACGACGGTTGGGTGGTTTAATTGGTTATGATACCGTATGTGTGCCATTGGTTTATACACAGGTAATTATAATCATATACATAAAATATTTGAGAAGCGTTTTTTTATGGTGGGCACACGTCATCGTTTGCTTCCAATTTATTTATTTAGCTAATTTTTTTTTTTTTTTTGTTCTATTCGTTTAGGTTGTTACACTTGTGTTGTATACGTATTTTATAGCTGCATTAATGGGACGACAAATGGTGCCAATTGTTGATCAAGTTGGTCGATCGACAAAGTATGAAGATCCTGATTTATATTTTCCACTATTTACAGCATTACAGGTAAGTCAAGATTTTATTTTAATTTTTTAATTGAAAAGTTTCCTTCTGAATCGTCATTCTAAACGGTTTCAAATGTATTGCATTTATCAAGAAGCCACATTTTTAAAACATCGAAATGTTATTCTTTGGGTTTAATCATCAACATATAGATTATCATCCTAATTACAAAATGAAACCAAAAAGCCTTCACAAATCTTGAGTATCGGATTTATGAAAGAAAACCAATCCCTTGCATGAGTGGATTGCTGCCATTTCCCTTCGTAGATGTCATAGTTTTCGAGATCCGCCTGGTTGTTCATCTTGAACTTATCCAAGTGTTTATGCCTTCTGTTCTGAGTGCCAACGCTGGGCATAAACAAAGGAAGTGAACCAACGTCCCTTCCTACTTCTCGTGCTCCTCCTCGACCAGACAGCTTTTACAGAAGTCAGTTGCCTCCAGACCCAGCCTTCTTGCATCTTCTCCAAAAGGGCAGTATCCCGTGATTTTTTGATTCCTACGACCGTTCTTAGTTCACGTGAACGTAGGAATATTAATGTTCCAGGGCGACACGTTCCAGGTCACACATTAACTGAATGCTGAAATGCTCACTCATCTCATTAAAAGACGAGTGACAACTCAACGCCACTTATAACAAAAACGAGACTGATTCCAGCGACCTGATTGCTATAGAAAGATTGGAGTGCTAAGATTTAGCGCAAATCATTAATTGTCATACAAAATTTATAGAAAAGTGATCATACGTGTTGAAAATCGCATACTATAAATCACAAAGTACTGAGCCAAAAAAATCCAAAATGTCCAATTATGCTCCGATTGTGGTTCTTGATACCTCTAAAGAGAGGTTTCGGGACCGGTAATTGTTGTACCAATGCGCGTTTAGATAGCTTGATTATTTTCATACATTTCATAGAAAATTCGATTTTTTTAAAGATCACCTTAATCAACAAATTCTGAGCGAAAAAATTTAAAATCTGTAAATGGTGTTTTTAATGTATTTCGACTGCGGTTCTTGATACCTGTAAAAATATGCTTCAAGTGCTGTTATTGTGATTAATTAGTAAGATTCCGAGATGCGTTACAATTTGTAATGTCCAAATTCGGACGTTGTTGTTTGAGTATGGCCTTAATTATAACAATTTATAATATTCTGTTGACAGTGACATTTACTGCATCTGTATATTAATAATAATGTTAAATGTTTATTTGTGACTGTCGGTGCGAATGTGGCGTTTAATAACAAATTACAGAATTTGACGGATAACTTGAAGCGAAAAACTTTGAATATTCAAATCGAAATGATAATTGGGAGAATTAAATAATTCCATCGCTATAGAATAGGTTAGATTTCAATATTTAGGATCAATTTTTTCATGAATCTTATAGCAAATTTTCGATAAATTGTTTAATCCACATCTAATTATCGTAAATAGAAAATTTAATGCTATACTCAATCAACAACGTCCGAATTTGGGCATTGCAAACCGTAACGCATGTTGCAATAGTATTAATGTTAATGTTCCAAATGAAAAACAAAGTGACGGATATGTTCAGTTTAGTGCCCATGTTTGGTTTATCGCTCTTTAACGTGGAGGATATTCCAGCATTTAAGACTTTAACCCAATCTTCATTAGGTTAGATTAGATTTGGGTGGCGATCCACTAGGACCAGGCATAGACTCAAAAATGGTCCGTAGCCACACCACAATAATTATTTCCTTCAACTCATTGGAACCATTTTGAGCTGTTAACAAAGCGCTGGGTACTCCTGACATCCATCCTACAGAGGTCCGTCAGGTCTTTGAACAGGGGTGTCCTAGAAACTTAAGTCTGTTTTGTGCCAGACGAGGGCAGGTGCAAAGAAGATGAAGTACTGTCTCTTCCTCCTTGCAACTACAACAGTAGTCACGTGAGAAGACATCAAGTCTACTCGCGTGCCTCCCTATGAGACAGTGCCCCGTAATCACTCCAACAACCACACTAGTCTGACTTTCGCTGAAGTGAGATCAGCTGTTTGGATCGCGCCAAGTCCAACTTTGCAAGAGGCATTGCAATATCCTTTCTGCTTTCTGAGAAGTGGTCCATTGTACCACGTCGAGCCAGTTCATCGGCGTTTATATTCCCTGTACTTATGAAATGTCCTGGCATCCATAAAATGTGGATGTTGAACTGATCTGCCATCTCATTAAGAGATGAGAGACACTTCTGTACTACTTTCGACGTGAGGAGGTGTGATTGAAGCGCTTAGGCAGCATGACTGTCCTTATATATGGGAATATCACAAACTGATATTACATTATACCTCAACCAGTCTACGACTTCCTTTATGGCGGTTACTTCAGCTTGAAAAATGTTACAGTAGTCGGGGAGATGGAAGGAGAGATTTAACAGAAGTTCCTCGCAGAACACTCTAGCCCCGACTTTCCCGTCCCGTTTTGAACCATCAGGGAAGAAGTTTATAACTCCTGGTTCCAAAACTGCACCCATCATCCAGTCCTCCCTGAATGGGATCCTAGTCCGAAACTTTGTGCCAAAAAAAAGTGACGGGACAGTATAATCGGTGGTCTTGGGAATTTGTCTGTTGCACAAAATAGATGAGTGCCCTGTATTGTTGCAGGTCCACATTAAGATGGATTTCAGCCGTATGGCAGTACAAGCTACCAACTGTTTCCCCAAGATATCTAGAGGAGTCAAAAATATCAGAGTCTCTAGTGCCTGAGTGGATGTGCTCCTCAGTGCACCACTGATTCACAGAGAGATTATTCTCTGAACTTTTGTCAACAGCTTTTGGTTGACAGTTTTGTCCAGAGCAGGCCACCAGATTATTACCCCATACAAGAGTATGGGTCTGACTACTGCGGTATAAAGCCAATGTACGATACGGGGCTCCGGCCCCGATCCTTTCCCAATGGCATTTTTGCAAGAGTATAGTGCTACCGAAGCTTTCTTTACCCTTTCCAGAATATTGGGTTTCCAATATAATTTGCTATCCAAAACGAGACCCAGAAACTTCGCTTCAACTGTAAAAGTCAAGCTGAACCCATTTAAAGTGGGAGTATCGATGTGAGGAAGTTTATACTTCCTACAGAAGAGAACCAATTCGGTTTTGTGTGGGTTCACATTACACCCACAGCCTTTGGCCCTTAATGAAAGAGTGCCCAGTGCATTTTGCATAAGCTTACTAAGGGTGTCGGGATATTTACCACGGATACCAATAGCAATATCATTCAGATAGGCAACCACCTTGAAGCCACCGTCCTCCAGTCTCAGCAACAGGTCATTTATGACCAAGTTCCAAAGTAGGGGGAACAGTACGCCACCCTGCGGCGTACCTCTGCTTGCAAATCTTATGACGGAGAATTCCCCAAAACTGGCATTTATGATCCTGCCTCTTAGCATCTGATCTATCCAGTCCTTGAGTGATTCATCCACTCCCACATCTGAAAGTGCCCGAGTTATAGCCCCGGAAGCACATTGTTAAAGGCCCCCTCAATATCCAAGAAGGTTACCATTGCGTAGTCTCCATATTCGAAAGATTTTTCAATGAAAAATACAAGAGAATGAAGTGCAATCTCTACAGATATCCCCTTGCAATAGGCATGTTGAGATTTGGACAGCTTTTCCGACACAATCGTGCCTCTAATATGAACTTCTATTTGCCTTTCCAGTGTTTTAAAAAGGAAGGAAGACAAGCTAATCGGTTTAAGGTATTTGGGATTGCAGTGTGAGCGTTTTCCCGCCTTAGGTATGAAAACAACCTTCACTTCTGTCCATTTACTAGGAATGTGACATAGTTCTAGGCTGCCTTTGAAAATTACCTTTAACCAAGAAATTGTTAGAACCGTAGTTTGTTGAATATCCGCAGGGATAATACCATCGAGTCCAGGCGACTTATATGATTTAAAACTGTTTATCGCTTACAGGATCTTTTTTCTGCTAATAATTTGGCCTATGAGGCTACTTGCCCTTTTACCTACTGATGTTCTAGGTGCAGATTCGGAACAACCAGGAAAATAAGTCTCCATCAGAAGTTCCAGCGATTCCGCATCCCATCCGGCCGTTTTTTATATAGATCCACAGATCTAGAGTCCGAGCATGCAGTCATCTTCACACGCCCTTGATACCATCCCGCATCTTTGCAGGATGAGGGTGGTCCCGGATTTTCTCCCAGGACCTTTAAAAAGACGAGGTTGAGTGCAATATACACCAACCTCCATTTTTCCGCCGTGATGCTCCCATCTTCTTGACTTTCGTCAATAACGGCTAGCATCAACACATGCTCCCTCAGGATATCGCTGAACAGCTTTGTCCCTGAGTTGGAGCTCGGCTTCTTGTCAGTGCGCAACTTGGCCCGCTTGCTGTTGACTACTTCCACCTCGTCCTGGGACCACTGTCTTTTCGACACATGGTCCCTTTCCGAGCTTCCGCAGCCCACAGTGCTCCTTGCCCAAGCTACTGATGTTCTTTGATTTTCCGTGAGCTGCCCCTCGGGGGTCGCAGCCCACTTCTCGAGAATTCGGAATGCCGAGCGGCGATTTCTGTATCGCCTTCGCCGGAGAAATGTCTCTCGTCCCACTCCCCTGTGCTGTGTTGGAACCGCTAATTCCCGGGACTGGTTCCCTAGAGTCAACCACCTTTGCAACCTTAGAGGCCCAACCCGCCTGGTTCGAGGTACCTCCCTTCGCTGATACCGGCTTTTAAGGAGAGCCGGTGCCCTTGGTTTTTTTGTTGTTAGATCCTACCATTTTGATTCCCACGAGTATCGGAGAAATAAAGGTCCGCCTGCGCAGAGATCCGTATACGCAGGTAAGGCTAATTACAACTGGAGCTCGTTAGGTATCCAGAGGGCTCCGTTAGCGACTGGGCTTTGCTAAATAGGCCCCAGCCTAGTTGATCATCAGCACGGGTCGCTTAACACCTTAATTCAGCCCATTCGGCCTCGCTAGCACCCCGGTCTCCCAGCCCCCTTCCCTCCGCCCACATTCTCTCTCCCATTCACCTATTCACATGGAGAGCCCAATCCAATAGGATCCATTCCATTCCCAGGGTCACCCGTTTATAGGGTACCCCACTCATAACACGCGGAGACTCCGGAGGTGCAGAGAGGACGTGACGCCCAGTCCGCCGTGGTTATTGGTCGATGATTTTCTGGCGCCATCTGTTCACCTTTCCATGCTGGGCATCATATGCACTCAGAATTTAATGAACTGAGGTTAACCACTCCCCAGTTTCCTGGGACTCGCCCACCAGCTGGACTGCGGTTGGAGACGGCTTATTTAATTCTCCGCTAACCTACCTATCGAAGGCCGTCCACTATCCACCACCTGTGATCCCCCGATAGCTGTAGTATGCCACGGGGCATATTGCATACGTTTCGCTATTGTACTCTCGAATTTCCCCCTGACCATTAAGACTAGATCGTCCGCGTAGGTGATATTCGAGAAGTGAGAATTTTTTAATCCTTTAAGTAGTCCATCCATCACGAGTAGCTACAAAAGGGGTGAGAGAACTTCCCCCTTGGGGACAACCCCTGGTAGCCGCAATCGTGATGGTTTTATCACCAAAGGAGGCCATTATACTCCTGTTTCTAAGCATATCGATTATCCACCCTATGGTAGGAGGAGTCTATTCCCCTTGCATGTGCTTGTTCTTCAATCATTTCGAACTTGGTATTGTCAAAAGCCCCTTGAATATCGATGAAGGAGCATAACAAAACCTCTTTATTCCGAAGTGTATCTTCGATATTTGTTGTCAGCTCGTGGAGCGCTATTTCTGTCGATCTCCCGGTCTGATATGCTTGTTGACTGGGGTCTAAAGGATGCCTTAGGAGGGCATTGTATCTAATGTATAGGCCCAGTATCTTCTCCATGGTTTTCAGAATAAATGATGTGAGGCTAATGGGTCTATAAGACCCGACATCCTATGAGGATCTTCTTCCTGTTTTTGGGATAAAAATCACCCGCCCCTCCCACCAGTTTCTTGGAACATATTGTAAGCTGTAGCTGGCTCTACAGAGTCTAATCAAATAAGGTAACAGTATTTGTAGGCTTTTCTGTAAAAATGCAGAATATATAAAATCCCCTCCCGACGATTTAAAGGGACAAAAAGAATTGACGGCCCATTTTATTTTTCCGGGAGTGAAGATATCTCTTGAGAACCTGTGAGCTTAGGTGGTAGGGATGCACCTTCTGGAGAGTACCTTCTGGAGTCAACAAGCCGCAGGCAGCCTATCTATTTTTTGACAGAAGTCTCTCCAGCTCGACCTTTTGCTTTTCCTAAGAGCGATGTTAAACTGGGTAAGAGACATTCGATAGGTTTTCCAATCGTTTGTCCTCTTAGCCCTGTTGAAAAGTTTACGAACCTCTCGTCTTTTGGTTTCCAGCGTGTGGTTCCACTAAGGAACGTCCCTTGTCCCCCCAATACGAACCAGGGATGAGCTTGAGTGGTAGGCATCAATAATGCATCGGTAACGTTGCTTGAAACTCTATCGAGATACTCAATAGATTTGATGTTGGTCTGTAGACCAGTTACGTTATCATAAAGTCTTTCATTATAGACTGGCTAATTAGTACGTTTTGGTATTCTTACTACCGATTCGTTTTTTGAAGGGGTTTTAATATCAAACCTGATATACATGTGATCCATGCCAGTCTAGAATTGTACCAGAGGTACCCATGTCAGACAGGGTAAGATCTAGCACCTCCTTTCTGACTGCACTCACAAAAGTCGCATCGTTCCGTTTGTTATTAATGATTATATTTTTTGTTAAACAAAATTCAAAAAGTTGCTCACCTCTGATGTTGGTGTCACAAAATGGTGTTACAGAAATTTCAATTTTTATTGAAAATAACGGTTTTTCAGAGTTTCCTATCAATTTGGAAATATGACTGTTATGCCATTGACACACTGCGATTTAATAAATATGATTTAGTGTGTCAACTCTAAGTTTTGCTAGTCACGTTTTGTTTCATAGAGTACCTGATTCAGTTTAGCTAAATCGGATTTATTAAACCGCAGTCTGCGGCAACGGCAAAGCCCTTTAAATTATATCATTTTAAGTGCCAACCAATTTAAAGAAAATAATAAAAGTCACATTTCAAGCTTGACAAGTGCATTAATAATTTATAATTTAATATTGCAAATAAAACGTGACATTACAGCAATATAATAAAAACAAATGAAAAATTTGTACCAATTTTATGTTATAAACAATATTGTTTTTCCAAAAGAAAATTGTTTTTTATGGTTTACGTACAAGGTCAAATGTTACAAACCTGAAAGGTTATTCCGCATACTTTTTGTTAATTTTAAATAATTAAAAAAATCGAACTGTAATGAATCGTTCGTAGCGGTGACCATCAGTTTATATTAATGGGAAAATTTAATTCATTTCCCACATATTAGTTGCCCTTTCCAATCATTGCGCCCAAACAAAACAATTTTGCGATTTTGCTGTGATGCTGTGTAATTGTGTGTTGACAGCTGTTCTACAAACACTGACAGCAGCTCTTCTTGTTAACTTTATACATGATTTAATTAAATTGTTTATTTATGTATAGAATGTTGTGGGTTGTAAAATAATTCAATTAACAGAATGTGCGATTACAAAATAACGTGCAGATGTAAATGATTAAGTGCACGATCTGCACAGAACAGAAAAATTATGTAATGCCACGGTCTGGATGATGCGACACACTATAATATATCCTATATGAATGATATGGGTACACCATAACTGAGTAAAATATTAATATGTATAGGATAGCCTTTGAAACGATCAAATAATTTCGCGCATTGTTTATTGCTTCACAATTTTCTTGGCCTTGACCAAAAAATATAAGCGGTTTTTACACATTATATGTATACAAAATAAATATTTCGCAGAAAAGCATAAAAGATCATTTTTTTTTAAACTGGATATCCCTCATAAATTACGTGCTCGTTTCGTTGTGTAATTAAACATTTTAAATAAACACAAACCATATACACATACATTTAATCGATAATAAACTTATCACGTAGCGATCTGTTTAACCTAACCGGTCATGACCTGTGTTCCGAATTCCTTCCCAAAAATTTCGCCGCACGTATCAGCATCTCAATTATTTGTTCACTCTATACAATGTATGGTGTAATTAAAATTAAAACAAATAAAATTGCAAGATTTTATCAATCAAAATCTCAGTTTTGATTGAGAAATATGATTAAAACGTCCGTTCTAGTATTTGCAATGTGTATACATCAAATCCATTGTCATGTAAAAAGTTGCAGAAACGTCAGTCAATCATTTGAATTATTTTTCATTTTCGTTTCAATTCAACTTTAATTTAAAAGCGATAATCGCATAGAATGCAAAATAAAAACAAAAAACTAATTAATTGTTTATAAAAATAATTATAATTATTAATTAATTTATACAAATTTGCAAAGGTTATTAATAGTACACGTGATTTGAAAAATTTTGTTTTTTTTACTATATAAATTTATTCTTTTTTTTTTGTTGTAAGTAAGACGACAATACTATAAAAAATAATTTTGTAGTCGAACAATGCGCGATAAGGTGATTACATAAACTTGGATTTGATTTTTCAAAGATGAACCGCAAATAAATTTATTTGTTCATATGTTGCTATATACTTCGATTAGAACAAGGTTCATTTACGGGGTCTTTTATAAATATTTGACTTCATAAAAATCTGTCGGCAAAAAATGGTGATGTGACCAATACCGACCATGCAGTTACAGTTTAATGAATTACCTAAGTTTTATTCAGTAACCTTATCTTCTTACCCGGTGTGAAGTGTTTCACAGAAAGTGTATGTACACATATACAATTAAAAATTTGGTGGTGTGCCCAACATACGCCTTTCTTTTACGAACATAGAATTTTGAGAAATTTCACCAAATCAAGGCATTTGTTCCGGACAGAAAATTACAACAATTTCATCAAGATTATACAAACGAAGTAACAAATAAATAATCAACAAGTTGTAACCAACAGAAAAGGCAGCCGGATTATATATCCAACCGCATTCGACGTGTACGCAACGCAGCATTCCGTGCAGGATTATTTATCAGCGACTTTGTGAATCTAAATAAAGAAGTTAACTTGTATATTTGTCCGATTCTCCATCATGAGTTCACCGACTCAAACCGGAGATAACCCTTTCAACCCCTCGTCAGTTATGACACACACTCCCCTACGATTGCAATCAAATTGTCCACTTTGTGATTATTCGGACAATAACAACATGGTCTGCTGTGATAATTGCAAATCGTTGTTTCATCTGAAATGCCAGGGAGGAAGTTCAGTGATAATGAGCTCCGAAAATTGGCAATGCCGAATATGCCGAAAACGTAAACAACCACCGATCATTGATACAACTAACGAAGTGCAAACATCTGGTTTAATCCAAATCGGTGCAACAACAGCAGGTGCGAATGATGTCAACGAAGAAACATCGCAACCAAATAAAAAGGACGGTTTATCGAACGCGAACGTTTCCCCTGGTGGAACTGATGGTGATTCGAAACCAAATGAAATCGTAAAGGAGCGGATGCAAAATCAATTGTTGATGAAACGAAATCAGTAATAAGCGGTCGATCACATCACATATTTCAACGAAATCATCAATTAAAAGTCGTAAAAAAGCAACAGCTCTTACCAAACTAGAAGAGTTACGAAAAATGCAAGAGATATACATTTCGGAGAGGTACAAAATCATTGAAGAATTCGATGAAGAGTCGCCGGACACCGACAAAGACACATTGAGTAATTTGAACTTCGACGTAAATGTGACAAAGTGAACAAAGTGACAATTATGAATACTGATGTTAAATTTGGGGCAGAAGATGTGAAAACAGGAGAACGAGAAAATGTAAGATCTAGCCAACAACCGCTTGGTATCAACACGGAATGGCATACAAATCGGCCGGACCGAACATTTACAACTACAACAGTCAAACTCCCTTGGTTGTCAGCAACAAATCAAAATGACTTTCTACGAAGCACAACGAACGTGATCTATTCAGATGACGAAGGCAAAAACGACGTTTCCATGAAACAAATTGCATATCGCCAAGTGATCTCAAAAGATTTGCCCATCTTCTCGGGTGACCCAGGAGATTGGCCCATGTTTATCACGTCATACGTCGAATCGACAAGATTGGGGCGATTTACAAATAAAGAAAATCGTGATCGACTATTAAGATGTTTGAAAGGAAAAGCATTGGAAGCGGTAAAATCCAAACTTTTGTTTCCGGAAATGGTTCCCTACGTGTTGAATACATTACGAGTTTTGTACGGTAATCCCGAAGTGATCGTCGAAACTATTATCGAACAAGCTCGTACCGAAAAACCAATACATCCGGGAAACCTTGAACGTGTAATCGAATTCGCAATGACCGTGCAATATTTATGCATAATGATCGAAGTCTGTGGTCTAACTGAACACAGTACAAATCCGATACTTCTCAAAGAATTGGTCGGAAAATTACCTGCGGTTTGGAGAATGGAATGGGCCACCTTCAAGCAGAATCATCAAATTGTAAGTTTATCAACGTTCAACGAATACTTGCATGATTTGGCCGAGCGAGCCGGTAGTGTGATTATGATGAAACCGGCAACATTGCATGCTTCAAATTCGAAACACTCCGATAGTCAAGTACGGCAACATGCAGCACATACCGTCATGACCACCGAAAAATCCAAAAACAGTTGTATTGTTTGTAAAGACAACGAACATAAAATATAAAATTGTAAAATGTTCAAGAGTATGAACCAGCCGATCGTTGGTCATTTGTTAACAAACATAAACTTTCGATAAAGTTTGTAATGTGAACGGTTGTCCGCGCAAACACAACTATCTCTTACACAACCCAAATCTTCATTCCGATGAACCGATAAACAATACACCATCGTCATCGAATACAACATCGTCGCCAAAAACACAATCAACATCAATGCCGATTGAATCACAAGATGAAAGTTCATCGACTAAAATGGACATGTACTCAAATCAAGTGCCTTCCACTTCGAAAATGCACGCAACAAAGTACGGTGCAAGGCAAATACTCTCGCGAGTGGTCCCAGTGGTTGTTCGGCAAAAGGCTTAGTGTCAAAACTTACACTTTCCTCGACGAAGGTTCACACGTAACAATGATCGACGAAAATTTGGCCAAACAACTGGAATTGAAAGGCCCCACCGTAGACCTCGAATTACAATGAACCGGCAGAAACACACCAACCGAAATAAACAGCTTGCGTACTTCTTTTAAAATTTCTGGTATCGGTAATCCGAAACAATATCAAATGGATGACGTATACACCGTAAAATCATTGGAGCTTCCAAAACAGTCGACCCCTATCGACATCACAAAATACGAACGTCTACGCGATTTACCAATACACAAACGCAAAACCACAGATCCTCATTGGTGCGGATCACGTACAATTAACTAGCACACTTCAATTACGCGAAGGGCATCGGGGGGAGCCCGTTGTAGCAAAAACCAGAATCGGATGGGCAATTTAGGGGCCGTATTGCTCAAGCGGGTATAATGCACCACCGTTTCTCGGATTTCATCGCATAGCTCTGCGATCATCAAATGATGAACTTCACGATATTGTCAAAGACTTTTTCTCCACCGAAAACTTCGGTGTAGCTTGTCCAACAAAGTTACCCGAATCGAAAGAAGATGAAAGAGCAAGAACCATCATGGAAAACACAACACGGAAAATCGGTAATCAATACGAAACAGGACTTCTCTGGCGATACGAGAATGTCAAATTACCAGACAGCATGCCCATGGCAATTCGTCGTTGTGCAAGTTTGAAAAACAAAATGATTCGTGAACCTGATACAGCCGTTATTCTGAACAACGAAATTTCGAAGTACGTTCAAAGTGGGTACGCGCACAAATTGTCACAAACGGAAATCGATGACACAAATGATAGAACCTGGTATTTACCAGTTTTCTCCGTCAAGAATCCGAACAAACCGGAAAAAACACGAATCGTTTGGGATGCTGCAGCTGAGGTCAACAAAACATCACTCAACTCTGTTCTCTTGCCTGGTTCAGATTTATTCTCACCGCTCCCCGATATTCTTCTTCGTTTTCGAGAGTATCCAATCGCGATATCGGGTGACATTCATGAAATGTTTCATCAGGTAAAGATAAGAAAATCAGATCAAAACTCCCAACGATTTCTTTGGCCAAGTTTGACCTACAAACCTGATATATACGTATTAACGGTTATGGCATTTGGCAAAATTTCACAAATTCTTTTTCTTTTACTTTCTTTTACGTTAGTGATAATGTAATCATGAAAATTTTGGACCTTGAGATTTTTAGAGATTTATCTGTTTTGAGGTCGCCTGAGTCCGAAAAAGTGGGTATTGAAATGGTTTCTGTCTGTCAGTGTGTCAGTCTGTCAGTTTAACCAATCGAACTGAAACTTCAGATTTTTGATAAATTGGGAGGTCCCAGTGAATTTTACTCCAAATCGGCTAACCGGAAGTGGCCACTCCCTTGGTCCAGAACATTTATTTTGCAAATATCTCAAAAATATAAGGTTTACAAAAAACTACTTAATACAAAATGTTTCAAAAAAATAAAAATAAAATTTCGCAAAATTCTCTGTTCGTAAAAGAAAGTCGTGTGTTGGCCGCACCTCCATTTTTTTTGTAACCACTCTTAACAACTTCCTTTTCATTCTGGAACTACAAAATTGTTAAAGGTTTGTAACGGAAAACAAGTTCATCGGGTGAAATCTCGGTAGTTGTTGTTGGAGTATTTTTGTATTTGAAGAGAAACTTTACAATTTTTGTTTCGATTGACATTCGGTCCGATTTCTTTTTTTCCAGCAAAAACGCATATAAGTTACTTTTCACGATAAAAATACCTCGCTCCGCCAATCCGTTAGATTGTGGACTGTAAACAGGGGTAGGCATCTATTTAATATTATTTAACTAACAGAAAATTGAGGGCCGTTATCTGATATTATTGATTTAGGTAGCCCAAAAATTGAAAACTGGAATTTTAACTTCTCCATCACAACTTTAGATGTTGTTGCAGACAGTAAATAAATATCAATCCACTTTGAAAAATCGTATACCGATATCAAAAACTCATACCGTTTTGAAATGAAATAAATCAATATGGATTCTGTTCAAACTAATTGGAACATATCGCGTTGACCCAATCCAGTTGTGTAACTTACCTTTAAATTTAGTCTCTCCCTAAAATAGAGACCAACAATCTGGCATTCATCAGTCTACCTGAAAGAAAAGAAAACTAGATCAACACAAAGAAACAGATCTTAAAAACAACCCTCCTGACCAGGTGTATCATAAACGTACGGTTTACGAAGACTTTGCTATACTAAGATGTTCGTAAACGTTACACTAAAACAGTACGAATATAGTACGTAATGTGTACTTTTGTCAGATGAGAAGTGAAACAAATTTGCGAAGACTTGTGTATGTATTAGTATGTATAAAAGTGTTCATAACGTGTACGCTTAAACGTTATGTTTACGAACTGCTTAAGCGTAACATTGACGAACGGTTTAGTGCGAATTGCCCCATTTAATTAGAATAAAACAATTTTTTTAAATCAATCTTATATTTTATTAGTATTTTTCTTCAAATAAGCCGCAACACAAGACACAACGTGCCAAATTTGTTAATTAATCTTTTTCTGAAATGAAATAAAATGTTTCAATCATAGATGAAGTACTTCGAGTATTACTTAAATACCTTTCAAAATATTCATTATAATGATTTTTATATGATATTATGGATATAGGCTGCTCTTGAATGCCACGAAAAACTAACAATAATTATCAGAAGTTTTTATATTTTCACAATACGACAACTTTAATTTAATTTGTACAAAAAAATTGAAAATACAACAAAGGCGCAAGATATAATTGACAACACTGTGTATAGAGAATGTAAATGTAGTAGTGTGTTGTAATAAGAACCTTTCGTAAACTGTTCGTAAACGAAATACTTTTGATGTATACATTTTTGCGCCGGGAGGGAAATACTTATCTGATGTCACCAATCTCAACTTTAAATAAATTGATCCACAACACCAGTTAACACGTACACTAAAAAGGAAGGAAAATGATCAAAAATGGTTAAATATCTTATTATAGATTTAATTTTACTTACATATTTAATGTTTTTATTTGTTTGTTGTTCATTCGCAAGAACAACCCAATTTTTCTTGTTTACGTTAGTGCTGTCAAATATTCAAAACAATTATGAGCTACACAAACTGTCCGAACCATAAAACTGGCCGAATTAAGGTCGACAAATTCTTATAAAGTATTCGCGCCATCTATATACACAACCATGAAGTTTCACGACAATATTTCTATTGAGTGGTGTCAATATTTTCAATTTTTATATTTTAATTGCAATCAGTGAGTCAAAGTGACAGCATCAAAAGAAAATAAAGTGTATTTAGAAGAAAATTGTTTTGCTTGTTTTTAAATTAAGAAAACCAAGTTGGATTTGTCTCGAGTATATACCTTGTGGTGCCTAATACATAATTCAGCCTAATAAACAAGTACACACGCCTACAGATTCGTTAAAATGAAAACGTTTTGCCAGGCCAAGTAAAGTGTGGGCTTTCCTTAATTTCATTACGAATTTGTCTACATATCATACAATTATTTACATACAACTCTATGTCTTGATTAGTACCATTCCACCAAATAAATTGTCGGGCCGTATTCCAATATGTTCTTCATGAAGAATTTGTTTACTCCGCATGAACAGTTTACTCCGCATACCTGTAGGAACCGCTATTCTGTTTAAGAAAAACATATAAATCTTCATAGAGGTCTTTCCGATTATTATGACCCAGTGATGGAATTTTAGGTACAATTGTACTTTTTTCTATGCAATTGATTTGTAAAAATACAATAGTACATTAGAGTGAAATTGAGTACAATCTGAAAAACTTGAATTTATACGTATTAAATTTTAAAATCACCACTTTAATTAACTGAAAATTATGAAAATTGCCAAATTTGCCAAAGATTGATACCAAAATCAAACATAAATCTTAAAATTTCCAATAGTATATCATTAATTATTAATTAATTTATGGTTTTTATAGCGTAATTTTTTTATTAATTCTCTATTAAAAAAAATCTGACGTTTCGGCCTCCATTGTCAAGGGTACAATTTATACAATAATTTAAATGAAAATTTTTGATAAGGAATGTTTTCCTAATGTAACATACTAAATGTAGAATATGAAAAATGAAAAATACTCAGGTTTACGGAAATAATTTAAATAATACAATTACGAAGTGAGTTATACCTTAATATAACAAGTCAAAGGTAGCGATGTCGGAATTAAGAAGACACTTGAATCTGCAGCAGAAATTCAGATAACTCGTTATAATTTGAGTCAAAGTGGATTGTAAATTTATCAGATGTGGAAATTCCTCTGGACATTTTGAAAATTTTAAGGTTAGGTATTAATTTTGTTTATCTTTTAAAAAAGTTTCTAACCACAAAAGTATAGCTGATATAGAGAGCTATATCAGAATTTAATGAGAAGGCTCATAAATATGATTCGAAATAGGTTGGTGAATGTGTTAAAAAGTTTTAAGTCAAATAATTATATATTTAGGAAAACAATTTTTAGGAAATGAACAATTCCAACAAATTCGAGATGCTCAGAAAGCGAAACGTTTTTTTGAATGAGCAGCCCGATTTGTATGTATTGAAAACTGACAAGGGTATGTTAGCGGAATTTAAGCCAATAGATCGATAATTTGACAGCTAAAATATGTCAGATTTTTTCGAGTGTTAAGGAAAACAAATCGGGAAATGTCTTAAAATAATTTAATTTTAATAAAAATGAACCCCAAAAAAAATTTAAATCGGCACAAGGTTCAACTTAAAGATTACCAATTTGCCATCTCTTTATGTTTTTATTTTGAGCTCAATTTGTATTGAACCACTTCATACAAAAGATATGAACAATATTTTGACGTTCAATTTGTTTTCCTTAACACAAAAAATTACAATGAAGTTGTCTAGTTTTCAATCTATAGAGTATACAGAAAAAATGGAATTACCCTTGTCAGACAACAATACTAACAAAGAAAATTAAAAAAAATGTCGCTAAATCCGTCAAAAATTACCCATGGTATAGAAGCAAATGTATGAATCGTCTGCCAAAAGTGGACAAAGTTGGTATTCATTTGCGACCAATCGTAAGCTATTTCGGTTCTCCATTGTACAATTTATCTAAATTTGGGTCTAATATTTTAATTTGTTATGTGAGAAATATTAAGGCTGTGAAAATAGGTTGTAGAAGAAAACGCGGAAGTTCTCGTGGTTCACGAACGATGATTCATTTTTGGTTTCATTTTTGGATTACTCTCGATGAGACCTCAAAAAATCAAGTTTTTTAATTCGTTGTATATACCTTGGAGAATGGGAGCTGCCGCCTAAATTGGTAATTTTTTGGACTCGTTCAATAGTTTTACCCTGTAAATTAAATTTACATGTGAAATTGAAAACCAAGGTCGTTTAGCATTTCTAGACACGATAGTAATATTTAATGATCATTGCATTTAACTTTATATTTGTATCACAAAAAGATGGTCGGTTTGATGCCTAGATTATCTTTCAAAAATAACACGGTACTCTTGTCAGTTGAAAGAATTTTGAGATTAACAGACGTGACTTTTCATTCAGACTTTTCAATTTCAAAACATTAACCGATGTTTTAATTCAAATCGCGGTTGTCTGAGAAGTGTAGTTACTAGAGGTATTAGAAAGGCTATCGATAAACATAGCAATTCGTTTAGTGGTTGAAAATAATCGAAAATTGTTCATTTAGGTTTCTTACGAGTATGTTATACGTTTTTTCGAAAAAAAGAAAATTATTTTACAAAATTGGGATATACAACTTCTTGGTACGGTATTTCAAAATTTGGATATGGTTTCCACAAATTTCCTTTATAGTTACAATTAATTAAAATCGATTAATTTTGGAAATTTTTTATTTCAAGAAACACCAAAATTCATCTCAAAAATTAAATGCCAGGAAGTTTCCAAATGTTTATTAATTTATTACGATTCGATAGCATATTATAAATGGCCTTTAAATGGTTTGTATTTACATTTTAAATAAACCTCATTTTATAACTGTATAACTTAAATTATGTATTTCGTTTAAACTGAGTATTTTCGATTTTTCTAATTTTGCCCTAGTTCCGTTAGGAAAACATTCGATATCAAAAAATTTTCATTTAAATTATTTTATAAATTGAACTCTAGAAAATGGCGGAATATTCTCTCTAAAAAAAATATTACAAACAAAAACTACAAATTATATAAATAAAGCTTGTTAAATAACTGGATTAACAGTATTTGCTTATAATCCTGTTCCTAATTTAGAAAATATGATATAAATAAAAAAATGAAGCGTTGCGCGACAAACTCATTGAACTTAATCTCACCACAGTCATTTCTTAAGGCTGGTTGATACCACGTTTGATAAGCTGCTTGTTATTGAAATGTTTTCTAACTACTTCTCTATCTCTTAACCTCTTTAAATAGAACCTGTACTACCTTAAGCCTAACATTATAGTGATGCCATGTTTTTTTATGGTACTCGTATCACGAAAGTTTACATGGCGTTGTCCATAATGCTAGCATACTTTGCACAGTGACATTATGGTTGGGATAGGCAGTGTTCTCTATCATTTTTAAATAAGCTCGTATTTTTAAACAAGGATAAATCGACGGATTAATCCACAGTTTTCGAAAATCCAATGATTTAGCCGAGGTTACTTTTGGTAATTTTATACGTGGATTTTTTGTGTCGTAATTTTGAACAAAGCTAAAACTGGCGATTTTCGAATTAATAACTGCTTGCTGGGACATTAGTTATTTTTTGTTTGTTTGTTTTATTCCCAAAATTTTTTGTTTTATACCATTGACAGACAAAAACATTATCGCAATAATCTCAGTAAGTCTAAAAGCATTTAAATCGTGTTGTGACATAGGCCGAAAAAAATAACTACATAATCTCCAATTCGCGACTTATTCGCTGAACTGACTTATTCGTTCTTATAACTGAACATATGGCGCCCGTGTCTATTTCCATGCTAAGCTTGCAATTATTAATTAATAAACTAATAGTCACGGCACTTCCGTGTTCGGTTATAAAGTTTAACTCTCCAATCGACAAGTGTTGTAGTCCATAGTCATCACTGCTACAACCTTCTGCTTCCTGTTGCTCGCGCTCTAGTTGATTAATATGTTTATTGTTCCCCGTTGTCCCCCCCGCCCCCCAATGCGAAATCTATAAGCGTCTCTTTTTCCACACGGGCGAGCAAAATGACCCGTTTTTCCGCAAGCAAAACACTGTAACTTAATTCGTGGACATGTTGATGCAGTCGATCTTTATTGATTTTCAGATATCCTTAGTTTTGAAATATTTGGTTCAGTGGACGCTATTGGTTTTTGCTCATTATCCACAACTTGAAAATTTTGCCAGATTTTCATTGCAGAATCTCAAGTTAATTCACTTCCATGATCCAATAATTTCTTTTAAAACACAGTATCTCCCCTCAAACAAGCCTATCCCTTAAAACTTCCGTGAGAAAAATCGATTGATGACTTGATTTGTAAAAGTTGAATTTGTTTGGCTAATTTGGCTATAATACAAATAAATCAACCCAGCAAACACTAAAATCGTTGTCGTTTGATGACGAAAGCTTTTATTTCAAACGAGTTTATCTAATTTTCTTCTTAATTTAAATATCGGTCCGATACTAAAGGCATTTTTATTTCTAATGGAGTCAGAACCTAGGCGAAATGGTTGAGCCTGTCTTAAGAAAATATTTAATAGCATACAGGAACGGTTTCTTCTTTTTCTAAAAATTTGACCACCCATTTTTCTTAAAAATTTCCTAGAAATGTACCGTTTTGCAAATTGGCACTTTTCACCTTAATCTGAGCTATTTAATCTTAAATTTGAACTAATAAAGGAAATCTTAAATTTACGATCGAATTTTAAGATTAAGAAAAACGAGTTCTTAATTTATGTACACTAAAATGTTATTGATATACACCGTGATGAAATGATAAAAATAAAGATTGCATTTTGGGAGCTGGATTCGACCAGTTGAAATTGTTGTGTTTTATTTCAGCCTCTACACCAGCCGTTTGCGGCATATACAATATTTGGCGACGAGGAAAAACACTAAAGTTATTGTTCTGAATTTAATTGAAACGTTTATTTATTGTTAAGCAATTAATGGTGAAGTAAATAAGTATAAAGAAATAAATCTCTCATAAACTGGAGACAAAATAGTGAACAAAAATTTAAAGTCTTCATTGAGGATAGGGTAAGTAAAAGAAACGTTAGCGGTAAAATCGTAATTGGTGTGAACAAACCAGCTACGGTTTTAATTGGTAACATCGAACAATATGATGGGTGATGATTTCGACGATTGACCGCATGATTGATTGGCCCTGATGGTTACAGAAGTGTGAAGGCGGTTTTATCAATATTAAAATGCATTTTACTCCAACGAGAAATGTTATTGCGGAACGTTATAAATTTTTCAAATGTTCTCAAGGTAATATGAAAATTGAATATTACGTTATTCAATTAAAGCTGTTAGCCTCTACTTCTGAATTTAAAGCCGATGATTATTTGATTAGAAAAGGTTGAATTTTATTTGCCAACAGATAAAATTTCTTTTGCAAAAGGAAAACTTTGATTTGAAAAAGGGAGGTTCTAGTAATCGGCTGGTGTTAGTAGCTTGCGATGTATCATTGTGATGTTCATAAAAATCAAGACTATTTCAAATTCCTTTATCAAATTCCTGTTTCCCTCACTTGAGCCAAACCAGTCAGTCTCTATAATCAGTTAGCATTCGTTCAACTTATAGTTTCTCATTTAGCAGAATTTTTAATTACCAGTAAACGGTAATTCGGATTTCATATCTGCTTGTCTCAGGCTTTATCTTTTGATCACTTTTTAAAATTTCTCGAAATTTTTGGAGTTTATCATGGAAATGAGATGCGTGATGTTTGAGACCTTATTGGTGATTCGGTATGTTTGAGATTATAGTAGGGTGTGTTTGATAGTTCGATGTTATTCGGGAATTTTAGAGCTTGTTCGAAGAATACGAATGTTCGATATTTAAAAAATTATCCGATAAGATCCGGGGGTTCTACTCTTACTGCATATCGTTTTGTTGAGCTTAGCCTTAACTTACTTAGTAGTATTATCCATATTTACACGAATTTTCGGAATTTTTCAAAATGTTCGTGGGTTTTCTAGATTTTTACAGTCTTTCCGATATTATTCATTAATATCCAGATTTTGAGTTTTTATTGAAATTGTTCGAGATCAATTTTTCTAATTTGTCTGGGGTAATGAAGATTGTTCCGCGGTTTATTCTAGGTTTCTTAAGTTTTTCGACATTCCTAAGATTATTCGAGATTTCCAAAGATTTTCGAATTTATGCGAATTTTGTAAGGCAATATTCTGCGCTTATTTTTGAGTTGTAAGAACTTGCAGAGTTACACGATTTCCTGTAGGTTATTCGAAATTATTCAAGAATGTCCAGGAGATTTACGTTGTACATGGCGGTGATTAGCACTTATAGGATTTCCTTTGGTTTTACGTACTTACGGATAATTTGATATTTAAGAACTTTCAAGAATATTCAAAATACTTGGAAAATTTGACATTTTTGAGATTATTTCAAAATACTAATATATATTTTGCAAAATGTTTCGTTTTATTTTATGACATTCAAATGAATTACGTTCTGTTTCATCTATACTTGAACGATGGTCGGAATATGTCTACAAAATTAAATCTGAGTAAACCAATTAGTTTTCTTACACATTTCCAAAACACGTTTTGGATGAAGGATGTTTACATTGAGAACAAATATTCTGAATTTTTTCCAAAAAAAATACCCATTGTAATGTTAAATTTACGTAAAAGCTCTTAAAACTAAAAATTTTTGACATTTCTTGCAAATACACATGATTCATGCTCATAAAACATTTTAACGAAAGACAGATATTATGGAATGGCGCAACAATTACCGACAAAATATAGACAAATACTCTAAATTTATCCCAAAATACCATCTTCATTTATAAACCAAATTTGAAAATCAAATGGTTTGGTTTGAAAAGCTCTCAAAACTGAAAGCTCTTAATAATTTACATTGAGCACAAATATTCTAAATCCTACTCAAAACTCCATCGTCCCTTTTAATAACAAATTTCGAAGTAAAATGGTTTGTTTAAAAAGCTTTGATAAGTGAAAGCTCTTAAAACTAAAGCTCTTCACCATTTTTTCAAATATATAATTTATGCAAATAAAACATTTTATTAAAAACCTGAAATTATTAAAAAGCTCAATAAAGTTAAGTTTAAACCCAACGAGTATGAATTAATTGTCAAGCTTAAAGCTCATCGGAAAGAAATATTCTAAATTTATGCCAAAATTCCGTTACAAACGGTTACAGAATTTTGGGATAAATTGTTTAAAAATTTTCGGTCAGTGAAAGTTCTTAAAACTAAAAGCTCTTAAAACGTTTTGCAGATAGATATTTTCTGCACATAAAACATTGTAACAAAAATCTGAATTTATTAAAAGGCTCAGAAATGTTTGAAACCAAATAGATAGTGTAAATTAATTATCAAGCGTAAAGCTCATTGTTAACAAATATTCTAAAATTATCCCAAAATTCCTTTACCGTTTGCACTATCAAATTCTGATTGAAATGATTTGATTTAGAAAGCTATGATATGTGAAATCTATAATTTATGCTCAGAAATCATCTTAAGGAAAACCCTTAAATTATGTAAATTCTCCAAAACGTTTAGTTCAAACCGAAAAAGTATAAATTAATTATCAAGCTTAAAGCTCACTAAAATTCAAGTATTTATGAAAATATCTAAGAGCATTTTGATTTAACAATTTGTCTTAGGAAAAAACTGAATTCCCATAGTCAGTTTTTTTCATTACAGTTCAGTAAGTAGACGATCTCTAAGGGATGGCTCCACGGATCACCGAATGTAAATAATTTTTATGAAATACAGTTTTTTAGTAGGCTGCATTACAATTTTTGGGGCGACCAACTTCTGATTTTTTCCAAATAATGGATAAAAACGAATTTCGCGCAGTGGTTAATCATTGTTATTTGCATAGAAAAACCTTGAAATAAACCAAGGAAAAGCTTGATAAATATTATTGCACATCTGCTCCATCGAAAACAACAGTGGTTTAGTGGTTTGCAGAATTTAAACGCGGTCGTACAAGCACAATTAATTGATGAACACCGTTCAGGTCGCATGTGATAGCTGACGTCGTAAACATCTAAACATGACCTTTTGCATAAACTTTTGCATTTGAAAACGCTGTCAGTATGATGGATGCCACGTTTGTTGATAATCGATCACAAACATAATCGTGCGGTCATTTCGTGCGGAATGGATTGAAGCTTTGTACATTACACGATACCGATACATTTCATTGTTCACCGTTAAATTGAGGAAAATCTCTGACATATTTTTGAAGCATTTGTGACGCACATTAATCGTTATTAACACATTCTTTATCGTCGCATAATATTCGGATAGCGCAAGGCAATAACAGAAAATGTTTGTAGTAATCCTCTTTTAATATTCCCTTTAAACATAACAAACCTGTGTAGCACAAAAATAGTCCGAGCTCGGTTGCTTTCCATCTATCTAAATCTTCAAATTTTCTGTGGTTTCTTGCAAATTCCTTCGCTACATATTTTTTAATTTGATTCATCCTGGAGTGAATTTCTCCTAAATTACTCTAACCAGCAAAAGCGATATGACGTAATAAAAAAATTAAATGCGGTATACATTTTTAGATTCATGGCACTTAAGGCTATTATTCGCCATTAATGACATCTAGCGACAATCCCTGTGATATTCATGTTATTGATTTAAACAATAAATTACTAAAACGAGCAGAATCGATATGACGTAACAAAAAAATATTTAAATCTGGAATTTCTCCCCACCGTTGAGAAGTCGCTGCCTTAAAATGACAAGGTTCTAACTAACAAAATTTCGAAAAATGAGTTATTGTTGACGTTTTACTCATGAATCGTTTTGATTACCAAATCGTAACGTCATTGAGCGATTTGAGAGCATTTATAACGGTTTTTTAAAATTACAAAGCTCTATCTAGTAACAATTTTACACTCATAGACAGCACAAGGTTCTATATTTTGTACTTAGAACCTTGTAACACAAATTAACTGTGAAGCAACGAAAAATTTTTGGATAGGACCTTGTCATCAGAAATAACTGTACACATTTTTCTATTCTCTTTACACATTGTGCATTGAAACATAGATTTAGAACTCTATTTGTATCTTTTAGTCTAGTTTAGTTTTGAATGTTGAAGGGAATAGTACGTAGATACTAGGTATTCGTAGTGTTGTGATCGTATTTTCAATGTAATCAAGTGATTATGATAATGGAAAGTCAAGGACAATTAATGTTTAAACTTGCCCAACACCAAATTCAAGCCAAGAATATTATTGCATCATGCAATTATTCAATTCAACGTAGTAAGTCAGGTAAGATTCTGCAACACTTAAAAACTCTCCTATAATTGTATGAACTGAAAAAATTTATTCTTTAAATCAACAGAAAACGAAATAGTTAACAATAACGCAAGTTCACATGACAGTGAGCCATGAACCACCAAACAAACTGAATCAAATAATACGGACGGGCAATTTCTTCACCCCCAATGCGATATTCAAGATCAGTTTGGAATTGAACACATATCAGACCAATAAGAACAAGATTTTTCTGCGGATTCGTTTGATGATCCGCTCTTCACTACGTATTCAAATTTAGGGTTCAGAGGACAGCATTACGGAAAATGAATCAGGAACTGTGGGTCTTGACATTCAGTGTAAATAAGAAAAACGTGAGGAAGCGACCCAGAAATCCATCGAGATGAAAATCTACAGAAAGAAAATTATTGTATCAAAGTGGGAAAGACTATGCTAGTAGAAGAGGAAAATTGGTGTCTGCCAGAAAAGTCAAAGAAGTTCCTAGTTGCTTTCAGCCGTGTCGACTTAAATGCACCTCGATGGTCAGCAAAAATGAAAGAGGTGTTATATAGTATTTGCATCATTTTACACTTTAGCACAAAACCAGAAAAAACAATTTTTGCTTCAACAGACCGAGAGAACCTTGTGCGCCAGAAAAGCACTAAAAAATGAAGCGGGTCCATCCAGAAGAAATTTTTCATTAAAATACTTCGTTAGAATCAAAAATGAAAAAGTTCACGTGTGTAAGGAATTTTTTATTTAAAACGTTACATATTTCGCAAAAGATGGTTTACCATGCGCACCTTCACAGACAGAAGAATATACTGCGGAACCAGATGGCCGCATTGAACAAAATATTGGAATATGTGGTTAGTGAATATGTGTTGACGAATATAATATTATGGAGCGATTCATGCGTTCGCCAAAACCGAAATTCTCACATGTCTTATGGAATTCTTAAAGGAAAATCCGGAAATGGAACATTTTTTTATGAAATTCTCTATACCGGGACATTCTTGTATCCAAGAAATTGATTATGTCCATTCACTTATCGAAAAAGATATGAGAAAAACTGAAATATACTGTCCAATAGGCCTAATTCGTTTATTGAAGTTGGTTAATCGTAAGCAACCCTACAAGATCATCCAAATGAAATCGTTATGGGTAACTTGAATCAGAAAAAGTGATGTTTGAAGTAGGGCCTGTCTTTTCTTCTTCATAATACGCCCAACCGGACTAACGGATCAGTCTCAACAGATTAAGTTGTTTATATAAAATGTGAGATTTCATGGAATCTTCGATTCGAGAGGTTCGATGGAACTGGAATTCTAAAATGATTTTTAGATAAACTTCTGGAATATGACGACTAATCTAATTTACAAACATCATTCACATGTTGAATCAGTAAACGATTTTTTTTAAGTTTTTTTAATTAAAATTGAGGGAAAAAGTTCAAGGGGAAAGTTCAAAAGTTTGTTTCTGTTGTACTTTATTGCTTATTTTAGAGTGTGCCTTTCTTTTGCGAATTGCAAAATAAAAGCCAAACAGTGTTCATGTTGATTTGGTAGCATACATACTTAAACTTGCATTTAAATAAAAACATATTTTTGGTTTATTTTGATAGTTGTTTACGGTTCTAATGTTACAGTATCACAAATGATTTTAAAGAGATCTTTTAAAGAGAATTAGTTTCACTGTTGCTTCTTATGGCCCCACCTTCATTTATGTTCCTCTTCCCTATTGATTTCGCAATTGAGAATTGGCCCGCAGTATATTGATTGTATTTTTTTAATTTCTGCTGTGAGCGACTAAGTGTCTTATAACCGCGTATTACTGCAAGCTTTTCTTCTGCGCTGTTGAAATCTTTTTGCCATAAACATTAAAATATAAACTGGATGTAATTAACTACATACCTTCCTGGTTGTAGTTCATCATGTATACTTCCTGCTTCTTTCTGAAGCTGCAGACAACATTTTTGATCTGTAAAACCTAGGACCTGATTTTTCGGTCTTATTTCATTTGGAAGCTCTAAGAATTTCACTCAATCGAGTTTAATCATTATCGAATACTTATAATAATATCTTCCATAACTCCTAGCGATCCGAAATTAACCTTCGATGATCATAGGTCCTCAATACATCTTCAAACGTATTCATCTTGAATGTCGTATCCCTGTTCTACACGATACTTTCTTATTAAATACAACATCATTCCACAAAGCAAATGTTTGATTGCGAAATGTTGTTGATTGTGAAATGTTGCCAGAATTAGGTTACCAAATACGTAAACCCGTTTATAGGCTAATGTGACTTGTAATATATTTACTATAAATTTATATATTTTATAGCTTCTATTTAATAATCGTGAACAAGCAACAATAATAATTAAATTAAGATATGCTCTTGGTACCCATGAACAGTTAAAATAAAGATAAAATGTAACGGGAATTACTGAACAGCACGTAGAATATTAAAATTTAAACGTAAAAAAAAAATTGTTTGTGAAACACGTACATAGATTGATTTTGAGATGAAGACATTTACAAAATATACGTAATTCATGTTTTTTAATTAATTGTTATTTAATTTAATTGATAATTAAAACACACGTTTTGAAACAGTTACCTTGAGCAAATATTAAGAAATATTTGTGGGCTTACGCTTGCCTGTCACACATTATTGAAGAAATATACTGTACTAAATATCAATCTACTCGTGATAATGTTAATTCAAACTGCTTTGTTGGTAGTATACATTATGGTGGTGTACCTACGAACTAAGTAAAGAGCTTTATGTAATAATTATGTAATAAAGTTAAAGAGCTTTAATATTATATCAACGAATAAAAAGTCGCCTATTTTTGGTCTTTCTAGATCGTTAATATTTTCCACTTTAATTTAAACCGATGCAAGGGTAAATCGTACCCCCAATAATTTCGGGAAAATGGCTATGTTAACTCATTCGATAAACAGAAACCAAACATTTGCTTTGACTAGTGTAACAAGGCATATAAATAAGCGGAAATTGATTTACCGTCAAGAATCCAAAAGGTAACGCATTGTGGATACTGCCTCGATTAGATTCTGTTGCGCACGAAGTAAAAGGACGTTGATGATAAATTAATCGGCTCTCCATTTTCTGTTCAGCACAATAATGCTTTCATACATAACGGTCATTTCTACGAAATTATTCAAACATCTTGAATATAATTAGTTATCTCGGCCAGAGCAATATATTCACCAACTAGCATGAATATACATTTGTAGCATTGTGTTAAGAAAACCGAGTGAAATAAATTTCTAGGTAATTTTTTCAACAAACTTTTGAAATCCTTGCGAGATGTTGTGTTGTAAAGACGCAACAAAATCTGACCAAGTACATACAAAATACAACTAACTAAGTCACTATTTAACTAACCAAAAACAATTTTAAATTTAATTAATTTAACGTTTTTTTTTTAATTTTTACATATTGCACAAATAATTTGGGAGCACAAAATATTTTGAAACTAAATTAACTGTAACTTTCCTAGAATCAAAATTTAAAACATTTTTTGTTTGGAATGTAAGTTAAAGTTGTTTGTGCTACATTGCATAAAAATTTGAGCATGCACAAATAATTTCGTTAAGGCCTGAACGTGAATTGTATTTAATGAAAATACCGTGAATCCTTAAAAATACCGTAAATCCGAAAAATTGTAATTCCTTTATATAGATTAGATATCCCAGAATAGTTTAGTTGAGTTTTTAATTCATCGATTTCAAACCCTCGCCTCTCTTTCTACCGTAACTCCCTAACCTACTGATGGAATGTAGAAGCATTATGTGTATTCTATAAGCATTTTAATTGTACGTGCTCGTCTGAGCTCTTTGAACTTATGCCCGATTTATCTAAATCACGTTTTTTCCATTTTCTCCACTTCAGTGGTGGCCATTTGCACAAAAAAAAAGAAGGAGTAAACAAAATCAGTATTTTAGTTATAGAAGAATCTTAATATTTTGAAAATATTTTCATTTCTTGTATCACTTGTTCGACTGTAGCGCCTTTCTAAGTATAAATTCGCTTTTTAACAAAATATTTTATAAAAAATTTGCTGTCTTTTCCAGGTTATGGTCCTCTTTTCCTAAAAATTTTCTTCTTTTTCAAAAAATTTAGAAGCATTTGTCCATAAATATTTATAAGCTAATTTAGCATAGATTCAAACCAGTTTTTTTAACAATGAGTGATAAATTGTGTATCGCTTTCTGAAAAACTTTTTATGTTGAGTGATATATCAATAATCAAATGGTCATTCCTGACTGAGGAGCATTCTGACGGATTGCAAGTAGAAAAAAGGATTTCTAGTTTTCAGGCCAATAAACTAGCTAAAATAAACCTTAACAAATACTCTTTCTGGATGTGTTTAGACGACCATGAGAAATGGTTTCGACAATTCACCAATATTTCTGCACATTGCTTCCTATTATTGGGTAATAAACAATCCCCTAGAAAACATTGCAAAAAAAATTTGATATTTTAATCGCGATTCTACAAACTGTTACAATTTTGAAATCTCAATTTATTCAAAAGTTGGTTTAATTTTAAAATATCAATTCCGTATTCGAATTTCGAAGTTAGTTGATTTTGTTCATTTCACTTTGATTGTTTCGTTCATTTCTATGCAGTTAATTATCGAATTTTCAAGGCTTAGTTCCCCGATTTTGAGAACTTAATGAATTCATAAAATTCTACAACATAATATAACGGAAAATATTGTTTTCAAAATATTCACTTAAAATTCGATTACAATTCAATATTTTAAAATCCGAAATTAGTTTACTGTTATGAACTGAAATTCGTTTTCGAACGTAGAAATCTAATTTCAGTTCTTAATAATAAATGAATTTAGTATGTTATAATTGTTTGTAATCGAATTTTAAGTTAATATTTTTTAAAACGAAATCTTTTTTAACTTTTGAAGTGAATCAGGATTACCATAATCTTGTTTTAGCCTTTTTAAACGAATTGTTTATTAAATATTTGTTTAAATGGAAAGTAAAACTAAAAATAAAGTTCTAACAGTTTCGTATGTTTTATTTTATTTAAGCTTATACATATCCTCCTCGACAAAACAAAGAGAAAAATGATATTATCGTTATAACTTTTTTTAAAGTTATTTTTTTAAAATTTAGATTTCTGCTAAATTAAACTAATTATATTTCATATAAGTTACATCCAAAGAAAATATATATGTATCAGTAAAATTTTTAAAAAAAAATCAGTTTCCTTAAAAATTTATTATTTCATGCGACAAAACAAAGAGAAAATATTTTTATGAATTCAAATATGGCAGTTTTTTAAAATTAATATTTAGTTCGATCGCCTTGGGCTTTAATAACTGCAAATATTCTTCGCGGCAGAGAATCATATAATTTTTTGATGAACAATATTGGAATTTTTTTCGATTCTCTTATAATCGCTTATAAGCTCTTCTACGCTTTCATACTGTTTGCCTTCTGGATATACTTTTCGGCAAAGGTATCCCTATATGTCTTGAATTATATGCATAGCAGGCGAAATTGCTGGCCACTCCATCAACTCTACATTTTCCGTTTTAAATATTGATTTTACTATGTGTGCAGTGTGAATTGCAGCGTTATCCTGCTGAAAAATAAAATTGTCGGATTCCAAAACCTCTCTAATTTTGATGAATTGTGTGTTTAGTAACTCAACATATTTAGTGCTATTCTGTCGACCACTGATGAACACTAAATCAATGGCACCTGACTTTGAAATGGCGCCCCAAACCATTACGGATCCACCTCCCATTTGGCGCTTTGACAAATATAATTGCTGCTTTCTTAGGTCGTGATAATAAAAGTCGAAGCCGTCGGAGCCATCTAAATTAAATTTTTTCTCGTCAGAGAAAATGACCTTGTCCCATTTATCTGTCCAAGACATATGCTTTTGTGCCCAGTCAAGTCGTGCTAATTTATGGTGTGTTTCAAAGCAGGTATTCTTTTGATTTTTTCCCCGTTGTATATGCTCAGCTGACCTTAGAAACCTTTGAACGCTCCTTACTGATACATATAATTTCAAATCACACTTTATCGCTGCAGCAGACTTTATAGAATTAGAAGAAGATCTTAATATGAGCAGTTTAACCTTTGGAGTGATAGCACCATTTCTTCCAACTTTCGGTTTCTCGTAATTTTCTTCAAATTGTTGCTTGAGATATCGATAAATGGTTGACAATCCCCTGCCTAGTGCTTTGGAAATATCAGCTGCTGACCAATTTTCCCGCTGAAGTTCATTTATTTTGTCCACTTTGGACAAATATGTTCGTACAAATCGTAGAAAACGTTTTCATTTTTTCTGGAGGTTGCATATTGCAGTGACTATCTATAGAAGTAAATATATTTAAAAAAGAATAAAAAAAAACACAACTTACCGTAAACAAAATTCAAAGAGAACTGAGATTCTCTTTGTTTTGTCGCATTGTTTTAAACAATTTTATATTCCAGTTGCGTTATTTAAAAAATTAACCAATCAAATATAGATCTTTTATCACGTGAAATGAAGAGCCTACCATAGTGTACCAACTAGACTATAATCATAAACTAAAACGCAATACTATTTTTTTCTTTCAAGAAATACTTAAATTCTCTTTGTTTTGTCGGGGAGGATATATATATATGTATATATATATATATATATATATATATATATATATATATATATATATATATATATATATATATATATATATATATATATATGTATATATATATATATATATATATTTATATATATATATAAAGGGTGGTTAAATTTTAAGGGCTGATGTTGATTTTGAATAAAACACAAATTATTTAGGAAATTATTGTCAATTCTTTTTATTATGATAATATGGTATGGTTCAATTATGTATGGAACAAAATATCGGCCAAATGGCCGCCGCGACCACGGCGGCACACCTCCACCCGATGGTCCAAATTTTCGATGACGCTTAGCCATAATTGAGGTTCTATGCCGTTAATGTGCCGAATTATCTCATCCTTTAGGCCTTGAATTGTTGCTGGCTTATCGACGTACACCTTTTCTTTCAAATAACCCCAAAGAAAGAAGTCCAACGGTGTCAAATCACATGATCTTGGCGGCCAATTGACATCGCTACCACGTGAGATAACACGACCATTGAATTTGTCGCGCAAAAGGGCCATTGTTTCATTAGCTGTGTGGCAAGTGGCATTGTCCTGTTGAAACCACATATCGTCCACATCCATATCTTCCAATTCGGGCCAGAAAAAGTTCGTTATCATCTCACGATAGCGAACACCATTCAGAGTAACTGCCTGACCGGCCTCATTTTGAAAAAAATACGGCCCGATGATGCCGCCAGCCCATAAACCGCACCAAACAGTCACTCTTTGTGGGTGCATTGGTTTTTCGACAATCACTCTTGGATTATGATTCGCCCAAATGCGGCAATTCTGCTTATTGACGAATCCACTGAGGTGAAAATGTGCCTCATCACTGAAGATGATTTTCTTCGAAAATTGATCGTCCACTGTTGCCATTTCTTGCCACCATTCTGACCATTGACGACGTTTGGAATGGTCAAAAGGCTTTAGTTCTTGAGTCAATTGCACCTTATAAGCGTGTAAATGCAAGTCTTTATGCATAATGTTCATCAACAACGAGCGTGAGAGGTGCAATTGTTGGGCACGACGACGAGTTGAGGTGGATGGCTCTTCAGCCACACTATCGCGAACAGCAGCAATATTTTCTGCAGTACGAGCTGTACGAGCATGCACTGGTGTTTTAAAATCTCCTACAGACCCGGTTTGCTCAAATTTTTGCACGATTTTTCCGATTGTACGCACATTTGGACGATTAAATTGACCGAAAAAATCACGAAGTGCACGATATGCATTTTGATTTGAACGCCCATTTTCATAATATGCCTGAATAACTTTAAGCGTTGCTCGATTGTGTATCTTTCCATGGTTCAAATTGAGTTAGTCTGAAATTGAGAAATGTCAAATGAAATGCAGAAAAAAACTTGACGTTTAGGTGTGGTTCACATTCAACGTCGGCCCCTAAAATTTAACCACCCTTTATATATATATATATATATATATATATATATATATATATATATATATATATATATACATATATATATATATATATATATATATATATATATATATATATATATATATAATATATATATCTTTACAAATATTTTGAAAATATAATTATGTTATATAAATATGTCTAAGTTATCCATCCACAATATCGCATCGTCAGTCAACTGATGAATTTCCTCCAATCCGTCTTTAAATCTTCTAAATATGCATTCTTGATAAATGTGAACAATATTTTGTATAGGATGTCCACAATCACAGGCAGCTGAAATTTCATGATTGTAACGATTTAATTCAGAATTTGTCACCCCGTGATTTGTTATAAATCTATTGACTAAGGTCCAACGATATCTTAAATTTGTAAATCCAGGGACAACTAATGTTGGATCTTCAATTAGATGCTTGTTGACAAACTCTAATTCATTAAATATTGCCTTCCAATTGTTATTGATGTCATAGTTGGTTAAGTCTCCCAACTCAGCAATTTTTGCCCAAAAAGGTTTTCTAGAATTTAAACGGTTTTCTATTCTTCCATCGATGTCGAAATGAATAGGAAGGTTTAAATTTCTTGTAGTTTTTAAATGTTAATGCTAACTATCCTCTAAGGTGAGGCGGTTCAATATTGGACAATATCGGCAGCCATGGTAACGGTGTTGTTTTATTTGTACCCGAAATAATTCGCATACAACTATTGAGATTTGTATCTACATGATTTGTATGGGCACTATGTTCCCAGACAGGTGAACAATATTCAGCCGTTTAATATACCAGTGAAATTGCTGATATACGTAACGTTTTAGAATTCGCACCCTATCGAGTTCCAGATAGTTTTTGGATAATGTTCACTCTTGATTTAATCTTTTGTCCAAGTTATAAACAATGAATTCTAAAAGTTAAAGCTCGAACCAAAGTCACTCCCAAATATATCGGATTTTGATTAAATTTGATTAAAATTCCATCCATGTAAAAATTTTAACGAGTATTCGAATGTTGATTTGATAAAAGAAAAAATTCAGCTTCGGTTTTGCTGGGATTCGCCTTCAGTCGCCAATTCTTGTAATAATCATTTGGTAAATCCAAATCCAATGTCAAAGTACGCTCTGCATCAACCACCGCTCTGTGTTTGTATGGAAATTGGTAGGCTATTGCCAAATCATCAGCGTATAGAAACTTTCTAGATTTTGTTTCTGGCAAATCAGATGTATTTACATTGAACAAAACAGGAGCAAGAACTGAACCTTGAGGCAATCCATTATTATTATTCACACATCGAATTCTACTTTTCTGATTTCCCAAATGTACAACAAATTTTCGATTCGATAACAAAGCAGAGATCATGTTTAAAGTTTTTGAACATTTTAAAATCTTACTTAAATCCAACATCCATCCTTTCTTCCAAATCGTATCATATGCTGCACTTAGATCCATGAAAGCAACAGCTGTTTGTAATTTGTCTTGGAATCCTGCTTCAATATGTGTTACCAAAGACAAAACACAATCTCTGTCTGTTGAAACAAAACATAGATCCGGGTTAGAGCCTCTGTTCCATCTACCAGAATGAAATGTTGATTTATCTTTAGCATCAAATAATAAGTGTAAACGGTTTCTATTTGCCCAATCAAGTATAAATTCTCCATTCAAATCATCTTGATTGTAACCCCACAGACAATGATGACTATTGAAATCGCCTATATAAACTGCGGGATTATTAAATACTGTTAATGGTGTTGACCAAGAAGAGCCAGGCCGTTTATAAACATTTAAAATGTTCACGTCGTTTAATTTGATAACCAGAATTTCAATATTATTGATGTTTAATTTTAATAAAACGGAACAATCGTCACATAAATCACTTCTTATAAATGTCGCAATTCCATAATGTTCATGATGAATAGAATCAATGCACGAAAATTTATTTATTAAACCGCAATTCAAAAGTTGAAGATCATCTTTCATATGGGTTTCCTGTAGAAGCAAAATGTCACATTTATTGGTGTGAAGAAATCGTGACAAATACATTCAACTTTCGCCTTCGTTAATCCTTCTTCTTCAACTTCTTCATTATCAATATTTGTTTTACCGCGGGAGGTTCAGAATTGAATAGGTTCGGTGTATAATTTTCTAATATTTCGTTATCCATAACAGATACCGGTGGACCTTACAGGTTATTAGAACCACATAGGCATTTAAAAAAAAATATTTAATTTAAAAATTTATACAAATCAGAAAAATTACGGAAGAAAATAAATATTCAACCATTTTTTTTGACAGTTGGCCTACGTTTTTCCTATGTATCCACTCCTAAGCCTCATTAATGATTTACGAGTACAAAAATCTTTAAATTTTAATAGCTAGTTTGAATGAAGATGAACTGAAGATAAACTTTTTTCAATGCTTTAAAAAGAGTATCCGAACACTGCGCAAGAGCACAGACCTATGCCAGAAATCGCTGGCAGTTCCAACCATCAAGAACATTAAACTGGATTCAAGTGAGAATTCTGATTAACCAAAATTCTCGAAATCCGATATGGTTATTTCTGTACTGTCACTGAATCAGTTATTTGCGCCTCCACTATTACAGCGTACCTGTTCAAGGGCTGAACTACTGCTGTGATGATCCATAGGAAGTAAGCCGATGGATTTTGATCGCAAAATTAGCCAGATGCTGATATGTTTTTGGTGGAAATAGCCACAGTGTTATCAAAAAATTATATGTTTATTACAACAATGTCAATATATATGCCAAACCAAAAAGATATGCCACCTTGTGTTCGTAGCCAGAATTTAACAAGCCTTGTTTAATTGCAGTTTCACATTTTAATTTAACTTTTGTTTTATCATGCTGTTTTTTGTTTGGTAACCACTCTACACAGTTGAGTATCAATTAAAGTTTCAAACCTTAAAAAATCAAGCAATTAAATTGAAATAGGTCTGACCGATTTTGGATCCAGAAGCTATACTGGAATATCGCCTTACTCTAGGGTTGCAGCGGAGTGCGATTCAGCAACTAAATAGCAAACCAAAAATTTCTAAAAATTGCATTGCAGGATAAATAAAATCAGTCTGTGGAGTGTTATAAGAAGCGAAGGTATCAATTACTCATATCACGTAGGCAGGCGGAGCACCTAGCTTCGATAACGTTATGTAAACGTAGAGAGTGAGAGTATCAGAAAGTAGTATGTACTACACGTACTACAAGAAGTGGTTTTGGTTTTACCGTTGTATCTTTAATGTAATTTTGTGAAATCTTTCGGTCTCAGGAATCGTTTAGTATTGTGTACAGTTAATAGTTTGAAATTGAATTCCATCAAATAAGCTACTGTTAAAATCAAAACTGCAATCAACTACAAATGGAACAATTTACCAGATGACTTCGATCAAAAATCAAACTTTCAAGCTTTAGTTTGAAAACTAATGTTAAATCACACAGAAGTAGTAGTTAGTTTAGGAATCTTAAACCCTCTTAACGTTGCCATAATGAAAATGATATGCATTATTTTAATTTTAAATTTTAATTTAGAAAAGCAAATTTGGCGGTTGTTGGTTTTATTCGTGAACCTGTTATTAGGAGAGCTGGTAAATATTTTATTGAAAGAGTTTATACTGCATTAAAACAAAAACATACAAGGCATAAGGCTTCAACTTTTTATAGCATGTATTGTAGACCTATTAAAGCGATAAAACAAATTGATACGCGATTTCTCTCGAGATTGTAAAGTTACATGACTAAGTGTAAAATTTAACATGTTTTTACTGTCTATCATTTTAACAGTACACTTTCAAGGCTATAAAAAGATAAAAAAATTAAAACTAGGTTTAAAATACATGTTACAAAAAATTCAACTATTCTAACTTTGAACTGTCCATATGTTTTAATGCGACATTGAACAATTATGGGGCGGCTCAGGCCCGGAGTGGTTCAGCCAGATTTCGGTACCAATATGTAAAAATATTTAAACATATGTGTATGTCACCATATAGGGCTCCTCCTTTGTTTGTTCTAAATCGAATGAATATCCAATAAATTTTTGGTTTGAATTTTCCAAAATAAAATTTGTAAGAATTCCATTTCTAGGAATTCTAATCTTATTTATCACTAATTTACGCACTAATTCGCCCAAAACATTTATGAAATTGCCAAGTTTCATCCTAAGAGGGTAAATTCCAAAAATGAATGTAAAAATGATTTTAGAATCGCTTTTCCATCGTATAAGGCAAATTTCGTCATAAGCAATTATAAAAAACCGAGTTCCATCCTAATTGGCCATACTCCAGAATTTCATCTAAAAATCATTTTAGAATCATATCCCCGTCGTACATCTACATTCAGAACTACTTCTTTTCAGAACCATTTCCATCGAAAATGTCGAATTTCATCATTAATTATTACAAAAAGCCAAGTTTCATCCTAATTGGCCACATTCCAGAACTTAATCTAAAAATCACTATAGAATCTAATTTTCATCACACTACTTGTTGAATTTCACCAAAATTAGTCGAGGAAATGCAAGTTCCGTCCTAATTGGCCGTTTTTCAGGACTTTATGAAAAATTATTTTAGTAATAATTGATTAAAGAAATAAACAAGTTCCATTGTAACTAAGCAAACTCCAGAATTTCTCAAAAAATGGATGCTTAACCGATCCAAATTCCATTACGTATTTATGATTTACCATATTCCATATTTCATCTAAATATCATTTTAGAATGACATTTCCGTCCTAATTTACTTTACCCCGGGAACTTCATCCAAAAATAAAAGAGTGAGCAAGCTTCATCCTAATTGGCAATATTCAATTCCCATTTCCATCATACTTATCGAGTTCATATGCAGATGTATTTTCGTTCAATGTCAATGTACAATTTTGAATAATCTCCATCTCATGGCACGAATAATTTTCAATAAACTTGAAAATAATCGGAAAGTATCCAATAATCTGTATTCTTCTATTCAATAATCAATTTATTAAAACCAAAGGCGCTTCGGTCAAAAATTAAAAGGCAACTAGGTCAAAACACTTTTAGACTGCAATGCCTTTCAAAAGAAGTTTAATCAAAAAATTAAAAAGGAATTCAAGTTAAAACTTTTTGACTGGAATTCCTTTTTTGGATTTGTGACTGAAATACCTTTTGAGAAGGAGAACTACTTCTGAACTGCTTTTGACTGGGGCCCTGAAGCCAATGTAAAGGTCTACGAAGGCATTTCAGTAAAAAAAAAAAACACAACCAAATAAAGGGTATGCCAGCTCAAAGATTTATGACTAAAATACTTTTCAAGAGGGTTGTTCAGTCCAAATTCACAAAGAGCGTTTCTGTCAAACTGTTTTCTGACCGAAACACCTTTTTTTTTTGGACTGAAGTTCCGTTTTAAAAAGAGTTTTAGTCATAATATTTGTATGGGAAATTTTATGACTGAAATGCGTTTCGTTTTTTGACTGAAATGTTTTTGACTGGAATAGCCGGAGATGAAAAATTTCCAAAATATCGATTTTTCAAAATTAATTTGTGAGAAAGCAATTTTTAACCTTTAAAATGGATCCGTATTACTCCCTACACATATTCTGTCGGCTACAGCTTATTTTGTATCAAATTGTGATCCCACTCATCCTGATAGATCCATACATTTCCTTATAAGTACAAGAACCACCCTCATTCATTTAATCACTTAGATTTCTTGCATTCCGTAGGATGTTGAGCTTAGATCTACATTGGCTTTATCTGGGACAAGCCAATATGAGCCTGATTCTCTCAACCATTCGCAACATTCGCATATCTCCTTTGAGCTCCTTAAAGAACGAAATTCTCAAAGGAGTACCACGGAGCACTCTGTACTTCATTCCTTTCGTTAGACATTTCTCGTTAAACTCACTCTCCCATTTTCTCCACAGATTTGTCTGAAGCATTCGAAGTACATCTCTTGCATCCTTCCTTCCGTACTCCTGAACCATGACATTCAATGTACTCTTCTTAGTTAACATATTGGCTCTTTCATTCCCTTCGATCTGTCTTTGTGATGGGATCCATTGTATGGTCACAACACGTTGACAGTCTCGAACGCATTCAAAAATCAAATCAACATACACATTGCCTTCCCTTCCACCTCCGCATTTTAGCAATCGTAAACCACTCTGAGAATCGGAAAATATTACTATTTTCCTTTCCCCTTCATCAACAGCAAGTTTAATTCCTTCACACATTCCAATCAGTTCAGCGTTCATTATACAGATGCTTTTGTCTACTTTAAAATACTTTTCAATATTCTTACTAGGCATAAAGATACCAACACCCACTCCATTCTCATTCACACTAGCATCTGTATAAACGATATCATCTTGCACATACCGCTGACTGATTTTCCCAAATATAATTTTGGCGATAACTTCATTCATTCCCTTATTATATTCCTCCATATTCAAATATACAGTAAGATTATTAGGAACGGATTGCAATGCTAGTTCTAAATGCCAGTTTGTACACCGCCCTACTTTATAATCTTACTATCATTTCATTCCAAAACTCATTTTTCTTAGTTATCATTCTCACCAACTCTCTCACTGTGATCCACTCTCTCTTGTAATTAACATGTGAATCACCCATTTCAGACCACAGAGTGTGTATTAGGGTTGAGTTTATCGTCCCCAATGCCAAAATGTTCATGTGTTTCCCAAAATTCATACGTTTATCAATACAAATACCCAAATACCTGTACGCATTTATTTGTTCAATTCTGTGACTATTAACACTTATATTAACATTTGCAACCTTTGATCTGTAACTCATATAGGCACACTTATTAGGATTCACTCTCAGATTCAACATTTTATGATTTTGTATTAAATCATCTACCCCTCCAATTACTACAAAATCATGTGCAAATTGCAGAACGATTTGATTGTCTGCATTGATGTGGTGTATCTCGCTTATATATAGGTTGAACAGAGTTGGAGATATTTTACTTCCTTACGGAAGTCCAACATTTGCAACTCCCTCCAACCTAAAACCACTTTGATTCAGAACCATTTTTCTCTCAGTCATAAAATCTTTATCCACATACATACTTTCCGTGAAAATCCAAAATTCGAGAGAATTTGTTGTAATTTCCACGGTAGCTCATAATCATAAGCTCTTTCAATGCCCAAGAATACCGCAACAGTTTTCATATTATCCTTTCATACTTCCAAAACAAACTTTTTCACACACTCGATTGCAGAGTGATTCTTTCAAAATCCAAGTGTTCAAATGTCAAAATGTTTGTCTGATTTCCACTTTCGTCATGTTAAAGTCGCAAAATATGCAAAGTTCGTTATAAAGTTTCGACATAGAATCCAAAGGCTCGTCGCTTTCAAAATTCGTTCGGTGAAAATCAATGTTCAAGAGTGTGCGAGTACGTAGATTTTTAATAGGAGCATACAATTTTAGGTTCATTAACAAGTACGCACTCAAAATATTATCGTTAAGTAAATCGGAAATAAAAATAGCTCCAGCATGCTAACGACGAATTTCAAGTGGCTCAATTTTCGAAGATTTACATCTATCTACATATGAAGGTAGATTCCTAACAATTTCCCACCAAGGTAATCGACGGTCAAACTCCCCAGTTTTATATGCATAAAAAATGAGAAAAGATTTTTGTATTGATTCAATTCTGCTTATGTGATCATCATTATAACGTGGAGACCATACGCATGATGCACATTCGAGCTGTGAGCGTACAAGAGATTGATACATGCAAACAAAAACTTTATAGGATTATTAAATTCTTTCATACTACGTTTTAAAAATCCCACCATAGAATTGGCTTTGGCACGCATCATGTCAAAATGACGATTAAATGATAATGTAGAAGTGAATATAATTCCAAGATCTCTTCTTATGAAACTATTCTTACACCAAGAGCTTACCCCGTCTATATCCATTTGTAATTTAACTGCATCAGATAGACTACGAATAGGAGAAAATATTTTTAGGTCGTCAGCATATATTAGACATCGGGAAAATTGTATGCATTTTGTGATATCATTTACAAATAATATGAAAATAAGTGGACCAAGATGTGAGCCCTGAGGTACTCCAGAATAAACATAAATTGGTTTAAAAAAACTGTTGTTAATTGCTACAGACTGTACCCGCCCAGTGAGGCACGACTCAAGCCATTTGATTAAATTATCATTAATTCCGAAGGATTTTAATTTTTGCAAAACAATAAAGTGATTAATTGAGTCAAACGCCTTACTGACGTCGGTGTAAATGACATCCAGTTGAGCATTACTCTCAATCACCTCCGTGGCATGTTTCGTAAACTCCACTAAATTTGACACAGTAGAACGCCCACGGAAAAAACCATGTTGCAATTGACTCAAATAGTTTAGGAATGGCTGACAATAACGAAATACCCCTGTAATTAGAAACATTACTCCTATTACCAGATTTAAATATCGGTACAATATGAGACGATTTCCAGGCAACCGGAAAAACACCTCTTAAAAGTGAATCATTAAATAAACTTGACAAAGGCAGAGCCATTTCATTACTAAAATTTTTAAGAAAGTATGAAGGAATACCATCTGGGTTACATCCATCGTTAAACAAATGGAGGGCTTAAACGATATCCTCTGGAGATATGTGAGGTGTGTACAAACAAGAGTTGGTACAACTATCTTCTGCACTAACATATTTGTCATTCACTATCAATATCAGTCCGACTATATATATTTTGAAAAAATGAAGCAAATAAGTCAGCAATATCCCCAGAATTATTACTAGTAACATCATTGAACCGCATAGTTGATGGAAATCCAAAAGTTTTCGTTTTGGAGTCAACTAAATTCCAAAATGATTTTGGATTTGAAGTCATATTATTTTGAGCCTTAATAATAAAATTTGTATAGGCAATATAAAGCAAATCGTCAAAATGTTTCGATAAAATTAAAAATGCTAATCTGTCGTCAGCGTTTCCGGATAACTTCCATCTTCGATATAATTTTTTCTTACGATTACGTAGGTTTATTAGATTAGAAACCGGTACAACTAAGCACGATAAATTATATTATACAAACAGTTTGTATATGTCGTATAAACTTCAGATGAAAACCTCGGTGGAATGTAAAGGGCAATAATGAAAATATTTTTCTTAAATATATTTAACTTGATGCATAAAAGTTCAATTGTTGGATCACTGTCAACTGCCCCACTTACAATAGATGAATGAACTGCCATCAATACACCTCCTCCACTTGATTTGACACTAGATAGTGCCGAGCGGTCACACCTGTATACAATATAGTCTGTCGGAAAATACTCAGAACTATATATCTGTGGTCACAAGGCGTAACCGCTTAAGTCGACTTAAGACAAAAATAATTTGCAGTGTGTAACGTTTTCTAATGAAAATGAATTTAATATTCAACTTTTTCTACGTCTCTAGAAAAATTATCAAATTTGACTTAAGCGGTTACGCCTTGTGACCACAGATATATTCGAATTTAAATTGGTCTCTACAATCACGTAAACGGGTTACATAGAAGCGATGACAAAGCGATAGAACTCAGCGGATATAGAGGCAATACCGCGAACATTTTGAAAATATATAAAATTGTTTCTTAAATCAATACTATTAGGTGTTGATATGTTTGTGCTTAAGGCACTCGTTGAGGGAGCCGCCGACCTCCCCGAAAATTTCTTCTATTTTGATTGAAGTTGAATTCCTTGATAAGTACATGTTCCTCCCAATGTTATAAATCAGCATTCATAATAATCTCAAAGGATTCAAGTGGCACACTTATTTTATACGAAATATAAGGCGCTCCTACTCCATTCTGCGAATCTTTATTGATCCGTACACAAGTAGCATCCGAAATTTGAAGATTATTTTTCACAAACTCAGTGAATTCACTGTCAGTAATGGTAGGTTTAAGTCTCGACACAAAAATCCATTTACGTGGTGGAATAGCTTCAATAGATGTTATATTACTACCGGTACCAATTATAAAATCAGGTTTAAGCTTTTTGTTTTGGAAAGTCACATTATTATTATAAATCATCGAAGGTTAGGTTAGGTTAGGTTAGAGCGGCTTCCAGAACGCACACTTAGACCGATGACAGCCCGTTGTGATGCCGAGGGATCCTACTCCCCTTCCACCTTCACTGGAACCAATTTGAGCTACTTATGTAGCGTAAGATATCTCGCACATTGCAGTTCTTGAGATCCATAAGGCCGTCCAAACTATATTTGCCCAGATATTTGTGCCTCCTGTAAGCTAGCGCCGGGCATGAGCAGAGAAAGTGGCTCAGAGTCTCTTCCTCCTCCTCATCCATGCAGCTTCTACAGAAGTAATTTGTCATTGACCCAAGCCTCCTCGCTTGCTCCCCAATGAGGCAGTGTCCTGTGAGTACCCCTACGACTATACCTAAGTCAGGTCTGCGTAGGGATAGTAGCGTCTTGGAGCGCTCCAAGTCCAGTTTCGGCCGGACTTGCCGCGCTACATTGCATGTTATGGTGTTAGTCCACCTCCTCTGTGCCGAGGCTATCGCTTCATTACCAAGCGCCCTAAAAATCGCCGCTATGGGCCTCCCCAGATTTGCCCTTTCCGGTTTCAATTGGAGAGTTGTACTTTGCCTTGCCAGTTCGTCCGCCCTGCAGTTCCCCCGTACGTCCGAGTGACCGGGGACCCAGACTATCTGGATATTGAACTGCTCACTCATCTCGTTAAGAGATGAGCGGCACCTCAATGCCACCACGGATGTCAGAGAAACTGATTCCAGCGAATTGATTGCCGCCTGACTGTCCACATATATTGTTATATCCCTTGTGGATATCACATTATGCCTCAACCAAGTCAGCGCTTCCTGAATCGCTACCACCTCCGCCTGGTACACACTGCAGTGATCAGGAAGACGAATGGATAAATTCACATTTAATTTGTCACAAAAGACTCCTGCTCCGACTTTGCCGTCTAGCTTGGAACCGTCAGTGTAAAATTGTATACAACCAGTTTCTGCTATTTACCTGTTCCCCCAGGATTCCCTTGAGGGGAGAAGAGTCCGGAAACCTATTTCAAAGCAAACAACCGGTGTTGTAGTCACTATTCACCACATCTGCCTTTAGCGACCTGCCAATCGTCGAGTGGCCCTTCTGAAGACATTTAAACTCACCTACGGCAGAGAGTCATGCAGCCGTAGTTGCCGCTCTCTGCTTACCAAAGATGTCGACAGGAAGAAGGTAGAACATAGCCTCCAGAGCACGTGTAGGAGTTGTCCTCAGTGCCCCGCTTATAAGCAAGCAGGCCGTTCTCTGCCCCTTCTCTATCTTATTCTTATAAGTTTTCTTGTCTAGTGCTGGCCACCACACACTCACCCCGTACATCAGAATCGGTCTGACTACAGCGGTGAAAAGCCAGTGTACCAGCTCTGGTTTTAGACCCCATCTCCTTCCGACGGCGATCCTGCATTAGTACAGAGCCATTGTAGACTTCGTTACCCTCTCTAAAATATTGGACATCCTATTTAGCCTACTGTCCAAGATTATGCCCAGAAATCTTGCCTTATTAGTAAAGGCCAGTGCCGTGCCACTTAAGGTAGGAGGGGCGACTACCGGAATTTTATATTTCTTAGTGAAGAGTACCAGCTCTGTTTTGAATGGACTTATACCCAGCCCACATTTGCTGGCCCACTTTATAATGATTACGAGCGTGTTGCATGACCTCCTTAATCGTGCCTAGGTACTTACCCGAGATCGCGATCGCCACGTCATCTGCATACGCTATCATCCCTATTCCCTCCCTCTCCAATTCCAAAAGTAATCCATTGATAACTATGTTCCAAAGAAGAGGTGATAGGACACCACCTTGCGGCGTTCCTCTAACTACCCGCCTCCTAATGGTGGTTTCCCCCATATCCGCCTTAATAATCTTGCCTTCTAGCATCTGATTTATTAATCTCCCTAAGGGGTCGTCCACATCTAAGAAAGAGAGTCCTTCCCGAACTGCCTCCGTCCTGACATTGTTAAAGGCGCCCTCTATATCTAAGAAAGCTACCATACAGTACTCTTTCGAGTGGATTGATTTCTCAATTGTTCGCACCAGGGCATGCAGAGCCGTATCCACAGATCTCCCTTTCCAGTACGCATGTTGAGAAGTCGCCCACTTACTGGGTTTTATTTTTGTACGTATGTACACGTCGATCCATCTTTCCAATGTTTTCAACAAAAAGGATGATAGAGTTATCGGTCTTAGGTCCTTTGGGTAGGTCTGTGAATTCTTTCCCGTTTTCGGGATGAAAATCACCCTAACCTCCGTCCATTTCCTAGGAATATAATTCAGTTTTAGACACTCCCTGAAGATCACCTCCAGCCATGGGAGAATGATCGACGAGTGTTTTTGTAGCTCTGCTGGGATGATACCGTCCGGGCCAGCCAATTTAAAGGGTTTAAAGCCATTTAGTGCCCATAGAATCCGGTTCTTGCACACGATTTCCTCCGAGCACCCCGACGATACTCTTTCCCCCTTTCGCCAAGCGCCGTCGACACATCCACACTACCTGGGAAATGGGTATCCAACAGAAGCGCCAGTGATTCCCCAGTAGACGTCGAAATCATCGAATGTTTCGATGAAATTACCGGTAAAACATTTTTGCACATGTTTATATTTGAGGTTTTAGTTTCAGTTTGATTCATACAATCATTATTAGCCATCATCGTCGGTAATAAATTTGTTGCCCGGTTAGATTGAATCTGAGCTACGGTACCATCATTATCATTAACTTTATTATTAAAATTTATATGACTACCGCTCCACCCACCGCTATTGGTTAATTGTTGAATAGATTGAGAAACAGCCACACTTACATTCGTGATGTCATTAGCTTTAATATTACTGGTTTTATTTATAGACTTGGAAGTACCGCTATTATGACGATTTTTAATATTGGATAATTTTGAACTGGAAATTTGATAACTTTGGAGGTTATGAATGTTTGTGTTAATAACATTGAAAGAATCTGTCATCTTTGAAAATAAATCCAGTTGGACTTTAAGCAGATCATCACAATCGTCACAAATATAACGAAGATTTTTTAGTTGACAAAATTAATCGATGGTAGTTTTGCTTTTGATGCCAAAACACTTCAAATCAATTGATTTATCACAAACAACACAACAACAGTACATAGTTCTGTTATAGCACAACCACATTCAAAACACTTCTTATCCATTATCACTTAATCTATAAAACTACTTATAGTACACTGATTATTTATAGATTCAGAGTTAAACACAAAAACACAGAAACTATTAAATATAATTAAATTAAATTACGTTTGCACCGAAATCAAAAACACGTCTGATCATTTGAGACACATATTCCAGCCAACTTTTCCTTTTTGCTCTGCCTAATCTTATTCTCACTACTCCTATTCCTGTTAAATTCACGCAAGGCTATTCGCTTCCTTTCATACCAGAATTGAACTTTATCATTCCACCAACCATTCACATTAATCTCTTTCATATCCACAATTTTTGTACACAGTTCATTTACCCATTCAATTTCACTATCTAACTGGCTTTGATTTATTTCATTTTCTCCGAGAATCTCATTCATCTCATTCACCCATTTCCTGTTATTCATTAATTCACTGTTTTTCCTAAACACTCGATTATAATTCTTGATCATTTTGATCATGAAATGATCACCACCCAAATTCTCTTCTTCGACATTCCAAGTGACCCGGCAGACCAGTTCAATAGTTGTCATAGACAAATCTATTGCGCTGGCCTTGCCTCCCACATTCGCCATTCTAGTTGGCCTTCCATCATTCAAGAGCACCATATCGGAATCTTAAATCAGGTCGGCCAACTGTTTTCCTCTTGCGCAATTGTCAAAACAACCCCACTCAAACATTTTTTTAAAGTAACTGAAGGCTTTTTTCCTTTCATCTTCATCACGCACCTGGGCTACATACACGCTCACAGGCAAAAGATTTCTTTCCAAATTCGTCGTTGAGGCGGCTATTGCTTCAATCACCTCAAAAGCGTGTAACTGTATCTCTTGAAGAATCATATTTCTGGCGTAAATTATTGCCACTCCACCATAATCATCGCTTCTCGCTTTGGAATCGCTTGATCTTGGTGGTCAATTGACCTCAGAATTTTTTGAAAATATGCGATCATCAAAATTGCTTGTTAATAAGTCGAGTGAAACCAAAGATCATCTAAATAAATTTCATCCTATTTTGGCCACAAAAATCCATTTAATGCTTTTAAGCTCAATATTCACGATTACTTCATCTTCACGTTCATTTTCAAAAAAATAAGGTGCAATGATGATACCAGCCCACAATCCACATTTGCTAATCCGCTCATTTTGCTCGAGCATCCAATCCACAAAACGACGACGTCAGCTGGTTTCAATTTTTGACTTGCAAAATTCGATGTAAAGTGGTTAACGACACGTTTAATTGTTGTGAACGACGCCTCACAGAGGTGCTTGGCTCTTCACGAACATTTGCACTTACAGCTGTTACTGTTTACGAATTGGACGATCGTGTTCATATGCTCTGCGACCTGCAACTGATCCAGTTTCTTTAAAACGTTCAACAAATTTGCGAATTCTAGGCTCTGTCATGTAGAACCAAATTATCACGTAATTTATAGGAAATGTGTTCAATGTCAATGAAACTTTCCGGGAATATTCCTTTAAAATGTTTTATAGGAAAGTGGGTCGTTCACACGTTTATAATTGATTTTTGATTGATAAAGATTTGTAGAAACAAAAGAAAAACTGGAGACGAAATTTGGTTGCACTACTCAGAAACGGTTTTTGTATATTATTTATTAATGATGTGTTGATTTTTTTTCATATACAACACGAACGCATACAACAGTTGTCGCGAGCGAAAACTCGGCTAATTAAGTTACTGTACTAAAAAGCAGAGTAAACTGTAATTGAGTACTTAGATGTACACCTAGTGCATACAATATTTGTATTTTAAATTAATTATAGTGTCTACAAATGAGTTCGTTTAACTTTGGCGATTAATCACAAACATTTGGCAATAAACAAAAAAATTCAATCACTTTGAAATAATTTAATACACTTCACCATTTTTGTTATGCATTAAGTTCAAATCATGAAGAATTGTTTAAAAATTAATTTCAAAAGAAGTTTGGACGTCACATAATCAGGAAATATGTCTAATAAATATTTGCAGTGTTGTTGTCAATTTGAAACCTAATTCAATGACTAACATATACACATCATATGACATATGTACATCTTTGTATGGAAAGGAATTAGCTTTAAGCAGTTTGATAATTAGATTAGTACAAGGTTGGCAGTATCTAATTTTGTCGAACTTGAAAGCTATATATAGATGGAAGAAGCAATACAGAATTACCGATTGCTGAGAAGCTTCCTTTTAGGAGACAGGCCCTCTGAGCAACAAGAATTCGGAAAGAAAATTTCATTAACGAATGTTAACTGGTACACATTAAAACATGCTTCCGTTATATCTATAATTCGGGAAGCTTAAAATAAACGTAACGGCGATTTCCTAATCACCAATTTAGTCATGAACATTTAAGAATCTTACCTTGTTGGATTTTAGTATATTCCAAAAATTTAGCTAAATAAAAAATAATTTAACGGATTTCCTGGTGTTTCCAAGAACAACAAAAAATAATGGTTTCTGCTTGATTAGGTAACCATCTGAAACATGAAATAAATTCAATTGCGTTTAACCAGTAATAATTGTGCTATATAGTTTAGAAAAGCTTGAGCGATATTAAATAAAGGAATACTCGTTTTAATTCGACCCCAGGAAACCCAAATTTGACTAAGTCTGGTAATAAAATTTAATTACGAGACGCGCACTGCAACATTTTGGTAAAAGTTTACCGAAACAACTTAAATTGATTAAATTAAAACTTATTATTAAAGGTCATTTTTAAATGTCTAATTAATTCAAAGCAAAGAATTAATTTAATAGTAGTGTTTCACATAGCAAAATTGCATCAATACACTGTGCTGTATCCCAAAAAATTCATTAAAAACATTTTAAAACCTTGATTCTTACACAATGCAATTCACTTTTATTTCAATGTCTTGTATGCTTCCTCATGGATAAATTTGACCAATGCAACGACAAAAAAAAATTAATAATATGTATGTCTTAAGGCGAGTGGATTTCGTTTTTTTTTTTTGACAGAGCCACTCTACATTTGAAAGTAGTTTTGGATTTACGATGTAATACATTTATACCCAAAACAACATTTATATCCAAGAATCACGTCATACATAAGAACCTGTATTAGCTATTCTCGAACTTATATAACACTCGAAATTATATAACACATTTTTTTATTTATTTACAGTTTTGCTTCTACGTTGGATGGTTAAAAGTTGCCGAAGTGTTAATCAATCCGTTTGGCGAAGATGATGATGACTTTGAATTAAATTGGTTAATTGATCGACATATCAAGGTAAGAATTTTTATTTTTTTTTTTAATTGTGAACAAAAACATATTCGACCGTGAATAATATCTATTTATTTAGAGAGCCTAAAGGTGACCTTCGCTTTAGTCCGCTTAAGAAAACGAAATACTTCTTCTCAGTAAATAATCGAGTTTATTATGCGCGCACCTACACACCGTATGAGTACAAAAGACCTTGCAAGGTTGTATGTAAAAAAAATTTAACAAACTTAAGTACCTTACGCGTTTTTCGTATATGTAATTAATGGCTACAGTAGTAATCCCATTTACCATCTGTTTGACTCGTCTCATGCATACCTTTTTTTATTTGTTGTGATTTGTAAATTTGTTATTTACATATAACGCGTTTCATTTATAAAAAACCAAACCTGTTTACACTCAAATACACAAATTATAAATAAATTACAGAAAACAAGAAAAGTTTAAAGCTTGGGGCAACACTAAATTTGAAGCCACCGGCAAAATTTAAAATATTTACAATCATTAATATAGAACACGCGTAAATTTTAGTTGTGGTTTTGTTTGATAGATTAGTTTTGATGATAATGACGATTTGTCTTGGTGGAAATTTGAATGGAATGCGGAACCCAAAAATTGTATAGAAGCGAGGTTATTTATAGCACAAAAATAGATTGAATTCGTAAAGCGTTTCTTTAAACATAAGATGTACAAATATACATTCTTATATGAATTTTTTTGCAAATCATTGTTATTGTAAGTTCAAAAAGGTAACATTTTTAATGTTCTTAGAATTTATTTTTTGATTCTGCCTTCAAATTTGTTTATAAAGAAAACTTGTTTGAAGAGTTGTTGAAATGTTTATTCGTCTGGTATGTTGATATCTGAACTTTTAATCAAGCTATCGCAGAGACACGGTGCCTTGTAATTATAGTTGTACAGTTGGTTGTTGGGATATTCAAGTGTTGTGCCTATTGAAATAAGTAGAAGCGGGAGATATGATTCAATACAATTGCACTAGCCGCCACCAACAGCCGGTTTCAAGTAATGACAACAATTATTATTCAGCAGTTGTGGCGCTTCATCCGACCTTGAACATTTTTTTGAAGGATTCAGAGGAATATTGATTCGCATCTTTACGTTTCCAGAAGAACAAAGTCGTTCCGTAATTCCTATACATAAAGGAGTAACCTTTATCTAATTTGTTCCATCTTCTATATCATTTGCGAAAGATAATCGCCTCTTCGGTAGATCTTCTATTTCGAAAGCTGAATTATTTTATAAATGGATACGTAAACGTCGAATATGACAACTCGATTTCACCAGACATCCAACCACCTTGGTGCACCATCCTCTCAATATAGCTTTGGTAGATATTCATCGACTGTATGTATATGGCAAGGTCAATATTTGAGGATATGCTCGAAGAGATAGTTGATGGATTACTTTTTATGTCGTTTATTTAATGAGAATAGGTGTTTTCTTGACAAGAAGTTGTAAATTACTTGTTGGTCGTTACAATACCAAATTGAGCTACTTGACTCTTGATGTATCTGTTACGGCTAATGTACATAGAGCGGCGAATATGTACATTCGCCGGTAAATGTGCATATTCGCCTGCTACTTTGGGTAATGTGAGCTCAACCTACATTTACCTACTAAACTTGGATAATGTACATATTTGCCAGTTAACGTTAGTAAATGTTGATAAATTATTTTATGTAGATTATTTATGCTAGTGTACTTTTTGTAATTAAGAAACAATTAAGGAGGAAATTCGCTGTTTCTTGACCGTTTATGATGAAATTTGACATGGACGATGAAAATGGGATCGTAAAAAATGATTTTTGGGTAAAGTTCTAGATTGTGGCCAATTAAGGAGAAACTTCGCTATTGAATTCAGTGTGGAGAATAAATATGAATTGTACTTGAATTATGCCTTAAAATCTGATCATATGCCTTCTAAAATGACAGAAAACGCACCCTTGAACAGCTTGGTAAGGTGGATGAACTAGTCATGCGAATTATTCGGAACTCCAATATCACAACAACGAATACAATTCGACCAATTATTACGACTAATCCATTTTCCATTAATGTCCAACGATGAACTTAGCCTTACTGTAAAAAATCATCCAGATTTATTATTAAGCGATGAAATTTCAGCAATCTTCATACAAATTATGCTGAAAGGACAGTATACAAATGCAAGCTGGAAAGCACAACCTCTTTTCGAATATAATAAAACATGGGAACGTCCAAATCCAGCACTAAATCAGAAATGGATATCAAAATTTACAGTTTTGGCCAATTTAATTATGCACGGGCTAAGATTAGGATCAGGCTTTAGTGATTTTGTAATGCTAATTTTAGGAACAAATCTACCAACAAACACTGTTAAAAGAGGTTTAATCTTTAATTTCGAAGATTCACAAAGATGTTCGAATATAATCAGCCTGGGCGAAACCTTAAAACTAAAACCAAATGTAAACTACACGGTCGAAATCAAATACAGAGATGCAGAGAATAATGTTTTTTGTTGAAAACCTAACGTTAATTTTATCGTCACTGGACCATCAGAATTAATTAAATTTACGGAGACGAGCGATCATTTTTTTGAAATGATTGTAAAATTGGCAACCGACTAAAACTCGCCGTAATAGAATGTAGTACATCCCCTTTTTTTCTTAAATAAAATATGATTTATTGAATTTTTTTATATTTTGTTTGTTTATCTATCTCCAAAAAATGCTTGTTCCATTTCTTAAATCGATAAAAAATCAGTTTAAATTTTGATAAGAATTTTAGTATCGTTGCTATTATACTCGTAATTACCATGTAGATACGTATCATTTTATCAGCGACAGATAAACTATCAATTTCGCTTGTACTCCAATTAATTAAAATTGTTTAAGGTATTCTTCAAGCGTGTAGAAACAGATTTGACATTTTTGGAAATTTATGAAACCCGCAAATGCGAAAATGCTCGTGACGAGCCCTTATGATTTCCTATCACTACATAAAAATCATTTTAGAATCCCATTTCCACCGCTCATGTAAAATTTCATCATAATTGGTCAAGAAACAGAGAATTGGCCACATTCCAGAACTTTATCTAAACATCATTTTAGAATCCCACTTCCCTCGCTCATGTCAAATTTCATCATAATCGATCAAGAAACAGCGAATTTCCACCTTAATTGGCCACATTCCAGAACTTTATCCAAAAATCATTTTAGAATCCCATTTCCATCGCCCATGTCAAATTTCATCATAATCGGTCAAGAAACAGCAAAGGTCCATCTTAATTGGTCATATTCCAGAACTTTATCCAAAAATCATTTTAGAATCACATTACCACCGTTGATGTCAAATTTCATCATAATCGGTCAAAAAAGAGCAAAGTTCCATCTTAATTGGCCATATTCCAGAACTTTGTCAAAAAATCATTTTAGAATCCCATTACCACCGCTCATGTCAAATTTCATCATAATCGGTCAAGAAACAGCGAAGTTCCACCTTAATTGGCCACATTCCAGAACTTTATCCAAAAATCATTTTATAATCCCGTTTCCATCGCCCATGTCAAATTTCATCATAGTCGGTCAAGAAACAGCGAAGTTCCACCTTAATTGGCCACATTCCAGAACTTTATCCAAAAATCATTTTAGAATCCCATTACCACCGCTCATGTCAAATTTCATCATAATCGGTCAAGAAACAGCAAAGGTCCATCTTAATTGGTCATATTCCAGAACTTTATAGAATGCCATCTCCACCACATAAATTTCCACCGCCCATGTCAAATTTAACCTTAATCTGTTAAGAAACAGCCAATTTCCAACGAACCCATATTCTTACAACGGTATACTAGCATAAATTTAGTATACCAATTTTCATATCTAGAGGAAAATTACATTCACCAATGAGCTATGGGAAATGTTCACATTCACCGGAAAATGTACGAAATATGAGTATTTTGTTCAATTTATACGCACATTTACCACTTACTCGTACCTCCTATTTTGGACATTAGCCGTAACATATCCAATTCAGGCCAATCTTATCAAACTAGCGCCGGTTTAGTAAAACGTATTTTCTTCTATCTGAAAAGGACGATTTTTTATTAGCATAATATTCTCAAGTGGCACTGTTCCAGAGGCCATGTTGCCACGTTGTCCACCTAGAGATATCGACCGTAACAACTGAAACGTTGGCAAATGCTTTATTTGTATGGAATATTTTTGCTTGCTTGAGCTCAAATTTTTTCTTTGATAATGGCTTACGCTTCCTTTGGCCACTTATGAAATAGTACGTTCAGGCGTTTTGATTATAGAAGCGTAATTAATATTCATCAAAGCTTTATACTTCGCCAGCAATTCCTATGTTTCATAAGAATCTATCCTGACTGTTTCCATTGCTTGTTTTTGTAACCAAAACATCATGTGTGAATTTGGTGATCTTACTTCACTTTCAGGTGTTCAATAATATCAATACCCTGTATAATTTTCTTTCGTAAACACTTACTAATATTACATGGTGTGTGGTTCATTTTCTATTTTTCTTGTTGTCAGCTCAGTACACAGGTAAACGTGTCGGCATCATCCACGTTTTCACAAATTATCATAAAACACGAACAAGGTGCAATTTGACAGTTCTTTCTAATTCGCTCACTACTTTATTTCTTCCCTTGCTCCCGCTCACTATTATCATGTTAACTCGTGAGTGACGCTTTTTTTGAGATTAATTTCTTTTAACTCTTCACCTACATTATTTGTAGACCGTTCCTTCAATCCGAATCGTGACGAAAAAGCAGACAACTGCTGTGAAATTCCAGCTTCAGATTTCATGTTCAAACTTCAGTGTGGACCATTGGTGTTTGTTCCAAAAACAAACAAAGAACCTATAATTTTTCCAGTGAAAACGAGCTCCTTTCTGAAAATTTAAGAAATAGAATTTATTATTTCTGTTAGCTAGATTATAGAACATTATAATGTTGTTAATTATCTTGGATTTAAGGCTCAACCGGATTTGTTCTTTATGAGCGATAATCTAGGTTGCATTGAATTTTAATTATGAAACAAATCGCAATTTAATAAAGGAAGAAAGAGAGGAAATATTTTTTAAAGAAATAGATATTTTTTAACACCAGATTCGAATTCCTCGTAGTCAATTTATTGGGTTCACTTATATAAAGCCAAAAGTGGCAGTTACACAAAAATAATCCTACAGCGACAATATTGACCAAAATTTTTAGAACAATTTCTAGAACAGCTAAATTTCTTGTATTTTTGAAAATCTTCTTTAAACACAGCTTGAAATTCTCTTCATTTTTAAATGTCATTACATATTACTTCCGTTTACGTTACTAAAATAAAGTTTTGTAATCATGAAAATTGTCAAACTTTAGATTTTGTAGATTTATCTGATTTGGGGTCCCCTGAGTTAGAAAAATTGGGTTTCGAAGTGGTGTTTGTGTGTTTGTCTGCAAGTATCATCTCTACATAGCCCAGTTGATTTAACCAATCAAACTGAAACTTCATATTTAAGGTTTTTATTATAAATTAGGAAGTCCGAGTGAATTTTAGTGAAAAACGGCCAATAGAAAGTGACAGCTTCCGGGTACCAGAAAATGTATTTGGCAAATAATTCAAAAAATTTAAGATTTAGAGAAAATCTGTCATATGATAATCTATTACAATAAATTGTTAAGATAATTGGAATTATTTTTAAATAAATTCAACTGTAAATATTCTTAATGTTTTTGTAAATTTCTTTAAATTCTTAAATTTTCTGGGAATTGTAAACGTAGATTGTGCTTTATTCTTCTTCTTTTCCAAAGGCTGCTACTGTTTCGATATTTAGGTCACGATGTACATATACCATATATATATATATATATATATATATATATATATATATATATATATATATATATATATATATATATATATATATATATATATATATATATATATATATATATATATATATATATATATATATATATATATATATATATATATATATATATATATATATATATATATATATATATATATATATATATATATATATATATATATAATATATATATTATATATATATATATATATATATACACTCAACTCCATAACTATATAACCACTCGTTTTTTTGAATTTTAAAAATAACGGATTAAGATATTTTTAAACTTTTGATGCCAGATGTTGAATAAGGACGTAATACAGCAAAATATTAAAAAATCCGTTACAAAATTCAATTGTTTTAAACAAAAAAAACAATTTTTTTAAAATTGCTATGTTCCATAACTATATAACCACTTTTTATTACACGTTCAAACTTTAATAACATAAATAAAAATTAAAAAAATTAATATGCCGTCGGCCCCCCTTTGTTTTCGGCCAACGCCAGAATCCTATTGGGCATACTTCTAATCAATGAATTAATAATTTCGGGCGATAATTCATTCCAGGAACTTCCAATTGCCAATTTCAACTCATTGGTCGTCTGGAATTGTCTGTTACCCTCGTAAACCTTTCTGACTAATAATCCCCAAAGATTTTCTATGGGATTTTGGTCTGGAGAACAAGCGGGCCAATCTAAAATTGGTATGTAATGCTTATCAAACCAAGATTTGGTTTGTTGACTCTTATGGATTGGAGCGTTATCCTGCTGGAAAATCCACTTTTCCTCTTGATGAATGTAAAGAAAAGGTAAAAGGTGATCTTCCAAGACGCCAATGTACTCCGTGCAATTCATTCTGGTTGATGGAAAGGCTAAGGTAAGCGTACCCACAGAAGAGAAAGCCCCCCATACCATTAGACTTCCACCACCAAAATTTCGCTTCGAGAAGTACAATGGTTCCTTTCTAAGGTCTCTCCAATAGTACTGAATACCATCTGGCCCATCGAGATTAAATTTTTTTTCTTCGGAAAAAATCACCTATTGATTAATAATGGTTAGTTATAATAAATATAGAACTAAATTTTTTCAATTACCTTTGACCAGTCCTGTTTCATATTTGCCTTAACAAATTCACGTCGTGCAGCTTTGTGCCGTGGCAATAATTTTGGTGCATGTTTCATTTTTGTATAATTCAGGTGTCCAACACCTTTTAAAGCCCGACGGATCGTGTTTTTGGACACATCTAACTGTAAATCGCTTTTCAGGCGCTTAACAGTTTTCGTGGAATTGCTGGCGGCTTGAACCAGCCCTCGTATTTCCCGGCAAGTCATCTTTTTTTTGGGTCCTCCGGTTTTTCTTGTCCCGTAAGTAGTAGGGTTTTTCAAATAATTTGCAACCGTTACATGATGGCGGCCTATTCTTCTGCCTATTTTCCGAAAAGAAAAACCTTCTCCAACGAGGGCTTTGATTTTGCCTTTTTCCTCGTCTGATAAATATTTTCCACGTGGCATTTTTTCTATACAGCACTTGATTATTTAACAGACCAAATAAAACTAAAATATTTATTCATTTATTCGACTTAGAGAAGAAAGGATGCTATGGTTATATAGTTATGGAACATAGCAATTTTAAAAAAATTGTTTTTTTGTTTAAAACAATTGAATTTTGTAACGGGTTTTTTAATATTTTGCTGTATTACGTCCTTATTCAACATCTGGCATCAAAAGTTTGAAAATATCTTAATCCGTTATTTTTAAAATTCAAAAAAACGAGTGGTTATATAGTTATGGAGTTGAGTGTATATATATATATATATATATATATATATACATATATATATATATATATATATATATATATATATATATATATATATATATATATATGTAAAATATGCTTGTGAGAGGCATAGGCGAATCCCCATATTTGAGTACCACATGCCCCAGGGGTGCGATTTCGGTTCAGTGATAAAATGAAATGATAAATTTAAATCGGTGTAAACAAAGCAAAAAGGAGAATTCAATTTTTTTCGTATTATGCCTACTTTGAAATTTAAATGTTTGAATTTTATCAAGAAGGAAAGCAAAGTAAAAATAATTATTTAATGTGCTAGGTTTATAAGAGTACTAAAAGCTGTATTTGCTATACTTATACCATTCAATATTATACGTGAGAATTTTTTCTTAAACCTTTCCCAAAAAGCAAAAACAAATACTTAGGAATCATTTAGCAAATAATTCACGAGCCTTTTTTAAAATATGAAATTTTTACTAAATCTAAAATTGTAAATATGTATTAGTAACGTATGTTGTTTCACAAAAGCCAATCTAATTCAAATTGAAAAGATACCATTCAATTTTGAATGTAAAAGATCGCTACAGGTTTGTAATCAAAGGTTAATGTTCAATAATTATATTAATAAACCATATTCAGTACATGGTCCGGAAATAAGACTAATTACTAAACCTAGACCTGGTCCATAGTCGACTTATATAAATACTGGAGAAATTTTATTGGAGCTAAAATGGTTATGACGGAAATCAGCAAATTAAACGGCTAACCTTCAATGTTTGAAATTACTAAACGATTTTGAGTCCCTAAAATGTAAATTTAAATATTGAACGTTAGTCATTCAATTTAAAGTTTGGTTGATTATCGTCAGATCTATCCATCATAGCTCCAAGAGAATGTCCCCAATATTTGCGTAAGTTAAGGATGGACCATGGTCTATATTTTATTAGTAGTTGCATTTCCGGACAAACTACCGAAGATGGTTTAGTAAATTTAAATATCGAACTCGTTCAACGTTCAATTTAAACTTTGGGTGATTATCGTCCGATCTAACCATCATAGCTCCAAGAGAATGTCCCCAATATTTTCATAAGACAAGAATGGACCAAGGTATATATTTTATTATCAGATTCATTTCCGGACAAACTACCGAAGATGGTTTAATAAATTTAAATATTGAACATTAGCCGTTCAATTTAAAATTTGGGTGATTATCGTCCCATCTAACCATCATAGCTCCAAGAGAATGTGCCCAATATTTGCATTGGTTAAGAATGGACCATGGTCTATATTTTATTAGCAGCTGCATTTCCGGACAAACTACCGAAGATCGTTTAATAAATTTAAATATCGAACATTAGTCGTTCAATTTAAACTTTGGGTGATTTTCGTCATATCTAACCGTCATAGCTCCAAGAGAATGTCCCCCATATTTGCATAAGTCAAGAATGGACTATAGTCTATATTGTATTAGCAGTTGCATTTCCAGACAAACTACCGAAGATGGTTTAGTAAATTTAAATATGGAACGTTAGTCGTTCGATTTAAACTTTGGGTGATTTTCGTCATATTTAACCCTCATAGCACCAATAGCATGTCCCCAATAATAGCAAAAGTCAAGAATGGACCATGGTATATATTTTGTTAGCAGTTGCATTTCCGGACAAACTACCGAAGATGGTTAAGTAAATTTAAATATTGGACGTTAGTCGTTCAATTTAAACTTTGGGTGATTTTCGTGATATCTAACCCTCATAGCTCCAAGAGAATGTGCCCAATATTTGCATAAGTCAAGAATGTACCATGGTTTATATTTTATTAGCAGTTTTATTTCCCGACAAACTACCGAAGATGGTTTAGCAAATTTAAATATGGAACGTTAGCCGTTCAATTTAAACTTTGGGTGATTTTCGTCATATCTAACCCTCATAGCTTCAATAGCATGTCCCCAATAAAAGCAAAAGTCAAGAATGGACAATGGTCAATATTTAATTAGCAGTTGCATTTCCGGACAAACTACCAAAGATGGTTTAGTAAATTTAAATATGGAACGTTAGTCGTTCAATTTAAACTTTGGCTGATTTTCGTCATATATAACCCTCATAGCCCCAATAGCATGTCCCCAATATTTGCATAAATCAAGAATGGACCAAGGCCTATATATTATGAGCAGTTACATTTCCGGACAAACTACCGAAGATGGTTTAGTAAATTTAAATATGGGACTCGTTCAATTTAAACTTTGGGTGATTATCGTCCCATCTAACCATCATAGCTCCAAGAGAATGTCCCCAATATTTGCATAAGTCAAAAATGGACCAAGGCCTATATTTTATTAGCAGTTGCATTTCCGGACAAAATACCGAAGATGATTAAGTAAATTTAAATATTGGACGTTAGTCGTTCAATTTAAACTTTGGGTGATTTTCGTGATATCTAACACTCATAGCTCCAAGAGAATGTGCCCAATATTTGCATAAGTCAAGAATGGACCATGGTTTATATTTTATTAGCAGTTTTATTTCCCGACAAACTACCGAAGATGGTTTAGCAAATTTAAATATGGAACGTTAGCCGTTCAATTTAAACTTTGGGTGATTTTCGTCATATCTAACCCTCATAGCTTCAATAGCATGTCCCCAATAAAAGCAAAAGTCAAGAATGGACAATGGTCAATATTTAATTAGCAGTTGCATTTCCGGACAAACTACCAAAGATGGTTTAGTAAATTTAAATATGGAACGTTAGTCGTTCAATTTAAACTTTGGCTGATTTTCGTCATATATAACCCTCATAGCCCCAATAGCATGTCCCCAATATTTGCATAAGTCAAGAATGGACCAAGGCCTATATACTATTAGCAGTTACATTTCCGGACAAACTACCGAAGATGGTTTAGTAAATTTAAATATGGAACTCGTTCAATTTAAACTTTGGGTGATTATCGTCCCATCTAACCATCATAGCTCCAAGAGAATGTCCCCAATATTTGCATTAGTTAAAAATGGACCATGGTTTATATTTTGTTAGCAGTTGCATTTCCGGACAAACTACCGAAGATGGTTTAGTAAATTTAAAGATTGAACGTTAGTCGTTCAATTTAAACTTTGGGTGATTTTCGTCATATCTAACCCTCATAGCTCCAAGAGTATGTCCCCAATCTTTGCATTGGCTAAGAATGGACCATGGTCTATATTTTGATAGCAGTCTCATTATCGGACAAACTACCTTAGATGGTTTAGTAAATTTAAATATTGAACGTTAGTCGTTCAATTTAAACTTTGGGTGATTTTCGTCATATCTAACCATCATAGCTCCAAGAGAATGTCCCAAATAACAGCAAAAGTTAAGAATGGACCATGGTCAATATTTGATTAGCAGTTGCATTTTCCGACAAACTACCGAAGATGGTTTAGTAAATTTAAATTTTGAACGTTAGTCGTTCAATTTAAACTTTGCGTGATTATCGTCATATGTAACTATCCTAGCTCCAAGAGAATGTCCTAAATCTTTGAATATGTTAAGAACGGACCATGGTCTATATTTTATTAGTAGTTTCATTTCCGGACAAACTACCGAAAATGGTTTAGTAAATTTATATATTGTACGTTAGCCTTTCAATTTAAACTTTTCGTGATTATCGTCCGATCTAACCATCATAGCTCCAAGAGAATGTCCCCAATATTTGCATAAGTCAAAAATGGACCAAGGCCTATATTTTATTAGCAGTTGCATTTCCGGACAAAATACCGAAGATGATTAAGTAAATTTAAATATTGGACGTTAGTCGTTCAATTTAAACTTTGGGTGATTTTCGTGATATCTAACCCTCATAGCTCCAAGAGAATGTGTCCAATATTTGCATAAGCCAAGAATGTACCATGGTTTATATTTTATTAGCAGTTTCATTTCCAGACAAACTACCGAAGATTGTTTAGTAAATTTAAATATGGAACGTTAGCCGTTCAATTTAAACTTTTGGTAATTTTTGTTATATCTAACCATCTTAGCTCCAAGAGAATGTCCCCAATATTTGCATAAGGTAAGAATGGACCATGGTCTATATTTTCTTTATAGTTTCATTTCCGGACAAACTACCGAAAATGGTTTAGTAAATTTAAATATTGGACGTTAGCCGTTCAAATTAAGCTTTGGATGATTTTCGTCATATGTTTTAGCTCCAAAAGAATGTCTCCACTAATTGCAAAGTTAAGAATTGACCATGGTTTACTTTTTGTTTATAGTTTTATTTCCAGACATGGTTTTACAGTTAATAGTATGTATAATTTAACAGTGTATTATTATCTCTGATTTTTTATTTGTGTGATTGGTTTACTAATGCACTAAAATGTTTTTAAAATTTAGGAATGTTTTAGGAAATAATTCACTATCGTGGATTGTGTGGCCTTATCATCAACTGAAGCTGAATTCATCGCACTGTCCGAGTGTTGCAAGGAAGCGATTTGGATTCAACGTATTTTATATTATCTCAAATGGGAAGGAGATCAATCAACAAAAATATTCGATTACATCCAAAGCGTGATCAAGATGATAATCAACGAAAAATTTAGCAACCATTCAAAGCACATCGATACCAAAGTGCATTTCGTAAAGTAATACGTGGACAAAAATCTCATAAAAATCGAATATTGTCCAACTGAAGAAATGTTAGCAGACATGTTTACAAAAGACTAAAGCAAAATTTCAATTATTTAGAGATAAATGTCAATTAGTTAGTTATGTTAATTGATTGTACTAGAATCTGAATGCAAATTAAGGAGGAGTGTTGGAAATATGATTTGTATTCATATTCATCAATCAATATAATGTTGTAATTTGTAAAGAGAGAAAGAGAAGTGAAATGAATGTATATTCTATATATAGTCTGTCATAATATGTCATTAACATAACATGTGTTATATTTACTATGCAGATATAAATATAAGGCAAATAAAGTGTGGTTATCATTGGATATAATTATCTGCCTTTAATTCAGTGATCACAGTCCCATCTTATAATTATAAATTATTAACACCCCCATCATCACCGGATTGCCGAAAATTCACAAAACCAATACACCATTACGACCTTTGATAAACTACACAACATCTCCAACATACGAGTATAAAATTGCAAAATATCTCAATAGATAGCTCAATGAGAACATAAAATTGGATGATAACAGATCTGTCAAGAATAACATTAAACTAGTTGATAAAATCATCAATGTTCACATATCAAATGGTGCAAGATTAGCATCATTTGATGTGACTAACATGTACACCAACATTCCTGTTACCAAAACTTTAAATATTATTGAACATTTGTTGTTAGATAGCCAAATTGAAACAACAGTAGTCAATGAAATTAACAATTTTCAACACGATAACGGTTTTTATACCCAAAACAAAGGTTTGCCCATCGGCAGCCTTTTGTATGGAACCTTGGCAAATATAGTATATATTTAAACAATTTTCAAAAAATACACATCCACAGTAACTACATATAATCAATTCAAAAACCAAATAATCTATTGGCATCGGTATGTTGACGATATCTTGCTACTATTTCAAGGAACACATAGACAATATAATAAATTCCATAACCACATAATATTCATCAAAACATCAAGTTCACCTTGGAATTAGAGGTGAACAAATCTATTAATTTTCTCGACCTGACAATTAAAAACATAGATCGGTCACATCATTTACGCATATACAGGAAGCCCCCACAAATGGATCATACAATACACAATATTTCATACCACCCACCGCAAAATAAAATTGCTGTTTATCATCATAATTGTAAACATTGTTTATATCACCATCAGAAATGGTTTTGATGAACGTACAATAAACAATCTCAACAACAAATATCGCAATAGACTATAACAACGTAATCTATATAGGGTGGGCCATCTAACTTTTATTTTTTTGAACTAGCGGTTATTTTGAGTATGGTAAGGGTTATGTCACTTTTGATTTGACAGAAAGATAGTTTTATCCCTCCGCTGAACAAAAATGGTTGTGTATTCGCTTGAACAACGCTGGGAAATATTGAAACATTTCTTCGAAAATCTTGGCAAAAAAATGATTTTTTTCGGATGAGGCGCATTTCCCTCTTTGCGGCTATGTAAATAAGCTGAATTGTCGCATTTGGGGCACGGAGAACCCGCACGTGATCGTAGAGAAGCCGATGCATCCTCAACGAGTGACTGTTTGGTGCGGATTTTGGTCCCGTGGCGTCATTGGGCCATTTTTCTTTGAAAATGAGCAAGGAGCCGCCGTTACTGTCAATGGTGAGCGCTACTGAGCCATGTTAAACGATTTTTTGTTCCCGGCACTTGAAGAAGAGGACATAGGCAACATTTGGTTTCAACAAAACGGCGCTCCGTGCCACACAGCACACGTTTCAATTGATCTTTTGCGCACTGTCTACGAAGATCGAATTATCAGCCGAAATGCTAATGTGATTTGGCCGCCTCGGAGCTGTGATTTGACGCCGTTGGACTATTTTCTTTGGGGTGCCGCCAAAGATAAGTGTTACGCCGATAAACCAGCAACGATTGACGCTCTCAAGAACAATATTCGCATTGCCATTGAAGACATAATGCCGCATACCATCGAAAATGTGCTCACAAATTGGAGCGACCGTATGGGGTACGTCAAGGCCAGCCGAGGCAGTCATATGAATAAAATATTATTCCATAATTAATCGGAAGGATTGTTCTTTACAATGAAAAAATAAATTTGAAAAAATATTGAGAACTTTTTGTTTTATTGAGAAATCCATATTTGTCGAATATAACTACAACACTAGTCATTTATTACAAACAATTCTTCACAAATTTGGATACAATACAGCATTCAAAACGAATAATAAATTACAGGAAAAACTAAAACCAAAAAACAGGACATCATTGACAGCGGTGTATATAGATTATCTTGCAATGACTGTCAAAAGTATTATTTTGCGCAAACTGGAGGTACATTCACAATAAAATTTACTGAACACATAAAACAATTGAGCAACTCCAACAGCAATAGTTGTATTGCTTTCACCAAAAATAAAAAAATTACAACAACAATCGTACTAGATAGACCAAAAAATAGTTTAGCTAACCCAAAAAAAATTAGTGATTAAACAAATCTTAACCAAATTCTTAGTTTCAATACCTGCCATAAGAGTCGAATTGACAAGAAAATATATGAAAAACTATTAGACCAAAATTTGGTTAATTTTTGCTGTAGCTTTGACCACCCATTAACCAAATAAAATACCTAACTCATTTTGGTTGAAAGCAATACACTTAATACTAACTTCAAATCGAGCTATGGGCTACATCTAGCGACAGAACATCATACATATGGTAACATTAGTGACAACTTGAAAATAATCACTCTTAGGTTAGAAAAGTTTGAAATATATATATATATATATATATATATATATATATATATATATATATATATATATATATATATATATATATATATATATATATATATATATATATATATATATATATATATATACATATATATATATATATATATATATATATATATATATATATATATATATATATATATATATATATATATATATATATATATATATATATATAAATCCGATTCGATCCAAACATTTTAAATGACAAGATCAATACTAAAACCAACCGAATATACGACGATACATTTTTACAAAAGTAAAACACAACGCCCTCTTTTAAGCAAAACCAAATATTTCTGCACTTAGCAGAAACATTGTGTAGTAAATGTAGTACATATGCCCTAACAGAGATGTCACCATATCGACTTATTATAGACACGTTTGTTTTGATTGCATAAAACAAACAAATGTATATTAACTTTTGTATAGGATATGATAGACGAGGTAGTAAGGTGATATAGAGTGGAGTGAAGAAGGTCTGGAGTTCGAATCTAGCCAACGACAAAATTGTTTTTAGATGAAAAATTTTGAATTGGGGATAATCCGAGAAGATTAATCAGGATCGAAAGAGATCGCTACAAAAAAAAATTTGGTATAAAATTCGTGAAATAAAAAAAAAATCAAATTTTTGCTTAAAAAAAAAATAATAAAGTCGGAAGTTTCAAGAATCGAACTCCAAACCTTTCGCACAACACTCCTTCATCTAACCACCCAACCACTCGTGACATTATTTTGTATCAAAACGTGCCACTTCAAGTTATGTGACACTTGAACATACAAAATAAAGTCATATTGCTAACAATTCTTACCTTCTTGTAATTTCTGTTCGCCTGTTAAAATAACAAAAAATTTTTGCGGTTTTTAATGAAAAAAAAAATTTAAATTTCTGCTCACCTGGTAAATAAAAATTAACTTTTTTTAATTAAAAAGGCAAACAATAAATAAAACAATCAATAACTCTACCCACCCAAATAGAAAATTTGGAGCTTTTTACTACAAAAAGAAATCCTTCAGCCGCGAGGATCGAACTATTACCATAAGAGAGCAGATTAAAACCATAGAGGTTTCTCGAGTTCGATCCCCGCACCCATCTCCAAATTTTCTATTTGGGTAGTTTTGCCTAGAGTTTATGATTGCCTTTTTAATTAAAAAAAGTGTATTTTTATTTACCAGGTAAGCAAAAATTAAAAAAAAAAAAAAAATTTTTTTTTTTTCATTAAAAATCGCAAAAAAATTTTGTCATTTTAACAGGCGAACAGAAATTACAAGAAGGTAAAATTGTCAGCAATATGACTTTATTTTGTATGTTTAAGTGTCACATAACTTGAAGTGGCACGCTTTGATACAAAATAATGTCACGTTGCTGACAATTATGTTGTTTTTTAAATTTTGTTTGCCTGGTAAAATAACAAAAAATTTTATGCGATTTTTCACCAAGTCCGAATTTAACAGTATTTAAACGAAAAACTGAGTGGAAATTATATATAGACGAGTGGTTGGGTGGTAAGATGAATGAGTGTTGTGCGAAAGGTTTGGAGTTCGATTCTTCAAACTCCCGACTTTATTTTTTTTTTTTTTTAAGCAAAAATTTTATTTAATTTTTTTTTTTTGAATTTATTCGAATTTTACCATTTTTTTTTTTGCTCAATCCTGATAGCACGCTTTGATACAAAATAATGTCACGTTGCTGACAATTATGTTGTTTTTTAAATTTTGTTTGCCTGGTAAAATAACAAAAAATTTTATGCGATTTTTCACCAAGTCCGAATTTAACAGTATTTAAACGAAAAACTGAGTGGAAATTATATATAGACGAGTGGTTGGGTGGTAAGATGAATGAGTGTTGTGCGAAAGGTTTGGAGTTCGATTCTTCAAACTCCCGACTTTATTTTTTTTTTTTTTTAAGCAAAAATTTTATTTAATTTTTTTTTTTTGAATTTATTCGAATTTTACCATTTTTTTTTTTGCTCAATCCTGATAATCTTCTCGAATTATCTCCAATTTTTTTCATCTAAAAATATATTTTTTCGTTGGCTTTGCTTGGACTCGAACTCAAGACCTTCGTCACTCCAATCCATCACCTTCCTACCTCCGCTACCACATCATATACAATTTAATATAAATTTGTTTATTTTACGCAATCGTGCAGAGCAAAATAAATGTCTCTGTTAGGGTGTACTACATTTAGTACAAAGTGTTTCTTATACAGTTTTCTTGTTATAAACAGAATGCAGATACATTTTTCGTTGCTTATTTGCAACTATGTTGGTTTTCGAAATATATTCTTACCTCAAATGTACCTATCTTTTTCTTTTCGATACCGCATTATATTCTCATCCTGTAGCCATTGTAAATTATAAAAATACAAAAAACGCACGATTGCATAAAACAAACAAATTTATATTAACTTGTATATGATGTGGTAGCCGAGGTAGTAAGCAGAATCATTTGTGTTTGAGATTCTGCTTGCCTGGTGTAGGCAATTGAATTCGTTTTGATGAAAATCCTCGATCGAACAAGAGAACAAGTTGGCAAAGTTCTCAAAAAAAAAAAAAAATTCAATTCTACCAGGCAAGCAAGAATCGTAGCAGTTATAAATAATTTGAATAAAGGGGGGTTTGTTTCTGTGATAAAACAAAAAGTAGAACACTTTGGGTTTGTTTTATATTTATCTGTATTATCCCAGAAACGAACCCCTTTGTTAAAATCATTTATAACAGTTTTTGATTCTGTTCGCCTGGTACAAATTGCTGGGTTCCATTTAACGTGGCAAAGTACTACTAAGTACTACTAAGTACTTCTGACTGCACTCAGCTACTCTTGCTAAATTTAATGAGTAGTTAGTTTACTTTTTGAATTTATGGCGACTTCGTTACCAGAATATTTAGTACAACTAATCGGTAAGAAATGACTGATCAGTTTTCAAATTAATAATTAATTTTCCAACTTTCCATGTTGCATGTAAATTTTTTTTAATTAATTTTTATTTTCGCAATTAATTTTCTGCGTTCCATTTACCATCTACTCCCAAGTACTTATTTGTACTTTGCCACGTCAAATGGAACGCAGCAAATAATTAAGTGATATAAGGCGCATTTTATTTGACCATTTACAACAACAATGCTCCAATTTTGGTATTCGTGAATACTCGCTGTGTACTTGGTTTTCAAAATCCAATAATATTTTTGTATTGTAAACGATGATTACTGATGTTATACTATAAATATATACACATGTATGTTAGGTTGGTAGCACTGAAATAAAGCATTATTGATTCACCGATGTGCGTATCATTACATGGTGTCAGAAGTGGGATTATTGTTTTTACGAGAAAAAAAAATGTGATTGATAACTAATTAAAAGCGAATAATAATAAAATAATAAAGTAAAAAGAATAATAAATACCAGCGAAATACGAAAACGTTAACAAAAAAAAAATTGATAAAAATCAACAAAACATTAAAAAGTGATAGGTAAAATCTTTGACAAGATGGCTGAAATAAAACCACCAAAAAATTTTATTATCACAAGGTGACGCCTCAAATTCATGGAAGCAATAATTCAAATGGTTCGAAATAGCAACAGAATTGTCAAAAAAATCACCGACAATACAATGTGCTACGTTTATGGTCAGCTTAGGACCTGATATAATCACAATTTATAATAACCTTAAATTGTCAAAGGATGAATAAAACGATTTAGCCGTACTAAAAAAAAAAGTTAACGGAATATTTTGTTCCAAAAAAAAACATTACGTTCGAAAGATATACGTTCAACAATATGCGACAAGAATCAGGTGAATCATTTGATGATTTGTATAATAAAATTTTAAAACAGTCTAAAAATTGTGACTTGGTCAAAGATAAAATCGTGATTGGGGTTAGTGATAATCAATTACGACAAAAGTTACTCGCGGCGGATAAATTAGACTTAAATAAAGCAGTAAATTGTTGCAGAGCTGCTGAACAGGCACAAATGCAAATAAAAATAATGGAATCAAAACAGATACATTAGCTGTTAATATAATGAAATCTCAAAAATGGCAGAAGAGCAATGACAATGAGAAGACCAAATCACAAATAAACACAATAAATTGCAAGAGATGCGGTACAAATCACGAGCAAGGTAAATGCCCAGCATTCAAAGAAATTTGTACGAAGTGTCAAATCAAGGGACACACGAATAAGATGTGTAGAACCTCAAAACAAAAAATTGCAATAATGAAGTTCAAAACTAAAAATAACAAAGTTAATGTCATTGATGAAGTTAGTAGTGATGAGGAGGAACTTCTCGTATGTTCAATATTGGACAATATTCAATCTGAGAGTGATTGGATTGAAAATATTACGATAAATAGTAAAAATACTAAAGTCAAAATCGACACTGGCGCAAGATGCAATGTAATTGCTGAAAATCAAGCAAAATCGTTAAAAATACAAATTAATTCCAGCGAAACTAAATATATTGTGTCTTTTACGGATCACAAAATGCAGGTGCTTGGTGAAACTACAACAATCTGCTCGAACGGGACAAACCAGCATCCAGTAACTTTCAAAATAGTTCATAAGCCAATGATTACTATAATTGGATATGACAGTGCTAAGAAACTAAATTTCATAAGTCAAATAAATGAAGTGAAATTACCCGACCTATATCAAGGTCTCGGATGCGTTAAAAACTTTGAGTACGACATAGATCTCATAGACAATCCATTCGAAATTAAACCAGCACGGAAAGTTCCACTAGCAATTAAAGAGGAAGTAAAACAGGAACTGATAAAAATGGAAAAAATGGGTGTAATCAAAAAAATGACAGAGCCTACTCCAGTAGTCAGCCCAATGGTCGTGGTTAAAAAGAATAAAAAAAATTCGAATATGCATTGATCCGACTGATGTGAACAAATGTATAAAACGATGCCACTATCCTCTAAATACGTTAGAAGAAATCGCAGCAAAAATATATGGCGCAAAATTGTTTACCAAGCTTGATTGCAACAAAGGTTTTTGGCAAATAAAGGTAAACAAAAGGACGGAGAAATACTTAACCTTTGCAACGCCATGGGGTAGATATTGCTGTACAAGATTGTCTTTTGGTCTTTCATCCGCACCTGAGGTATTCCAAGAGATGATGTCATCGTTACTTCAAGATATCGAGAACGTCGAGTGCTCTATGCACGACCTTCTTATTTACGCTACGCCGGAAGAAAAACTAGATGAGATAGTTAAAACTGTTTGAAAAATTTAAAACAGCTGGTACAGTATTAAATAAAGACAAATACCAGTTTAAAAAAGAGTCCATCAAGTTTTTAGGCCATATTTTAACGGCTAATGGTATCGAAGCTGATCCGGATAAGGTCGAGGCCATAAATAGATTGAAACAACCAACAAATAAGGAAGAATTGCAAAGAATATTGGGAATGGTAACATACCACCATAAATTTATTCCTAATTTGTCATCAATAACTATGATCCATTACGAGAACTACTAAGCAAAGACGTTGTTTGGAATTGGGAAGCACATCATACAAGCGCTTTTGAAAAATCAAAATAATATTGAAAACATCACCGGTACTCGCATATTACAATGTAAATAACGATGTCTTACTAACAGTAGATGCTAGTTCAAAAGCTGTGGGGGCTGCTCTGATTCAAGATGGACGTCCTATAGCATATGCAACAAAGGCTTTAACAAAATGTCAACAACTGTATCCACAAATTGAAAAAGAAGCGCTGGCGATCAAAATCGGGTGCAATAAATTTCATGAGTATGTGTATGGTAAACGGTTAACCATCGAAACAGACCATAAACCTTTGAAGACGATCTTCAAGAAATCGATCCATAGTGCACCTCCAAGACTTCAACGGATTTTGTTAGAAGTTATTCAATACAATCCTAAGGTAACATATAAAAAAGGTACTGAATTATATTTGGCAGATACGTTAAGCAGAGGCTGTATCAATGAAACTTCAACAGATGACGATGAACGCAATCTCGAAGTTCAAATAATATTGCCTATATAACACAGGAATGCTACACAGACATGTTGGAAGCAACACAACATGATAACGAGCTTCAATCTCTAACAAACACAATTACAACTGATTGGCCGATTTTAGAACATCGAAACACAATCGAAAAAGAAGTACAGAAATATTGGAATTTCAGAGAAGAATTATCCACTTATAAAGGACTTATTTTCAAAGGTCACAAAGTAGTCGTGTGACACAGTCAAATTAACAGAATGTTAAGTTGTATCCACCAAGGTCATACAGGTATACAATCCTGTCAAAGCAGAGCCAGACATGAACAATGACATCAAGAACTATGTTGAAAAGTGTTTAACATGTCAAAAAACACAAAAAAGAAATATTAGGGAGCCAATAATGTCAAAAGAGGTTCCACAATATCCATTTCAAATTGTTGCGAGTGGTATAATTATGTACTATACACGGAAATAAGTATATTGTCTTGGCAGATAGTTATTCCGGGTTCTTCGACGTAGAAAAACTGAATAATTCCACATCAGAAGAAGTGATAACATTTTTAAAACGTATTTTCTCAGTACATGGAGCACCAGAAATTGTTGAATCGGACAATGGACCGCAATATTCGTCAAAACTATTCAAAGATTTCGCTAGAAATTGGAAGTTCGAACATCGTACATCGAGTCCAGGGTTTTCTCGAGCAAATGGATTAGTAGAACGATATATCCAGACTGCGAAAAATATGATAAAAAAGTGTATCATGGATAATACTGATATATATATATATATATATATATATATATATATATATATATATATATATATATATATATATATATATATATATATATATATCGCACTATTGAATCATCGCAATACGCCTGGTTTAGGTAATATTTCGCCAAATCAAAAATTGCAAAGTCGAATTACTAACGCTCAGTTAATATATGACAAAGAGTTACTTAAGCCAAAAGTATTCAACGAGGTATCACAACACATTAAAGAAAACAAAGCGAAACAAAAATTGTACGCAGATAAACATTCGAAAAAACGCAGTGACTTACCAACTAAGGGCGATAACGTCAGAGTTCAAGTTTTCATCGTGAGTGGGTTGGAGCAAAAGTAACTGATGTATCAAGAAATCCGCGATCACTTATAATTCAAACTAATCAAGGACAAAACTTGCGACGAAATCATACATACATCAATAAAACAAAAGCAGACTTTCCCAGTAAAGCTTTATTAGATCTTGATGAAACAGTCACTGAAACGAATTCAAATCAAACTGCACAAGTAAATAATACAGAGGTTCCTACTTCCTACGTCATCACATTCGGAAGCAATTACCGCAATGCTGGTAACAAGGAAATACCCGAAACTATTAATATCCCATCAAGTTCACACATTTCGAAGACAACTAGATCCGGTAGATTGGTTAAGCCAATAAATAGACTAGACTTATAATTTCCACAATAATTTAAAATTTCAATCCTTTCGTTATTATTGAATTGTATTCGTATTGGGAAATAACGATTGCTGTCTTAGTTTATTCTTGTTGATATTATAAAGGGTAGTAGACCAAGAAATTGAAATTATTAATTAATGTTTAGGCATATCAAAGTATTACTTATAAGTATGCTTTAGTTTGAATTGTAAGCTGTAAGCTCATAATCTTATATAAAAAGGGAGATGTAATGTAAATGATGATTACTGATGTTATACTATATATATACATATGTATGTTAGGTTGGTAACACTGAAATAAAGCATTATTGATTCACCGATGTGCGTATCATTACAATTTTTTAGTTATTGTGTAGTGGGGACGCGATTATGAAATGAATACCAATTTGAATTTGGTCAAATAAAATGCGCCTATAGCGGCCTACGGAAACAACGGGAAAAATAGATGCATATCATTTATTTGGAAGTAATAATAAACAGTTATTGTTCTTCCCGTTCTGAGGAAGCTACCCACCGAATACGGCAGAAACCAAAAAACCCCTATGCGTGAAGTTACTTGAATCATCTAGTTGACTTCAAAAATCCCTTTATCTAAAAAAGGTCAATTAAAGGTGAAGCTTGGATGTTTCATGCCTACATCGATTTGCTGTGGAGATTGGTTGGAAGGAAGACACAGAATAGTCATGGTAATGAAATTGAGCAAAACGCAATTGCCTCATATAGAACATTGGAACCGTCAGTTTTGAGATTATATTTGAAACATATTAAAATAAACAATACTCTACTACCCGAGTACTTTGAAACTCGAATGTTTTGGATATCCTAATGCAAATTGACCACTTTAGTTAACATATAATACCTAGTCTCAATATTTAAAACAAAGATTTGTAAAATTAGGTTAAAGGTTCAAGATTACGAATAGTTTAGAAATGAATTCCAGAAAGATTATTGTTTATATTTATTAAACTTTCAAAGCATTTTTAAAACGAGAATTCGATAATTTGGTCTATTCAGCATGTAAATGCATACAATCATTAATTATTAATTACTGTTTGTTTACTCAAAATATGGCGCCTTAATTAGATTGTTGCCTTAAGAATAGAAAACTAAATGTAATTAGAAATAAAGTCATAATAAAACTTCGTAAAATTTACTAATTAAATTTAAAAAAAAACAATAATTTTAATTAAGTTTAAACAATTTAAAATAAAAGTTACTAATTAAAATTCAGTTCCAAAAATTACACTTCTAGTATCAGATGTATAAAGTTTAAATTATTTATTATAATATTAGAGTATCAGAGTTTTCCCATAATCGTATTTTTAGAATTTATAGAAAATTACCGAGTGCAAACAACCAATAACCCTCACGTTTATTTTAAATATAAACAAAATACTTGTATAATCTTCACACCTCCTCCTACAAAAACAACACTATGCATAATATTTATAATAAATTAAATACACTAACGCCTTGCGCACGCGGTGGAGATTAACTTTTTGTATCATCATACATATTTTCCATAAGCACAGATCAACCTTCAAACAACATTGATTTTTTTTTTTTTGTGCTAAAACACATTTCTATTATTATAAATTTTTTGAAATTCATCATCGTCAAATAATAATGATATATTTTTATCTTCTTTAAAAAATAAAATTTAAACTATAAATAAAATAAAATTGTTTTGTTGTTATTGGAATTTTTTAATATATAATTACGAAAAAATTAATTATGGTACATAATTTATAATTTTATATTTTTAATCAGTCGTCGTTTAAAGTATAAATCATGTTCTCCAAATTATTTTTTTATACAAAATACTTTTAATTTTGTATATGATCGCGTGTTTGGTGTTCTTTAAATCGAAGATGTGCGAATGGAGAGATTTTGATGTACTCCATCGACAAATTACACGTTTGAACGTTTGCTTTCATTGTAACATTTTCTTTTTTTTTAATTATACGTTTTATAACAAATTTTCCGCTAATATTAACGAAACAGCTATACAATGTACGCAAAAGAATATTTTTTTCGACACAAATGCCAAAGGTTTATGGGGCTATTTCGGAATGCCATTCGAACGTATTCAATTCTTCGAAATATAAAATTCATATTCATAATGTACCCTTACACTAAACAATTGGCATTTGGCATGCAATATTTGTTGTAGAATTGGGGAAACAAATTAGATGAAATTTTCTCTTCAATTTTGATGAAATTTGAATTTTTGGTTATCTACACATTATACAACTAAGAAAGGCGAGAAGGACTAAAGCTTGAAGATCCAATTACATTTAAAAAATTTACTAGAATAATGCCCTAAAGCTTTGAAATTTTAGGTATTTTAGGTTAGGTATTTCTGTGAAATATGTTGCCTCTATTGAAGTATCATATAAAACAGTAATAATCGAGAGGACCTGAATTAATACCACGTTTTAAAACATATTAAATTAATAACTATATAACTGTTTTACATTAGCTTTGAAAAATAGAAAATTTTAAAAAGGATTCTTCCCAATTATTAAGTTTATAAAATTAATTCCCCTCAATTTATTCGGAATAGGGCCGAAAGACTGAATGTTGGAAGGCCGAATGTCGAAAGGCCGAACGCCGAAAGGCCGAATGACGAAACGCCGAATGTGTCGAAAGGCCTAATGTATCGAAAGGCCGAAAGGGTCGAAAGGCCGAATGTCGAAAGGCCGATTGTGTCGTAAGGCCGTTTGTGTCGAAATTGATTTTAATTTTTCATTTTTTTATGAATGAAAATTTTCAAAATTTATATTTTTATGAAAACCAAAATTTATATTTTTATCAAAACTAAACGTTTAATAGTAGATCGCCTTAAACATTAAAATCTTCTTACGTTTTTCTTTTGCCACATAATTAAAAATTAATTAATTATAATAAATAAAGCAAAATAAATAAATTTTGTTTTCCGACAAAATTTGATCACATTAATATGCTACAAACACAGGATTTATTAGCACGTATTTTCAAATTAATTAAATCATATTACATTAAGAAATAAATTCAATGGTTTTAAATATTGATTTCAATAATTTAAGTGAAGGAAAATTTAATGAAAATTCGGACTTTCGACCCAATCGGCCTTTCCACACGTTCGGCCATTCGACCCATTCGGCCTTTAGACATTGGACCTTTCCTAGACATTCGGCCTTCCGACACATTCTGCCTTTCGGCGTTCGGCCTTTCAACATGGAACGAATTTATTCAACATGGATTTTCACACATAGCTATTTAGGAAAACGTTTCAAAATTTTAATTTTATTTCTGAATTTTTTTTTTGTGAGAAGGAACAAAATTTCGATCCTGTTGAGAAAGTAATCAAATTCGAAAATGTTATATTATTTTAAACAAAACATAACATTAACATTTTTGTTTAAAATCATTGAAGTTTTGTGTAATAAAATCAAATGCGACATAAATCGTAAATCAGACCGCCATATTGAAAATTGAAAATTTCACATAGTAACCAACAAAACTTTTGTAGCGACAAACATTGTGATCATCAAAATTAAAAAATTGACAACAAATATAATAATTTGAAGTATACAGGGTGAACCATTTTAATCATAGGATCCAAATATCTCCTATAATACGCCAGCAACAAAAAAAATAGTTTGGACAAAAATTGTCAAGGACAATGGGAGTCTTCTGTCTGTATTAATCCCATTGACCTTCAGGTCAATTGTCAAGGTCATTTAAAAGTCAAGTTCATTTGTTTAATGGAAAATCCCTATTTTTGACACCAGAGTGTAAAATACTACGTCCGAGTATGTATTTTACATGCCCTTCCAAAGTTACTTGATGGAATATAGTATATTTTAATTATAACGCTTATGATTTACTATGAAAATTGAAAACTTTTATTTTTAATTTTCGTAGCAAATCACAAGCCTTATAACTAAAATATATTCCATCAAGACCTTGGAGGGCATGGAAAATACATATTCAGTAAAATTCCCCACCCTTTTCGAATTCGGTGTCAAAAATGGGGGTTCCTATTTAAAGAAATCGCCTTATACTGAATTTGAATTCAGTCCGTTACAGTTGATTAAATCCAATGAAAACAATGTAGGAAATACCCTTGTATGATTTAATTTTAACCCCCGTGTTATTTGGGTTTTTACAAAAATTTAAGAGGCTGAATTTTTTTTTTTTTTAGTTTTAAAGTCGTACATTTTGTTGTTTTGTTGGGAAGTACCAAAAAAATGCATTTTTTTTATTGTTACATGTGAATAAATCCACGCCAGAATTTGAATAAATACATACACGAAATATTTTTATGAAATTATAATTTTTTTTTAATATTTAAGTTTATTTATTTATAATAATATATTTTTTTATTTATTTTAATAATGAGTGATGCCTCCATTCTTTGAAATAAGCTCAAATATTCTATTGGGCATTGAATCGTATAGCGACTTCAAATAATTCAAAGAAATGTCGGCCCAAGCAGCTTTGATGGCTTCAATAAGGGACTCCTTAACATTATACTGCTTTTCTCCTTTATAAACCTTACGAGAAAGCCATCCCCAAACGTTTTCCATAATATTTAAATCAGGAGAGTACGGGGGCCATTTAAGTAAATCGACGTTTTGCTTGGAAATCCAGCCTTTTAGAATTATTGCCGTATGTATAGGAGCGTTATCTTGCTGATAAGTCCATTTCAGTGGTCCGAACAGCTGTTGGAACTTTGGAAATGCTGAAAGCTAACTCAATCCCACCGTATTATGAAATACCTCCCCAGACCATAACCCCTCCTTCCCTGCTATGATGTCGATTGAGAACTAGCTCTTCTTTGCGTAGGTCATGGAAATAATAGTTATCGGGCTGGTATACTGGTTATTCCATGTCCATATGCTCTTTCCCAAATTGAAGCCGATTGCTTTTTCGAGCTTCGTTTAATGTTTTTGTTTCTTAATTTTCATCCGTTTAAGATGTTTAGCTTTCTGTATGGCGCGACGACCATGTCTTTGATGGTGGTAAGCATCAATTTTTCCCTTTTCAACATCGTTTAGGCTTTTTAATATTTTTTATTTTAATAAAACTAAACAAATGAAAGGAAAATGAACTGGATTTATTCACGTGTAACAATAAAAATGCATTTTTTTTACCGCGTTTAAATGAAAAACAAAAAAAGAAATATTTCCAAAGCCACCTAGAAAACAAATTTTTAGTCATTTGATTAGTGATGAAATTATCTGCCTTTTAGTATAGAAAAAACAATAGCGATAGGATCCAAAAGAGATGAATTCGGTAATTCCCATTTTTTTATTTAGTGGATTTAATCTGCTGTAACGGACTGTAATTCGAAAAAGATTTAAATAACTCAGATGTGTTCATTGATTTATTTAATTCATGTGTTGATTTATGTAATGCAATTGTTGCTGTAAATTTGTCAAGGAAATGCGCTTAGTATAATTTGACATTTCACTGTCGTTCGAAAAGTCACAATGTAGAAAAATGAGATGTCAGGCATACCGTGTCTCATTAAACCTATGGCCTTCTATGAATGACTGGTAAGATTTTTGAATTCAATCGAAGAAAGGCGCCGGTGACTTTCTAATAAAATACGTCTTTTAGTCCAACATTTAATTCCTTTCCCATCGACCTTCGAATTTCCGATTTTTTTTTTTGCAGATTTTAGGTTTTGTTTACTAACACTTACAAAATGCAACCTATCAAAGTATGTTACGAAACAATGATATAACAATGATAATATCAGGTCAAGAGAAATAAAAATTTTCAAAAATTAACAGAATTGTCCCTGTTCATCTTGTAATTTATATGATAACGCATCTGCACTATCGATAAAACAGTTTCCAGAACAGAGTAAACCCGTTCTTTGTAGGGACCGTTTTCTGTGCATTTAGTGTTTTATCAGTGTGTTTTATTAGCGAAAATTCGAAACTTAAATTATTAAGTCAATTAAAAATGATTTCTGTTATATTTTATTGTTTTATTCGTTTTCCAAACGTTCCCAGTTTTCCATTCATTATTTTGCGAACCTTATTTTATAGATGAGTCTATGATCGTAATAAATCGTTTGATTGGTAAAGCATGCATGTAGCTCATTCGGTTGCTGATTTGTAATTGCCGAAAAGATGAAAAAGTTAGTTCACCTTGTACCAGTCCTTTTCGGAGCGCTTGTGGACGTGTTTTTGTCGTTTGACATCCACTATTTTTGCACTTGAACAACAACTTGAACAATAAATCAAACCTTTTTATAGTTCATCAAAATATTAGAAGCCTTAGGCAAAATTTCAATTTGTAGCTAACATTTCTATCAAATCTTTCTTCTATCTAAGGTTTGGGTTGAACAATAGGAATTTGAAAATTATGAAATCTCGGTAAATGTAATGCCACTTATCGGGCCGGTGGAGTTGTTTTTCTATGTGATGCCATAATGAATAATACTCCATCTTACATCGATGCTATAGTGCTGACATTTTACAAGTAAATTTTGAATTTAATTCCATTCGGTTTTCAGTCTTAGTTATTTATAGATTTCATTTTTTAACGACATCTGCCTTTTTGGTAGAGCTTAATAATATTTTATCAAGGATTAAAGCGAGAAATTTATTAGTTTTGGGTGGGCCTATACGTTCTAAGTTAAATGTGCCAATAAGAATTTGTAATGATTCTGCTAAATGCATAGATCACATATTTTTTAGACATTCTTTGAAATTTGAATTTAGTTTCGTTGCGGATATTTATGATCTGCATATTACTGATCACCGTATGACATCGATGAGTTTTGTACCGTCGAGCGTTACTACCAAAATTGAAATATTATGTCTCCTCTATTAGGCTGTATGATTATTTTATTTCACGGTTAAAACAATGTATTAATAATAACACTTCAAGGCAAGTAGTAAAGGCTAAGGACAAAAGGATTAAGCCTTGGATTTCAGCAATTATACTTAAAAAGATCCCAAAGATTCTAACTTGTTATTGAAGTTCAAAGTTTTAAATAAAGTTACTACCAGCAAGCAACTACCAACTCAAATAATCAAAATTTGTTCTGATTTTGTATTTAATAAATCTCAACTAAAATCTTGCGTTTTCTGGGAAACAGATTCAATGGAAATTCTAAACATAACGTTGATCCGGGCATTGTTTATCATGATGCTCATTGTGACCAAGTTGCTTGTATTGATACTTGTTTTAAAATTAAATTCGTTAAATCTTTTAAATATCTCGGCCTATCCATTGATAACGTAATGCTGTGGAAGGACCTTTTTGAATCTTTCTGCAACAGTTTTAAAAAAATATTTATTGGCTATTATACATACATAGATTCGAAATTATCATATGGACTAGTGTGCTGGTGTGGACATATTATGCTAGAATTTATCCCCTTATCATAGCGCAAAAACATATTATAAGAGTTATGTATAATGTTCCTCGTTTATCTTCATCGTGGCCTTTATTTCAGGAGTTGTAGATATTACCATTAAGACATTTATATGTGTTCAAAACTATCAAGACTTTTTTCATTACCAAGTTTAATCAGTTAAATGTCAGTACTGATTACAATTTGATAAATGATCAGTGTATTATCCTAAAATGTTCAATAACCTCTCACTTGTGTTGAAAATTTGTTGGAAACTCAAACCATTCGCATCTGGATTAAAAACATTTTTATTTAGCGATTCAAATGTGGATGATTTAATGTATTTTCAAGTGTAGCTAATTTTTAATTTTCCCTTATAAAACAACCACTTTGAATTATAACACAAAATAATTTATTCACACAACACAACAAAAATTTCAAAATTATTGCAAAATTATCCAAAATTAATTCACAAAATAACTAAAATTCCCTTAATACACTTTCTCACTATTCACACCATTAAATTATCACTTTTATATCACACAATTATTATTTTTCAGATCACAATATTTAACCTTCATTGTATCGCGTTCTAAATACTAATAATGTTTAGCCATAGTTCCAAAATAATCGTAATCCAATTTAACATGGGCAATCTTTTAGTATAAATTAGGTAGGTGTTGCCGTTAATCTAGTACAAATTACGCTATTTTAGTAAATTGTGTTTTATTCTAACCTAGGTGTCACCGTAACAATATTTTCAGATTTCTAATTGCAATCCGCAGGAAATATTAAAATATTTAAGTTAACTCAAAATTAAAACTTTAGTGGAAAAATTAGAGGTGAAAATTTAAGATTGGAATTTACCTCCTGGTAACAAGTGTTGTAAGCTGTACAGGTTTTACACTTCAAACTGAACTTTTACACTTCGATTTCAACCTTTTATACATCAAATTGAACTTTTTGCAAATTATATTTATCAAAACAAATTTTATTTCTTAATTAAGTTTTATTCCCGACTTCTAGAGAAATGGAATTCTAAAATTATTTGTATATGAAGTTCTCGAATGTAGATCAGGATGGAGCTTGACCGTTTCTTAAACAATTTTTATGAAAATCGACATGTGCGATGGAAGTAGGATTCTAAAATGATTTTGAATGAACTTCTAGAATATGACCAATCAGGATGAAACTTTGCCATTCCTTAACCGATTATGGTGAAATTCGACTTGTATGATGCAAATTATTTTTAGATGAAATTCTGTGATATGGCTGATCGGAATGAAACTTTGCTGTTTCATAACCAATTATGGTGAAATGCGCTCGCAATGTTCGAGGAGGTGGAATTGATTTATCCTCACCAATATCTGTATGTTTTGCCTTCAGAACTGTTTGGCCATTTTTCAGAACTAAATTAAAAAATCATTCTAATTATCATTATAATTGGTCAATAAATGAACCATAATTCAGAACTTAATTTAAAAATAACTTTAGAATCCCATTTCCATTTTTGGTTAAGAAACGGCCAAGTTCCATACTGATCTACATCCCTGAACTTCGTAAAACTTGTAATATGTAAAATTCTGACATTTCATCTTTTTGTTTTGTAATATTCAAGTGATTGGTGGAATGTAGGACTCTAATTGTGGTTTCACCGTCGAGATTGCGCAACTTTATCAGTAAAGTATTTGGGCGGTCCTCTAAGCGATCAAAAACATAACCAAACATCTTAGATCTTAAGTAAGATTAAATAGCCAACGTGGGCGTAGAAATTATCAGACCAGTGTTTTAGTTTGAAACATTTTCAAAAACAAAAAAACAAATTGAGAGAAACACGAAAATGTATGCAGCCCGGATTCACGTGGAGAGGGGAATCGCCCACCTTAAAATATTTAAAGTTATTTCAGAAAAAATGGAGTCTCCGATATTCCATATGTTAACGAAATCATGACGGTGATTTCCCAGTATATTAAAGAGGAAGACGACAAAGTCGATATCCCGGTATTCGGGCACGTTAAAACTTTCTCAAAATCAAAAACTGCTGCAATTATTTTGCCATGGCCTTCTAAAGCTTTCTAACACGAAAATTCACCCTCCTCTCTGTTAATGCTTTGATGATCAGTCATTGCACCAGGCTTTCTTTGGTATAAAAAATGATGTATTAAGGCTATTAAAGAAGATATCAGTGTATACTGCCGCTTTATTGCTGGAACTATCCCAGAATACATTGTTATGATATTTAGGTCGTGTTGAGAGCGCCTTCTTAAATAGTGCGACTCAATTCTCATACTATATGGTACTTGCTTGAGATTCGGAAATTTTTCTGCAATGCTTTCTTCGTATGTCCAATTTTAAAGTTTCGTCTTTCGATTACTGTCGACTTATTCCTAAAATGTAGGGTATAATATTAGCGAAATTAGGCTTACCGAAACAATCCATAAAGATGTTTTTGCAAACTCTTGTCATTTTGTTTGAAGAGCTTTCTGCTTTGGCCTAAAAACACAGTTGATTTTCCTTTCGTTCAAACTTTTCTCAATTTTTGTTAATTTTTTAGCTATAGCAGTCATATGGCTTAGTATGTATTTCCTTTGAAGAGTAACATCACCCAACGCCCAGAATCATATTTCTTGCCGATTTTTTAAGGTACATTTTTTCTGACAATTTAGTCTGCACGTAGTATTACACCCTTGTTACCCGTTTCTTACTCTTAAGATTTGTATGTTCCAATCCTGTATTATATGCTGCCCTATTTTTTTTTTTTTTTGTTTGTGGCTTGTGTTTTCGGTCAAATTGTCTACTAATTTCGGTTTTATTCCTGATATTGGCGTAGTTTCAACATCTCTGCTGTTACAGTTTATCAAACTCGTATAACTCGTGCCTCCCGCATTGTATACAGCTTTCAGATGATTCCACGTTGAAATCTGATGATGCTTCAGTTGAATCTGAATTCGGGTTTTTTTACAACTTGAGTCGGCAAGTTTTTTTAGAAGTTTCTGCAAATTCCCATTTCAGATTTTGGATTAATTTTGCCAAACTTAAAGCATTCTTTAAAAAAGATTTTCGATGAGTTTTTATAAGAATTGAATATAATTTACTGTTTTAAATTTAAAATTTATGGTACTTGAGGAAAATTTGGCATACAATTTAAGGAAATTTTCAAGTATCATAAATTGACTAAATGTCTCTAAAATCTCGGAACATAAAGCAGAGCTATTCAAACTGTGGGCCGCGGCTCCCTGGGGAGCCGTGGAGCTGTTGCCAATGAGCCTCCAAACCTCGCCTAAACATCTCTAATAAACAGAACAATTTCTACCCCACAAATTTCTAAATCTACCTATTATCAATGACCGCTACAGTTGATTGTGCTGTTAATGGTTTGGTAAGATATGTGATCTATATATAAATTCCACAATAACGAGGATTTAGTAGGCAAGTTATTATTCTAGAATAAATGTAAACAGGAATTTCAGATCGCAAACCTTGATTTGCGATCCTTGATCAAACCTCGATTTACCGGTTGAATACCAAAATATTGGTTAATTTTCGAAAACTTACCGAACATTTCTGTTCTATCTTCAGGCAGAATGTTGTATATAAATAAGAGTTATAAGTTTGTGGAAACCTTTACCTTGGTTTTATACATAAAAATGTCATATTGGTCATTGGTGTCATTCTAATTTTCAAACCAAAAATCTTATGATTGATTTGCAAATCTACCCAAATCTATCAAATCTGATAAAACTTCAATTAATCCGATTAATTTAGAATAAAATTTGGCAATTAGTTCATTTGGAACCCTTTACTATTCAACGGAACAAACTTGACTAGAATTAAAGAAAGAGTAGCAGTTTTGTTAAAAGCAAACAATTACAAGGAATTTGTTTTAGTTAGGCTTCAACGGTTTTTAACTACAATATAAAAATATCCGTATAATTGAAAGCGCCTTTTTGACCGTAGAATAGCTTGCACAAAATATAAATTTCGTCTTAACGGCATATGTAATCATAACTATTGTTAAGCTTTGTTTAAGACTCAAACGACCATATGTATAAAATTTAAATTGAACGTTTATTTTTATTTCTAGCGTATGCATCTACAATAAAATAACGAGGTCAACCTAATTAAACCTCCCCCACCCCAGGACTCGTCATAAATTAAATTTTAAATTTTTGATATAAAATTGCTAAGCGGGCCAAAGCTTTCAAATTTGTTGATTACATTGGAAATTGGTGGTTGAAAAGCCTAAGACAAACTTTGATAACTCTGAATTTTGTACGGAAAAGTTCAATTTTGTTTTAATGTTTCAAGAATTTCCAGAATTTGATAATTAAATCCAAATTTGGTTTTAAATACCGAAGTAAAAATAATTTGACACAAAAATTAAAAACGAATCAAATTCTGATCGGGTTGCGGTCGAATTAGAGGATCGTGGTAAAATTCAATTTTGACAAATTTAGAATAGTGATCCACTCAAAAGTTTAAGAATGAATTGTAATGAATATACCTGTACTTTCAACTAAATCGTCGACTTTTAATTTGCCAGGCTGTCAAACGTGTTTCATTATGCACGATTGCAAATTGAAACCAACGTGTTGCTTATATCCGGCCCATCTATGTTGTTTTCAAAATAATAAGTCATTTGTATTTTACATATTTACCGTTTTATTTTAGTTTTCGTAAATGCTTAAAAAATTCAATCGAAAATCACTAAACTGCTCAATATGAATGATGACGTTTTGTGTTTTACTGGAAGTAAAAATTTCAACAAATGGTTCTTTGCCCATAACAGCCAAATAACAAAAAAATAGTTGTGATCAAAAGGTTGGGATTTCCCCGACCGTGAATCAGACTGAAGCTATTGTTGAAATTTGCAATACTAAGTCTATCATTTCAGCCCATATTTTAAATTCTTACCTTGACATTCATTTAAATCCGTACGGATTTCAGTCCCAATTTTTTGTTTTATTTGTGTACCTTCATTTTACAACATCACCCATCGTAAAAAACTAAACGACCTGTATTTAACATTAATTGATATTATGCAAAATATTTACGAACTTGATCCGATAACCATGAAACTTACAACAACAACAATTTTTTGTTGAAATAAATTTACCATAAATTAATGTATCAATAACCTTAGGCAAGGATTTGCTATTAAATGCATAACACACGTTAAAAATAAATTTCGCACCACCATGTTTTAATAACAAAAATAAAAATTAGGTTGACCTCTATATGTTGAACTGTCTGAAGGATTTAATAAATGTTTTTGTTTTTTTTTACTTTTAGGCTTCATACATGATTGTAGATGAGATGCACGAAGAACACCCAGAATTATTAAAGGATCAATATTGGGAAGAAGTTGTACCAAAAGATTTACCATATACAGTAGCATCGGAACACTACAGGAGGTCCGAGCCAAAGGGATCGGCTGAACACTATAAAGTTAAACAGTCAGATGCTGTGTACGCAAATATTATACCGACCAAACGTATGGTGAACGAAGATGTGTATGCAGATTATGAAAGTGTTGATACGCCAATAATTGAAAGGAGGAAAAATTGGTTTTCACGGCAGATTACACGAATGGGATCGGTTCGAAGCTCGTCCACAGCTTACTCGTCGGGTGGACTTTTTGCAAGGAATCGACATAATTCGGTGTACTCATCGCCCGAGGCTGGTATGCTACCGAATCATATTCCTACATCGACCGCACATAAAATGAGTTTTTACGATAAATTTGTTAATCGAAAGTCAGTGAGGGCTCAACGACAATTGATGAAACAAAGTACGTAATTTACTAAATAATTTACTAAATATTGAAGTTAACCAAGTTTTTTTTTTGCTTTGTAACGATAGATTCCAAACTAAGTTTGAATGGTGGTGTGATGACAACTGCTCCGCAAAGGAATCGGCCACGCATTCCAACACCGGATGTGACCAAAGAAAGTATGGACCGCGAACATAATCGGTTTGCAATTACAACAATTAATTCATTATCACCAAATATTGGGCCTATGACAAACACAAATGGTAATGTTACACCATCTATAGCGTCTGGTGTTGCGCTAATGACACATCAATTGGCAAATACGCCAAACATGTATCATCAAACGTCATTGAATAACAATGATTTGCCTGTCGTTGGTACACTATTGTTGTCGCCGATCAAGGAGATGGATTCAAATTCAGTGAATAATACACTACAGATTGGACATCCAGCGACCGCCGCTCTAGCACAAGCTGTTTTACCTCATAATTTACAGGCAACACAATTTGGTATGATAATTTATTGTTTTTGCTCCATATGATAAGCTTCAACTTAATACCAATTTTTATTTATATAGACTTCAATGGGTTCACCACTAATTCACCTGTTGGTACTATTACACATTCAAGTGCAGCACCAACAAATACAGTTTCAGTCTTATCAATGGCTCATCCATCAACTAGCCCTAACGGATCATGTATTCCAACATCAATTGGCCAAGAAATGTTTCCCCTATCCGTTTCTGCCCTTCAGATGAACGCCCCTCCAATCACATCACATTCAAATGTTACAATAACTGAGCTTCCCGCAGATGCCACCACACCAACAACTACTACAACATCAATATCCAGCAACAATGGTAACCTAACCGAAATAGAATTTGGTTCAATAAATAAAACCGAATCGCTTCGTGCATCGAAACGAGAACGTGCATCACGTAAAATTAACAATCACATAAAATCGGCATCCACCTCGAACGAATCGGCAATTGAACGAAAATCATCATTGGATTCAAAACCATCTGATACATTGCATCTGGCTGCCAGTGGAAAATATAAAGAGGTTGCATCAGCACCGTCTACACTCACAAAATCGAAACCAGAGACAAAAACTGGTGAGGTTTATGTTTAATAAATGCTATATGATATTTTATAGGTTAGAATTTATATTTTATAATTTTATATTTCTGTGTGTCATTAGGCAACGCGCCTCATGCGAAGGTCGTTGTTTTAGAGGCGACAAAATTTAATTTGCTAGTCTTGTTTATGTATTGAAATTTTATAATCAGATATTAAAAGAAAAATTTAGGAATCTCGTTACCATTTTGACATTTTTTTGTAATTTTAAATATAATTGGTAAAATATTGTTTTTGTAATTTTATTATTTGTTTGTGTTTCAATTTTTTTTTTTTTTTGTTTTATTAAATGTGTATTAATACATAATTTTGTTATTTTGTTTTTAATTAAAAAAATTTTTTATGTTTAATAAATTTGTAAATAGTTTTGATCACTATTTATAGTAGAAGAAAACAATTTGTATACTAGGGAGGTATGTCGTTAAATAGATGAAAGATGATTTTTGTGTAATATTTACTGTAAATTTATTATAATTATGTATGTATGTAGAGTTTATTGTAAATTGTAGTTTTTAACTGATAAACTACATATACCATAATACAATTTAAAACTATAATTTATTTTTATTTTTTTTTTGTGTGAAATCCAATTTATTATTATAAATTTAAAATAAAACTAATTGATAATTAGAATATAAATATTATATTTTATATATACAAAATGGTGTTTTACTGGGTGGTAACAGTTAATTTAATTCGGATTTGTTGCTCTTCCAAGTTGAAACCAAAACCTATAGGAAATAACGGTGTAATGTAGAGGTAAACTGAGGTCCATTGTCTGGGTTACCCATTTTGGTTATAGGACAACATACTTACTGAATGAATCCAGTATAATAAATGACCTTATATTACAGCAACTACAGATTGCAACTTCTCCATTTAATTTTCTTTCCGGATATCGAATAAGAAAACTGGCATTGAACTGTCCGGATAATCTGCACATCCGGATACTTCAGGAAATCTTGAGTTACTTTTCTATGTTTGGCTGTTGCTATTTAAATGTAAAAGGAATTGAAGGAACCGCTTCATAAGTTAACAACCTGGTGCAAATTTCGGTTCTATCGAAAAAGTTAAAAATTTTTTGATATACAAATTGTAATTAGTGTAGTAGCCCCAATAGCAACTTATCGCTGGAAATCGGATCTAGGCCTTTGGGGGTTAGGCTGCTGTTTAGTTAGGGGGATAAGCACTAGACTCGCTTCATTTGCTTACTGAATACGGGAATTATCAAACGGACAAAAAACACCATATGCAATTTTCTACAACAAATTTTATTTGTATTTAATTATTTTATTAACAAATATTTAATTTTGTGATGCTGTTGATTTCCACACGACTTAAGCTTGCCTCACACACACTGACCCCCTTCTTTTTTGCTACCTGCTTTTTATTTAGTTTGACGTGCACAATTAAATCATCATAGGGCACCAAGATGCTCTCTCTCACCTGATCCGTGAATTAATTAAGGTTCAGTGGTTAAAGTTGTTATTGTTTATGTTATAATCTTGCACTGTATTTGTGTATCATACCACGCATTGTATTTGCTAACATATTCTATTATATAATTGTAGAGTAGTAGATGAATAACCTGTTTGATTGTACGGTAGTTACTGTTACTAAATGTTAATTTTGTATAATAATAAAGCGAGGAACGCTATCTTATTCTGGTTGCTGAACTATCAACATCGTTGTCATTATAATTTATTTTGGAACACAATATTGGCGACGAGGATATAAACGTAACACCATATATTTGGAATATAAAAGGCTGAAATACATACTGTTGTAAGTAAAGGTGATAAACTTAATTTTTTTTTTGCGTATTCTTGGGACTGTGAGCAAGTGATAGTGTGGTACATTAAATTCGTAATAAAATGTCATTTATCGGTACTTTAGAGTCGTTTGATGTCAGTAAATCTGATTTTGAGACATATTTAGAACTCTTCGAACAGTTAGTTAAAATCAATACTGTAGAAGATAAAAATAAGATGTCGTTGCTTATTACCTTGATGGGTGCAGAGACATATAATGTCTTGAAAAATCTATGCGTACCCGACTCGCCTTTAGATAAATCGTACGATTTTATTACCAAATTGTTAAAATCGAATTTTAATCCGGAAAAATTAGTTATATTTGAACGTTTCAAATGTAATAAGCGGGACCAATCGACGAACGAAACCATAGATGAGTATATAATAGAGCTTAAACGGCTTACCAGAACGTGTTCGTTCGACGCATTTCTAAACAATGCGCTGAGAGATAGGCTTATTTGTGGGCTGAGAAGCGAATCTATTCAAAAGAATCTTTTGTCTGAAGGAGGAGACCTTACCTTTGAAGATGCATGCAGGGAAGCTGTTAGTTTAGAATTAGCTACCATAGAATCCAAAACTATTAGTGATAGCTCAGTTTCAAAAATTTGGAGTTCAAAGCAGAACCAACTTAATCCTAGTGTAGCAACCAATTTTAATCAAAATGACAGAAGATTTAATAACAAACTGTGTGATAAATGTGGTCGCTATGATTCCAGCGACAAATTTTGTCCGGCCAAAAATTGGAGGTGCTTTTTATGTAATAAAAGAGGACATGTAAAAGAACTCTGTAGGAACAAAAGGAAATCAATAATTTGGAAGAGGAAGAAGTAGAAGATACTTTAGAGAATCTAAATTTAATTGGAATGGTTGCATCTCGGAAAGCTGAACCACAAAAATACTATTAAAAATTAATGGCGTTCAGATCAAGGTAGAAGTAGATACAGGAGCATGTGCAAGTGTCATGGACGAAAGTTATTTTCATAAATATTTTCAAAAGGCAAAATTAAAAAAAGAAGACCTGAAGTATCCTTCCGTAACCGGGGAGAAATTAGTAACACTAGGCAGATTCGAAGTGCTTGTCGAATATGAAGGTAAAAATTACTCATTGACATTGGTTGTAATCAGAGCAAAACAATTATTTTCAACGCTTATAGGTCGGAACTGGTTAGATAAACTAATTCCAGACTGGCGTAAGGCATTCGAAACACGTAAATTTATTAGAGAAATCATTGGTGTATATAGTAGCAGGCGTATGGTAGAAGCACTAAAAATTAAGTTTCCGGTAGTATTTTCGAGTCCCAGTGAGCCGATAAAAGATTTCGAGGCTGTCATAGTTTTGAAAGAAAATGCGAAACCTATATTTTGTAAACCGTACAGTGTGCCATATGCTGTAAAGGCAAAAGTCGAAGAAGAGATTCATAAAATGGTAAAAGCCGGTATTATTTTTCCAGTGAAATATAGTCAATGGGCTAGTCCTATTGTAGTCGTGCCAAAAAAGGATAAAGGATTACGAATTTGTGTCGATTTTAAAGTCAGTGTTAATAAGTGGGTTGAATTTGAACACTACCCTTTGCCTTCTATAGAAGATATCTTCGCAAGTCTGGCAAACTGTAAAGTTTTACGGTACTAGACCTAGCTGGAGCGTACCAACAGCTAAGAGTCGCAGAAAATTCCAGTTCCTTGTTCACTATTAACACTCACCTGGGGCTATTTAGATTCACGCGCTTAACATACGGAATATCAAGTGCACCGACCATTTTTCAAAGCGTGATGGATCAAATATTGAAAGGTATACCAAAAACCATGTGTTATTTGGATGATATTTTGATAGCGGGAAAGGATATAGATGAATGCAAAACACTTGTGTACAATGTATTAGCAAAGCTGTCAGAGTATAACGTTAGAGTTAACTTGAATAAATGCCTGTTTTTTCAAAGTCAAGTGCAATACCAGGGGCATATTATACCAAAAGAAGGAATTTTACCAAGTCCGGAGACAGTGGCTGCTATCGAAAAGGCCCCAGTCCCCAGAAATGTAAAAGAACTAAAGTCATTTTTAGGTTTAGCATATTTCTATAGGAAATTTGTTCCTATGATGACATCGGAGCTTTCGCCATTGTACAGGCTAAGTCAAAAAGAAGTAAAGTTTAATAGGAACCGAGCATGTGAGCAAGCATTTCGGAGATGTAAGGAAATGTTGTCTAATGGTAATATTCTTTGTCACTACGATCCCGCAAAGGAGGTATATTTATCGTGTGATGCAAGTGCGTTTGGCATCGGTGCTGTTCTAACTCACTTTATAAATGGGTTTGAAAAGCCAGTAATGTTTGCATCCGCAACATTAAATGAAGCAGAAAAAACTATTCTCAGTTAGATAAGGAAGCGCTGGCAATAATATTTGCTGTAAAGAAATTCCACAAGTTCCTGTTTGGTCGCACATTTTATATAATTACGGATCACCAACCCTTGGCGTTACTTTTGAATTCAGAAAAAAGAATACCTAACACGGCTGCAAGTCGAATACAACGATGGGCTATAATCCTTTCTGGGTATAACTATACAATCAAGTATAAAAAAGGAAAGGATTTAGTAATGCCGGATGCATTGTCAAGGATGCCGTTAGCAGACGAAGGAAGTGGTGATGTGCATTTTAACTTAATAAAATCGTTTTCTGATGATGATGTTATTCCCATATCATATGAAGATGTTGCTCGGGAAACGGTAGATGTGAATTTGGCAAAGGTATTTGCAAATATTCGAAATACGTTGCCACATAGCGTGGATGATGATTTGAAACCTTTTTTTATTCGACGTGATGAACTATCAGTCGAAAGTGGATGCATTATTTGGGGGAACAGAGTTGTTATACCTCTTAAATTACAAAATCACATTTTGAAGTTATACTTCATAACGGACATCCAGGCATTTCACGTATGAAAATGTTAAGTAGATCGGTGTGTTGGTGGCCTGGCATAGATGTTGATGTGGAGCGTATAGTGAGGGGATGTAACATTTGTCAAAGTGGACAAAATATGAATGTGGACGACTTCAAGAATGAGGCGTTAGGATGGCCGAAACATAATCAAAATTGGTATAGGTTACATGCCGATTTTTTTCATTTATATGGAAGAACTTTTCTGATCATTATTGATTCGACGTCGAAATGGATTGATGTTTATTTAATGAGGTCAACAACAGCAAATGATGTCATACAGAAGCTGCGACAGACGTTTGCTATATTTGGATTGCCACAGGAGCTAGTAACAGATAATGGTCCACCTTTCGGTTCTATACAATTTACAAAATTTTGTCGAAGTAATGGAATTGCTCCATTGAAGAGTCCACCATACATACCACAATGTAATGGTATTGCTGAACGGGCAGTCCAAAGTATCAAAAGAAGTTTGCAGAAATATTTACCGGAAAATGGGCAATACTCGACAGCAGAACTACAACGGGTATTGGACAATATTTTGATAAATTATCGCACTACTCCGAGAGCAGTACAGCGTGAATCACCAGCAAACTTGTTGTTAAAACATGATCCAAGAACCAGACTGTCACAACTAAAACCACTATTTGGAACTTCAATTAAAGGTAATCAATCAAATATTTATATTAATCATAAATCCTTCATTGAAGGCGATAAGGTATACGTTCGTTTAAACAAAGAAATGAAATGGGAACCGGCGACGGTACTTAAACCTATTGGACTTCGGCAATACATATATGATAAAAAAAGGAGATCAGGTCAAAATTTTGCATCAATACCAATTAAGACAGCGAGATGCAATCAACGTTGAGGACATTCCAGTGACAGAGTCAACGGTACAAGAAGATACTCTGACAGCATATAACACGAACGACGTTGCGGACCCAGATAAGTCCGATACTACGAACCAACTAGTAAGTCCAACAGAAGAAACAACGTTGAGGAGGTCTACCAGAATCAGGAAAGAACCTAATAGGTTGAATTTGTAATCATAGATATGTTAAATCTTATATTATATAATTGCTAATTAATCAATTAATTTTCTAATGTATGTATTATAATATCGCGTTATCAAAGTATTTTTCCATTTTTTTAAGGAGAGGGAGATGTTATAATCTTGCACTGTATTTGTGTATCATACCTCGCATTGTATTTACTAACATGTTCTATTGTATAATTGTAGAGTAGTAGATGAATAACCTGTTTGATTGTACGGTAGTTACTGTTACTAAATGTTAATTTTATATAATAATAAAGCGAGGAACGCTCTCTTATTCTGGTTGCTGAACTATCAACATCGTTGTCATTATAATTTATTTTGGAACACAATAGTTTACAAATTGAATTATACAATACAAGATAAGTTATACAATACAATACAAGGTAAGTTATACAATTGAAAATATAATTATTCGTCATGAATCAGCCACATATCAGAATAACATCAGCTGAACTCAAAAACATAACAATGTCCGTGTCACTCACAGTGCTGTACCAATAAATAAATGTGTAGTGAGAATGTGTGTTTTATTTGTTCCTGGTGCTGATCGATTCTTAAATTGCCAAATGCGTTAACATCCCACGCCCCGCGTGAATCACTTGATTCACCCAATGGAAGTTTTGACAATTTATGGATTGGTCGTTGAATTATTCCACCTTGCGTTTTTAATGTAACTGTTCGCACGAGCCCATCGGCACCTGCATGAGTTTGTATCACACGACCAAGAGGCCATCGTGTTGCAGCCATATTCTCCTCCTTGATCATCACAATATCATCGATCTCCAAGTTTGGACACTTCTGTTGCCATTTGTACCGATGTTGACATGTAACTAAATATTCTTTGTGCCATCTGGTCCAAAAATGATGCACCATTTGTTTCACTAATTGCCATCATTTCAAGTAACTCAGATCCGTCTGATCTGACGTTGGTTCTGGTAAGCTCGTAATAGGATAACCAATCAGAAGGTGTGCCGAAGTTAAAACATCTATATCATGATCACCACGACAAAGCGGTCTCGAGTTCAAAATTACTTCGATTTCCGTTACCAACGTGTTGAACTCACTTGTTATTAGAATGTTTTTGCCTACGACTCGTCTGAGGTGTGTTTTGAGACTCTTTATCGCTGCTTCGCAAATTCCACCAAAATGTGGAGCGCTAGGTGGATTAAAGTGCCAGTTAACCTTTTCTCTTAAAAGACACTCAGAGATTAAATTGTTATTGCGTTTTAACATTTTATACCAATCAATCAGCATTTTATTAGCACCGATAAAATTTGAGCCGCAATCACTAAAAATGTCGCTACATAATCCTCGTCTCGCCGTAAATCGTTTCCACGTTGCAAAAAACTCATCTGTTGTAAGGTCCGTCGCAAGTCACACAAATATACACACATAAATCTTAGTGGGCCGTTGTCCCCTTCCTCTCCTATGGTATGCCATAAATCCCGCATAATCAACACCAAATTTCAAAAAAGACCTCGTAAGTTGCACACGATAATCGGGTAAATCAGACATTAATTGTTTCTCTGTTACTGGCTTACCCTTTCTACATTGGATGCAAAGTTGACATATTGACCGAATTAATATCCTGCCGCCGATGATAAAAAACCTTTGCTTTAAAATGCTGTTGAGTAATGTGGGCCCAGCATGCCGATATTGAACGTGACACTCTTCAAGCAGTTTTCTTACAAGGTCAGATTTCCTTGGTAAGATTATTGGGTGTTGAACGTTGTAGTCGATGATTGCATGTGTCAACCTTCCGCCAACCCTAAGGAGCCCGTGTACATCCAAGATTGGATTCACATTTCGTAAACAAGATTGTCGCTTAACTTCTTGGTTTTTCTCCAATCTTCCTATCTCTTCATGAAAATACTCATTTTGAATGCACTTAAATACGATGTACTCAGCATGATAAATATCGTTTCTCCTAATTTGATGACTTCGAATAGATTGTGGTATGGTTGCGTTTATCGCCAATAATTTGATTCGGGCGACAATCTTGACTATTGTTTGAAATCGTGATACCCGTTGAGACAGTTGCATCAACCAATTACTGTCGTGTATATTATGTGAATGCCCCGCATATACCTCGGCATTCCACCATAACTGTGATCGATTCAAAACTTCTGGTGTTGTACCTCTGGAAACCAAATCTGCAGGATTGTCGCTCGATGGCACATGATTCCAACAATTTCGACTGATGAAATCCAAGATCAACGCTGTACGATTTTTCACGAAAATATCCTTTCCCCTGGAGTATGCGGAAAGCCAATCTAGCACGATCGTTAAATCTGACCAAGCTGTTATCGTTGTTATTTCGGTCGCGTTCAGATCTTCTTTGACAGTCTTCAACAATTTGGTTAGTACTACGGCTGCACACAGTTCTAATTTTGGAATAGTAAGAGGCTTTACGGGTGCCACCTTTGATTTACTTGTTAGCATTGAAACTTTAACATTTCCAGCGTTAATCACACGAACATAAACGACTGCCCTATAAGCATGCTCACTCGCGTCGCAAAATCCGTGTATTTCCACCCGGTTGTTTGTCACACTCATCCACCTGGGAATTACTAGCTCTGCTACTTTTACTAAACTATTCCGTAACGACGTCCACTGATCCTTTACATTCTTGGGTAATTTATCATCCCAGTCTAATTTAATTTTCCACAATTCTTGCAACAATACTTTAATGGGTACGATGCATGGCGAAATTAACCCCAGTGGATCAAATACGCGACTAGCCTCGCTCAACATCGTTCGTTTAGTATGGTTTACCTGGTCTAATAAACTAGCGGAGAATGTGAATGTATCCTGCGCTGGATCCCACCATAAACCCAATACTTTTACCATATTAGTTTGTTCAGTTATATCTTTAAGTGCTGTTCCGCGATTAGTGTCAGGTATATCTTCCAGTAACTGCTTGCTATTGGATACCCATTTTCCCATAGTCATTCTGTACCTTGCTAATATTGTTTGTACATCTCGATTCAAATGATTGGCTTCACTAATCGAATTTCCACCAGTCATTAAGTCATCCACATACATATTTCGCTCGATTTTTCGTGCAGCTAATGGGTACTTAACTCGACTCTCGTTCGCGATTACCTTTATAGTTCTTGTTGCTAAGAATGGGGCTGGTTTCGTACCATATGTAACCGTGATCAGCTCAAAATTTTGTAATGGGTCACTGATGTTTCTCCGCCAAATGATTCTTTGCCACTTGCGGTCGTCTTCTGCTACCAGAATTTGACGGTACATCTTTGAATGTTGGTGGTAAATACATATTTATGCATTCTGAATCTGAGTAAGATTGAATACAACTTTGATTGCACCGTTGGTCCATTTCTCAGAATTTCGTTTAACGATTTGCCTCTGGAATCCTTCGCTGACGCATTAAATACCACTCTAATTTTCTTATGATTGTTTATTTCCTTTACGATACCATGATGTGGAATATAATAGCCGTGTTCTACAGTTTCTTCAGATGCCAGAAGACGCATGTGATTTAATGCTAAGTACTGGTCCATGAATTGTTGATATAACGTCTTAAATTATGGATCCTTCACAAAACGTTTCTCTATAGCATAGAACCTTGAGATCGCATGATTGGATGAGTTGCCTAAGACGCTTGGAGATTCCCTAAAGGGTAGTCGCACTACAAATCTAACGTCTGAATTTTTCGTCGTCGTTTCCTTATACAATGATTCGCACGCTCCTTCTTCTCGTGTCAAATGTGATCGCTCAGGTACTGCTTCGGTTTCCCATATGGTCTTCATATATGATTCAATTTCCGCTAGAAATGTCAGACTAGTTACATAATAGTTATTTGAGTTCACATATAAGTTTTCAGCAACCACCCATCCGAATTTGGTGTTTTGGGCCACTACGTCATTCTGATCATTTTTTATTTTTCCATCTTCGAGCACGTTGAAGAACTGATCAGCGCCTAACAACACATAAATCTCTCCCGGTATATTAAATGATGGATCTGCTTATTGGATATTTGTTAACAATTTATGATCATTCACATTGAAGTTGAATTGTGAGAGCTTTGTTGTGACTTTAGGCAACTTAAAAGCTTCCACCGTGAGTATAGATTATAGAGCTTCATTCAACAAATTTAATTTTACTGATCCTGTAGTTTTGCCGACATTAGTTTGGCCCAAGTCCCGTCACCGATAAGTACCTTTGGGTCATAGGTATTTGATGCCGTCGTACGAACGATTCCGACACAAAGGACACTTGTGAGCCGCTGTCTAATAGTACTCTGCAACTTCCCTCAATCTGTCCATCAATTGTTTGAAATTTTACAATTGCTGTTGGAAGAATTGTATGACCTTCAGAACTAACGTGGGCGAGACAGCCGATGATTGTTTGGGTTGACCAGTGGGTGGTACTGTTAGATTTTTGGCATCAACGGATGTCACAGGCTGGTCGGTATATGTAATAATGAATGAAGCTTTTTTCCACACAGGGTGCATCTACTCCTCATTAAACATATCTGAACACAGGATGATTGATGTTTAAGCAATTAAAACATCTCTGTTCGGATTGAATAAATTTCCTTCTTGAATTGACATCTAACTGTTTAAATGTGTTACACTCCGCTAATTTATGATTGTCCTTCACTTTCCGAAACTTTTATTTAGATTGACCTTGCAGCGATTTTAAATCATCTAGAGCATCAATTCTTCCTTGTAGAAAATCAAAAAGTTGTTTTATTGATGGAAAATCTACCTCCCTTGCCTCTTCAGCCCATTTCTCTCGAGTATCGTTATCCAATTTGTCCAGAAGAATCCTGATTATCCACGGATCTCGCGATTGTGTTTCGTTTCCAAGTGCCCTGAGCCCTCTCAATATTTCATCGGATGTGTCTAATATTTTACGGATACCAATTACATTTGACGTGTGTACCGGTTCTTGCTCAAGAAATGCAGTGACATATGAATTAATAATCTGTTTTTTACGATTATATCGACTTCGCAATTTTTCCTGGGCTTCTAAATAATTTGCATCCGTAATTTTCAAATGCTTAATCAAGTTATTGGCTTTTCATAGATACCCGCTTAGATATTAAAATGGTTAAACATTAAAATGGTTTTGCACGACTTCATTGCCATCGGCCTGAACTCATTGCACCCTACAATAAAGAACAACGAGACACTCGTCACCGAACTAGCTTTACTCTAAAACTTGGTGGTTGCCAAAACATACTTGCCACATAAGCGTATTCACAAAGCCACATGGAAATCAAGCGATGGGACAACAGTTAACCAAATCGACAACATCCTATTGTCCAAAAGACATTTTTCTACCTTCAAAGACATCAGAACTAAATGTGGAGCTAACATCGATGTGCTATTCGGGAGAAAAATCAAACAGGACAACGAAATTTATCACAAAGAATAAGACAATCTCACAACAGCTATGTGACTGCGAGAAAAACCTCCAATCGGTTATGCACGGACGAAAAAATCGAGAATGACATGAACAACGGGCACGAAACATCCAAAATTCTAGATTGAGAGATTGATATCGCAGCATAAGGTTAGTAGCTACGGACTCTTATCCACGTATAGCAGCGCTAATCGCAACGAACCCGGTTAATTAAAAGTGAACATTAAAACCGACCTCAAAGTGTGATGGAGTTATTTCTCCTTGCTTCTAAATAGGTAAGCTTCAAGGCGATGTCAACGCGTCGATATGACACCACCGCCTCCTAAATCATATGATGAAGTATGGAATGTCATGTCTCAGATGAAAACTTTACAAATCGGTGATGATAGTATCTGCAACGAAATGCTCAAATGCTCTTTTCTGTCCAATTCATAAAAACGGTGATCGTTTAAACTGGGACAAATCAACGACGGATCCATATATGAAAAGGAATCCTTGTGAACGTTATAGAAGCTCTTGGCTCGATATGTAACGGGCTAATAGAAGGCACAATTTCTGGTGCCTTCGAATAACATCTGAAGTGCGGCAAGAAGGCCTATACCTCTATTCAATCTATCATTGGAGAATATCATTTTTCAGCTTAATCTGGTACAGTACTGCTGCCTTCATTATAAATCAGCCCAGCTATTAGTATACGCTGCTAAAGAAAGAGGCCCATTTTCCTTTCAAATCATGTTGGTGTCTAGTTTCAACGATAAAAAATCTTAATGGCCAAATATCTGGCAGCCGATTTACTTCAAGTGAATTCAAAACAATTGTTAAATTATTTCCGATATTTTTGCTGAGAAAATTGGCGTAGGTAGTTGGTATTTAAATGGAAAGGTTGGTTGCGGAAATTATTTTTGTTTTTAAATAAATATATACGATGGATCTATGGATCGGTGGTTTGCAAAGACATTTCAAATGCTGAGCTTTATCTTTATTTCCCTAGTCTGTCGTATGAAGATCAACAAGCGTACCTAAATGGTTTGTTAGAGGAATGTGACAATGAAAAAGGAGAACTTGATTTCGTTGACGACTGCTCAGAAGATGAGTGGCTTATATAGAAACGCAGAAAATTTAGTCATAAAGGACGTATACGAAGATCAAGAAGTTCGAATTAAAGTGTCTCATGAAGAAATTTTCAGCGATAGTGAAGTTGAAGAGGAAGATGAAACTGAAAGTGACAAGGAATTTAATTCGATATGGTGACAAAACCCTCCTTAAAGACAAACACTGAGATACAATATTCTCAGGAGTCAACGAAGTGGGCCATTGCGATCGACAGAAATGTTACCTGTAAGAGGTACCTTCAAGTGTATCTTTTAGAAAGTCATGTGTGAAATCATCATTAAACAAACAAACAGGGAGGCCTAAGGTCTACGAAGATAATTCGCCATAAGCGAAATATTTATTTGTTGAACGAAATTGTCGTAGTGGATAAACAATTATTTCCTTATCCAGGTATTTATTGAGATATTCGTTTTAATATTTAATAAATTCTTTAAAAGTATTTTTGTGTAGCACGAAAAAGATTCACTCAGTATATGATGTCCAAACCGGCAAAATAGGGGCTCAAAGTATGCGGTGGGTTTGCGATGCTTCTAACTATTATCCTATACGGTTAAGCAACCATCAGGCATGGCAACTATAACCAAGGAGAACGGCTTGTAACCTATGCGCCCACTTCAAACGGTCCGGGAGAAATATAGTAACGGATAATTTTTTTATAACATTGCCAATTGTTCGTTTATTGATCCCTTGAGACTTATAAAAAGTCGAGACATTAAGAAAAAATAATCGCTATGTTCCAAAAGAAATATGGATATCCAAAAATCGCTCTATGTACCAAACCAGGAAATGGTAACATCTGCCGGCCCATTAGTCGCATGATGAAGAAACGTTTTGAATTCACATGACGTAAATTGAGTTCCGTGGTCAGATACTACCACAGACGGAATACCATAACAAGCAAAAATGTGACGACAAATCTCAATTGTCTTTTTTGTTGTAATCGAATTTAATATAAATACCTCAGGCCATTTACTATGTATAAGCATCGACAAGTATGAAAAAATAGACTCCTTTGTTCGGCCCAGCAGGATCCCAAATATGAGTATTAATTTTTGGAAGGTTCGTCTGGTTGGATTGACACAATGGAGAATTTCGAGCCATTAATTCGATGTCGTTATCCATACCCAACCACCAGCAATAGCTCGAAATGAGTCGAATGTAGTTCAAAAAGGACTCCTCTTCTCAATTTAGCTCTCATCAAGCAATTTTCGAGTATTGAAAACTCAGTTTGAGGAACTCCAAAACGATCATTTTTAGCAACTTCACGTCCACTTCGTAAACCATGGATTAATGAAGCGATTGATTTGTCTTCCATTGTAGCATGACTTACACGTAACGGTAATGTTTCAATGTTATTTAAATCGAGAACGCCATAATCATCGATTTTAAGTTTAGCATCGGTATCCAGTGGAAGGCGTGACATGGCATCTGCATTGCTGTGGTCTTTTGTATTACGGTATTTAATATCAAATGAAAAGTTTTTCACTTCGTAGAAAAATATCATAATGTTGCATGCGTTGTGCTGAGAATGTAGGTGTAATCCTTTATGCGGTGCTGATATTTGTGTTAATGGCTTATTGTCGACTTGTAAAATGAATCTTCTTCCATAAAGATATTGCAAAAATTTCTTCACCCCAAAAATAATAGCATACGCTTCCTTATCCACTTGAGTATATTTTTGTTGAATTGCTGATAAGGTTTGGGACGCATATTGTATCGGTTGTTCTTCACCATTAGGGCAAGTGTAGCTCAGCACAGCACCCACTCAGCACAGCACTCACTCACAGCCCCTCTCATCTGACTTCTAGAGATTATTTATTGGGTACAACGTTGAGCTTAAATTCTGGAAAAATTGACCATAGTAATTGATAAGACCGACAAATGCACGAATTTCTTCCACATCAGTAGGGCGCTTCATACCTTGTACAGCTTGAATTTTTGATTTTTGTTTATGAATGCCACTACGATCGATCAAGTATCCACAATATTCAATTTTATTCACAAAGAATTCACATTTTTCACAATTTATTCATTGTATTTTTGAAGACGCCTCAAAACTTCTTCAACTCGTTGTAAGTGAGTTTCATCATTAGGGCCTGTCATTTTGTCATCGTCAAGAAAAACATCGACGCCGTCAATACCTTGTAACAAAACTTCCATATGACGTTGCCATATGGCTGGTGCCGATGTCACACCGTACATTAGTCTTGTTGGACGGTACAACCACAGAATACAACCAAAAGAGACATAACGCTGTTTTTGTATGGAAAAATTTGGACTCATTTTTTTGACCTTGATTTGCCGAAGGTAAGAGAAAGTTGGGTTATGTATTCTTTGGTTTACTGGTTTTGATTTGAAATAATAAAAATTGAGAATCCTTAACAGTATACTCGTAGTTAGTGAAATTATTTGACAAGTTTTGTTTTGACAGCATAATTTGTATAAAATATTCAAAAAATTCATAATATTCGAAAATAATTATACTTCAATGTCCAAAAAAGCAGGTAAGATGAAAAAAAGTTTGTTCCACTCAATGTCCATTCTGGTTAATCTTTCTTCTGTGGTACAACCCTTTGTTTGTATTCAATGTCAGAATATGCTGGTCTTCGGGTCTCACCTCCAATTGTAGATATGCATTTGTGAAATCGATTTTTGTAAACTTATCAACTCCAGCCATGTTTGCAAGTAATTCCTCGATTGTGGGTAATTGATGATCATCATTTGCTGCGTTCCATTTGACGCGGCAAAGTACAAATAAGTACGTGGGAGTAGATGGTAAATGAAACGCAGAAAATTAGTTGCGAAAATAAAATTCAATTTAAAAAAATTTACGTGCAACATGGAAAGTTGGAAAATTAATTATTAATTTGAAAACTGATCAGCCATTTCTTACCGATTAGTTGTACTAAATATTCGTGTAAATAAAAAAAAAATCAAATTTTTGCTTAAAAAAAAAAAAATTAAGTCGTAAGTTTCAACAATCGAACTCCAAACACACATCACTCCTTCATCTTACCACTCATCTCTATATAATTTCTACTCATTTTTTCGTTTCTGATAAAATTAGCACTTAGTGAAAAATCGCATAAATTTTTTTTTGTTATTTTACCAGGCGAACAGAATTTAAAAAACAACATAATTGTCAGCAACGTGACATTATTTTGTATCAAAGCGTGCCACTTCAAGTTATGTGACACTTGAACATACAAAATAAAGTCATATTGCTGACAATTCTACCTTCTTGTAATTTCTGTTCGCCTGTTAAAATGATAAAATTTTTTGGCGATTTTTGATGAAAAAAAAACAAAATAACTTTTTTTAATTAAAATGGCAATGATAACGCTAGCTAGAACCACCAAAATAGAAAATTTGGAGATTTTTGTTACAAAAAAAAAAAATTCCTTTAGGTGCGGCGATCGAACTCGATGGTTTTTAATCTGCTCTCTTATGGTAAGAGTTCGATTCTCGCGGCTGAAGGATTTCTTTTTTGTAATTAAAAGCTCCAAATTTTCTATTTGGGTGGTTGCTAGAGTTATTAATTGCCTTATTAATTAGAAAAAGTTAATTTTTATTTACCAGATGAGCAGAAATTTAAATTTTTTTTTTTTTTTTTTCATCAAAAATCGCCAAAAAATTTTGTCATTTTAACAGGCGAACAGAAATTACAAGAAGGTAGAATTGTCAGCAATATGACTTTATTTTATATGTTCAAGTGTCACATAACTTGAAGTGGCACGCTTTGATACAAAATAATGTCACGTTGCTGACAATTTTGTTGTTTTTTAAATTCTGTTCGCCTGGTAAAATAACAAAAATTTGTATGCGATTATTCGCCAAGTCTGAATTTATCAGTATTTAAACAAAAAACAAAGTGGGAATTATGTAGAGATGAGTGGTTGGGTGGTAAGATGAAGGAGTGGAGTGTGAAAGGTTTGGAGTTCGATTCTCCGATCTTCCGACGTAATATTTTTTTTCAAGCAAAAATTTTATTTTTTTTTTATTTCCACGAATTTTCCCAAATTTTTTTTTGTAGCGATCCCGATCCCGATTAATCTTCTCGGATTATCCCCAATTCAAAATTTTTCATCTAAAAACAAATTTGTTCGTTGGCTTTGCTTAAGATTCGAACTCCAGACCTTCTCACTCCACTCCATCACCTTACTACCTCGGCTATCTCATCATATACAAGTTAATATACATTTGTTTGCTTTATGCAATCAAACCAAATGTGTCCATAATATGTCGATATGGTGACATCTCTGTTAGGGCATATGTACTACATTTACTACACAGTGTTTCTGCTAAGTGCTGAAATATTTGGTTTTGCTTAAAAGAGGGCGTGTGTTTTACTTTTGTAAAATTGTCTGAGGCTCGAATTTTTAAATAATTAATTAATTACGTAACATTATTATTGCATTAAAATTTTGTTTTTAAACATTATTGTTTGTTGTTAAACATTGTTATTGCATTACAATAATATGGATTAGTTGTACTAAATATTCTGGTAACGAAGTCGCCATAAATTCGAAAAGCAAACTACTCATAAAATGCAGTCAGAAGTACTTGTGTGTACTTTGTTACGGTAAATGGCACGCAGCAAATCACGATATATGGATTCACGGTTATTTTATAATCACCGCAAAGACGAATTTTTCCATTGACCTTTCCAACCGGTACCAATGGAGTAGCCCATGAACTGTTTTTTACTTTCACCAGTATGCCTTCTTGTACCCATTGTTCAATTTCAGCCTCTACTGCAGCTTTGATAGCAAATGGAACGTGTCGAGCTTTACAGAAAACCGGTTAAGTACCTTCTTTGAGCGTTAAAATTGCTTGTACATCACGTATTTTACCAAATGTCGTTTTGAACACAGAATTGTATTTGTTCATCAAACTTTGTATATGATCATCAATCACGTTAGATGATATCACGGTATTTATGGTTTCTGGCATGTGCTTGTGATCTAGTAAATTGGACCATTTCAACGGAATTGTACGCATCCACTGACATCCGAGTAATGGATGTCCATTTGCGTCGACTATGTATAACAGAAGCTTGTATGTCTGTGTCCCATACGTTTGTTTGTATGTAATCAAGAACGTTTAGTGATACACCACCATATGTAGTTAATTTCAATGCCGTACCTATCTATCTATTATCTCCAGGTTTGGAAAATATTTGTCTTTGAAATTTGTATTAATCACAGAAACTGGACTCCCAGTGTCGACCTCAAACTTAATTGCAACCCCATTAACTGATAAAACACACCAAATCTTTTCCCGACTTATTAAAAGATTTACATTATTAATTTCAATCAAATTATTTAAATTGGATACTAACTCTTCTACCATATATTCATCGTTATTATATTCATCACATTGAATTAAATTCCTTTATGTTGATCCTGAAATTTAGTACAGACTTTCTTTAAATGTCGAGATGAAAAGCATCCCCCAACGATAGCAATAAAGTTTCTTATTGGAATTATTAATGCTAGTATTATTACGCTTATTCTTATGTTTACCGCTCTTCTTTGAAAGTAAATTCACCTGGTTAGCATTACTCACGGGTTTGTGTAACTGTGCAGCATTTGAAATGGATGATTCTAGTGCTAAAGCTGTCTCTAATGCCTTTTCAAATGTAAGGGTAGTGCTTTCCAATAAACGAACTTGTATTGTTTGTGACTGTAATCCAAATATGAGCTGGTTCCTCAAGGCGGTATCAAGATAATCACCAAAGTTGCAATGTACCGATAATTTTCTCAATGATGCTGCGTAATCATGAATTGGTTCATTTTCGTGTTGAAAACGACTATGAAACTTGAAATTTTCCATTACTTCTAATGGAGCCGGATCAAAATGAGTATTTAAGATTGCAGCGATATCAGCATATGTTTTCGTGTATGGATTTGCAGGAGCTAATTTATCCGCCAATTTATCCGCTATTTGCCAAACATTGTGCAAAAGATGATGAACTTTTGTATCCTCCTTCACCTCATAAATTGCGAAAGCACCTTCAAGTCTCATTTTCCATCTCGCCCATGTGGTTGCCTTACGACCAAATTTCTCCATTATAAAATATCCCATCTTCATCGCCAAACTATAGTAAATGTAGTTGTACGAAATATAATGGCAAACGGAATTGTATAATAAAACATCAGCAAATAGATAATCAATTATAATTATATTTATTTAATGCAACAGCTCGTATGCAAGGTTCGAGATAGACTAGAATAATCATTTGACAGTTCAACTTATTCTCCAGTCACTTTGAAGTGCGATTCGAATAACAATAGATAAATTCAGATATGTTTACATGTTTATAATAACTATCATTACCTTTATATCACCGACCACAAACAAATTCTTTTAATTATGCCAGCAATACAGCAGTACATAATTCTAATCGTAGCATGCTCTGTTTTTTTAAAGCAGCTATCCTTGATTTTGCACACAACAAGGAAATATGTTTAATATTACACATATCTGTTATAACTATATCCGTAGGCCTTTTCCGAAGCATCTTCGAAGGCTGGCTTCTTTCAATGGATTTTGTGTTGTTGACCATAATACATCGAGGGATATTAAGTTAACGAATCGATGGGAATTGATATCTAAAGTTAGCCACAAGTTGGGGATATCGATGACGGCACTTCGTCATCCCATAATAAATCTGGTGTAGTCCACAACGATGGAACACGTTTAGTATACCGGACACGTTTAGTAAAGCGGAATTTAGGGTAAACTACATTTTGGATTAGTCTTGGCTCAGAAAACTTTACTATTTGACAGCAAATACCTTATTATGGTTCGAGTCTTGGGTTAAAAATCACTTATTTTGGTTTGTATATTTACTGAAATATATTTGGAAATCTTAGTATGCGTACTATTTCTTAGATAGATACGAACCATCTGTTTCTATAAAAAAAACTATATTTTGACATTTGCGTGTAAATATTGATTTATAATCAAATGCCTACTGTGTATAAAACATACTTTGTTTATAAATAATGAAAGAGCATATTTATGTGGCAAACGAATTGATTTCTTCGTTTAATACGACCTCCACCAAAATGTTTATGCTAACGGCATCGTAAGTGGGATTATCATTAAGAATCAATTTCAAACAACGCATGTATATAACACAATGCGATTTAATGGAATTATTGAAAATGGATAGTGGAAATCTACAATTAAATATTCAATCGTGAATGTATATCGTATACACGGTACAATTTAATATCCGAGCATTTCGCATCAATCAAAAAAAACCCGCAAAAATTAACATTTTCACCACTAATATGAAAATTACCTATACCCCAAATATATAAGGTACTATATGCATATGGTAATGATGATGTTGAATATTGATAAGTAACTATGATAATTGTGAACACGAAATATTCCGTGTTGAAACATTCTAGAAAATGGACATTTCCTTTCTAATTTCAATATTAAATCTCTATTAAGTACAGCCGAAAATTTAAATTCTGAAAAATGAAGATTAATTTTCCTTAACCAGAATTTTGTGTTATTTTGGAAAATGGGGAATTTACTGCTGTTTTATGATTATTTTATTTTCCGAAAAAACAAATAACCAAGTTACCTCCCGATTTTCTATATTCTAGACCATTACCTAAAAATCATTTTAGTAACCGTCAAATTTCACCATTGTCGGTTAACAAATAGGAAAGATAACCATGACCATCATCATCATGATAACCACCACCATCGTCACTATCGCCATGATAATCACTACCACAGCAATCACATCATTAATCACCATTATTTCCATATTCATTTTTCCATATTCTAGAACTCCTTAAAATCATGTGAGAATCCAACTTCCATCATAGACGGCAAATGTCATCATAATCAGTTAAAAAATAGCCAAATTACAGGCAGATTTTCCATTTTCAAAAACGTCATCTAAAATCATTTAACAAGCCGCATTTTCATTTGATGGCTTTCGACAATATATTCGCATTAAGCCGTGATCATTATTATTTATACAAATCTGACGTTAAATTTTGGTGGTATCAGCACTTAGGGCAACTAGGTAGTTAGGTACTTTCGAGAACGGTTTATACATGTCGCATTGTCGGGCCAATCATTTAGAGAAATATTCGAATTAGTTGAAACTGAGAGTCGTACAGATTAATCTGCATCGATCGAAGACGGCTACAAACAACTTAAAGCGTCTTTTTATGATTAAGGACTGGGATATAGCGCTCATACAGGAGCCTTTGACATACAAGGGGAAGATTAAAGGTTTTGCAGCCAACACAGGTAAGCTAGTCTACAACACGGCTGCAGATAGGCCGAGGACAGCAATTCTCTGTCGCTCAAGGCACAATATCTTCTCTTTTAACTAATTTATTTCTAGGGACGTCAGGGCTGTTTCAACAGAAATGTCTTTAACGAAAGGAGGCAGGAGGGTGATTAACATGAAAATGACCCTCCTCCAGAATTGATACAGAGCTTCGTGCATTTTTGCACGATACATCACCAAAAATTCGTCATTGGTTGCGACGCTAATGAACACCACGTAGTCTGGGGAAGCAGCAACACCAATTTAAAAGGTAAGACCCTTTTTGAATTCTGTCTTAGTAACAACTTAGCAGTTAACAATAAAGGGAGTGATGCGACCTTTGTGAATGCGGTTAGGAGAGGATTTCGGTTAGGATCTTACCCTGTCTGACATGGGTACCTCCAGTGCAATGCTCGACTGGCATGTGTCCAAGGAAGCGTCCCTCTCAGATCATATGTACATAAGGTTTGATATCAATATCCCTTTGAGACAAGAGTTGATGGTAAGGATACCAAAACGCACCAACTGGCCAGTCTATAACGACAGACTTTCGGATAACTTAGCTGGTCTACAGACCACGATAAACTCTGTCGATGACCTCGACAAAGTTGCAAATGACGTTACAGAGGCAATAATTAATGCCTACCACTCAAGCTCACCCCTGGTGCATATTAAAGGCACAAGGGATGTTCCTTGGTGGAATCAAAACTTGGAAAACATGAGACGGAATGTCCGTAAACTTTTTAATAGGGCTAAGAGGACGAACGATTGGGCTGCGTATCGGAATTCCCTTACCCAATACAACATAGCTCTTAGGCAGAGCAAAAGACTCAGCTGGATAGACAAACTACCTAGGCCTTTCGACGTCAGAAGGCACTCTCCTTGGAGCACAGGAATCCCTTGGGATCTGTTAAGAAACCAAGTGGAGAGACAACCACAACCAGGGAGGAGACTCTGGAATGTCTAGTGAGAGGTCACTTCCCAAATTGTGTAGTACTGAGGGATCAGGAAGAATCCAACGCAAGTTGCGTTCATCCGTATCTGGTCCCAAAGGGGGCTCACGAGTTCTCGAGGCAGTTTTTTACGCCGGAACGGGTAGGGTGGGCAGTCAAATATTTTGGCCCTTTCAAATCATCGGGAGGGGACTGCGTATACCCCGCCTTTCTACAGCAAGGACTGCAGACTTTGCTGCCTTATCTTACTACACTCTTCAGAGCTAGCTACAGCTTGGAATATGTTTCAAAATGCTGGAGGGAGGTTCGGGTGAATTTTATCCCAAAAGCGGGAAAAAACTCCCTAGAGGAGATTAGGTCTTATAGACCTATTAGCCTCACATCATTTTTACTGAAAACCACGGAGAAAATTCTGGGACTTTGTATCAGATCCAACACTCTCCAAAGATACCCTCTGGACTCTAGGCAGCACGCCTACCAAGCAGGGAAATCAACTGAAACGGCCCTACACGAGCTGACATCGGAAATCGAAGATACGCTTCGGAATAAAGAGTTATTACTATGCTCCTACATTGATATCCAGGGAGCTTTTGATAACACTCGTTTCGAGGTAATTCAGGAGCAATCACTAGCAAGGGGTATAGACTCCTCCACCGTAAGGTGGATTATAAACATGTTGGAAAATAGGAGGATTACGGCCTCTTTTGGAGACAAAACCATCACCATAGCGGCCACCAGGTGTTGCCCCCAGGGAGGTGTTCTCTCTCCCTTATTGTGGCTGATCGGGATTGATAAATTACTTACCAGACTGAGAAATTTTGACTTCTCGAACATTATCTATGCGGACGACCTAGTCTTGATGGTTAGGGCAGATTCGCAAATACAGTAGTGGAAAGGATGAAACAAGCCCTAGAGGTAGTAAATGATTGGTGCACGGAGGTGGGCCTTACGGTAAATCCCAACAAGGTCAACTGCACTCTCTTTACTAACCGGAGGAAAATTGGCCTCCCGCCGATAGCCCTGGGGGAGGGGGTAACTCTCCAACTGTCAACGGAGGTTAAATATCTGGGTGTCGTACTTGATCAGAAATTGACATGGAATCCCTACTTAAATCATATCACAAACAAGGCGAATAAGGCCTACTTCACCTGCCATAGATGTTTGGCAAAACGTGGGAACTGAGCCCACAAATGTTGGTTTGGCTCTATCGGGCCGTCATTAGACCTATGGTCTCTTACGCGGAGTTTGTGTGGTGGCCAAAGACGGAGCAGACTGGTGCACGAAGAATACTGGATAAAATCCAGAGGTTAATCTGTGTGAGTGCAACTGGAGCAATGAAATCTTGTCCAACAGCCGCCCTTGAGAGAATACTGGGACTCTCACCACTGCACCTACACATTAAAAAAGTAGCCGGTTCAAGAGGTCTGAGCCTAAAAATAATAGCCAAAATTAAAACTGTAAAGCCAGGACACAACAGTATCCTACATAAATTAAACTTTAAGGAGGAATTGATCCAACTATCGGATTTAATGGTAAGGACAATAGACTGTCGGAGGAATTTTACTATTAGTTTGCCGGATAGGGCACTGGTAGAGAATATTATCTCCTCCGTCCCCCGCCATGCTACTGTATAGTATACGGATGGGTCGAAAACAAACGGGGGTACCGGTGCAGGGATAGTCGGGCCCGATCTAGAGCTATGCATACTACTGGGTAGCACCCCCACAGTTTTTCAGGCAGAGACCTTTGCTACTGAGGAATGTGTGCTTCAATGTCTCAAAAAGAAATATAAGAAAACCGAAATCTATATAATCTCGGACAGCCAGGTAGCTCTGCTAGACTTATCAGCAGTGGTCAATTCGAAATTGTCTGGAGTTGCTACTGTAATTTATTAGAACTGGGTAAAGCAAATAAAGTAACCCTTTTATGGTCTCCTGGCCACTCCACCATTAGAGGAAATGAGGCAGCAGGCCGATGTGCAAAAATGGGAGCAAGCCGAGATTTCCTGGGTCCCAGTCCTAGTATTGCTTTTTCAAAAACCCATTTGGCAGATGGTATAAGGGACTGGGAGCAGAACTATAGGAAATTAGTCTGGGAGTCCTCCAGTGGGATGAGACAGGCCAAGAAATTATTCAGTTATAATATTATACGTCTGGGAGAGGCACCAAGGATGGACCGCCAACCCCTAAGATCCCTTACCTGGTTTTTAACAGGGCATGGCCCTTTTAACGGCCATCTACATAAAATGGGAAGGTCCCTTACGGACCAGTGCAGATTCTGCAACTGCGGTAAGGAGAAATCGGAACACCTACTACTATTCACATGCGATGCTATCATCCTAAAAAATTTAAGTTCCTCAATGCGTACATAATCCAGTGGCCTAATGCCGACCTACTGGATATGCATCAGGTAGCGGCGTTTATCAAGGATGTAGATCTACAGTTCACGTAGGAATCTCTAGGGATGCACAATAGGCCTAAATGGTTGCAGTGCTCTGGGCTGCATACACCCACCCTTTTAAACAAAAACAAAAAAAAAATCGAATTAGTTTTGCTTGACGCATTAAATACGACTCGTAATTTCGTCAAAGTACTGCTCCCTATTAAATAGCTTAATATGGTAATATATATGCTTGGCCATATTGACAATCAGTTGAATCCGAATTTTTATTAATTGCATATGTTGTAACTCTATATAGCTACCCTTTAATGAATTCTTTATATTGCTTATGCATATTAGAAAAATTTTGATTCTTACACAGCTGACTATTACATTATATTTTTCAGCACCGATAAGCATATCAATTTTATTGTTTGTTTTCAATTTATCAAATGCCAAAGAGCACGATGGAAGTACACCTGTTATTAAGGGTAGTACCATTGGGCCGTCTTTAGTTCGTTGCTCTCCTAGCTTCTTCCTGAAGCAAGAGTTTGCGTGTCAAGCGGAATTTCAATATTAACCTTACTTGTTAAAGTGAGGCAATTTGTACGTGGGTATAAGTGGATATAAATAAGCTCGTAACCAAAGCCTGGGTGTGTGTATTCCTGAGTGCACCACTAATACACAAAGTATATGTTCTCTGAATTTTCATCAGCAAGTTTTGGTTAGCCATACGTGTTTAATAAAACAATTCCATATAAAAGAGTGGGCCCTATCACTGAAGTATAGAGTCAGTGTATGATGTGGCGTTCAAGACACCATCTTTTTCCAATAGAATTTTTACAGGAGTATAGCGCTTTACCAGCTTTCTTTATCCTTTCTAAAATATTTGCCTTCAAGCTAAGTTTGCTATCCAAAACAACACCCAGATATTTCGCTTTATCAGTAAAGATCAAGCTAATATCATTTAAAGTAAGAGGATCAATATGAGGAAGTTTGTATTTCCTAGAGAAGATGACTAATGTCAACCTCTGCTAATAGAGGACGCGCCAACCTTAGCCTTCATGATCCTGCAACTTAGCATTTGATCTATCCAGCAAAGAGTTATTGCCACCACGACAATGCTACGGAATTAAATATCGATCATAAAACAGTTTTAAACCATTTAAGGTTGGATAGACAAAGATGCTCTGATGTTTGGATGCCCCATGAATTGTCGATGAAAAATTTGATTGACCGAATTTCTATCGGCGGATTGCTACTGAATCGCAACGAAATCAACCCATTTTTAAAGCAAATCATTACAGGCGATGAAAAATAGGTAAAATACAAGAATGTTGTTCGAAAAAGATCATGTTCAAAGAAAGGTGAACCACCAAAAACCACTTCAAAGCTAGGATTAGGTTATGCTGTGTATCACCCAGTATTGTGTCGCATGGTCTACATGACATAATTAATCAATTGTCTACTCGTGTCGACAAAGTATGTAGACGATTCAATAAATTTAAATTGTTATTGTTAGACGATAGCAGTAACTTGACAAATAAATGTTTGACTAAGGACAAAATGCTAAAGATATGGCAAGCCAATATTAAGGTATGAAAAAAACCGAGTAAATTTAGAAATGGAATTGCTCTTATGAGACAACAAGATGTACGTCGTAAAAAGCAAGATTGGTATTTAGGATCGATCAGTAGAAGTTAGGCGTTGTACGGTCTTCCTGAAGTAAATAAAGACAGTAATTATTCGTGTGATTTGTGTTAAGAAATTTCATTACACGCACGGAATGCCGAAAGAACTGTGCTAGAAGAAGTAGTGTTGTTGCTTCCAAAAGAGCGTGCGAACAAGATAAAGGTCCCCGTAGAAGCATCTTCATCTTGCAACCAGCAGAAAATTTTAAGATAGGGTATGATTGAGCAGATTAACACGAAGAATATCAGTGGATTCAATCGATTTTCTGACACAAAATGCAAAATAACCTGGGAACGAAAATTGTAGACTAGAGAGAAACTTAAAGAATGCAATGATGATCAACAAAGAATACTTAAATGAAAATCTTTATTTGTCACTGCGCGGTAGACAGTCGCAGACCGAAATCATTTACGGTTCTAGGCATGTTGTTGATTTGAGAGAGAGGCTAATAATTTCATTCAATGGCAATAAAGTTAGGTAAACCATATTTCATGCTCTATAGGTGGTATAAAATGCATCACCCGGTTCGGTTAAATTAATGTCTTAAGATACCACGAACGTCAATAGCAGTTACATATCTTATTATACGCCTAGGAGGATTTCATTTACTCATATCATATATATCTTGGTACAATTGGATATTTTTTGAGAGGAAGCGACTAGAGAAATTAAGGGCAACAGTTTAAGGAAACACAACAGTCAAACATAAAACACGTGAATTTGCGTTTTCGTAAATATTTCAACGTTTCAGCGTTATCCAATTTAATGGTAGATAATTCAGAAGATCTAAATAATGTGATAAAATTTTACAAAGGTCTACTAGATAATAAAATATCACCTTTGAAAGCATTTTGAATACGTATATGAGAAAGGACAAAAAGAATAGGGATACTGTAGCTTGAATATTTTGAGCAGGTAATGCTTGAGCTTGGTATCTGCATATGGAATCCGTTTGAAAAATTTGGTCATATTTCTATTCTATGAGACATAAAATAATTTATATGTATAAGCTTTGCTCATTTACATATGCAGACAGAAAAGTCCCTTATGCGATAGATCAAGATGATAGAAATATTATCTCGAGGATGATTACCGCCGACACTATTTTCAAATGTCTTTGTGTTTTCCACTAAGGAACGTTTTACTGGACAATCATCCACTAACCTCTTGAGCTTCGAGACAGTACAAAGTAAGAGGTAACCTGGATAAAAACAAATTTATTGCATAGCTTCGAAAACATAATAATTCTCGTAATCGGGCTGGTGATCTCGTTAATTTACCGAAATGGCTTGATACAGCCAATCTTCATGCAGATTACGCTGGGAAAAAATTTTGCAAACGTTGTACACCCAAAAAATGTTATTATTTCGAATTGTTTGTGTCGTCAAAAGTCCATATTTGAAATCCGTCATCTTTATTTAACGATGGTACTCAACGGACTACAACGAAAAGGATCATCAGGGATAATCTTCCAGCAAATTCCAGATATTTATAAATAGAGGTTATTTGCTATGATGTATATTGAAGCATTATGGTATAAAGACTACAACGGTAGTAAGATATCTTTGATTTCGGCCCTCCGTGTTATATATTATATATTCTGAATTTAAGTTCCCCATTTCAAAGATGAGCGTAATATTTTTTTTAGGAACTCGATACAAAGGGAAAAATGAATTTTCTACAAGGTCTACATATTGTCTACATTGTCTACGTCGAAAACTATTGTCTACGCTATAATCGACATTTTCGTGTAGACAATCTCAAAATAAGCGTAGAACTATAACACTGGTGTCACCATATTGGAAGGGAATCATACATTATGGGGTTCTAGAATCTGGTCAAACGGTTCATTCTAACAACACTGTCAGCAATTAACCAGATTTAAACCGGCCAGAATTGATCAATGGGAAGTTTGTTGTCTTCCATCATGACAACGCCAGACCACACACTTTTTTGATGATGCGGCAAAAATTGAGAGAGTTTGGCTGGAAAGTTTTGATGCATTCACGTTGTACCGTGAACCCCATAAAAAACCTACCCCATAAAAAATTAAGTATTTACATACTTATTTTAGCAAATTGTATTTTATTCAATATTTATTTTTACACAAACTAGGCAAATTATTCAATCACTCGTTTGCCACTTAAAATAAAAATATCAATTACAAAAATTAGATTAATTTAGATTAAATTTCGCGAGTCTGTTTTTTGTCGTGTAACTCGTGTGTCGATTGCATTACGAATACCTCATTCATTTTTAGTATTTCCTTCATCACCCTGCGGTGCATTATCATAATTTTGATTCACGTTGTACCTTGGATTTTCTAAAGGGCAGCGAACCTATTTTTTTCTATTCAAATAGTTCACGGAGTGCACACATTACTCCCCCTTCAGTGATAACGCTACGCCTGCTTCGACTTACCCTGCTACAAACGTTTCAAAGTATCTCTTAGGGAAGTGTACATGTCATCCTGCTTTTGTTTTAACTGAAACTGGCTCGCCCAGTATTGCTGAGGGTGTTTCTAGGATTTTAGCCTGTTCTGTCTTTGGGCATTCCTGATCTCGCACTTTTTCGTTGTCTTCTGATTCTTTGGCAGATTTGTTTTTCAGTGGGTTTTGCAGCTGGTGTGATTCATCCTCTGCATTTTGTATTAAAATTGCTGGCTTTAGTCGATCTATTAAAACCACGACCTCTTTGTCCCTTATTTTCCATTTGAAATATTTATCGTGTCGTTTGAGAATAAGGAATGTACCGTCGGCATCAATTCTCACAAATGCATGTGAGCATCGCCCGAGCTCTGCTTGTACGAATGGCGTTTCCTTTCCATGCCTTGCAGTTTGTACCGGTTGTAATTTTTGCATTTTCCCTCTCAAGTCGGAAATAAACTCGTGCTCCTTTGAATTGTTAGCTGTTGCGCTAAAAAAACTCTCCAGATAGCAAAATCGTTGTTCCGTTTAACATCTCCTACGTCGTTCCACCTAAGTCGGGCTTAAAGGTGGCCCTCATGCCCAAGAGAATGGTAGGTAGAACTTTCACCCATTTGTTCGCCGGAAAACATTTTAACGTTGACTTTAAATCACGGTGCCATGCATCTTTCTATTAATCTATTTGCTGCTGGATGGTAAGCCGTCGTCCTTATTCGTTTGAACCCGAACAGTTTTCGTAGTTCCCTAAACAGTGAGGACTCGAACTGTCTGCCTTGGTCCGTGGTAATTGTTTGTGGAACGCCAAACCGGCAGATCCAATTTTCGTACACGACCCGTGCTACACTTTCTGCTGTTATATCCATTAATGGTATTGCTTCCGTCCATCGTGAGAACCGATCAATACATGTTAACAAGTAACTATATGTTTGTGACATCGGTAGCAACCCTACCAAATCTATGTTTATATGTTGAAAGCGGCTCTCTGGAAGTTTATATCTTCCTAATGGACTTCTATTGTGTTTCGAAATTTTTGCCTTCTGGCATTTCACGCAGCCTCGTACCCAGTTCGCACAATCCTTATTTATGGAAGGCTATACATATTTTGTTTTTATTAATGTTATGGACGTCTTAACGCCTGGATGTGCTATACTGTGGAAATGCTGGAACGTCTCCTGTCATAGGCACTTTGGTTGATACGGTCTTGTTTTATTCTCCTTTACTTTCGCAAAATATGTTTTTGCCACTGCCGGGTAGTATCATTGGTGTTAGCTTCAAACTCATCTGGCTTTTTGATTCCAATAACATGTTTAGCTCCTCATCTGTCGTTTGTATATCAGCTAATTCGTTGAAATCCACCAGTTTTGGGATCGAAATTATTTCCACCCGTGATAAAGCATCTGCCACCACATTATCTTTACACGCTGCATGTCGAATATCGTTTGAAAATTGTCCGAGGTAGTCTAATTGGCGGAGTTGACGACGTGACGCTTTTTCCGGTTTCTGTTGAAAAGCGAACGTTAACGGTTTGTGGTCCGTGTAAATTACGAAATTCCGTCCTTCCAGCAAAAATTTGAAATAGTTTACTGCTGAGTATGCGGCTAGTAATTCGCGGTCGTACGCGGTATACTTTTGCTGTGTCGCTGTTACTTTCCTTGAAAAAAAAAAAAGAGCGGTACCCAATTAGTGCCTGACCTTTGCTGCACCACCGCTCCCATAGCATAGTCGGAAGCGCCGACCATTAACGATAATGGTTCTGTTAATGATGGATGTGCTAACATCGCCGCGTTCGCTATATTTCGGCTTTGCATCCCTCAAATGCATTTTTTGCTTCCACCGTCCAATTGGTTTTCGTTTTGTCGTTCTTCTTATTGCCTTTCATGTACTCTAGCAATGGCAACTGTGTTTTTTCTGCATCCTTAAAAAATCGATGATAAAAATTGTTTATTGCTAAAATCGTCGCAACCCTTTAACGTTTATTGGTTCTTTATATTCGGCAATAGCGGCAACTTTTTCCGGTAGGGGTGTCGTACCATTTTCGGATATCATATGACCCAAAAACTTTACCGTTTTTCTACCGAAAACAGATTTTTTCATGTTGACTACAATGCCGTGTTCACTAAATCGATCGAACACTCGGCGCAGATTGTCCATATGCTGTTCCTCAATAACGGAGTAAACTAGCACGTCATCCAGGTACGAGAAAACGAAGTGGAACATTCTCAACACATCGTGGATGAACCTTTGAAAGGTTTGGGCCGCGTTTCTTAACCCAAAGATCATCCTCGGAAACTCGAATAAACCGAATGGCGTTATTATCGCCGTTTTCTCTATGTCCGATAGTTCAACTGGTATTTGGTGGTAAGCCTTTACCAAATCGATTGTTGAAAATATGTGCTTGCCATATAATCCGTGTGCCAAATTCTGGATGTGCGGTATTGGATATTGGTTCGCCACTGTTGCATGATTAACTTGGCAGTAGTCGTCGCATGGCTACCACTCACCATTTTCTTTCCCCACTATGTGCAAAGGGCTGGTCCATGGGCTTTTTGATGGCCTACATATTCCCAACTTCATCATATTGTCGAACTCACGTTTTGCGATAGTATATTTTTACGGTGTTAACCGACGATACTTTGAATATTCTGGCGCACATTTCGTTTCGATCACATGAGTCACGTTGTGTTTAATCGGACTCACGCCCACCTTTGGACATGTTAGATCCTTATATTCCGACAGCAACTCGAAGTATGGAGAATCAAACGTTCGCACTGTAGTTACACCTGATGTTTGGTCTTTCGAAACTCTACCAATTGAACTAACGCTGGTCATACTGTCAATCAGCTTCTTTCGTTTTAGATCTACGAGTAATCCGAAGTGGCTTAAAAAATCGGCTCCTATTATCGCTCTACCGATGTCGGCCACGATAAATGTCCAGGTAAAATTTTTCCACAACCCCAAATCAACCGTAACTGTCCTGTTCCCGAAAACGTTAATCTTTGTTTGATTAGCTGCATACAGATCTATTGGGAACGTGTCTAACTTGCTCATCTTCGTGTTTTTCGATCAAAAACTGACAGTTTGCTGTATTATCGAATATAGTAAGGCGACAATTTACTGAATTCTGATCGCTAGTCGCCATGAGCGATCGCTCCACTAGTTTTTTTCGTTGCTTGAGAATTCACACGGCGAACGGCATTTAGTAGCCTTATCCACAAACTTATAATGATACCAGCAATTTTTGTACTCGGAACGCTTTCGTGAGTTTGAACGAGAATTATTTCCGTTTTGTGATCTACCTGGCGTTCGGGAACGGCTTCGTCCCATTTCATCCACTTTTTTCGTCAGTGCTTCGATTTGTGCCCTCAACGATGCTATACGTTATTATCATTGGAATTTGTTTCGGGTTGCTGTGATTTCTTACACATATTCACCTCCTACGCCTTTGTTACCTCCAAGATGCGATTGGCCAACGTAGCGAGCTGGTCTAAGTCGTCGTCGCTAACTGATAAAATGGCTTGCACTTGCGTAGGCTATCGTTGAATCCACAGTGATTTAAGCAATCCACTACCGATTTTTCGTCCTGCTAGCTGCCGCATGTCTTTTAAAAAATGTGATGTCCGTTGGTCTCCCAAATATTAGTCGTGCAATAATTTCTTTAATCTGCTTTCTTCCGATTCCGTAAAATACTCTTTCAGTCCCTTTTTTAATGTATCGTATTTTCCTGTCTTCGGGGGGTTCATTACAACATCGTCTACTAGGGAGAGAATATTACTCTCTATCGCGGCCACTACTGTGTTGAATTTGGTTTCGTCGGTTGTAATGCCATTTATTTCGAATTGGGCTTCCAATTGACAAAACCAGAGAGGCGGATTCGCTTTCCAGAACGGTGGAATTCTTAGGGCGACGCGAGCTACGTTTGAGGATATCGCTCGATTGTCCGAACCACCATTATTACTAGGACCGTTTTGTCCTTTTTCCTCTTTCATATTTTCGTTGTCGTTCGTCATCTTAATCACCGGGAAATTGTAATTAGTTTATGTTTGCACAGAAATTTATCGCCACATAAAAAATATTTTAACTAGAAAACACTTGTCGTTTTTTACTTTGTCGATTTTTTAAGATGTCGGCGCTCTCGTTCTTCGTTTTTTATACGTATCGAAAATAAACTTTTTTTATATGTGTACTTGCAAATTTCAATATTAATTCACGTTTGCTTTTTTTTACGATATCGTTGTTATATTTATATATATAAAAAAAACTTTTCACTTTTCACAACGGGTTCTTTTAATGTGGGGTTGTCACCACTTTATGGGACTCGTGTATTTTTTGTAGAAAACAACTCCCATAAAAAATTAAGTATTTACTTATTTTAACAAATTGTATTTTATTCAGTATTTATTTTTACACAAACTAGGCAAATTATTCAATCACTCGTTTGTCACTTAAAATAAAAATATCAATTACAAAAATTTCGCGAGTCTGTTTATTGTCGTGTAACTCGTGTGTCGATTGCATTACGAATACCTCATTCATTTTTTGTATTTCCTTCATCACCCTGCCATGCATTATCATAATTTTGATTCATGTTATACCTTCGATTTTCTAAAGGGCAGCGAACCTATTTTTTAGCCCACAAGGTCATAGATAATAATGGCTAATATGTTCTTAAATAAAATTCATTTTGAATAAAACAAACATTTATTCAAATAATGATAAAAAATCTTTTAATGCATGCAGATTTCTATGTTTGTTCTACTCTAATTTCTAAGATGCAGTAATTTCGCAGTTGTATCTTGAGGATATGAGGTTGGTATAGTAGATCATTTTCTGTTTGTGAGTATTTTCCAACTGCTTTCCCGCCTTAAGCCTTTACGGTTTTCCTTTTTCGGTTTTTCCTTCTTCCCTTAAAGCAGTCTAACAAGATTCGTTGCATCATCCAGGACCACCCACCCCAGCCCTGAGCTTTAGCTGCGCTAAGATGACCGCCTGACAAGCTCTGCAAATTTGTTTACCATGGAACACACTTTTTAAATGTTGAATTTACACAATTATTTAAATTTGACTTTAGGCTTTCATTAAAACGAATTTGGCGGGCTCCTAACATGAAAATTGCCTTAATATGTTTTCTAGGTACTACTGTTGGCAAGGCACTATTATTGAATCACTTTCCAGACATGATACTATAAGAGTTGAATTCATACAAATTTTTAAAATTTATGTTGGGCTCCTCTCATCAAACTTAACGTGTAATTCCTATGGTAAACAGTAACAAACCAAAATGAGGCTGTACCAAGCTGCTACATAGAAATTCTCTCGTTCTCTCATTCTCTCGTGCGATTTCAAAGCGTTAACATCAAAATAAATATAGCTATTATAAATAAAAAGGAAAATTAAAATAAATTACCTAATATTATTTCTATAATACCTCATTTTACATCTTTCTATAAATAATATTAAATAATTAATTGATTAAGTTTTATTTACAAGTGCTAATCATATTATCTAGCCATTGAACTAATCACTTGGTGTACCGTATTGTTTAATATACCCAAATATGCATTGTGTTGCTATATAGTCTACTGTGTTTTATGTGTTACTTAAAACGTTACTTGAAATAGTTATTTCTATAATTCATTATATATGGCATATATTAAGTGATTTGTAATAAATTATCGTGCATAGTGTTAATTTAATCGTGCATATAGTTGATTGGTTCTTGCATTATTTTTTTATAAGAACAATTTTGAAACTGTAATCTTTACGTTGTTTAAATCCGCTATGAATGGTGCCTAATGCTTCTGTACTGTGTGTGCGTAAACAAGTGGATATTACATTAAAATATTATTAAAAAAATCAATAAAATTGTTGTTACAAAGTTTTGTGCGTCATTTTGTTTAGGTACTGATTTTTAAATTGATAATCATTTAAAAACAATTTAATCTTTCTTGGAACTATAAAAAACTATAAGTAAAATTAGTTAATCAATGTTTCATCTATCTTTAATAAAAAATAAATTAAAAAAATGAGTGGAAATTGTGCAATGTGTACCAAAAACATTACTAAAGGTCGTTTTCCTGGTGTTAAATGTGCCAAGTGTGTGAAGATTTTCCATATTAAGTGTGCTGGTATATCTGATGATTTGCTTAGCGGACTCAAAATTGGTTCTGCCACTTGGGTATGTCCGGATTGTCGTACCACAGCTAATATTACAATACTGGATGTAGAAGATGATGATGTTCCTAATGTGCAACCAAATACGGATACACCGGACATGGATAATATTGTTGGTATTCTCAAAGGTATGCAGAAGCAGTTTGATGACTTCGAGAGATCCTTCAATTTTATATGTAAAACTTTGGATGACTTGAAGGAAACTATTTCCGGTCTCTCCAAGGAAAATGATTCCTTAAAGGCAAAACTGGTAAACTTTGAGCTGAAATATAATATTCAAGAGAGCAAAATCAATTTCATGGAGGCTGAGATTGATCTTGCTAATCAAAAAGCAATTAAACAAAACATCATTGTTGTTGGTCTACCCCCAAACTGTCGAGATGTCAGTGGTACTATAAGCAAAATTATTATGCAGATGGGTGTGTCAATGTCTAATGACCACATAATGTCTGTTCAACAAATATCACCAAAAACTCAAACAGTATTACGAAACTCTCATATTGTTACTCTAAAATCGATTGAATTAAAAAATAACATACGTGCTACATTTCGGAGAATTAAAATGGTCCAGTTTAAGGTTGAGGAGACTTCTGCGGTTCACAAAATTATTTTTTTGCACCACCTTACTAAATTGCAATCCAAATTGTATAATGAAGCTAAAAATATCAAAATCAAACATCAGTTTCAATTTCTTTGGTGCAAAGATAGTAAAATCTACCTACGGAAATCTGCGGAATCAATTGTTCATACCGTCTCATCATTCAACGATATCATTCGGATCCAAAAAAATTTGGGTTTTGCTGCTACTCCAACTAAACAACAAAAAAATGTCATCGCTCAGATCATGGATAGTTCTGAACTTAATAGTACTTCTTCTCAACATCAAAACATTCATCAAGCAGGCCCGTCCAGGAAGAATAAGGAATAATAAGCATTTGAGTATAATTAACTTTTTTGAATTTTATTTTATTTTACATAAGTTCTTGATTTTATCTTACCAAAGTTCACAAATTCTATTTTTATTTATCAATTTATTATTATTTCTGTTAATTTTGTTTTTCAAATCTGAAGATTGTTTTTGTTTTTGTTTTTGTTTAGTTTCATCCATCAGTTCACAATTTGATATTTTTCAGTTATTTTCATTTGTTGGTGTGGGGCACTGGTGGTTCATGAGTTCAACTAAAACCTTGCATATGCGATATGTGTGGTACGGCTGGATTCTGTGCTGCGATGATGTGGTAATTTCTGAACTTAATTACAAGACCAACATTGGGATAGCTATTTGCAATTTTTTCACAGTCATTGATGGCCATCATTCAATGACACAAAAATTATTACGGTATTACAATATATTTTTGAGACGATTACATATATCATATTGGAGTTTATTAAATTTATTTTGTATATTTATCTTTTCATTCTTCCGTTTTCGTTTTCTATTTCAATTTTTTTTTTATGGAGTTACCGTTCATTATCTTTTGAAATTTCATTATGCACGTTATGGTTAATTTTTACTATCGGTATTTTCATATCAGTTGTTTGTATTGCAATGCTATCTTATATGCTTTGGAGTGTTTTTGTTATTGTGTTTGGCTTCTTGCGTTTTCATGATGAATGATTTTAGTTTTGTTTATCAGAATATAAGAAGCATGAGGAGGAATTCGGATAGGCTGCTGTCTTACATTGAGTCTGTATGCGTGAAGCCGTTATTGATTGGTTTATCTGAAACCTGGATCTTTAATGATGAAATTGAGAACTACACAGTTAGAAATGGGGCGCCTATTTTAACCCCAAACACTATCTTAAAAAGGGACCGGGTCAAAATTATTGTTAAATGTAACTCCTAATTAGGAAAATTGGTTTTTTGATGAAATACCTCCAAAAGGAAGTTAAAACAATAAACTATCACAATAAGTTAGTTAGATGTTTTGTGAGTTCAATCCAACAACATACTTTCGCAAAATATGACAGTTTTGGGAGTACAAATCATTAGCTCGTTGGTAATGATTTTATCTCATATTTAGAGTTAATAAAACTACAATTTTTTAAGGGAACTCCCAATTGTTCTTTGAATTTATCTCATTCAAGTAACTAGATTTAACAACGTAAAAAACTAGTTTAAGTACATTTAGGAATTGCTAAGTATGTTCTCACAGAGTAATACGTAACACCTCAAAAAGCGTTTAATCAATTCCTTAATATTCTTGATGTAAACTCCAAAAGGGGAAAACATTTGGCTGTAAATAGGTAGAAGTACTTATTTACGTTTAAGTAGTTAACCCAAAAGTGGCGCCATTTATTTCTTGGTGTGGAAATATTAATAACTAAAAATCGCTGTTTATTTAATTAAAAAAACATTAAATCTTCCTTTTCCAAAATTTGCCATCGTCGCCTGTCAAGTGAGACAGCTAAAACCAATCCGTGCCTACAAAGGGAGAAATTATCGAGACATTTTGCAAGTTTCAGTTCAGAAACTTGGAAATTTCTCGATAATTTCTCCCTTCGTAAAAAAATAATTATTTGGTCAAGTACCGATAAAACCTAACATTTCAAAAAAGATTTATATTCTGTTTGAATAGTATGAATTTTTACAAAGAATTTTTTTTTTTATTTATTTTAAAATAGTTTCTAGAAATATGAGCTTCTGTGCTCCAATTTTCAATCATTAAGAATATTCCATTATCTATTAATTCCGAATTCCGGTACACCGAAAATAGTGAAATGACCCGATACAAATTTTACAAATTAGAAAGTGTTACTAGTTCGAAAAATTGAAATCAACTTTCAATCCATTTATTAACTTATATAATTTATTTAGTTTATTTAATTTATTTAATTGATCTATTAAAGAATACTGTCTGTAAAATTTCCAAAAATGTTTGTTTGTTTTCCGAAGATGCACAATGGCGCGAAATATAAAAAAATAAAAAATTGCATTTGTTTATAATTAAAAATCAAAATAAAAGTATTCAGTATATAGTTCAATAATAAGATTTGACCACAACTAAAATTACAATATTTAATCGATACCGGTCGATTTTTACAAGTTTTTGTAAATTCACATAACCTTTCAGAAAGGCGCTCTTTATATCATTAATGGATCTGTTATTTTTACTATCTTTATTAACCTTTTAGAATACTATTTCCAAGGACATGGAGTGAAAATTGCATATATTTTCGTAAGTAGAGACATTCTTGTGGACATTTAAAATATGGATATAGCTGTATCGATACTTGAAGAAAAATAATGAAATTATGAATAAAATATTATGTTATTTTAAACCAAACTATTTAAAAACCTAGGCTTAATACCATAATTGAACTCTATATAAATAATAAAAAACTTATTGATATCACAATAACAAACAATATGTACATACTGTAGTTTCAATATCTTGCGTATGTTCCTCTGTAGTTTCGTCTTGCAGACACGGAAATATACGGATGGCGGAATTAGCTCAGACTTTAATTCTATTTTTAGTCGTCAGGAAATAATGCTTTTTGTAATTTTATAGTAACTGCTACCATTAATATCAATTTATTGATTTTGAAAGTATTTTTCCAAACCCTGTAATAAAAGTTTAAAAAAATGAATGAATACAGAATATTGAAAAGAAAAATGTAACAAGAATTTATTTCGATAAAATACCCTAAAATATCGAATTAATTTTTTTTTTTATTAAAGAAACATACCAGAAAAAAATGTTAATTTTAAGAATGTAAACGAATTTAGAAACCTTGAATAAGTGATTGTTGAAATGTCTCTACGGTAAATTTCGCGCCTGGTCTTGCGGCTTTAGCGAAAAACATGACAAACAATTAATAAACATGTCGATCGAAGTTTTTGCTCCCACAAGAAGGAACCAGAATTTTACTCGACAAGGATTTGTCGTACAAAAATTTTATGAATCCCATATTAAGGATTTTAAAATCTCTACAAAATGGCTTATTTTGATTTTCAAATAAAAAATTAGTAATATTCGTTGACAGTTTTAAAACTAACATGTTTTCTCGTTTAGAAAATTTTTATTTGAAAAAGTCTTAAAAAACAAAAAAAAAACAAGAAGGAGCTCCAGTATCAGAAAGTATGCCGAATTTCCTTAAATTAGAAATAAAAAAGAAAAAGAAATTATTTCGATATTCGACAAAGATGCCAACGTTTCAAAATACGGTATTTTTTCGAGAAAAAAAAACGGTACGGTTTATAAGTATAGTATAAACAATAAATAAATATGAACTAGTATATATTCTTGGGTTGTTTCGTTAGTCGGAAATGCTTTAACAGGTTTTTCCTCGCTCGAAGCTTGCTTGAGATAAAGAATTTTTGCTGTAAAAATTGGTATTTCACATTTCAAACACAAACTGGAAAACAACTATTCCAAATTTAATATAATATACTAATCGAAAACAATCTTTTTTGTGGTCTTAAACAATGTTTAAACTGAGAAATTGATTTTTCTTCATGAAAGCAGTAGATTTTCCATATTTCTTAACTTAAGCATTCTTTTGTGACCACAAAAAAGCTTTCTCAATAAAACCGAAAAGATTTCCGATTAGTGAGTGTTTATTTACATTGTTTTGTTTATTTAAATGGCAACTTTCCTGTTATAATTTAAATTTGAAATATGAACCAAAGTCTTAAGCAACACCTGGATTATTTTAACCCAGTTTCAAGCAAGTCGTAGATGGGGCATTTATAACTAGAGCATTTATAATTAGAGCACCCTTTATAAATAAACATTATAGTGAACATAAAATAACATATTACTTTTTATAATAAATTTCTTTTTATACTTTTTCGTTCCGTTGCCTAATTTGATGAACATTCACTCTAGACATTGTTGATAATGATGGTAGTGATTATTGAGGAGATAATGAGGATTTAACCAGATACAACAAAGCCGTAGTTTAGTCCATTAATTAGACATCGTTGTTTATAATATTGTATTGAGGAGATATCCAGACACAGTGTATCCTTTTGAAAGTCTTGTTAAATAAATAAAATGTTAAAATTTATTAAAAATAAGTTTATTAAATATAAAATATTTGTTTATATTCAGGGTGCCCAAAACGCACTTCATCCACTTCACATTCTGGTGAAGGTTGTATCACAAAACTTTTAATAAAAATCTCAATTACGCTATATGCCTATTTGTGATCATAAATGCGGCAATTGGGGTTTTACTGTAGAAATTAAGCATACAAAACATTTGTAGAAATTGAGCATTTTGAATTTTACTTACAACTTAGCAATAACTATACCAAAATTTAACAAACCATAATTTAAAACCTCGATTATTTCAATTTATGCTTGTGTGGTGTGTAACGAATTTTTCTTTGAGCTATGTTCCGTGTCAGCATCTTATGGTGTAGATTTTGATTCTGGTGAATTCTGATGTTTACATTTCATTCATTTATAAAAAATTATTTGGCGACTTCTACCCTGTTAACTGTTTTTAAAATTAAGCATTATTTGTACACACTCTATAGTTTTGAGTTAATCATAGTTATAAAGTGATTACAAATAATGTTTAATCTTAAAAAGGCGAGAAAAATCTTTGGATTTACAAATCATCTCAATTTCCCTTCAAAATCATGTTACGTAACCATGTAACCATATATCTCAAATTGAACCAAAAATTGTGTAAATAACCTTAAATTAAAAAAAAAAAAAAAAGAAAAAAAATTTCCACAATTTTCGTATGTAAACATAAAATTGAATGGTGAATATTTAACCCTATTTGCGGGCTAAAGTGTACTTATTGGGTACGTCGCCAAAACAAGGTAAGATGTATATTTTTTGAAAACTTTTCGGTGCAAGTCAAATTTTCTCGGGAAATACCGCCTTATTTTCCGGAAAAATTTTCATTTTTACAATTTATTAATATATTTTGATGTAGGATTGTGTATTAACAGATTTCCGAAGGTGCAAGCTATTTTTTCGGGAAAATTTTAGCATTTTTCCGTTAAAATCTTGCAATTTTTTCAATTTTTTTAAAATTTTAAATAAAAATTTTTACAGCAAGTATAAATTCTAGGTAAGCGTGGGGTTTGAGGCTGCCGGCTCCCATTCTTTAAGGTATATAATGAATTAAAATTATATTTGAAAAATTATGTTTAAAAAACCTGCAGTTAGCAAGCATTTGTGGTACTATCAGAAGAAGCATTTCATAGCATTTGTATTTCTATCAGACGAAGCGATAAAAGCGATATCTCTCTTTGGCCCGTGCCTACAAGGTCGATAAAGCAATATTGAAATAAGAAAAGAAAATCATTTTTAAAAAGATGATTTTTATAATAAAAATATATGCGATATGGTCAAAAAATATACATCTTATTTGATTTTAGCGACATAAGCAGCAAGTATCACTCTTATTTGAATTATTTTGATCAAGTAGTATTTTAATAATATAGAAAATTTAAAAATACCAAATTCACAGTATGTATAACCTCAAATAATTTCACAGAAACGCACTTCAATTATTTAGACAAAACCGCATGTCTTCTATCAGTATCTGTTTGCACTATCTCGCGAGTGTCTAACAAAACATTTAACAGTCACTTTAAGTTTTTTTACACGTGGTCACTTATCTAGATACTTACCTAATTAAATTACACTTGAAATAAAGGCTTTTTCCGCTCACAAAATTATAATTTATATAGATTTCCACCATCACCATTTTTTCCACATTCTTTTCACACAGTTTGTTTCAATATGAACCTTATGCAAGGAAAGATAAAACCACAATGATTTGTGTGATCGACCGTCACGGCTACTATTTCGACACTTTATTTACGAAATAATATTAAAATTACTTCCGATTCCAAATATTGTTTCTTTTTCGGGGTAACAATATTCCTTAACTTTAAAGGATTATTATTATTAACTTCATTTGGGAAATTTCACTTTATTATTTCCATATAAGAGATATTATTAGCGCCAAAAAATAAATGTGTGAAATAGATCAAAATTATTTCTATATGTCATGTTGTACATCAATTAAACTGCATTTCTTATATTTTTTACCAAGTTGATTATTTGTAAAAGTATGAATGTAAACAGAAATTGTTTGGTTCGCAGCCATACGTATTATTACTGCGTTAAGAATTTAATTTGTCTGTCTGTAATAAAGTTGATTTTTCGGCATTTTTTATAGACAAATATATTAATTGTTCATGGCAATCCCAATATTTTCGATTTGGTAAATCAGAAAAATATAGAGGCCGTAGTTGAACAATTAATATATTTGTCTATAAAAAATGCCGAAAAATCAACTTTATTATTACTGCGGGCAAAAAATTAAATTCTCTGAACTATTGGCGAACCAAATTTGTTTGTAAGCATTTGTAACTGCTGGAAATTATTCTCATACGTTTGGCTGAAAGGGGGTTGTCGAACTATACATGTTTCAAAACGGATCGTTGGCTTTAATTTCGTAATAAAATTGTTCATTTGATCAACTTTTTTTGATCAAAATTCAAGTTTGTATACCATCTCCAAGTTCACGATTTTTTTTTTTTTAAATCTTGGACGTCATCTCGCGGGCAGCTGTCTGGGCTTCGTTGCATTAGTATAACTTCAGAACGTTTTATTTTTCGAAGGGTTCGGGTTTCATTGTTTAGGATGATTAAAAAGCGAGTGCATATTATCTAGTAGGTCAGTTGAACTAATCAATTGTAATTAATAACTACAGCACCCGCAACTTAAGTGGAAAACAATCGCCACAAGTATTTTGTCACAGCTGATTAATTTAATTGTTTCTTAAATATACCAATAAGAATAGTCATTTATAAAAGGTGCATTTTAAATTGAGAGTCAATAAATGAAACAAAAACAAGAATTTGGAGAATTGTCCAATCTAATTACTAAAAGTAAAAGATTTAATTCAAGCTTAGGATCGTATACTTAATAACTTAGTAATTCGTAATTTGACAAACTATTACTACCCGTGCGGATTATTTATGCAAAGCAGCTAATTAAAGATTTTCGTAAGGTGTTACAGTAACTTTCAGCCAGACAAGCTGCGGCTTAATAGAGCGGTGAGGTTTATAAGGGAAAACATGGTAAATAAAATTATATTTTGAATTATATTATGTGTTTGTAATTTTTGTTTGTTTGCACACTTTAGTGTGTTCAGTTTAACCATTTTTTGAGTACGCAAATAGAATATTGTTTTTTTAGTTTCAAATTAGAAAAAAATAGGTAAAATATGCACATAATTTAGCTCAAATAGTCTGTGAGGTAAATTATAATGCGAATTACCCTTACATTCTTTTCTAAAACTACAATCAAAGCTCATTTAATTGATATATAGTGCATACTTATAAAGAAATGTGGACATTTAGTAAATACTTTGTGATGCATTCTGGAATTAACTTATCAAATAATTAAACGAAGTTAAAATTACCATTATCTTGAAAATAATAAGTACTACAGCAAAATTTTAAAAAATTGTAACAATCTTACGGAATTACATTATTTCTAATAACAAACCGGTGATAAACTTTAACTCCTGAGTGATTTATCAACTTTTTGGGGTAACTTCAATGAAATTTTTGGAAATATATTTTAACTACTAAGAAAAATAATAAAATTAATTTTGAGACAGAGTTAACTTAATTGTAACTCCCGTTGATTTTAACTCACGGTTTGGGAAGAACGTCCCATTTCTTACTGTGTACGATCTACATGATTATAACCTGTTTGCTAAATGTAATGAGGGATATAGGTCTGGTGGTGTTGCAATTTACGCTAGTAAAATGTTGATCTGTAAGCAGTTTAACCTTGACTTTAGGTCTTTTGATGGTGTTGGTATAACTTTTCCTTGGTGTTCGAAAATATTATGTGCTGTATGTGTTTACAGAGTGCATGCTGCTAACATTCCAGATTTCATTGAAGATTTCACTAAGCTTCTGCAAAACTTGCCCTATACTAACCTTATAATTATGGGAGATTTTAATATGGATTTTGTGCGGAAAACTGCGCATGTTGAGAATCTTTTAGTTATTTCGTCTAGTTTTGGTCTTGAGATTTTAGTGGATGAACCTACAAGAATTTTTAAAACATCTGTGACCTGTATCGACAATATCTTTTTTAGGTTTGACCACAGATATTTCCAAAATATTTCATACAAGGTGCATAATTTGGGCATCTCAGACCACTATCTAATTGATGCTAAATTCATCGGACTGGCTATACAGAGCTCGAATAAGGGACATCTTAAGACTAATGCGAGGCAGATATCTCGTATAGATTAGGAGTGTTTAAAAGAATTGCTGTTAAATGAACATTGAATCAATGTCTATAATGTGTCTAATGCGTCATTAGCTTATGATAATTTCATAAATATTTTTAGTGGTCATTTTGCTAACTGTACTAGATTGGTCCCACTCAATAAAACAGCCAAGCTTAAGCCATGGATGTCTGATAATTTGTTGGGAGCCATTCGTAAAAGAAATAGAATATGTCACCTAGCAAAAAAGTTTCCTAACAATAAAAGGCTAGCTAACTACAGCCGCAAACTGTGTGATATGGTAAATCTCAAAATAGAGCAGACCAAAAAACACTTCTACACAAAACAGTTTGAAAAAAATGGTAATGATGCTCGTAAAAACTGGCGAACTGTGAATAATATAATTGGTGAGCATCATGGTAACGCTGAAATCAGAGAAATTAATAGTCATAATAATGTGACCATTTCGGATTCTGCGGCTATTGCTAATGAATTTAATAATTTCTTTGTAAGTATAGGGAACTCCAATAGTTCGACAGTGATGGATGAGTTGGAAAGAAATCGAATAGTTACTGAGAGTTATGATGTTATGAATAGTTGTTATTTTTCACCTGTTTCTCCAGGGGAACTGTATAATATTATTAACTCCCTAAAAAATAAATCGTCTCCTGGGATTGATGGAATTCCAAATAGTGTTGTTAAAAAAATGGCTTGCTTCCTTGTGGATGTCTTGTCTTTTCTCTTTAACTTAAGTGTTGAAACAGGAGTTTTTCCTGGAACCTTGAAAAGAGCTGTTGTTGTCCCCATATTTAAGAAAAATGATAAAACTTGTGTAAATAACTACCGACCAATATCACTTCTTTCAATCTTCTCTAAAATTTTTGAAAAGGCTATGAAGAACAGGATTGTTGATTTTTTGGATCAAAACGAATTTCTCTCTCCGAAACAATTTGGATTTCGTAACAATAAAAATACTGAACAAGCGATTTTAGAATTTCTGGAACAGATAAGTGGCAGCATTGATCGAGGACTTAAGGCTTCAGCAATGTTTGTTGACCTAACCAAAGCCTTTGATAGAGTTGATCATACAATTCTTCGGTTAAAACTAAATCGTTGCGGTTTTCGTGGAATGTTACACAAGTGGCTTTCTGATTGTCTAAGTGACCGAACTCAAGTTGTCCGCGTCAACAATATTTTGAGTAAGGAGCGTTATATTAGGGTTGGAGTTCCTCAAGGTTCAGTGTTGGGGCCGCTACTCTTTCTTGTTTACATAAATGGAATCTTCAACCAGAATTTTTCTGGTACCCTCACTGCGTATGCGGATGATCTTTCATTTGTTTATGCTGGCCTCAACCATCATGCGAACCTTACTATTATTGACAAGGATTTGGTTATGTTAGCGATTTGGTTGGGAGCCCATAATTTGATTTTGAGCGACAAGACAAAAGTTATGCATTTCAGGGAATGCCAGAGATCCCAAACACCGATTATCTATTACGCATTTGGCTGTAATAACAGTCCAATTTGTATCCCTAATGGTTGCTTCACCATAAGCTCGGTATGTGAAATTAGATATTTGGGAGTTATGATTGATAGTAACCTAAACTGGAAGGCCCACATTGAAGGCCTTAAGTCGAGAATTCTTTTGGTTTCCAGGAAAATGTATGTTTTACGATTATACTGTCCGTTATATCTTCTGAAATTGGTTTATTTTGCCCTAGTTGATTCTATCCTCCTGTATTGGAGTGGTGCTTGTAAAACTCTTTTACATCCACTGTACGTTCGACAGAAGCATGTTTTGCGACTAATGACGTTTAAATCATTGCAGACACCATCATGGCCTATATTTCAGGAGCTGAATATAATGCCTTTACAACACATGTATGTTTTCAAGGTCTTAAAGCTTTTTTGCATCATCGGCGGGAACAACTTTGTCAACTATTCAGTTTATAATCTTCGTTTAAATTTCAAATTTATAAAGTTTGTCCCCAATGTTAATTTAGAGTTTCGTAAACGTTACTTCAGTGTGGCTTCAGCAATAATCTTTAACAACTTACCATTGGAAATTCGAGTGTGCAGCAGCTTCTCCGCTTTATCCAAAGCTCTCAAAAATTAGTTGAAACTAAACAAAGCAATTGAGCATCTATTTTTTGTATTATTATAGTTTTGTCTTTTATTTTATTTGTATTACTTTTACTTTTTAAATTTTTTAAATTTTGTAAATTATTATTGTGTTAACTTTGACTTTTTTGTTAAATTTTTTGTAATATTATTAGAGAGAACCATTGTACCTGACACACGTTTCTTTGAAACTAAAGGTGCAATTATCTTACCAATTACTTATTATTTATTGTAACTTTGTTTTAAACGTTTTAATAAAATTGGTAATGAATTTAAAAAAAAAAAAAAAAAAAAAAAAAAAAATTTCAGGTGTTTCGGCTGAGATAGACAAGCCACTATCAACTGATCTAAACTATTAAAATAAATTCTTTAAAGAAGATACTCTACAATATTTATGAAACTTCATTTACTTAACAAAAACAGGAAGTGATCGAAATATATTTTATGCAGGGTTTCCAACCTTACCCAAACCCGAGCCCGCTCCGTTTCAGAGAATTTTTCGAAATTTTGTTGAACCAAACCTGTACGAAAATCTGACAATTTCCTTAGGGTTAAATAAAAAACAAATCCAAATTTACAGAATTTTAAACAAAATTTTATTTCATAAAACGTTTCAACAACATAATATCTTAAACGGATTCAGTCTGGCCACCGTCTGATCTGTATAATATGTGTTTCTAATTACAAAATTATATTAAATTATTTCGGGCTAATTTTTGATTTAAAACTACAAAATAGAAAAGCATAGTGTACTCTACTAGTTTCATACGCGCACGGATTAAGTTAGAAAATTTGAAATGTTTACAATTCATAAATGGTTAGATTTACACGCGCTTATCACACCATCGCAATATAAAAATCTATTCAAAATTCCCACTTTGCGTTTTGTACAATTTATAGTAGAAACCACCTTTTGCCAATAAACTTTCATGATTTCCCATCTCAACCACTTTACCATTTTGTAGCACACAAATCACATCAGCATTCTGAATTGTCGTTAAACGATGTGCTATGATTATGCACGTACGACCACATCTTGCCACTTCTAATGCTTGTTGTACGATTTTCTCGGATTGTGAATCAAGAGCCGAAGTGGCTTCATCAAGTAATAAAATTTTGGGGTTCCGCACAAGGGCACGAGCAATTGCAATCCGTTGTTTTTGTCCCCCCGATAATGATGTCCCCTTAGTGCCGAGACACGTGTCATAGCTAAGTGGTAAAGACATAATAAAATTGTGAATATTTGCAGTTTTAGCTGCTTCGATAACATCGGCAAGATGTACATTTCGATTGTTATCACCATAAGCGATATTTTCAGCGATGGTTCTTTCAAATAGAACTGGTTCTTGGGAAACGATTCCCAACTTACTTCGTAACTCGTCCAATACTAAACCATTTGATATTTCATCAACGTCAACGAACTGTAAAACAAAAAAAATATTTCATTATTCCAGATTTAATTATGATCCACACAACACAAGCTCACAATTCTTCCATTATCAGGATCATAAAGCCTTTGAAGCAACTGAATGCATGTTGATTTTCCACAACCTGAATGTCCAACAAGTGCTACCGTTTTACCCGAAAGCACTTCTAAATTTAAACCCTGCAAAATTTGTACGTCCGGCCGTTTTGGATAAGCAAATTCAACATTTTGATAGTTCACATTATTTTCGTTGCTACCCTTTCGAATATTATCGATCATGAACGGTGATTTTATTTTTGGTTTACGATCAACAATTCTAAATATCCGTTGGGCGGCAACAAATGCTGCTACAAAGGCTGGAGCAAAAGCAAGTGTTTGTCCTAACATCATGGCACCGAAAATTAAACCTTCTGAAACCCTAAAACAATAAAATTCGATCAAAATGTTTCACTTAATCGATAGCATCGTATAAAGCACTGTACATACTTGATAATATTTTGATATGGAACAGATTCGTCGGCCACTAAAAAGCCTCCATAAAAGAGTACAACGCCATAGGCGAAAAACGGCATAGCCTGACCAACTGAAAACACAACACCACGGAACATCATTTTTTTACGAATTAATTTTTCTACCACGCCCACCGATTCTGTATACCGATGAATCATTGGGGCTTCTTGTCGCAAACTAGCGACAGTTCGTAAATTTGATACGGCCTCCATTGCAATTGACGTTGCATTTTCGATAGCAGTTTTCTCAACAAAACCGGCAGCTGACATAAATCTGAAAAGTAATGTTGTTGAATAGTTGCGATACGATAAGTGATTAAATTGTTACCAACTCACTTTGCTTCGAATAGAACGGTTCCCAATATTAGTGGTATAAAACTAACACAAACCAATGCCAACTTCCATGAGTAGTAGAATGCAATAGCCAAACCGAATATTAATGTTGAAATTGCTTGGAATATACCGGCCAACGGTTGTCCAATCGCAGCTTGTATTCCCGGCGCATCAAGTGATAATTTCGTGCACAGCGCCCCAACTGAATTGTTCTCCTGATCAAACCATCCCATTTCCTGTTTGATCATTGACGAGAATAGCAGTGATCGTATTCGTGTCGTTAAATGGCATCCAGTCAATGTGAACAGATAGTTTTGCAGGAATAAACTAAAAGCAGTTACGATACCCACAGCCAGGAAACAAATACAAATGATATTTGTTCGAGCCAGTACGTCATCCGGGTTGTGCAATGATAGTGCTCCGTAAACGTCACCGAATAAAATCGCAAATGCAGGATATGAGGCACCCGCTAGAAGCGCACCAATACCACCAAGTATTAAGAATGGTATTTCTGGTTTTACATAGCTAATAATACGACACACCAACTTAAAGTAATTCATTTTGTCATCATCCAGTTCCTCTAATTCCTTATTATACTGATCGCAATTTAAATGGCCATTTTGCTTTTGAAAGTGATTTTCATGGTAATATTCGTCTTTTTTCGACACCGTTTTATCCGATTGTTCCATTTCCTTTTCTAACATCTCGTCAAATGCATTGTCAATCTCTTTGTTTCCATCAAAGTTTTCCACGGCATGCACTTGATTCATGTGGAAGTATTGCCTTTTCAGCAACATTAATTCATCGTGTGTCCCATCCTCCACGATTTTTCCCTTTTCGAGGAGCACAATTCGATCGGCTTGGCGTATAGTCGAGAGGCGATGTGAAATTATGATAGTGGTTCGGCCTTTACAAGCCTTATCCAATGCGTCTTGAACCAATTTTTCTGAATGAGAATCTAGCGCAGAGGTCGCCTCATCGAGGAGTAAAATTTTAGGATCTTGAATAAGCGCCCGAGCAATAGCTATACGTTGCTTTTGTCCACCAGACATTAGAGCGCCGCGCTCCCCAACATTTGTGTTATATCCGTTTGGTAGTTTTTTGATAAATTCATGTGCGCTTGATGCTCGAGCAGCCGCTTCAATTTCTTGTTCACTTGCGTTAGGTTTACCATATCGGATATTTTCTGCGATAGTAGTGGCGAAAAGTACCGGCTCTTGACCAACAACGGCTAAATTTGCTCGCAGCCACGAAATATTCAATTTACGTACATCATTACCGTCAATCGAAACCGAACCGTCGATTGGATCATAAAACCTTTGCAATAATTGTATTGTTGTTGATTTACCACAGCCCGAGCTACCGACCAGAGCGATCATTTGTCCCGCATTTATTTTCAAATTGAAATTTTTCAGCACTTCGACATCGTTACGCGTCGGATACCGAAACGATACATTGCGGAATTCAACATCGCCCTTAATACCGTAATTTATAATTTTACCATCTTTGGACATCGCATCAATTTTGGGTTCACGATCGATTACTTTAAAAATTTGTGTGGCGGCTCCTCGTGCAATGGCAAATGTTCCGATGAATGGAGCCATTCGTGCGATATTATCCGAGCCAACAAGAATACCGAAAAAAGTAATCATCAACACGGCTGGCGTATATTCCTTGTCTTCTTTGTCCCGATCGTCCAAAATCAATGTAACACCATACCAAAACGCTAGTGCGTTACTCGCATAAAATACAAATTTCATTATACCTTCCCCAACACCGGACCATGCACCTTTTCGTTTACCCGCCACCTCAGCCGGTATTAATTTTTGATCATATCGCTCCGATTCTTTTTTCTCACCCCCAAATGCTAGCACCGTTCGTATTCCGGCCAGTACCTCTTCCGCTATCGATCCTGCATTCGAATACGATTGTAATTCTTTAGTTGTCAGTGAACTTTGAAATTTTGCCACCAGAGTGCTGGTTGTAATCAGCACCGGTACACAGGCTATGCAAACCAATGTTAATTTCCAGCCGTATAAAAATGCAATAACAACTGATATAATGAAGACGGCGAATAGTGAGATACACATGCAAACTTTTTCTGAAATACCTTCCCGAATTTTTTCGATATCCCTATAAAAATGTGAACAGTTAGTAAACAAAAAAAAAATAAAAAATGTTAATCAACTACGTGTATAAACGTACTCTGTAATACGTGATCCAAAATTTTCACCACTATTCCCGTCATGCCAAGCAATATCTTGTCTGAGCACAGACTGAAAAAATCGAATACGAATTCGTGTCACCTGTTTTAATGACGTATAATTAAAAAGATCCACCATAATTGATCCGCTAATAAATTGTATCACGGCCGAAATTGTCATCAATATCAGATATGATATTGAATCCTTGTAGATTTCTTCCCGATTTTCTTCTAACGTTGCATTAGTTCTGAAAAAAAAACGGATAAATTTAGTTCAGTAAAATTGTTAATGTTTCACAAAATACTTACAATGGTTGGCCGCCATTAAATAATGGCAATAATACCGTGTCCGATGTTGTGCCCACGCGATACGCTCGCTCAACGAGTATTGTCGTAAATTCACCGTAAATTATAATTACTAATGGAAGGGCGAATGCGTTGATCATTGCCATTAAAACACCGACAATAATTAGAAAAATTTCCCATTTTGTGGCAAACCGATACAATTTGAAGTAGCTAACAGTTTGAACTTTCTCCTCCGATTTATTGGCGGTACCTGTTTGATTTGTTGGTGCATTATAATCATTCGAATTGACGTCATTTGCTTGTGCCGTCCTATAAATGTATAGAAGTGCAAAAAAACACAAAATTCATTGTTTAAATTTAATTTAAATTAATTAAAATAAATAAAAATAAATTAGACATAACATTATTGATATATACGTTTTTAGAAGTGGCCTTTGACACTAACAATTTTTTTTTCTTTTTTTTTTATTAAATTTGCTAATTTGGATTTTTGACGGCCGAAATGATTCATCGCATTTTTACGTTTTTCGTGGTAATGCTGTTCATTTCATAATACAGTGGCAACAAGGAAAAGCCATTTGCCGAACGTTAAATGTTATAATTAATAAATCTTACAGAGTTGCTGGTGATGTAAGTTGTAGGTATTCATCGGTTTTGTTACCAAAGGAAACTAATAATTTTATGAGCGGATCAAGTAGCTAGCCTAAATGGGCTAGCGTAAATAGGTCTTGCCCTAGGGTATTCCACTTTTGCAAAAAACTTATTTCTGTTAGAAGTATAATTTCCATATTACAATCTATAATAAGAAAGGCCCAGGTCACTCACTCAGCCGATTTTGTAACGTTCAATGAACACTATGATTTTAAAATAAAATAAAAAATGGAAAAAGGATTTGGAAGAAGAACGGTAAAATTAAAAATGATCATAGCAATCATGATTCAGAATAAAAAAATTCAATCAATACAAATCGCTCAATTATTATAACAGCCCAGAGTTTGTAACATAACGGAAATTTTTTTTAGGGTAGCTTTGCATTGAAAATTCGGTTTTTGTTTATTTTAGTTGATTTTGTTTTACACATTGAAAACGAAAAGTGTTTTCTATTTTGAATAACAATGAAAATTTAATTTGATTTTTAATATGATTTTTGGCTTAAGCTGCGGCCAGACGATTACAAATAATACACGAATATGATACTATTTGTGAAATGACAAATCGTGTAGACAGAAAACAAATACAAATATACATATTTGTGCTCTATTCGCTATAGAGGCGATCGTAGTAGACAGACAAATTCATATTTGTCCAACATTTGTCCAATATCGCAAACGTCATTGTAATATTATTGGTTGCCACTAGATGTCATTGTTAGTTCTATAATGTATTTAACCATGTAAATCGAGTAGTTTTGAGTAGTACGTCAAACAGCATCAGGGCAAGAAGAAGAATGAAAACTATGCATGAGTATTAACTGTTAAATGAAAGTCTTTTAATTTATAATAATTGCCACAATTATTACATGGTGTCAGAAGGAAAATTGGAAATATAATTGGAAACGAAGTTTAATAAGCGGATTATTGAAAATTAGTGAATTTTTGTGGATTGTTTGGAAAACGAATTGTGTTCGAGATCGAGCAAAGGAAGCGGTGACGTCACGTTGTGAAATAGCAGACCATATTGTAATTTGTGGTGAAACGAGTCAGCGTTGTAAAATATTTATCGTAAATATTTTGGATTAGTTTTGGAAAATCGAACATTTACACAAAATAATATCGAACGAACGGTTACCAGTGGAATTGGATTGCGCGAATTTGGAAAAGGGGTGGTCATTGTGGAAACGTACATTTTTAATGTATATGATGGCAACGGGAAAAAATGTTAAAACTGAATCGGAAAAAATAGCAACATTTCTGGGGTTAATTGGTTCCCAGTCGATGGAGATATATAACACATTGTTCCCGAACGATGGAACAACGGATGGGATTCTTGGAAATCAGAATGCTGTCATTGAGCCAGTTGCTGTTCAAACGGTAAAAACAACCATTTGTAGAGTTCGAAACAGAAATTCTCAAACAAATTGAATTTTGTGAGTACAAATTGGAAGGAAAATCGTACAACGAACGTATGTTGAAGGAGCGAATCGTCATTGGGGTGAATGATAAAAAATTGCAATTAAAATTGTTCGAAGGAAAGGGTGAATCATTGCAAAAAGTCATTGAAACGTGCAAAATGTACGAAGCTGCTAATGCACATAAGGCGTTGTTGAACACAAACAGTCAACCATGTATTAATAGTGTGGCTGAATATCGGCCAAAGGAAACAATCGATGCTGTAATACGTCTTTGCTACGATTGTGGTAATGATTTCACAGTAAATCATTTACAATCATGCAAAACCAAGGATATCAATTGCCGGTTATGTGGACGTAAGGGCCATTTCCAGCGAACCAATAGAACCAAATCCGGAAACACGCTTAGAAACCGTAAGCCGGATAATAACAGTAATCGAAAACAACAACAATAATCAATCAACATGTGAAAGATTTGGATTTGTCAGACGAACTGATGTAGGTTCTGTTGCGTGTTTGTCACAAACACTAGGGGAATTTTTGAAAAACAATCGTGATATCTTTGAAGGTTTGGGTAAATTTCCGGGAACGTTTTCGATAAATATGAAGGAAAATTCAAAGCCGGTTCTTCACTATAAGAAAAGGATACCAAACTCTTTGTGGGATATATTGAGGTCGCAGCTTGATAGAATGGTACAGGATGGAATCATTTCACCTGTTGATTACCCGACTGACTGGGTTAATAATTTATAAATAGTCGAAAAGCCTAACTCAAGTGAACTGCGAATTTGTTTGGATCCGAAACCACTCAACGATTGATGATTTGACGTCTGGTTTGGCAGATAAACGCGTTTTTTCAGTTTTGGACTTGAAGAGTGGCTATTGGCAAATGGAATTGGACGTAGTGAGCTCCGATTTAACAACATTCATGAGTCCGTTTGGGAGATATAAATTCAATCGCGTGCCATTTGGACTTAATTTTGTACCGGAATTATTTCAACGTGAAATGTTTAAAATGTTTGGAGACATTGAGGGAGTGATAATTTATTTTGATGATGTGGGTATTTGCGCGAAAACGGAAGAAGAACACGATCGGATAATGGAAAAGGTCATGGAAAGGGCGCGTAAATATAATATTAAATTTAACCCGGATAAAATTCAATATCGAAAGCGTGAGGTTAAATTTATGGAGCATATCTTGTTTGAAGGAAAGTTTAAGGCGAATTTACAGTTTCGTGACGCAATTTTAAAGATGAAGAAGCCGGGGGATAAAGCGGCCGTTTCAAGATTTTTGGGTATTCTTGTATTCTTAAATATTTAGCTAAATTCATTCCAAATTTGTCAAAGCAATCGGCAAATTTACGTAGCCTCACGTGAAACAACAATGGGAATTCAGATATCGTAGCATCGGAACCGGTGTTGGCGATGTATGATCCGAAGTTGCCAGTCATTTTGCAAACGGATGCATCTAAAGATGGATTGGGTTGTGTAATTGTTCAGAGAGGACACCCAGTAGCATATGCGTCTCGGACGTTAAGTAAAAGTGAACAAAAGTGGCTCAGATCGAAAAGAAGTTGTTGGCAATTGTGTTTGCATGTCAGCGGTTTCATTATTTTTTGTATGGACGTGAATTTACGGTGGAAAGTGATCACAAACCTTTGGAAACATTGGTCAGGCGGGATATTGATGATGTGACAATGCGGCTTCAGCGTATGTTCATGTCACTTTTGAAATATCCAAAGATGACTGTTGTTGACAAGCCGGGCAAAGAAATGCTTGTGGCTGACTGCCTGTCACGGGCCCAACTACCGGAATGTCAAGAAGACACGGATTTATCGGGAATCATTCATTCAGTAACTAAATCGGCGTGTTTATCGGAAAAAAAATTATGATTTGTACCGTTCAACCATTGAACGAGATGAAATTTTTTTGCGATTGTTTGTCGATATGTAGAGAACGGTTGGCCGAATTATCATCTGCTGGACGATCTGAGCCGGATGTTTCACAAATTTAAGAATGAGCTTCATTGTGAGAATGGCTTACTCTTTCGAGATCATCGACTCGTGATTCCAAAAGAATTACAAGGTAAACATAGCAAGTGGTTACATGCATCACATTTGGGAGTCGAAAAAACTCTTGCACGTGCAAGAATGCTTTATTACTGGCCTAATATTAACGGTCAGATAAGGGAAATGGTTGCATCTTGTGCCATTTGTGAAAAGTTTACGTGTAGCAGCCAAAAAGAAGAACTTGAGTATGCTGGACAGGACTTATTGTCTGTTATCGATGCATATTCGGGATATTTAATTGTTCAACATTTGAAGAACAAAACAGCGCGTCGTATCATTGGAAGATTTAAAAGTGGGTTCTGATAGACTCGGATATCCAACTGTTGTAAAATCGGATAATGTACCATTTAACTCACGGGAATTTGAGGAATTTGCAAATGATTACAATATGATAATGAAGTTCTCGAGTCGTCGGTATCCACAACGCAATGGATTAGCTGAGAAAGGTGTTGCGATTGCTAAAAACATTTTGAAACGTTGTGTTGAAGATAGAGACACGGAAAATTATCAGCATCGAATTTTAAAATATAACACAACTCCTGTGGCAAGTATGCGTTTGACACCAGGCCAGTTATTTTTTGGGCGGGTGGTCAAAACGAGAATGCTGATTTCGGATTCATTGTTATATCGAGACAACCTAAGTGAGGGGATCGTTCAAAACAAAATTAAAGAAAAAAGAGAAAGGCAGAAGTATTATTATGATCGGAATGCAAAAGCACTGCCAGTACTAAATGTGGGTGATCTCGTGATTTTTTAAAAAAATGGAAAATAATGGAATTATGGTTCAATTATTGGTAATGTGAATGGTCGATCATATAGTACATTGTTAGGGATAATTTTGATAATTATATTAGACGCAACCGACGGTTCATCGCCAAGACTAAGAATAACGAAGTGAATGGGGGAGAAGTAATGATAGATGTAATGTTGCGGGTCAGGATAATTTGAAACCTATTAAAATTGTACCGCCACTTGGGCGTAACGTACAGGGGAATGTTAATGATGGTAATGAACCAAGTATTTGTGTTGTGGATGAGCCAGCCCAACCAGAGTTGAATGAGAGTAATGCAGCATCAGATGAATATCAGACCGCTAGTAGTTCTGATTCAGAAGCAGGGCCAGCCAGCGATTAAGAGATACCTGAACCAGTTATAGCTGATGAGTCGGGGAGTCAGAGAACTCGTAGTGGTCGCATTCGTCGTCCACCTCAGAGATATGGTTGGGATTAAGTTAATGTAACAACCATTAGATTTAAATAATTTACTAGTACTTATGTGGATATCATGTCAAGTTCAAATTTCAATTTCTTTTAAAAGTAAAAAGCGTGTAATAATATTGGTTGCCACTAGATGTCATTGTTAGTTCTATAATGTATTTAACCATGTATATCGAGTAGTTTTGAGTAGTACGTCAAACAGAATCAGTCAATTTCAATGTAAACAACACTCTTCAACACGATTGTGGACAATTTGGTGGTCAATTTCTAAATTGTCAATTCTTTGGGGCGAAGCATTTTGAGGGTGAGCATTCATCAGATGGCATATTTACTGCCGCAAAGGAAAAGTAATGCTACCTAAGCCAAAGACAACAATGGAGACGTCGTGGAGTATCCTGAGATTTTGAGAAATCTTTTATCAGGCTCAAACCATCCTAACTACAAGCACTTCCGAGATAATATCCGATCGTACAATAGTGCAGTATCGTTTGCTTCGATGGGTGCCAAGATCGTCGACTTACCGGGTAGAGGCGCTTATGTGTTCAAGATTCATGGTCAGATGTACCATTGCTCCGACCAGCACTCTGACAATGAGAACTGCAAGCGTGGTATACTGGACCAAATCGATCGATATTTTTGACAACACAATGCGGCAATACAAGCGACCGACGATCCGATCAACGGTGCTACAATATGACAACATCAAATGAGATTGCAATGGTGTCTGTAAATGAGTATGGCGAGCCACTCTTCAAGCGTGATATTCAGGTCCAACAAGCAATCCGGATGACCCCAACAAGCAATTCGTCAACTTGAGCATTCTAAGTCTCAACATGAACCCTGTACCGGGATGGCAACGAATTGGGAGTGTGTAGCTTACTGTTGACTTATATCAAAATCATAGTGGCAATGAAAAACTCACACGCAGATTGCCAGTTCTTCTACCTCGACAAATATGCTTAGCGAGGGGCAGAATGAGCACAACAATTAGCTATTAGATATCGGTTCCGGTTGATTGCCTTACGTATATGAAATTTATGAAGAGGACACAATTCGGATACCCGACAACTGCTTGTTACCGGAAAAATTACTGATTGGATTTTAGACTCCGGTGATACGTGCCATATTTGTTGTGATGTCGAAGTTATTTTCCGAATTAGATTTAAATTATCGCGAGAAAGTTTCTGTGAGAAATGGAAATGAAATTGTGTCGTCGGGTCGCGGATCAGTGAATGTTATTCAGTTTGTCAATGACACCGGTGTTGCTGATCTCCTATAGGTCTCAATTGGTGTTAATCTCATTTTGGGTGGAGCGTTTCGCGCAAAAAGGATTACATGCTAATTTTACCGAAAAAGGTGTAAAATTTACGATAATTCAAATTTAGATAATTCTAAGCTGTTATTTGTTTCAGCAAAAATTTAAATTTTTTTTTCTGTTTTTGCTCGAAATGCTTCTAGCAAATAGTGAATAGTTCACAGATTCAAAGTTTATTCACGATTTTCAAAAATCTAATTCTCACAGTTTGGCTCGAAGGACCATGAACAAAGTGTCGCCAATGAGCCTGGTCTGAATTTGTGTATAATATGCACTTGTAAGATGCAATTCGCCGTTTCCGAAATTCATATACCAAAGCTCATATATTGTTGTACAATTGTATATATCTGGTGTCCTTTACTAAAGCCGTAGTCAATTTAATTGTGTATCCAAATTATAGCGCAGGTCCAAATGGTCGTGATGAAACTTTTCCTCATATCCAAACTGAAGGCGAAGGTCGAATGATCTTGCTGGCTACCTCATATCCAAATTTAGGCAAACTGTTTATATTTATCTTGATCAGTGTTGTATTCACTGTACGAACGCTCTGTTTGTTTGTTCACTGTATTTATTCGTAGGATCGATGATTTTGAATATTACCGATGATGTATCAGCTGATGGTTTCAGATAATTGCAAATCATAATTAATTACATATGTCCGCCGTAAGCATATAAATAAACTGACAATCATTGAAGCTAACTGGCCCGTCAGCTGGTGTTCAGGTAAGTATCAGTTGGGTTAAAATAGAGATTAAATACTCCAATTCTTAGAGTTGATTCCTCATCCAACTATAATAACTTGAAGTAATCAAGTCTGGATGAATCACTGTACTAAATGCAGCAGCCATATATGAAAAAATGGAAAATATATGCTGAAATCCTGCTTGATGAAAGAATAAATTGATCTCAACAAACATTATTTGAAGACAATTAATCCGACAACTCAATTATGTATAACGTTGAGAGTAAATACATCGTGGTGTTAAATAATTCAAATAAAACCAAGTACAGCGTCTCGAGTTGCTCGTTGATGTCTCCTGCAGTGTTAACCGTAAAATAATAATTTCATCAGTAGCATAACGTCTTCAAATATCTATTATAAATAAGGGATATCCGATTTAACAATTTAGTTAAATATAATCGAGCTTCATCATCTACAAACTAGTGAGAAGGAAAAGGAGCCAGTGAAAAGGTAAAGTGGCAAATCGAGGCGGGAAGCATTGGTATTGATTAACGAAAAGTTCTTTAAAATCCTTCTTTTTTGCAAACTTAAAAAATTATCTTTTAATAAAATTCTTAGGATTAAATAAAGCGATAAATGATTTAATTTCGGTACTTGAACAAATATTTTAATACATTGAGAACAAACTTGGTATTCATCAATCTGTAAAATTGACCCCAATGATTTATCATTGCTTTGGCATTTTCTTTTTTACTTCATACGGAATCCTTTTAGTCAGACTAGAGAATACAACTGCCATTAATTGAAAACATATTACCATATAGGACTATGGGCATAAACTTGAGTTTGAAGACCAACAACACAAACTTTAGTTCGTTCTTTTCATGCCCTTTTCGCAATAAACATAAAATATTTAGACTCAACATACGCTAACAAGCGAATATTTTGTAGAAAACAGAACAGACAACATAAATGACATTTGTCACAAAATCAATAACCTAGTGGTCCGATAATCATTTTTCAAAAAATTCTAAACCTTTTAAATATCATGAGACAAATATTTTACAAACTCCAAATGATGCCTATAACTATGGATTGCACACACAAAATTTGTTAAAAAATTGCAACACTGCCACCATTGACACCAGCACGATTGCAAAGGAATACAATTTCCGAACCGGCGACCAAGAAGTTCAAGAATGTTTGCGCAAGATGTTTGCGACTTTATTGGTTCAGAAACGTTTCATTTCCCGACAGCGTGAAATTATAGCCATTTTATATACACCACAATCAGCTAAATCATTCAAAATCACCAAAGAACCCCGTCCTATTAAAGATGCCCGTCCTATTCATCGGCGACTATACAACCTAGATATTCGACCCGGGAATAATAACGAATGGTTTATCGAATCCAAGAAAGATAAATTCAATCTATAGAACTCTCCAACGATCCCGTCCAATCTACACACAGAAGAGGTCTTCAGCAGGCGCCTCCCCCTTCTCCCAACTTTTTTCTTTGTTTCTTTCGCCCCTCTCTCACAGCGGCTAAAATATTTTAACATTTTGTATAGGATGACGTTTTCAGTAAATTTTGCTGTTCAGTTGTACCTTGAACTCAAATATAAAAATATGTTCAATTGATTTACAAAATTGTGTTTATTTGGCGCATGTCATCGTTTGTTACAATGATTGTAATTTTGTCATTCAATGACGACTTCATGCGCGTGAGAATATCTTATTAATTTGCTATATCGTGTCCTGGAGTTATCTATAGAAAAAGCGAACGATAAAAAAAGACACAAACAATGTAACAAAACGTGCCAACGCCAATCATATTTAAAGTACGACTTAAAATTTATTTGGCATTGGCACGTTTTGATACATATTGTGGGACGTTTTAAAAATCAAATTATTTTTGTATAAAAAGTACTATAAATTCTTGAATTCTTGTACACTATATACAAAAATTTTATATGAGCGAGAATATCGGCCATCTGGATAAGGTAGACGTGATAAATGAGACGAAACAAATAATAACTCAAAATGAGTAGTTGAAAGGTAATATCAAACATGATAGACTTGAACAGCGGCGAAAATAAGAGAAATTGCATTTAACGGAGCGTTTAATCTCATATCAAAGTCCAAATTTCCATATTGCATCATATCCATACATTTTTAAAAAAAGGTTGATATTTTCGGTAAAGGTTGATATTTTAAAAAGAACTGACATTACAGTTAGGTTTAACTCACATAAATACTCGAGCATCTTTTGCATATTGGCAATATATGTGGTCCCATCAGGGCTGCGGAGTCCGAGCAAAAATGTTCGACTCCGGCCCCGGCTCCGACTCCGGAAATTGATAAACTTAATAACGACTCCGGCTCAAGCTCCTCCCCCGACATCAAAAATATATCTTTCTATGTGTAAAGCAAATAGGGTTTTCATTTTCGTGAAACGCTGTTATTTATGTATGTGCTGAAAAACGGTGGATATTTGGCAAGCAGGCAGTAGCTGGACTAAAGTGTATCGGTGTTAATTTACAAAGGCCGTCGGCTCAATCCCAAGAGCCAATATTTTTTTTTTATTCACTACGGCGCTTTAACTGGGAGGGTTTCTATTGATTTATTACCGATTGCAAGGTTACATGTTTCAAATTTGTCAGGTTCTATAAGTCCCTTCTAATTGTTCTTGATGTTTTTCTTTTCAATTTTTTGTTTGGTTTAACATCAGTAACTTTCCGTGAAATGTGATGACATAATACTTAATTAGATTTGCGCGCTTAACCCACATTTCTCGACTTCTTGACTTTCTACGCGTATCTCTTCATTCAGAAATGAAATTTTTCATATAAAAATGACATAGGCGAAAACGAAAATGAAAATTTCACCGCTGAACTTCATTTTATGATGCGCAGTTTAGCTGCCGAAATGGGAGTTTTCATATCAGAATACAGATGTCTCTATTTTATCTGTACACATTTTTCACCTCATTTTTATCTTCCTGGACGATAAACGTGAAGATAAATTTTGACAATTTCATTTGAGTTTTTGCGTTTTGAGGATCGAAGTGAATTTTATTGTATAAAATACGTTGTCAGAGACAACATGAAGTTGTACGCACAAAAATATTTACAAAACTCATCAAACTAAATTTTCACGTCAGATTTATATTCCTATATTTTTGGAGACCAGTGAAAATTTCATTTCACTTGAACAGCATACTAAGCTTTGAAAAAGACGAAGATTTTTCGAGAAGAAACTCTAAATCCGGGTAGTGCGATTTTAAACTCCAATTTGAACTGCGCTAATGCATATATAAATAATTGGGCTACATAAGCCTGACTGTAATGAAAACTTCCTTTTGAATATAGAGGCGGTTTCCGGCACGTCAAAACGACCATTTAATATTCGAGTTTTTATGGTAAGCGTTGCAAATTGGAATAACTGCGATTACCACCAAAGAAATCAGCTTTGTGAAATATTTTGGTATCAAATCAATTGATATCAAAATGAATGACTCTATTTATTTTATCATTACTTTTTAACCCGAGCCCTCTACTCTATAAGGTTATTAAAAAATCAGCATGTAAGCGAGCTTCATTTTTTCGACTTTTATTTGAATAATTATAAGTCTTTCGGTCAAACTTAGTAACGAATAAACATGATTTTAAAAGAAAAATTATTTCCCGATCGCAATCTCAAATTACAGTTAAATAAACAAAGCTCTTGTGCAGTTTAGCTTAGAAATAAATATTTTCCACCCTTCCCCCTCCCGCCCCTTTGGCGCAGATTTTGTCGGACAAGTTTATTAAACGGACAAGTTGTCGGACAAGTTGTCGGATTTTGTCGGACAAGTTGTTTAAATCTGGGTTGCGTGAGTGCATTACACGCAAAAAGCGAATTATTTCCAAACAAAATTTAAAACGAATAATAAATTTTGCAAAACAACACCTCCACAAATCGATGGCGATTTAGAAACAGTTCTCTGGAACGACGAATGAAATTTAAGTTGGTTTGAGTTGGAAGGCGATTTGTAAGTGAGACGCCCGAAAAATATAAGTATAACGATCCTAAGCACACTGGAAACTTAGTGAAGCGATGATTGGTCCGAATTAAAAAATTGATGTTTAAGTGTAAGGAATAAAAAACTTTAACCTGGTTCCAAAACACTTACATCTTGCCAAAAATTAGAGGCAGTCCCTAAAGAAGCAACTGCAAAATCAACCCTAATTTGTGGCATTATTTAGAAGATGGCCCATTTGTATTTTTCTCGGGTGATACCACCCGAAAATCACCCGTTCACCATTTTAGTCTGATTTTCGTTACGGCCATAAGTGATCCGGATCAGATCAAAGTTTACGTTGAAAGCAACAATAAAAATTGAACCAATTTTTGTTTTTGGATCAAAATTTTATGCGAGTATGTATAGTTAACATGTTCTGATTCGGATTGGATCAAACGTCTTAAAATATAGCCTTTATTATATTGAGTAAGAGTTTTTATTTTTGAGATTTGTTTTAAGAATTTTCAAGTGAAATTCAAAAATGCACAGTAACAAAAAATCCAAATTCCAGACGAAAGACCGGCAATTTTCAGTTCACCAATTTTCTGACAGATGAGGCCCGCAAGTAAGACCTACCTATCTATTTTCTCAAATTTTTGGTGAACTGGAACTACGAGTGGATCCGAAAGGAAATAGAATTACTTCGAAGAGAAATGCAAGTGAATGTGGCGGTCTCGGTATCGGCCTTGGCAGGTGGGGCCAAACGTTGATGACGAAGTTTAATGGCAAAAGAGGAAAGTGTCGGACATGCAAAAAATAGTATAAGCAAAGACACTGTGATGCTAAAATTGTGCTGAAAACAGCAGCGCACACCACAATACAGGATGTTCAACCAGTTCAAACCAGTGCAACCGTTCATGCGTAAATTCCAAAAAAAATGAAGCGAAAGCTTCATTACATACATATCTAAAAGCGATGAGGAGTTGGGAGCTACATCTATAACTAGAATTATGAAAAGAGTAAGCATTGAAGGTGTTGAACTGGATATGTTGCTATCGTTAATTGGATACCCAGAAGTTATGCCAAGAACTACGACATTCAGAGGGATCCGATAGGAGTAATTGAATACGATCGGATGTACGCGAATTCAACTAGAGGTAGATGACGACAAATACCAGACAATGTTCCACACTGCAGAGGATGGAGTGCTACCCGTAGATATAATCGTAAGTCACGAATTGTTGAGGGGAAAGGTTACGGTTTAATATCAAACTAAATAAAAATCACAAAATTTCAACCGGGGCTTTTAAGTGTGGCTGAAGTAGTGGAGCAACTGTCTTTTGAAATGGGTAAAGTGACAAGCAGAAACTTGATATTACAGTTGGCAAAGTTGGTGGAAAGGCACCTGCCAAATTAAGAATACGATTTGCCAGCCAATAAAAATGATTATTATTCACAAAGATGAAACCATGATCTCGTCCCGACCAATTAAAATTTCGCCATTTGAATTAAAAATCGTTCGTAATCAGGTGGACGTACAGTTGAAGGAGGGTATAAACAGTTTGGCACCTGATGCGTGGAACTAAACAAATTTGCATACAAACAAATAGTGAGGAATGGTTATCCCCTACCACTTATAGATTGATAAGTTTGTGAGGGCAACGTAGCGAGGATAGCGATAAAAAAATATGTAAAATATTTCAGAAAATTTGTGAAGGGTTATACTTTTATAGCAAAACCACTTACAGATTTGCTGAGGTTCTTATGATGTACCGTTCCAGTTTGGTAAAATTCAGAAAGAAGTAGTCGAGATATTAAAAAACGGGTTGACATCAATACCAATCTTAACGTGTGCAAGTATGGCTTAGGAGCGACTCCCTTATAACAGGGGAGAGCGAGATAACCAATGTCATCCAGTCTTTTACTGTAGCCAAAAAACTACTGATGGTGAAGAGAGATGCTGTAGTCTGGAGGTGAAATCATTGGCGGTAGTAAAACCTATACGAAGTCCGGTGCTGTTGTTGATAGAAGCAGATCTAAATCAAATAAAAGCAGCACAAAAGGATTACTGCAACAACATACGAACTATAAATAATCTGTTACACTCAGGTCCGTATAAAAATTTCAGTCTGAATAATGGTATTATTTTCAAGTAGGTGAGGGTAGCACATATGTGTGGAGCTAGTGGAACAACAACAGTTTTACATAGGGTAGTTGGGAAAGAGATTAGTGGCGGCAATAAAAAATTGGGTGCATTGTATTTTGAGCAGTCGAAAAGCTTCACCAACTTTGTGTGCGGCTATACTCAATGAAGAGCACGTCATCTAAGAAATTCGTTCAGAAACTAGATAAACAGAAGGGGTCCGACTGCGAACACTCCTATCATTAACATTAAATTTAAAAAACAAAAAAAAAATTTAAACCACACCGCACAGATTAAGATTAACTGAACTATTTAAACTTTTCGGTTAATCAATCCGATATTAACCGATTTTTAGCTTCAATTGTGCAGCAATTTTTAATTAATTTTAGTCCATCCTAATTTCAATTTCTCCTACTAGGGTTACCTCTGCTTGTCGCTTATAGTTTATGTATCTTTCATATTTCGAGTTTCAGTGTCGCATTTTCGAGGAAACGCGATTATGTAAGCAGTCACGTTCTGTCACTATTTCGAAAAAAAAAAAAATCTCAAACTCGACACCAGGCATCTCGATTTCCGAATTTGGGTGGTTTTACAGTCTTTTTTTTTAAATAAAGTCTTATTTTATACAACAGAATTGTCTTAATACATCAGAATTGTTTTAATAGGGGTTATTTGATTTTCTCGAATTTTGAATTATTTCCCGGGAAAATAGGTACATTTGCATAAACCCGACTTCCGGGATTTTCATCATAAATCCCGGGAATTTTTAATTTATATTTTGCTCAAAATTTATTCAACATTTTCAATGAAATATTTCAAAATTGTTTTATTCTATGTGATAAATTTTTCTACAATCAGTGAATAACTTTAAAAATTTTATGATGAATATAAGCCTGAAAATTCTGTCTTTGTCGAATCAATAGCTACGTACCATTCAATAATGCATCCTTTGTTTATCTATCATAAGGAAATAAATAAATAATAAGCAAGCTGTTAGGCGAGTGTACAGACTATATTTATAGGCTATCGAATAATTTTACTAAACTCGACAAAATGGAAAAGGATCCATGCTGTAATAAAGCGACCATTTTAACAAAATGTGTCAGATTTGATAAGAAGTTGGGGCCGTCGAACGGAAAGCCATGAAGTTTGAACCATATTTACTTTTGGGTGTTTTTCTGGAAGAAGAGTACAACAGCTTCTTTTCGAGCTGATTGATACTAACGAGAACACTGAGTGCAGTTAACATAGTGTTTTAATAACTTGAAATTTAAGATTCCAACCCTAAAACCGTTATCGTTTGATGCCGAAAGCTTTTCATATGGTATAGTGCTAAAACCAATGCAAAACACGCCAATTCGGCCATTCACTGTCTTCAATCGTTGATCCTTTGAGAGTCCGACTGGGAATAGTTCCTTATCGGCGGAGTGACTCTCTCTATAGAAACGTGACCTCAACAGTGAATGTGATTAGAACATTCTTCACAGTATCTTTTGCCTTCGTTCGATTATACAGTGGATACATTTTTTGAGGTTTTACAAACCAAGCAGTAAAGGACGCGAGTTTCCTTTGCGTTTAGCAAAAAAATGCCTCAATGGTCAACGAAATAGGAAATACATTTCTTGTATGCTTCCTTTTTCTATATGGATTGGCAATGTGACAATTTTACTGAAATTTCAAACTTTTAATTTTTTTGGCGCTATTGTGTGCTGCCTTCCAATGATCAGAACTTCAGATTATCCTACCGAAGTAAAACTATAAAAAAGTGAAACAAATTTAAAAGACAGTGTTGGGTTTTTGGGGCCATCCTGTGAAAACCCAACTTTACCTCAATTGACTTTAAAACTTTATTACTTTTTGTTGAATATTAATTAATTCATGTAATATCTAATATGCTACCGGTGTGGTTAGACCATTTTAATTGTGTTTCGATTAACACGAGAAGTATATTAGTATTTACGAACAGTAATTCAACGAAACCGACTAATAGACAGAATTCTATTTATTTAATTATATGATTTTAATATGTTTCGAAGATTGTAAGAGAATTCAATCCAGTTTCGAACTGATGAGCTTATGATTATGAAAAAATCAATCTTCTCATCAGGCCGCGGCGACTGGACTGATTATACCACAATTTACATTCTATATATACAGAATGTGCTGTGCGTTAAGTATTAGCGAATCATAACTAATACAGATGAATTCTCTTACAATTTTTCTTCTTCACAATATTCACACAGCTCTATTTCTGTGTACGCTAATTTTTACTTTATTACTTTTTGTTGAATATTAATTAATTCATGTAATATCTAGAATGTAAATTGTGGTATAATCAGTCCAGTCGCCGCGGCCTGATGAGAAGATTGATTTTTTCATAATCATAAGCTCATCAGTTCGAAACTGGATTGAATTCTCTTACAATCTTCGAAACATATTAAAATCATATGACTTTAAAAATTCTATCGAAATTAGCAAAAAAAAAATGATGCGTCTCTTGGAAACCGCAATCGTCGAAATTACTTCTACCTCTCGAATTTCTAATCCAGAAGATTGTCTGACAAATTAAAGAATGGTTTAACATCGTGAGTATCTTACTCGAGGTTTGATTTGTTTGGTCTTTAGATATTATTGAAGATTTTCGAATATTATTCAAGTTAGTTTGGATTGGAATATAAGCGTTGACAATTCGAAATTCAAAATTTTCAGATTTTTGGAATAACCTATAGATATCTGGGTTTAAATAGTATTTAGTTATTTGGAATATAATTTATTCCAAATTATCAACATTACTCAATATTTTCGAGATTTTTAGAGATTTTTTTAGTTATTCTTTGCCTGTCATCCTTTGTGCATTGGCACAGATGCGTCTAACAAAGGAAACATAAAAATGTTTCCTTTAGTTTGTCGTTATTTTTCAAAAACGCAAAGGAGTCCAAATAAAATTATTAAGTTTTTTTAACAACCAATCTGAAACATCGAAAGATATACCCAATTGTTTAGTAGCCAAACTAAACGAGCTTGGGTTAAATCCATAAAAATATTGTGAGTTTCTGTGTTTATCGAACTTCGTCATTTTAACTCAAACTTGCTGGACATGGGCTGCCTATGCCATGTCTTACATAACGCAGTAAAAATCTCCAGTAACTGCCTAAAAGTCGATATCGAATTGGTGATTTTAAAAACCCATAATCAGTTTTCGGTACATTCCAAAAGGCTAGAGACACTTAAAGAATTTTACGATTTCTGCGATCTGGAGTATACCGATTTGTTACGGCACGTTGTAACTCGATGGTTGACCTTGCTTCCGGCCGATGAACGGCTATATAAAAATTGTCAACCCATTTAAAGCTATTTTTTATCCCTTAGTACCAGTAACTGTTCAGCAATTTTAAAAGATTTCTTCTCCAACGAATGAGCCGAAGCGTACCTTTGTTTCTTCGCGAGTGTAGGCAATATCATTCAAAGTGTAATTAAAAAATTAGAGGAAAATGGTCCAATATGAAAAATAGTTTACAATCGAAATTAGACGAGGAATTTTATGGCTTTATTGCGGGCCAACAGATGTGACAATTTACAGGAGGTGAATGCTTTCTTGAAAGCTATAATTGTTTATATTGAAGAACGGTTTTCATTTAAGGATAACAAATACGAGTTGCTTCAAGCATTAAAACTTTAAAAAATTCCAGTGTTTGAAGATTTATTAAAAATTATCAACCAATTCAATGTCCAAGGTATAGCTATCGATGAACTGTACGAGGAATATGTTCTATTAAAAAACCAAGTAATACAAATAATGAATACCAATTCATCGGAGGATTATGAAAAAATTTGGATAAATTTTTTGGAGTGAGAGTGATTCTCCTGATTTAGAAAAATTGATGACCCAAATGTTCTTTGCTTGGAGAAAAGAAAGAAATATGTTGCACGTTGTGGCAATTGAAGGCGAGCTTCTCATTAAAACTAACTTTCAGTTTTCCTGTAAAGAATTTTATTCTTATGCATTAAAAGATCAAACCCTTTTGAAACAAATTCTGTTTTTGTTATTAATTATTTATTTTATTTTTTTGTCATCTAATTTGCAATTTGAAGTGATATTTTTGTATTTTCAATTATTGTTATAATTAAGCTTTCCTACTATATACATATATAGAATTTACAATACAGAAACATTAACATTATTATACCAAAACATTAAGACTGAATTATCTAACTACGACTACGACTAAATAAATTTATAATTCGAATTCGACTAAGAATTTTCCAAAAGAATTTGCCTGTAGAATCTACTCCAAATTGATTCGCCGTAATACCCCTTTCTGGGATACTATACCCCAATTTTGGAATTTTGATCAAACAATTGGCCTACTCCAATTTTTAAATTTTGATCTGGTTACCCTACTTGGAGTTGGGCTACCAGTAGGCTTAGCACTAAGTTCAATTATCTTACTAAAAACAGATTGCCAAATTTAAATAGCGTTGGATAGCTCTAACTTGAAATAAAAGTTATTCCAACTTATTGAAGTTTTCCGAAGACACTGCATAGTATTTTCCAAATTATTCGAGATTCTTAGTAATGTCGAGATTATTCTAGAATATTTTACTAGTTTTTGAGGTTACTCGTCCTCGAAATTTCCAAATGGATTTAGTTGCATCTTGTTACAGAATTAGTGATTGGAGAATTTTGTTTTGTTACATATCGTCGTCACGGTGGTCTTGAAGGCGAAAAAAGTTGGTCCCCGATAACGCAAAAATCGGGTCAAAGGGTTCGTTTCCTGGACTCTCAACAATGAAAAATCCTTGAAAAGTGAAATCCTAGCTGATCCCCTACTCGAGTTTTCCACCCTCGAAGTTTTTCAAAATGAAGGTAGCAGAAAGGCCCATAAGGTGTGTGTGTGTGTGTGTGTGTGTGTGTGTGTGTGTGTCTGTGTGTGCGTGCGTGAGGGTGTTTGCTAACATGGAAATATATTTAGAAACTCGAGCACAACATAAACCATTACAATAATGTGGAAAAATACAAACACAGTCAGAAATTCGAAGAAAATTTTTATTGTTCAATTGAAGTGCAAGAATGAAAAGTATACATTAATCTCAGTATTTCTGCATAATTGTACAACTATCAAATGTGTTTCGATGAAAATTCTACTACAGTATCTTGCAGTTTTTCTACATATGTGTGTGTGTGTGTGTGTGTGTGTGTGTGTGTGTGTGTGTGGTGTGTGTGTGTGTGTGTGTGTGTGTGTGTGTGTTCGTCCGTGTGGAAAAATAGGATTTCAAGGATACAAAAAACAGTTCAACGTTTGCTCAAAAAATTACAAAAATGGAAAAGAACCGGTTTTGATTCTACTACTCTCATATATATATATGTATACAAACCAATGTATAACTTCAAGCATTTGTGTAACATTCAAAAATAATGTAAACAAACGAAATACAATACGAGTCAGTAGTCTTGCAATCGTTGTTGTTTCAGGAACACGCACCTAGAGTGTCCTGATTTCGAAGTTCATTACTTCCTAACTGTGTGAATACCTTTCAGTACCTTTGAGAAGTACTTTTGAAAATAATCTCGTGACCAAAAATGCTGGATAAATGTGGTCATGATCAAAATCGAGAAAAAGTTTGCGCACCATGTGGTCGAAAGATTAACGTTCCTGTTGATCAATTAAAAAGGTATCGTGTAACTCCGAAATCAGAAAATCTGATAAAGAAGTTCCTCCAACCGGAGTTTAGTTTGTTAGATCCACGATTTCACCATTGAAGAATATGCCGAACAATGAAGATATAGTTTTAGCTAGAAACAACGTCAGATCCCCAACGAGTGGACTCGAAAATGGAAAGAGCTACAATTGTAATTGTTACATATGTCAAACGGCAAGGTTCAAGGGACATATGAAGAAGAAGTTGTCGATTGGTGAAAGCTTGATCATTGAAAATAGAATAACTCCTGGAAATGGTTTATTTGCGAGATCCGACAGGAATTTGGAGTCATTGAAAAACCCTAGTGTAACTTTGGAACAACTGGAACGTCGGTGTGATAACTGTTTATCAGTAGTTGCTGTGGTGTATCTGATTCACTGTGGTGTATCTGACAATCAGATGAAGAAACTCACCAATTTCATCAGATGCACTGCCGGTCGAGGATCAATACCAACCCAATATGCAAATTCTCTGTCAAAAAAATCGAAACTTCTGAAGGATCTCTATTATTCAGATATAATTGAGTTCGAGGTGTCTCAGAAAATGGAAAAACAGAAGAGACCGGTTGTATGGGCGAATGCTGAAGCCCTGGTCGAAGCCGTGATATCTGAACGAGAATACATTGGGAGATATGTGGTTAAAGTTATGGCCGATGGTGGACAGAGTTTCTTGAAAGTGTGTTTATCGATCACTCCAGAATCGGAAATCATTGAGGAGCCCACTGAACCAAAAAGACGAAGGTATTCTGAGGGCGGCAGTGTTGCAAATAAGCCGAATTCAACCAGCGTTCATCGTCTCCTTTTATTGTGTGTTGTTCCCAATGTTTCGGAATCATATTACAATATGCAGAAAATCTTTAGTTTAACGGAAACCAACAATATTTCATTTAAATTTGTATCTGACTTCAAATTATTACTGACTGTGAACGGCCAGCAAACTGCCGCTTCGACGTATCCATGTCCATTCTGTTTCATTACCTTGCAAGATCTGAGAAATCGCGTAGATTTTGAAGGAATAAGAGATAAAGAATCCCAAAAATTGAAAACCTATGCAGATTTAAGGGCAGAGCTACACATATTACAAGGAGTTGTTAATTACCTCTTCTGGAATGGACTTGTACCGCTTCTAGGACGAGAAGAAGTCCTTATCTGGCCAGCGAAATTAAATCTCGTGTCTAAAAATTATCAGGGAGAAGTTTTTGAAGGTAATGCCTGCAGAAAATTATTACTTGAAGCAGACAAGTGATTGATTTTGAATATTTGTAATGAGATAGGGGGAAAATTGACACTAATCCCATACGTAGCAGCCTTCAAAGCAATAAACAAAATTGTTGAGTGTAGTTTCTCAACCCGATCCGTCGGTCCAGATCTCACCCAACACATTGACGAATTGAGGAAAGCTTGGAATATGACGTTGGCCTTGGGCTCTGGTCTGAACAAGCGGGAGAGTCTGTGCATAGGGAATTTCTGAAATTCTGGGATAAAAGGAAAGTGAATGGTTTACAGAATCCTTCATATGTAGAAAAACTGCAAGATACTGTAGCAGAATTTTCATCGAAACACATTTGATAGTTGTACAATTACGCAGAAATACTGAGATTAATGTATACTTTTCATTCTTGCACTTCAATTGAATAATAAAAATTTTCTTCGAATTTCTGACTGTGTTTGTATTTTTCCACATTATTGTGATGGTTTATGTTGTGCTCGAGTTTCTAAATATATTTCCATGTTAGCAAACACCCTCACGCACGCATACACAGACACACACACACACACACACACACACCTTATGGGCCTTTCTGCTACCTTCATTTTGAAAAACTTCGAGGGTGGAAAACTCGAGTAGGGGATCAGCTAGGATTTCATTTACACGGATTTTTCATTGTTGAGAGTCCAGGAAACGAACCCTTTTTTTGCGTTATCGGGGACCAACTTTTTTCGCCTTCAAGACCACCGTCTTAGGATTATTCTTGTCTATGTTCAATTTTTGGTCAAATTGAGTTATATACAGAGCTAGAGTAAAACGATCACGAGGAATTCAAATTTCCCATCGAAATTTGGCTATCTGCAACCGTTTCGCAGATTTTTTTTTTTTAATTTAAATATCTATTTCCTATAATTTTTTCGTTTGTTACACCTTGTTTTGTCTATATCCTTGAAATCCGGCTTGTTTGTCTGTCTCCATAGAAAACCTGTCTAAAAATTGTGGTTTGATTCATTTTGGTATAATTTTATCTAAATCCGTGCAAATATAGCACAGCCAATTCAGATCAAACAGCGGGCAACTAGGAGCACGACTAATGTGGGAGAAGGATGGCTCCTTCTCAATGGCTCCCACTAATTCTTAAATTTCGATATATTATTTCAATCTAATGGATTTTATTATGTTTTTATGTTTTAATAAATGAAGTTTATAATTTTGTTTTATATTACACTGTTTCTACTTTAACATTGGTTGATGGTCAAAATACTAAATAATTTTTTTTTCGAATTACGTGGATACAGATAAATTATTGTTGACATAGACAAGCCGTTCAAAAAAAGGCGTACCAAAATTGGACTAAGACAAAAGTGATAAATTTAAATCATAAATAATTAAAATAATACTTGAGTTTGAAGTGCGAAACTTTGCGATTAAGCTCTGGGCCTAGATTCTGATCAAGTGACAAATGACAAATGACAAATGACAATTTTTTGTGACTTTGTACTAAAATTTTAGCTGCTGTAAAATGACAATATAGTTGTGAGTTCTAAAATGCGATTCTGATGAAGTGACTTTTTCAAAATGTCACAAGAAAAAAAATGACAAATTAAACAAAATTGTCATTGATTTGGTTTTCCGTGACAAAAGTCAGCTGCATTTTGAAATAAAATATGTGTTAGTATATTTTGTTAATTTTTAATTATTCTTGTTATAAATTTTAATTGTTTATATTTTAATTAAAATAAAACAATATTTTATCTATTTCTATATATGTATATAATGTGTATGTAGCGTGTAATATCATTAAAATTAACCTTAAAATATAACTGCGGTAAACTAGAAATGCAACTGCTGTAAACTGCTGTTAATGTCATAGCTCATTTCATCAGAATCGCAAATTTTCCGTGACAATATTTTGTATTAATAACAAACTGTCACGAAAAATTGTCATTTCATCAGGATCTACCCCCTGGAGTAACATTATCTACATGGAAACTCAAAATAAATAGAGAAATCACTCAGGAACGCCTTTATTTATTTATTTATAACCAACTTTATACTTATATACAATCTGGATACAATTTCAATAATACATTAATATTTAATAATACATTATTCAAAATAAAAGGTAAAATTAAACAGACATGAAAAATTACCAATAATTTAAAAGAACATTAGACGTTAAATTCTTAAATGCATCCCTAGATAGATTAAAGTCGAAAGCCGATCAAACTTTATTAAAAGAAACAGTAGATTGATAAACAGGTTCATACTTACAGTAGTTATGAATAATATAAGGCAGCTTAATTTGGAAATCTCTAACGCGAAGGGTCCGTAACGGAGTATATATATCGTACAACACCAAAATCTCAGGACAGTCAAATTTAGACACCAACAAGTCTCTAACCAATAACGCGCCAATTTCGATTCTGCGGATAATAAGCGGCTCAATATTTATTAATTTACATCTACCTCGATACGGTGGGAGTATAAAAGTGGGTAGGTTCCCATCTCTAGGCAACATTCGCAGAGAAAACCTTAAAAAGCGCTTATGAACACTTTCTATTCGGGCTGAACAGTTACCATAAAACGGATTTCAAATTGCTGCACCATATTCCAACAACGAACGCACAAACGAGATATATAATATTTTAATAGAATAAGATCTTGAAAATCCCACGAAAACCTTTTAATAAACCCAAGCATGGAATTCGCTTTAGAAATGCAAATATCTATGTGCTTATTGAACGATAAGTTCCACGTAAATGTTATACCTAGATCCATAAACGTATCAACATTATCAATAATAAAGCCATCCAGGAAAAAATCAAAATTAGCGGGCGTGATTGCACGTGTAAAATGGATTATTTTACATTTGGAAATGTTTAGGGTCAAATTCTGAGCTGTGCACCGCATACTAAAATTATTTAAGTTAGATTGGAAGTATCTTGCGTCATTGGTGCATGAAATGGTTTTAAAAATTTTAATGTCGTCCGCCTAGATGAGGATGTCGGAATAACTCAAACAATTCACTACGTCATTGATGTTTAGTATGAAAAGCATAGGACCCAAATGATTACCTTGAGGCACTCCCGAAGTGTCATTAATAACTCTGGATGTGAAACCACCAATCTTAACTATCTGACTTCTGGAATCAAGATAAGATCTGATCCAGTCCAGTGAGAGAAAACTACAATGCAAGGAATCAAGTTTCTTCAACAGCAAGTCATGAATGATCAATCTTATCAAAGGCCTTACAGAAATCAGTGTACACAACCTTCATAATTTTACCTCTATGTAAGGCATTAGAGACACAATTTGTAAGCAAGAGTAAATTAGTAACAGTTGATCTGCCTGGAAAGAAACCATGCTGTTTAGGAGAAATAAAAGTTTTCACGTGAAAGAATAATTGATCTTTAACAAGTTTCTCAAACAACATGGGTAAGGCTGAAATTATACAAATACCCCTATAGTTCTCAATATTACCACGAATCGCGGATTTGAAAATAGGTTTAATAAGCAATCGCTTCCAAAGAGTGGGGAAATATCCCTCTCTTAGACTTCTATTAAATAGAAAGCACACCGGAGCGGCAATTGCATTACCGGTCAATTTTAAAAATAAAGGCGGTAACGAATCAAAGCGAATCCAAACGAAACATTGACAATTTCTTATTACTCGTGACATTATTCAAGCTGCAGAGATTAGAACCTGAATCTGGATTATAAACGCTCTCAAAGAAATCAGCAAACAAATTAACCTTATCTAGAATGTTATCACAGAATCGGTCTTTCAAATACATTGTGGAAGGGTAACCATCAGATTTTCTTTTATAGTTAACAAAATGCCAAAAGTGATTGGGTTTCGATTTAATTTGTGATTCCACCTCCAAAACATAATTACTGTTAAGAAATTGGTTAAGAAATATATACTTTTTACGTAAAACCTTAAATGAGTTGTAATTTACTGAATTCGGAGATAGTTCATAAAGTTTATGAGCCTTATCCTTTCTATTTTTTAAGTTTATCAATTCATTGTTATACCACGGTTCCTTCTTGGCGCCTGAAACTACCAATCTAGGAATGAATGTTTCAATGCCCATTTGAACAATTTTATAAAATTCGCTCAACACATCGTCTATACTACTATTACTATTATAAAATGAAGACCAATTATACCCATCAAGAAATGCACTTAAAGAAACATAATCACCCATTTTAAAGTTATAGATGATTTAATTGTTTGGTTGAACTTCAAATGATGCTTTCTCCTATATAGGCAAAATGGACATAAACAAGAATAATCCTAAGGCGACGACACATGTAGATATAGTTAGGTTTGTGTCTTATTCTCTACATAATTAGTGAATTTTAGTTTTTACAATGCGTAAATTTAAACCCTAAATTCTTAGGATAAGGTATGGAAGAATAACATAAATTGAAGATAAAAAACAAAAATATTTTTGCTTTGCGCCTTTAATTTGTATTGAAAATCCGAATTTCTTTACGCATACAATACAGACGCCTCTGTTAATTTGCCATTTGTATAGAAGAAAATTGTAAATACACCTTTAACTTTAACTTAATGCACAAATTAAAACTGGGATTGCCTTTTTGCAAAATAAAATTCTTAACATTTATAGAGCTAAAAACATATATCAACGGTTTATAAATTCCAATAATTTTAATTCATATTTCTGAGATTTGTTTACACAAAAAACTTAGCTTGCATATATTTCAGTACAAGCTCTTGCATATTTCGAAGCTAATCAAAGTAAAATCAGAATATAACCGAATTTTATGTAAAATCCGTTTTTGAAAATCATTTTGAAATTTATTCACCCACTAAAAAAATTAATAACCAATCACAGCATAAATTACTGATGGGAGACTAAATTTTACTTTAACAGTTCAACACAAAATTATTATATGTATGTACGTAAAATATTTTGACTTATTTACATGCGTGCGCTTGCTGATTTACAAAATTAAACAAATATCTTGCTCTAAATCACTTTATTGAATCGCAAACACTTAACACATTACTAAAACACGTGAAACTTGTATTATTTATTAAAAAAAAACAAATTTTTCACCCGTTCATCAACACACACACCACGTTTCGTTAATAAAACGACATTAATTAAATTGAACCAACTATAAATTAAATTAACTCACTCCGTATACGATAAGACGGGACATGAGAGATGAAACAATTACTATTACAACTTACATTTTATGAACGTAAAATTAAATTTTTTATCAACACAGTTTTTTTTGTCTAATAAACACTTATCGCCCCTCCAATTAGAAATACAATTAAAATATTTTATGCTTTATTGTTGTTGTACACGGTTTTTTTTTTTGGTTACTCGACAAATTTTTCTTTAAATATTCTGTTATCTCGATCTGATCAGACCGAGATTCGAATATGAAATGATTTTGATCGAAAACTATAATGTGTTGTAGAGTAGGCAGCCTGGATTGGAAATGATTTAGTTTTGCTATCGTTGCTAATTTTTTTTTTTTTTTTCATAAATCAATTAAATTTAAGAAACCAATTGAACTGTGCACAGAAGTTAATTGATTGAAACAATGTGAAGTTTAGAGAGAACATAATAATAATTCTTAGATATGGTTTGTGTGCGTGAGGTAAGTTCACACATTTTAAATGTAAGTTATGCGTAATTATGCTGAGCATGATATAGGCGATCCTAAGAGTTACACTTCCATTTATAAGTTTTGCGCAGTAATTGTCAAGGTTAATATACGTAATGTTGAGACACCTAGAGTGTAGAGATAAGATTTTAGATTGTCATAGTACGATTGTAAACTTGACTTTATAATTATGAAGTGTAAATATAAATTAATGCAGTTATTCGTATAGTTTATGGTTTAATATGGTGAAATTTCAAGTATTTGACTTGCTAAACAAGAGAGTGGTCTGAGTGATAATTTCATTTTAACTGATTGCGATAAGGGTGACTTTTACATCCGTTTTAACGGTAATGGCAATGGGAAATGTTAAAGGTCATTTCCAGGCCAGGTATTACCTGGCTGACATTAATGATAAAAACAATATTTTAGAAGTGACGTACGGAACGTGTCGTAAGAAAGATACTTTCTAGAGAACGGAAACAAACGGAAAATTTCGAAACTTGCTGCTGCGGCCATATATAGCAGATATTTTCACAACAAAATAAAATAAAGTAAACATGCCCAGCAAACGTATGTCTTTCAAGACATTCACCAGACCACCATTTAACATATATTGGAAATAAGCCCAAGATAGTCAAAAGGCAACTGGTTCCAATAAGTAGATCACAAGTTTCATTTGTCACCGAGGAGGCGTCCTAGCAAATCAAACCACCAATGAAGAAGACACATGTGGAGATTGGCGGCGTAAACGAGAGCGAAATCATAACCGCCACCAGACTAGTTACCTTCCGTATAGCAGCACGATTTTCATCGAATTTCTCCATCGAAATGGAAGCCTTGGTATTGCCAAATATAACACGGTCCCTGCCTGAACAACATTTCGACAGTAGACAGTGCTGCCATTTAAATAACTTAATGTGGACCCATCCGAATTTTAACCAACCAACCAAAATCGACATCTTATTGGGGGTCGATTACTATTCAAATATTTTGATGAACCAGTTTGTAAAATGACACCAAGTAGAATCGATCGCCCAAGAGACACAGCTGGGTAGCAGTAAAGACATTAGGATTGATTTGGAATCCAGGAACTGATAAGTTTGAGTTTAAGGTGAACCTCAACGGGGGGAGGGAGAGGGGATATGGTAAATATGGGACATTTACCATATGGAGATGGATTAATTTCGACTAAACTCTCCCAGGAGAATTTAATGGATTTTGTGATGCTTCCGAAGTAGCTTACGCAGCAGTGATATAGTTCTACGATAGGACATTGTTACAAGGCAACATTGCTAACATCAAAAACACGAGTAGCACCAATAACAACCAAGTTAACGTTACCAAAGCTAGAGTTACGCGGAGCACGTTTACTTGCGAACTTAATGAACAAAGTGCAACCAGATATAAAGTTTGATGAAACACCAACATATTTTTGGATGGATTCGATGTGTTAAAGATGTAATCTAAAATAGTTATTATTATATTAAGTAAACTTTTTTTTTAACACTTTAATATTATATAGAATCAGAATCTTAATTAATTAATCACCTTACATAAAATAATTGCTAAACCCTGTCAATAAAATAATTTAATTTCGGTTTTTTTTTCCTTTCATTATACAATACAAAACATAATTACACTTTCCCGTTTGTCATTTTTATAAATATGTCAATAGCAAAATCAAAACAATGCGAGGTTCATCAAAAATAGAAGTACTAATTTTGTATTCAGCACAATCAATTTTGAGCTATTTAAATTGTGCGAAATTTAAATTTGAATAATAAAATTTCCCCAAATAGGGGAATCGCGGAAATTTAATTTGCTTGGGCAATCGCGATTATTAAATGACTTGGCAAGAAAATCTGAAAAAGTCTGTCTATTCATTTGGCGAAATTTAAGGAATTAACATCCGAGCGATCCCACAAAAGTTTTAAGCGAAAAGGGAAGAGATTTGTAACAGCGACATTTTTGGCGATTTTATTAAGGTGATTTTTACAATATATAAATTATTGAAATAAACTATATTTTAAAACAAAAATATTGTGAATTATTTACAAAAAAATAAAAAATTATAAAAATAACAGTTTTTGTGAACATTATTTCTCGCGAGTGAGTTTAATTTTTTTTTAATTTGGCGAATCGCGAAGCAAAAAATACGCGTGAACATTTCCATGGTCCTTCGAGCCGGATGAATCTGGCATATAAAGTGAAATTTATCAATTTTATTGAAAGTAAAAACTGTTGTTACGAAGCACACCTCCCCACCATAGTGTATGAAGGGTAGCGTGATTCGCAACAAGAAAAAATTCCTTCGCATGGACTACTACTGCAGCACTTTTCCTGGACTAGGTGACAGTCGTGGGGTGGGGTTAAAAAAAATGTAGTAGTGTACGAAAGACTAGTAGATGCTGCAATGGGATGTTAAGGTTCAAAAAGTATGATAAACCCTATGTAGATATATAAAACAATACAAACCAAAAAAAACCAAAATGTAGGGTTTTATTGTATAATACCAGCTTTTAGCTTACTGTCATATAAAACAAGACCGTTGATGGATTGGCCTTAGTGTCTACGCCTCCCGAACGAAGTGTTATATGATTGGACACTTCCCTCCCTTACATTGAACACTAAATCACGGCATTATTTTTAAGGATATATTAAAATAACATAATTACGGCATTGACTAAGTAGATGTAATACAAACAAATGTAAAGAACATTATTGAATTAAGTAAAGATGAATAAATAAATAAGATTCTCAACACTGAACAAACGAAGACATACGAACATTCCTCTTATGCATATTAATATTAATGAACGTAACCAATAAAGTAAATCAACAACGAAAAGAAATTAGGTACTAAAATTCAAGAATTAATTTTACTAAAATTTAAGAACATTTATTGCCAAATAAATTAATAATAATCATAATTTAATTAAACGAATTAATCATGCATGCCAAAATTATTGATAATAAACGTAGAATTAATAATAATTAAAAAAAATAATAATTTGATAATGAAAACTAATACATCAATAACGGATCGATCCCCCTAAAACCTCAACGCCATAATAATAATATTATATATTAATACTAATATCTCTATTGATATACTAATTTAGAAATTTGAATTATTTTCTGAAAAAAATGTACTTTAACATTTTTTTAGCAAATTATAAGATTCATAAAAGTTTATACATTCTTCATGGCAATAATATGAATAATTAATAAATTTGAATAAATAGTAATTTATAAGTTAATAAATAAGCATTATGCGCTATATGAAATAATTTATATTATTTCCATATAATCTAGATAATTAAATAATAAATTTTTGTTTTGCACTTAGCTGTAACACCAACAGAAGATCATAACGGATTAACGGCCCTCCTAAGCATGACTAATTCATTTGGTCCAAATTTTGTTCAATAGGCGGAACCAAATAATGCCGCAATCAAAATTTCCTAGGAAGAGTCCAGAATCCTAAGTTTCTGAAACAGAAACCGTACTCTTAAGTCTTCCGTATCTAAATTGTTCCTTAGCCGGTTCTCTCTGTTTCCAAGAAATATTAAGTAGGATAAAAACAGCTCAGTTGTACTGTGAATGTAAAAACAACAAAAAACCATATAATTATGACTAAGGTTCTACCTTTGAATTCCAAAACGGTGGAATTAAAGAATTACATGTATAAAAGTATCTTTACCGTTTAACTTTCTAGAAAAAGTTGAAGAAACCGTGCTAAAACGATCACGGTCTATTCCTTTTCTTAATACTTGAAATTTAAGGAATCACTGTATTTATAAAAAAAAACTTGATTAAACAAAATCCCGCACTGTGACACAAAAAAAAATTAACCAAATGTTAATTTTAATTAATTACTTAAACTTACGAAATTTTTAATTGTATTTACATATATTTCACTCACAGAAATTTAATTTCGATTAACATAAATATTTTATTATTTTTTTCCAATTTATAACTACACGAACACTGAAATGTTCGATACTTGAAAACAGAATGAACGTCGGAGCAGATTTTGATCGCTTGCAATTATTTGGTAATAAAGATTACCCGCTATATTATGGAAGTACATAATATAAAACAACAATTACATAGTCAACAAAATATATGACCAGCAAGTACATAACGTTTGATGATCATCAAACGACATCATTTGAAGGAAAAAAAAACAAAAAAATTTACATTTTTATGGCCATCCAGTTAATGGTGACAACAAAACAAATAATAATATGTTCAACATTGAATGTTCTTACCATTCAACAAAATTCTCATATCTAAATCAAATTTATTCAACATAAATAGGGTACATGTAAATAATATGCATAAGAGAAAATCACGTAAACCTCGATTTCACGCGTATTAGGTCAGTGGTAAAATACAGCAAAACAGAAATTTCAAACTTCAACCATGTAGCAATTTTGAACAACCAAAATTGTCACATTCGTGGGGCAGACTCACACCCATGAGACAGTCTCAGAGCCGGGCACAATATTATTTTTACATCTACTTATAACAAAATATTGGAACATTATCGTATATCCTTGGCATGATATATTCCCAGTTTTTTCCCAGCGGCGTCTTTAACCTCATATAATACAGTACCAATCCTTCTTTCGATTACAGCGGGTAAAAATTTCTTTGATAATTTTGCTGAAATCTGTTTTACTGCACAGCTTTGGGTAAAATTTCGAACAAATACTTTCTGTCCTGGCAGAAAGCTTCTTGGTTTGGCGCGCAGATTATAACGACAAGCAGATGATCTATGAGCAGCTTCTAAGTTACGGAGTACTATTTGTTGAACAATTGATAAATTATCAGTTGGGGTTAGGACGTTGGTATTGTAATCATCAATAGATTGGATTTTCCTTAACAGTTCATAAAAGGACCCGTGAGTTATCTTATGTCTACCAAATAATAAGTAATGTGGCGAAAATTTAGTAGAATTATGTATTACGTTTCTCAAGGCTCCGGCTATTTCATCAATATGTTGGTCCCATTTCCGGTGATCGTCAGCAATATAAGATCTGATGGCAGCGAGAATAGAGCGATTGACTCGTTCGGATGCGTTGGCCTGGGGCGAATACTTTGCGGTGCGCTCGTGTTTAACTCCATATTTTTGTAATAGGTTCGACAATAATATCGACTCGAACTGTGGGCCGTTATCGGTAAATATTGTTTCAGGAACGCCATAAACTTGAAATATTTTTTTCTCAAGAAATTCAACCAGTTTAGTTGCAGTTGCAGATCGCATTGCCTCTAGAATTGGAAATCTGGTGAACTGATCTAAAAGAATAAAAATGCAAGTATGCCCATTTAAAGTTCGAGGGTAAGGGCCTAAGAAATCTAAATATATACGCTGAAAAGGTCTCGAAGGATACACCTGCTTCCCCATTTCTGGTCTTGTTTGGTAATTAGCAGGCTTGCTCTGTTTACAAATAGTGCAACTACCAACGTATTTCGTAATATCAGCAGCCATAGTCGGCCAATAAAAATATCTTTTTATGAGTGAAATAGTTTTGGCAGTACCTGGGTGAGCAGCTGATGGAGGCTGATGGGCTTGTTCTATCAAAGAGTGTGTTAAGCTGGCTGGTACTAATAATTTCCAAGCAGAAATGTCACTGGTATTTTCAACCGGATCCGGCAGGTATACATAAATTTTATTTTCTTGAATCCTATAGTTGGTTTTAACATCTTGGTTCTGGCGGAGAGCTGTCATTTTCTCCACATAGTCTTCATCATGAAACGAGGAAGAATTTAAATTCAATTGGAGCGGCGCGCTTTGTACGTGGTCTATAGCATCTACGTTGACACGAGAAAGGGCATCAGGTACAACATTGTCACTACCTTTTCGATACACGATTTTAAAATTATAACTCTGAAGCTTAAGGGCCCATCGTGCTAACTGTCCCTCCAAGTCCTTTTGACTCATAAGCCATTTCAAGCTATTATGGTCGGTTATGATTGTAAAAACATAACCCTCAATATAGGGTCTAAACTTCTTAACACTCTCCACTGCAGCGAGGCATTCGAGTTGGGTGGTGGAATAATTACGTTGAGATTTCGACGTCTTTTTACTCATATAGGAAATGGGATGTTCTTGGCCATTATGAACCTGATAGAGGACGCTACCTATGCCAGATTTACAGGCATCACACTGTATAAAAAATTCTTTGGAGAAATCTGGATTGACCAGTAAAGGTGCAGAGGTTAATGCCGCTTTAAGATCATCAAAAGCTGTTTGCGCTTTCTCATCCCAAACTATCTTAGTGTTTTTCCGAAGGAGATCTGTAATAGGAACTGATATCAGGGAGTAATTTCGGATAAACCGGCGGTACCAACCAGTCAACCCCAGGAAACGTCTAATTTGCCGTGTTGTTTTTGGTATAGGGTAATCAGCTATGCCTTGAATCTTTTCAGGGTCCACTTTAAGGCACCCCTCACCAATTACATAACCAAGGTATCGCGTTTCTTTAAGCATAAACTTGCTTTTTCCAACATTTATGGTCAGTTTTGCTTTAGAAAGCAATCTTCCCACTTCAGCTAAGAGTTGTAGATGCTCCTCAAATGTCGCCGAGACGACCAGAAGATCATCTAAATACACGAATACCCGATCATGCAATTGATGAGGTATAACCTTGTCCATTAATCGACACATCGTCTGGGGTGCGTTGCACAAACCAAACGGCATGACGACAAAATGGTAAAGTGGACGACCCGGCACGGTGAAAGCCGTCTTATCCCTTGACCCAGGATCCAGCGGTATCTGCCAGAAGGCATCTTTTAAATCAATGGTGCTGATGTATCTCGTTTGATCAAGCCGACTGAGCAGACCGTTAATCAAAGGAAGAGGGTAAGCGTCCGGCACCGTGACCGAGTTCACCTTCCGAGCGTCAAGACATAGCCGAACTTTCCCATTTGCCTTCTTTACCAATGTGACGGGAGATGACCAGGAACTATGGCTTTCTTCAATTACCCCTAACTCGAGCATCCTGTCCAGTTCCTTATAGAAGTTCGCTTGCACTGCTGGAGAAACAGCATAGTGCCTTTGTTTAATTGGACGCGTGCCCTCAACAATTTTAATTTCATGTGTTAAGAAATCAGTGCGGCCTAAACCAAGTTTTTCGCTGGATGGAAACAGCTCTGTCACTTGATTCACTAAAAATTGTTGACGTGGGTTCAAAACATGAGTAACTTTGTCTACTTCACAGTTGGGATTTGTAGTCGGTATGTTGAAAAGTTCTTCGATCATAACTGGAACTAAACCGAAACTTGTCCAGAAGTCAATACCCAGGTAAAGTGGTTGACTTAAACTAGGAGCAATATGCACTCGAAGCATTTTAGTTTTTCCACCGTATGAAACTTTTGCTAAAAAATGACCTAAAATTTGTACTTGATCACCACTAGCAGTGGAAAGTGAAGATGGCAATGAAAAATAGTTAATGTTGCGTTCCTTTAGAAAACCTTCAGCCCCTCGTCCCAGTACCGAAATATTAGCTCCGCTATCAAGCAGTCCACGGTAGGGAATTCCATTGAGTAATATGTTTGCGTACGGACGAGAATCAGGCTCGATAGACATGATAGTTTCTGAAATAGATCTCTTTATTTTCTTTCTTAATTTAAAATAGGTACAGGTACGATCGGTTTTATTACGACCGACAGGAGGGAATCTAAAAACTGATGGAAGTAAATAAGGAATCGACTTTAATCGTTCATTGGTATTTGCTGAGGCTGTTGGGATTGGGTTGGTCTTCTCAATAATTTGTATAGCTCGGGATCGGTGTTCGAAGCCGTCTCCTCCGTGTCCGGTCTGGGTTTGTACATTTTTGGTTGGGAATTCAGAGTCCCAGATTTTCTGGATTCCCTCTGCTGGTTTTCCTTACGACAACAATAAGGACATTCAGGTTTTAAGATTCCTGGCGCACCACAGCCATAACAAAACAAATTACGTTCATTTGATGGACATTCAGGAAACGAATGACCAGGTTGCTTACAATTCCAACATGTCAGCTTGAAGTTTCTATTAGGTTGTACCGAAGATGAAGGAGCAAACGAACTGTGTTTACCATGTTGATTAAATGCATTAACACAATAGTCTTCAGTTAAATGTTCTTTCGAGGAATCATCCTCCGGAAAAATGTTGGTCCCCTCAATCTCGTTTACCTGTCGTTTAGACATATATAATTCAGGAACATGTCCCATACGTAGCCAATCGTCTTCAACTATAACACAAGAATCTATAAATGCCGTTAGATCGGAAAATCGCTGTCCTGCAAATTTATCCTGAAGACCCGGTCGCATATTTCTCATCAAGAGATTTATAATGTCTTGCTCTGATAAAGGCTTTCTGAGCTTAAGGGCCTTATTTTGAATAACATCACAAAAGTCAAGGAAAGGTTCTTTCAATTTTTGACGTGTTTTTTCCAGTTCATATTTGATATCATCATCTGAGCGTCGTATACGAAACCTGCGCAACATGTTAACACTTAAATTTTGCCAAGACAGAGTATCGTCGGACTGTCGATAATTCCAGTACCAATTAAGGGCTCTGTCTTTCAATAAAACAGAGAAATTTTTAGCCAATCTATCGTAAGAGACCCCATTTGCAAGTGCCATATTCTCCACTCTATACAAAAAGTTCTCTATTGATACTTTGTCTCTATCATCACCATAAAATTGCATATTCCATTCAAAGATTCGTAACATCTCACGAGCCTGCTTTTGAGGTGGAATATTTTGAGAGTTTTGTAAAGTTGAGACTTTATTTTGTAAGTCCTGTACAGTGCCAATTTGAACTGCTGAATCATGATTGTCATCAGAAATAGATGCTTTACTCGATTTTGAGGTAATTTTAACATTTAACGGAGATTGTGTCGCCGTGGCTTTTGGTGGTAAATTCAATTTTTCAATTAATCTCTCACAAATTTGATTAAGCGTTTCGTCGTCGTCTAATGAGATATTATGAAGCGAGGAAGAAAACTGAATCTGATTAGGAACAGAATCCTTGCTACTACTTGGTATTAAAGGCACATTGCTCGTTAATTCTTGATTGACGTTTGAAATTTCGGTCACTTCGGTTTCAACGTTATCATCAGACAATTTAGAAAAATGTTGGAAAGCTTCTCGGAAAGATGTTTCTACAGCTGGAGTCAATTCTAGGTTTTCTTTTAAATGCTCCACACAACCATTCAAACGGACAATTGTTTGTAAATAGTTTGCCACTATTGTAGCAACTGATCTTAAATGAGAAATCCGTTCTAAACGCCCTCTCACGTGCCACAACAATGTTTCTAGATATGAAATAAAATTGGTCGTTATATCATCTGGATTTTCGGTACGTCTTTGCATTGCATCTTCCAGTTTCTTTATTTTTGAGGCGCAACTCTGCGCTTCTCGTTTAGCATTTTTTTGAGCTGATGTGTGGGCATCCGTTGGAGGTATAACTGCTTTCTCTATTTCTCTTGTTATTACAGTTTGTAGACTAGCTATCTTTTCGGAAAGTGAACCCTGAATATCTCGAATCTGGCATTCAATCGCCAATTCTTCAAATTCTAAAAATTCTACTGAAACCGGCATAATTAAGACGATCCAAAGATTAAATTAATTAACAACTAAATAAACAAAATAAATAAATAAATAATAGAAAGTTTTAAATTGCTTGCTTTGGGTTTTATGAATTGCCGTGATTTAGATTCAAACAAACAAAAATTAATAAATAATATAAATAATATGACAGTAAAAAGTAAAAATTAAGCTAGGCTTGCAGGTACTATAAAAATAAAACTTATGAAATTTAAGCTATTCTTCAGGTACAATTATTATATTTCTTTCGATGAAATGTATTCACTTGATGACGAGACATCACAACATACTAAGTATGGACTACATGCCAAACAAAAACATACTTGAAGTACCATAAAAAATCAAATTGCAAGTCATAACAGTAATGATATCAAAAGCAGCTACGACTACGAAAACCATTACAAACTGCAAAACTATTGCTACAGAAACTACAGCGTGTTTACGTTACTGATCGAATTCAAAACAAGAATGCTATTATTAGCAACTTTTAACATTTTCCAGTAAAAAAAAATGGAATCCGACCGAGTAAACACAAATTACTTATTATTTCACTTTAAGAGCACATCCAAACCAAACATTGAAAATCAAAACGCAATAAGCGGAAATCAACGCGCAGGAGCACTTAGAAAATTAACAAAAAAAAACAAAAGGTTTATCACACTTAAATCTTAATAAATTATATAAATTAAAGACAATTTGTTCAAGAGCCAGTTTGTTACTTTACAAAACAAACCGATTCTTGGTATTCACGCCATACTGGCGCGTCCCTTAGTAGTTTGGGCGCCATTCTGTTACGAAGCACACCTCCCCACCATAGTGTATGAAGGGTAGCGTGATTCGCAACAAGAAAAAATTCCTTCGCATGGACTACTACTGCAGCACTTTTCCTGGACTAGGTGACAGTCGTGGGGTGGGGTTAAAAAAAATGTAGTAGTGTACGAAAGACTAGTAGATGCTGCAATGGGATGTTAAGGTTCAAAAAGTATGATAAACCCTATGTAGATATATAAAACAATACAAACCAAAAAAAACCAAAATGTAGGGTTTTATTGTATAATACCAGCTTTTAGCTTACTGTCATATAAAACAAGACCGTTGATGGATTGGCCTTAGTGTCTACGCCTCCCGAACGAAGTGTTATATGATTGGACACTTCCCTCCCTTACATTGAACACTAAATCACGGCATTATTTTTAAGGATATATTAAAATAACATAATTACGGCATTGACTAAGTAGATGTAATACAAACAAATGTAAAGAACATTATTGAATTAAGTAAAGATGAATAAATAAATAAGATTCTCAACACTGAACAAACGAAGACATACGAACATTCCTCTTATGCATATTAATATTAATGAACGTAACCAATAAAGTAAATCAACAACGAAAAGAAATTAGGTACTAAAATTCAAGAATTAATTTTACTAAAATTTAAGAACATTTATTGCCAAATAAATTAATAATAATCATAATTTAATTAAACGAATTAATCATGCATGCCAAAATTATTGATAATAAACGTAGAATTAATAATAATTAAAAAAAATAATAATTTGATAATGAAAACTAATACATCAATAACGGATCGATCCCCCTAAAACCTCAACGCCATAATAATAATATTATATATTAATACTAATATCTCTATTGATATACTAATTTAGAAATTTGAATTATTTTCTGAAAAAAATGTACTTTAACATTTTTTTAGCAAATTATAAGATTCATAAAAGTTTATACATTCTTCATGGCAATAATATGAATAATTAATAAATTTGAATAAATAGTAATTTATAAGTTAATAAATAAGCATTATGCGCTATATGAAATAATTTATATTATTTCCATATAATCTAGATAATTAAATAATAAATTTTTGTTTTGCACTTAGCTGTAACACCAACAGAAGATCATAACGGATTAACGGCCCTCCTAAGCATGACTAATTCATTTGGTCCAAATTTTGTTCAATAGGCGGAACCAAATAATGCCGCAATCAAAATTTCCTAGGAAGAGTCCAGAATCCTAAGTTTCTGAAACAGAAACCGTACTCTTAAGTCTTCCGTATCTAAATTGTTCCTTAGCCGGTTCTCTCTGTTTCCAAGAAATATTAAGTAGGATAAAAACAGCTCAGTTGTACTGTGAATGTAAAAACAACAAAAAACCATATAATTATGACTAAGGTTCTACCTTTGAATTCCAAAACGGTGGAATTAAAGAATTACATGTGTAAAAGTATCTTTACCGTTTAACTTTCTAGAAAAAGTTGAAGAAACCGTGCTAAAACGATCACGGTCTATTCCTTTTCTTAATACTTGAAATTTAAGGAATCACTGTATTTATAAAAAAAAACTTGATTAAACAAAATCCCGCACTGTGACACAAAAAAAAATTAACCAAATGTTAATTTTAATTAATTACTTAAACTTACGAAATTTTTAATTGTATTTACATATATTTCACTCACAGAAATTTAATTTCGATTAACATAAATATTTTATTATTTTTTTCCAATTTATAACTACACGAACACTGAAATGTTCGATACTTGAAAACAGAATGAACGTCGGAGCAGATTTTGATCGCTTGCAATTATTTGGTAATAAAGATTACCCGCTATATTATGGAAGTACATAATATAAAACAACAATTACATAGTCAACAAAATATATGACCAGCAAGTACATAACGTTTGATGATCATCAAACGACATCATTTGAAGGAAAAAAAAACAAAAAAATTTACATTTTTATGGCCATCCAGTTAATGGTGACAACAAAACAAATAATAATATGTTCAACATTGAATGTTCTTACCATTCAACAAAATTCTCATATCTAAATCAAATTTATTCAACATAAATAGGGTACATGTAAATAATATGCATAAGAGAAAATCACGTAAACCTCGATTTCACGCGTATTAGGTCAGTGGTAAAATACAGCAAAACAGAAATTTCAAACTTCAACCATGTAGCAATTTTGAACAACCAAAATTGTCACACTATTTATCGGTTTAATTTGAATTTATTTGAATTGTGCGATCAAAAGAAAAACGTTTTAAGTTGAAAACGCATGGATTATAGACATTAGCGAATTTGGGCCATCCATTAAAATTCCATAGCGAACAAAACGTTTAATTTTTTAAAACAATATATCAAATTGAATTAATAAAAAATAGTTTTACGGTAAATTTATACATATATTTATAAAAGGTGAATTAAATACAACATTACAAAGACTAATTACAGTGTGTCTAGACATTATATAGTGACGATAATATTGATAGTGTGAACATTATATTTCTGATCTCGGCATCCGTGTGCGATTTGCTTCGAAACAAGCATTTCTAAAAAAAAAAAAAAAAAAAAGATAAATTGATTAGTGTTAAAAAATCGTAAATTACTAGCGTGTCATATTTTATTAAAATCACAATGGCCGATACTCGATCGCTTCAACGGAAAGTCAATCGATTCTCTCAGTTTGAGACATTCGCTAAAGGCAATTTGTCTCATGAACCAATTGAACGAATTAAGGCGCAAATTAAGCTTCTCACTGAGGAATGGGATGACTACAAGGCGAACGAGAAGAATTTTAAAGATCTTCCAGAGAATATCGAGTTACAAGATGCTATTGAGACCAAATATTTCAACATCAAAGGTAAATTGATACAAGCTGAGCTAGCATTAGAGAAAAACGAACAGCACGGTGATCTAGATAGCAGTTTACAGGTACTCGTCGCCAATCAGCGATCATTATTAAATGAAGTTTCCAGCATGAACAATAAAAATGATTCTGATGTTCGCTTACCACGAGTTAATGTACCGACCTTTTCCGGAGTATACTCGGAATTTGCTTCATTCCGCGATTTGTTTGAAGCTTCCATCAACAGCAACCCTAAGATATCAAAAGTACACAAACTCCAATATTTGAAAGGGCTTTTGAGAGGCGAAGCTGCCGCATTGGTTCGCCATATAACGATTACTGAAGCAAACTATGACGAGGCTTGGGAAATTATCAATAATCGCTACGATAAAAAGAAACACGTGACTATGATGCTGTTGAAGCAATTTATGGATCAACCAACAATTAAGCAGGCGTCCGCCAAGTCTCTCCACCACATGCGAGATATTTCAGACGAAGTATTAAGAGGACTAAAGGTTTTGGGCGAACAAGCTGAATCACGCGATCCGTGGTTGATTCATATTTTGGTAAGCAAGCTAGACCAGATTACTAAACACGATTGGGCTCAACATAGTTATGGAATCGATTTCCCAACAATTACCAATTTTTTTGACTTTCTGAATAAACAAAGCGACACATTAGAAAGTTGTCAACCAACAAGACATATCGCCCATCCACAGGTTCAAAATCCGAATGTAAAGGTGATGCACGCAGATACTCAGTCCGTAAGCTGCTTGAAGTGTGGTGAAAACCATTATTTGAGGAATTGCGAACAGTTTCTGAATCTTTCCGTACACGATAGAAGAAGTTTCATCGCCGAAAATAAACTATGTTTTATTTGCATGTTTAAAAATCACCGATCTCAAAGTTGTCGTTCCAAATTTAGATGTGGTATATGTCGAGCGAAACACCATACAATGCTACACCAAGATGCGAATAATTCATTTTCCAGCATGACTACTTCAAGCACGGAAACCGTTTCTGCCCAGTCAACATCAGGAACAAGCGATGCTAAAGCTCTACACGTTGCACATGCCATGACCACTAAGCGATTTACAGCTCTGCTTCCTACTGCTGTTATTATGGTCTTGGATTCATCAAATAATTACCAGAGATGTCGAGTTTTATTAGATTCAGGAGCACAAGCTTCGTTTATATCCGAATCTTGTGCTCAGCGACTTGCATTGCCACGAAAAAAAGCGAATATATTAATAAAAGGTCTCACACCTGGCAGTGAATCGACGAGAGGCATGATGACGATCGAAGCGGTATCACTATATTCCAAAGCCGAAGCACTTAAAATCGATGTTCTTGTGTTACGCAAACTTACCAGCTGTCTACCAACTTGTGAAATAAATGCAGGCAATCTCCAGAAAATTCATGATTTACAATTGGCAGATTCACAATTTTATAAGCCTGCAGCAGTAGATTTAATAATTGGAGCAGATCATTTTTTCAATGTGTTACGAGAAGGCCGTATTGACAATTTGGAAGATAATTTGATTGCGCAAAATTCAATGTTTGGATGGCTTTTATCAGGTGAAGCAACTAAGAAAGAAAGCGAGAATTGCGAAATGAGTCTTAATTTTCACATCGGCATAAACGTCGACGAAACCTTAAAAAAGTTTTGGGAATTAGAAGAAATTCCCGCATGCAATCCATATTCCAAAGAAGAGAGCGACTGTGAAGAACATTTCAAAAATAATTTTCAGCGGCACATCAGCGGTAAATACATAGTGAAATTACCATTCAAAAAATCGTCTTCAGCAATGGGGAATTCGATAGGCATCGCAAGAAAAAGATTCTTTAACCTGGAGCAGAAATTGAACAGTGATGCTGCATTAAAAACTGAATACACCAAAGTCATGCAAGAATACATCACATTGGGACATTTACTAGAAATACCTACCATTACGAAGGACGTTCAAGAAAAATCAAGCTACTACTTGCCACATCACGCCGTCACAAAAATTGAGAGCACCACCACGAAGCTACGTGTTGTTTTTGATGGGTCTAGTAAGACGACTAACGGGAATTGCATCAACGATATGCTAATGATCGGTCCAACTATCCAGCCCACCCTATGGACAACTCTGATGAACTTTCGGTACAATAAGATTGCACTTACAGCCGATATTGAGAAAATGTACCGGCAAGTGATGGTAGCTGATGAAGACCAAGATTTTCAGCGAATCCTTTGGCGAGAGAGAGTAAGCGACCCAATAAAGCATTTCAAATTAACCACTGTGACTTTTGGGATGTCCAGTTCAGCGTTCTTAGCCATTCGATCACTACAACAGGCTGCGTGTGATTTCGAAAAGGAACACCCAATCATCGCAAACGAGATTATAAATAAATTCTATATAGATGATTACATATCTGGAGCAAACACAGTGGCGGAAGCAAAATATTTAAAGCAAAAATTGACTGATATACTTTCTCTAAGAGGATTCAACTTGCGAAAGTGGAAATCCAACGCTCATGAATTATTGGATCAATCCTTGGATGAAGAGAAGTCAATGGTTCATTTTGAAGAAGCTAATTCATTCACAAAAATCTTAGGTTTTCAATGGGACTCAAATAATGACCTACTATCATTTAAAGTTAATCTACCTGAAGAAAAAACTCCAACCAAGCGAACCTTAATAGCGAATGCTTCCAAAATTTTTGATCCTCTTGGACTGCTTTCCCCGTCGATAGTGATGGCCAAAATTCTGTACCAGAAATTATGGCTAAGGAAATTGGAATGGGACGATGAGCTGCCTGATGACATTGCGATAGTTTGGAATCAGCTTAAGAGAGAACTTCCACAATTTGAGCAGCTCAAACTAAAAAGACATGCCAACGGGAAAGAAGTACAACTGCATGGTTTTTGCGACGCGAGCGAGCGAGCCTATTCAGCAGTAGTCTACGGTCGATTTAAAGATGAGTATGGAGAAATGCGAGTCGAACTCATCACCTCCAAAACAAAAGTTGCACCAATAAAACAAATTTCGCTTCCCAGATTGGAACTGTGCGGTGCTCACTTGCTGGCAAAGCTCCTCAAAAAAGAGCGGGAAACTCTATCTAAAGAGGTACCGGTTTATGGTTGGACGGATTCAACTATTGTTTTAGCTTGGCTATCCGATCATCCAACTAAATGGAAAACTTTTGTGGCTAACCGTGTATCGGAAATACAAGAGTTGCTACCTAGGAACCACTGGTACCACATTAAATCTGACAATAATCCAGCCGACTACGCTTCTAGAGGGGTTCTACCATCCAAGCTTCTGACGATCCAACAATGGTGGCACGGCCCGCTATGGCTAAAAGAGCCAGAAAATACATGGCCAACCGTAAAACAACAAGTTTTTTATGATGATACCATTTGTGAAATGAGAAAGCAGCCACCCTTGATGCCATTGTTTGCTACCGAATGTCAGAGTGAAGAAATCGAAATATTTCAATTAATATTAAATAAAACGTTTTCCTTCACTAAAGTAATAAGAATATTAAGTTTTATTTATAGATTTATCGAAAACGCGAAAAAGGAGAAGGGAAAACGTACTACTTCGGCGATAAATTTAGCAGAAATCAATAAGGCCACCGAGAAGCTAATAAAATGGGTGCAGCACAAAGAATACGCCAACGAAATAAGAATGCTAGCGAAAGGTCAGAAGTTGTCTAAAAATCATAAAATTTTAAATCGTACGCCATTTGTGGATGTAAATGGTCTATTGCGTGTCGGTGGGAGGTTAGACAACTCAGCGTATTCTTACGATTTTAAACATCCTATTATTCTACCAAAGTCACACATCCTAAGTAGAATGATCATTTCCTATTACCATAAAAAATATCTCCATCCTGGCCCATCTCATACATCCCATCTTATCCGACAAGCTTATTGGATCGTGAACGGAAGAGCAACCGTAAGGGACGAAGTCAGGAAGTGCATTCAGTGTTTCAAAAATAGAGCAAAAACAGCAAAGCAACTTATGGGAAATTTACCTTCTGTTCGCATTACACCTGCGAAACCATTCACGAACACCGGTATAGATTATGCCGGACCTATACTCCTAGCCAGCAAAAGAGGTCGTGGAGCAAAATTAGTTAAAGGTTACATCGCGATTTTTGTTTGTATGGCAACCAAAGCTATACACATAGAAGCAGTCACAGACCTAACGACTGATGCCTTCATTGCTGCGCTAAAAAGATTTTCGGCGAGAAGAAATGTGCCAAGCAACCTTTATTCAGATAATGGTACAAACTTCATCGGTGCAAACAGAAAGCTGAAAGAGGTATTTAAATCCAATAACACAGAAATTAATAAAAAAATCATTTCAGATTTCTGTACATGCAACCAAATAAACTGGCATCATATTCCACCTTCTGCCCCACATTTTGGTGGATTGTGGGAATCAGCTGTGAAGTCGATTAAAACTCATCTCAACCGAGTCACCGGCAATAGTCACCTGACGTTTGAAGAAATGAGTACACTATTATGCCAAATTGAAGCTATATTGAATTCCAGACCACTTTGCCAAATTTCGGAAGACGATGATTCTTTCGAAGCGTTAACACCGGCTCATTTCCTGATGGGTTCTACTGTAGCAGCTGTACCTGAACATGATCTCAGCGATATTGCGACTAACCGATTATCTAGATGGCAGCAAGTGCAGCAAAGAGCTCAAAGTTTCTGGAAGCGGTTCCATAAAGATTATCTGAACAACCTACAACAAAGAAACAAATGGAGAAATATTGAGGAAAGTGTCAAGATGGGTGATTTAGTCTTAATAAAAGAAGATAACTTACCGTCTTGCAAGTGGGCGATGGGTAGAGTCGTAGCAGATCATCCCGATTCAACAGGATTAACTCGAGTAGTTACAGTGAAGACGGCATCAAACACATTTAAGCGACCCATAACTAAAATTTGTAAGTTACCTTTGAATTAGCTATGTAGTTGACGAAAGCAAATATATTCGTCAACGGCCCGGAGTATGTTAAAGATGTAATCTAAAATAGTTATTATTATATTAAGTAAACTTTTTTTTTAACACTTTAATATTATATAGAATCAGAATCTTAATTAATTAATCACCTTACATAAAATAATTGCTAAACCCTGTCAATAAAATAATTTAATTTCGGTTTTTTTTTCCTTTCATTATACAATACAAAACATAATTACACTTTCCCGTTTGTCATTTTTATAAATATGTCAATAGCAAAATCAAAACAATGCGAGATTCATCAAAAATAGAAGTACTAATTTTGTATTCAGCACAATCAATTTTGAGCTATTTAAATTGTGCGAAATTTAAATTTGAATAATAAAATTTCCCCAAATAGGGGAATCGCGGAAATTTAATTTGCTTGGGCAATCGCGATTATTAAATGACTTGGCAAGAAAATCTGAAAAAGTCTGTCTATTCATTTGGCGAAATTTAAGGAATTAACATCCGAGCGATCCTACAAAAGTTTTAAGCGAAAAGGGAAGAGATTTGTAACAGCGACATTTTTGGCGATTTTATTAAGGTGATTTTTACAATATATAAATTATTGAAATAAACTATATTTTAAAACAAAAATATTGTGAATTATTTACAAAAAAATAAAAAATTATAAAAATAACAGTTTTTGTGAACATTATTTCTCGCGAGTGAGTTTAATTTTTTTTTAATTTGGCGAATCGCGAAGCAAAAAATACGCGTGAACATTTCCACGATGATTATGCTGGTGTGGGTGAAAATAAGACCTCATAAGTTTAAGACATTTGCAGCAAATCTAATCTCGGGGATTCAGAAGTTAACTATTCCATCTCTGTGGTTTTATGTCAAACCATCCGACAACACCGCAGATTGTCCATCTAAGGGTATCGAAGCTAGTCAATTAAAAACACACAATTTATGGTGGGACGGACCTCAGAAAGTCTTTGAGGCAGCAACCCATCTAGTGCCAATAATATTAGAAGACAAATCAGATCAATTGGAAATAAAACAACACCTATTGGGGGCCACTACGCTAAACGTAGACAAACTTTTTGATTAATTAAATGGATGATGTTTTTCGAGTCGGGGGTCGAGTTCAAAACACAACAACCTGGACCTATTGTGAGAAACATCCAGTTATCATCCCAAAAGGCCATCCAATCGCCAAGCTACTGATTTAAAATTAACGTGAGCGAGAATTGACAGAACTGCTTCGAAAATCGTCGAAAGAAACTGCCCAACTATTGGCAAACGATGGAACAACATGACATTTCATACCTCCAACCTCACCCCATTTTGGAGGACTTTGAAAGACGGCAGTCAAAGCACTGAAAAAACTTGTAGTGAAGATCATTGAAGAGGCAACGGTCATCTCATAAGTAGAAGGTTGCTTAAATTCAAGACCTCTGACACCAATGATATCCCTTAGACATCACCTTTTTAACTCCTGGCCACTTTTTAATCGGTGCACCTTTACGATCAATCGCATAAGAGGTCATAGCAGATACAAGTATTCACGGCATATCACGACGAAGGCTTGTAGAAAAAATAAAACAAGATTTCTGGATAAGATGGCAATCCGAATATTTAAGTCAATTTCAACATAGAAGAAAATGGTCATCTGAACAGCTAAACATGAAAGTAGGTGACCTAGTGTTCATCAAGGACGACATTGTTTCTTCATTGAAATGGCTGACTGGCCGTGCGCTGGAAGTACATGCAGGCATAGACCAAATAGTTCGAGTGATCTCAATTCAAGGCCTGGGAGGGGTCATCATAAAAAGGTCAATCCATAAACTATCGCCACTAACCATAGAATCTGACAATGAGATTGTTGTCACTGAAACACAATCATCAGTCAACCAGCAACTACAACCAATAGCTCCGTTACGTGTTAAACCCCATAGAGAAGTTAAACAACAAAGAGTGCACCACATCAATGCAGTAGTCAAGAAAGAAACAGCTTTGTCGTTATCAAGAATACTCGCCTTTGACTATCTAATACAGGAATTTATTTTCACAACTCCGAAACTGTCAACTTAATGACATTACAGTGGAAAATCATCAAAAATTATAATTTAACCAGATATTGGGAAGACATACGAAAAAGAATTGAACGACAAGAATTTCCGTGCTATCGCCAAACAGTTCTTGTATATCGACAAAAAAAATCGGCATAGTATCCGCAGATAGTGATCATTACAACATAGTACAGACTATCACAACCTTCACAATTCAATTTTTTCGTTGGTCGTGAGGCGGATAGCAGAAAAGGAGAAAATTATTATCGTTGCCATCCTTAGCTCTCATCTGGGCCATTTCCATCCAGCCTTGTTGACCCCACAACAATTGAAAGATGAAATCGCACAAATTCACGAGTATGTTCCAGCAACGATGGAAATTCCTAAGGGAGACAACAAAAACAATCTTGCACATACATATTTACAAAATATTAACGGTCCACGCGAGAGTTACAGCCAACAATATTCTATTCCTTGTAAAGACACCATTGGCATACATGCAGGTATATCAATTATTTAACATAATTCCCATAATCTCGTTAATCTGCTGACATTCCGCATCATAGACATCCAAAATGGCTCCAGAGAGAAACTGCTTCGACTATTTTGAATTGTAGTCTAAATCGCTGTAGCTTTCGCCTGTTGCAAGAAATCTCAGTGAAACGGACGGTTTTTCTGCGACGGCTCTCATATTAGTGTCTTTTCGAATATCACTTCTAATATTGTTAAGTTTAAACTTGAAGGAATCTTCATTTAACTTTAAAAAATTCTTCTAACCTGCAGAAATAGGTTTTAACCCCTTCATTAGACTTTGAGTGTTGCGTACCGCCCCACCAGTTGTGCGATAATCTTTACCCAACTTCTTTTGCGTTGTATTTCTTCTTCTTCTTCCATGGCAGCCACGAATAGTAAACAGGCGGTAGCGGATGATGTTAAATGGTATAAAAAAAATGGTTAAATGGTTTTCCTGTTTGTAGTTCGCACCTCGAACAAAGCAATACAAAAATATAAAGGGCTGAAGCCTTATGAGGTGATCAGAACTTCGGTCTTGATTAATTCAACTCCCAAATCAATCCCGAAATGAACCTCTTAAGTCAATCTTCAGCTTAATCTCCAACTCAATTTACAACTCAACCTCTATCTCAATCGCAATACAATCCTAAATGCAATCACCAAATTAACGGCCAACCCAGCCATCAATTAAATCACCAAATCAACTTTTAATCAACTTTCAAAACCACTCTTAACCTAACTCCAAATCAAACCTTAAAACTTTCCCCAACCGAACAACTCACACCTCAATTCAAGCTAACTAAACCCAAATTCTACGTTAACTCAACTCAGCTCGATCCAAATCTCAATAATCTGCTCCACTCCAAACTTATTTTCCAGCCCGATCCCAAAATTAACTCGTTTCGAAAGCTACATGCGTGAATGAACTCAACTCAATTTAACCTCCCACTAAACCGTAAACTAGACCTCCAATTAATCCCTAATCGAACTTCTCTCTCAAATTCAATCAAATTTCAACTCAAACCCTACTCACCATCATACCATAATAGTAACGTACAATCATATCGGCCTAAGTACCGTCATACCATCATAACCTTAAACAATCATTCGATCATACCATTAACAATCATACCATCGTACCATAGTGACGTCGAGCCCACACCATCATAACATCATACCACCATACCATCGTACCATCATACCTTCATATAATCACACCATCAAACTGTCAGCCCATGAGGTCATCACACCATCCAACCTTCATACCATTATACCGTCATACCATCATACCATCATACAATCACACCTTCATTCTAAAATAAATACCGTCATACCGTCGTACGTTGTATCATATGTATATACAATCATACTATCATACATACCATCTTACAACGGTATCGTCATACCATCGTACCGTCATACCATCATACCATTATAGCACCGTACCATCATGCCATCATAATATCTTACCATCATACCATCATATCGGCATACCTTCAGAACATCACACCATCATTATTGTATGATCACCATAATACCATCATACCATCAAACCATCGAATCACAACTATATACTCATACCATCATACCATCATCATGAGATTATCATACCGTCTTACTATCCCGTAATACTTACCGTAGCATATCATCATTCAATTACACCATCTCATTTAGCAAATTATATGAATGGCCAATTAGGATGGAGTTTAGCTATTCCTTAATCAATTATGATCAAATTTGACAAGTGCGTTGGAAATGGGATTCTAAAATGGTTTTTAGATGAAGTTCTGAAGTACGGCCAATTAGGACGGAACTTGGCTATTTACTAACGGATTTTAGTAAAATTAGACGGTGGAAATGGGATTCTAAAATGATTTTTGGATAAAGTTCTGTAATATGGTCAATAAGAATATAACTTAACTATTTTTAAACGATTATGATGAATGTTGACACCAACGAATAAAAGGAAATGTGACGCAAAAATTATTTTTAGACGAGGTTATAAGAAATATGTCAATATGGCTTCTATAATGTTGTATATTTAGGTTTCTGTGAATCTTGCAGCTGTTGAGGTTTTTTTTAAGATAGCGTAAACATACTATTTCAATTACTAAACGATCAAGATTATCTCCGTAATAACATTCAAGTTCCATTAGAAACTTAAGTTTCTGTCGGTAAGTTTGGTCATGTTTAGAAAAAATATAGTGTGTAGCGGATACGCGCCACCGTATTGAAACTACTAACGGTAGGGAAAAGCTTTGGAATTAGAAATACTATTTTAAATCTTCATTCGCAATCTCGAATTTCATTATAATCGGTTTAGGAATAGACAAGTTCCATCATACTTACAAAAATCATTTTATAGAATGTCATTTTAAACGGACATGCCGAATTTCATCATAATCGATAGAGAATTAGGCAAGTTTCCTCATAATTGGCCATATTGCAGAACTTCATCCAAAAATCATTTGAGAATCACATTTCCAACGAACATGGAAAATTTCATCATAATCTCTTAAGCTTCCATAGCTGATGTCAAATTTCACTAAAACCCTTTAAGAAATACGTAAGTCTCATCCTACTTGGCCATTCATTTAATTTGTTAAAGGTTCTATTTGAAATGTAAAAGGTTCAATTTGTGGATTTGTTTAAATATTTCATTCATACAGACAATCACTTTTATAGATTATTCAACTGCTCATTAAACACTAACCCAACCCCAACTCAATTCCAATTCAACCCGCAAAATGACCCCATCTCAACCCTCAACCCAACTGAAAACTCTCTTTAAATTCAATCCTCAAACCAGTATACGTAAAAAATTGGTCTACTGCTCACTATATCTTAATCTAACCTCAACTCAACTCCAACTCAACTTCAACTCAACCCGCAAATTGACCCCTAACTTAACCTTCAACTCAACCCTAAACTGAATGCCCAACTCAATATTCAAACCCGCAAACACAAAAAATTGGTAAATATTTCTACAACCAAGTATGTGTTTGGGATCAACTCGTATGGCAGGTACCCGACCCTCTTGACGTACAGGTTCCAAAAGCTTTTCAAATCTCCGCCTTGACCATAGAAACAGATTGGCGAAAACAAAATTCTAAATCGGCCAAACCGTTCTCGAGATTCCATGGGCATAGATATCCAGACATCCGCAGACGTCCAGACATCCAGACGCCCAGACAGACAGACGGACATATTTTTTTTTTTTGCTTTCTTAGCACACTCAGAAACTTTCAAAACTTTGAGAAAAGTGATTTTGGACAAAGCAAATTTTTGGCCCAACCAAATTTTTGTCCATTTTTAACAGGATTTCAATACTTTGGTCTTTTTAGACCGAAGTAATTAGAAACTCATATAATGCTCATTAAAAAATCGGTCATCAGGCGTTCCGATTTTAGGAATTGGTGGTTTTATATTGGGTGTAAAAATAAATTTCCGAATTTTTAGATAAGTGTCGTTGGTATCACTGCTTGCATATTATTCAATCGGGCAATACATGTTTTTTGGAGGTTAGATGTCAAGCTTGAATAATTACTAGTGACATTTGTTCAAAGCGTAAACAACAATTATTTTCATGAATTGAAAATGTCGAATTTTGTGCCAAAAACCCCAAAGTGCAGCGGGAACAAATCGTTTGCTTGTGGAAGTTTACGGTGAACATGATCCATCGAAAACAACATGCAAAGAGTGGTTTCAACGATTCAAAGTTGGTGATTTTGACGTAAGAGACAAAGAACGTGAAGGCAGACCAAGAAAATTTGAAGATACAGAATTGGAAGAATTGCTTGATGTGGACCCTTGTCAGACTGAAAAACAATTGGCAGAAGAGTTGAATCAAAAACGATGTAATACAGAGACGTCTCGTGAACATTTATTTTCAAAAAATAAAAAAAACAACAACAACAAATGAAAAATACAGTAGAACTGTAATAACTTTATCTTCTTAAACCCTTTAAATCAGACTCTCTGCTGTTAATTTCTTCTTACCTCTTACTTCTTTTTGATTTGCGTTTGACTTTGAATTGAGTTTGCTCTACAAGTATAAAAATATAAAAAACAAATCGAACAAAAATTCGTATTTCTCACTACTTTTATTTTTGTTTATTTTTTGTGTTTACAATTTTTATGTGTGAGTACGTACATCCCTTTAAACAAAATTTGTGATAGTTTGCAACAAATAAATAAAAAACATTTTGAGATGCATAGAAAATAAACGCATCTCGTATAGTTTCCTAATAAGTTTATGTTATTGGTTTTGGATTTTTTAACCTTTATTTAACCTTTTCCCGGCTGAATAAAAAAAAACTACATATTTCGTCTGGAGTTCATATTTTGTATATAAAAATAAAGCGAATTTATGTTACTAACATGGGTGTACATTGCATTATGAACTATTTGTTGTGCCAAGCTGGGAATATACATACATATGATTATGATACTTACTAAATGTGGCATTCTAAATTGAATTTTAGATGAAGCTCTGGAATATGGCCAAGTATAATGGAACTTGTCTATTTCTCAACCGCTTATAATGAAATTTTTTATGTGCGTTTGAAATGGGATTTTAAAACGATTTTTAAAAGAAGTTCTGACATATGACCAAGAATGATGGCACTTGCCTATTTCTCAACCGATTATGATGAAATTTGACAATTGCATTGGAAATGGGATTCTAAAATGATTTTTGGGTAAAGTTCTGGAACATGGCCAAGTATAATGGAACTTGCCTATTTCTCAACTAATTATGATGAAATTCTGTTTGTGCGTTGGAAATTGGATTCTAAAATGATTTTTGGAAGAAGTTCTGGAATATGGCAAAGTAGGATGGAACTTAGCTATTTCTAAACCGATTATGATGAAATTCGACTTGTACAATGGAAATGAGATGTTCAAATGATTTTTAGATGAAGTTCTGGAATATAACCAAGTATGATGTAACTTGTCTATTTCTTAACCGATTTTGATGAAACTTGACACGTGCGATAGAAATGGGATTCTAAAATGATATTTAGATGAAGTTCTGGAATATGGTCAATTAGGAAGGAACTCGGTTATTTCTCAACTGATTAAGATGAAATTCGAATTGTACGATGGAAATGAGATCTTCAAATCATTTTTAGATGAAGTTCTGGGGTAAGGCTAAGTAGGATGGAACTTGGGTATTTCTTAACCGAGTACGATGAAATTCTACATGTATGATGGAAATGCGATCTTCAAATGATTTTTTTGGTGAAGTTCTGGAATATTGCCAAGTAGGATGGAACTTGTCTATTTCTTGAACGATTTTGACGAAATTCGACTTGTATGATGGAAATGGGATCTTCAAACAATTTTTAGATGAAGTTCTGAAATATGGCCAACTAGGAAGGAACTTGGCTATTTCTTGAACGATTTTGACGAAATTCTACTTATACGACGAAAATGGGATCTTCAAATGATTTTTAGATGAATTTCTGGAATATGGCCAAGTAGAATGGAACTTGGATATTTCTTGAACGATTTTGATGAAATTCGACAAGTGCGATACAAATGGGATTCTAAAATGATATTAAGAAAAAGTTCTGGAATATGGCCAATTAGGAAGGAACTCGGTTATTTCTCAATCGATTATGATAAAATTTTACTTGTGTGTTTACAGAGGAGAATACAATTTTGTGAACAATTAAAATTGTTGGTTTAGAAATTCGATATGAAGTCTTGCAAGTATGTCAAAGGTGTTAAAGATTTTTTCTATTAGATTGATTATTTACTAGAAGATATTTTTCCGCAATTATTTTAAAAACACTTTTGATTGAAATATAATGTGACTCTAAAGAAATAAAATAAACTTTGTTTGGGGGATTTTACTAACAATTGAGCTAATAAAAAGTAAAATGAGGGGGCATTAGAATAAATATTACCTGTCGCACTGTCACAAAGCTGGTTAGAAACATTTTCTATACAATAAGCATTGAGAAGCATAATGGAGATTGGCTGAAAAGAATCTCTATTTGAATTGCGGAAAAGCCGGTCTTTCTTATTTTTAGAATTCTTTTAATATACAATTTAAAATTAGTTTAGGCAAAGCGAGAAAACGCTAGTAATAAATCAGAAAGAGTTCTAAATATGACGAAATTGACAATTCTGTACTACACCTATTCATGCAGTCATGTTTTTTGGCCATAACACAGCTTTTCGAAATTGTTTTTGTAACACGACACAAGCATCATGAATAACATGAGATAGTATTGGGCGCTTTCAGCTCTATCAACTGTTGGCAATATGTTGACTAAAATAACCCTGTTGTTTTCTGAATGCCCCGATTTATCGAAAATTTCATGGCAATGTTATGTATCGAATGTCATTTTGCCCATCAGTAAATTTTGAAAGCCAACATGTTGCGGGACCTGAAAGCGCCCAATGGCACCCATTTCCAAGCCATTGAAAGCTTACTAAAAGCGATTGCCTTGGAGTCAGTGCTTTAATTTCCGACTTTATTTTTTAAAGCCAACATAACAAAAATTCGTCGATCTCATACTGTTTGAATAATAATTCAAATCGAATCATTTTTGACGTCAAGAACGACGTGATGATAATTATATTTAGCAAAAATCATGGAACATATCAAACACCTGTTAAATAAAAGCACATAAGCAGCACGGTTATTGTACAATTGAAATTGTAATTAAATTAGTATTTTATATAAAAACTGCTAATACTTAAGCAAATTAATTAATGAAATATATGTATTATTAGGTAAAAATTATATTAAATATAAGTGATAATTATAATAATTATTATAATAAGTGATATATGCAAAATGAAAAGTTTGTGATCGAATAGACCCCTTGTTTGATTCATAAATTTACTTTAGAATTATGTTCATTTTACACTTTACAGGGATATCAACTACAGTTTCGTTAAATAGACTACAATTTAAAATGATCAGGCAATCAAGAAGCTATAGCAATATTTTTTGAGGTTTTTTTCTAAATAGGGAAATTCATGAAAACTTGGGAACTTTGCTTTAAAATTAGATTTACCTATACCAGGAGGGATGTACGTGTGATTTTTATTCCAGAAATGGTGGAAAGATCCCCTGAGGATGTTAGGCCTTACAGATCCATTAGCCGCACATTATTTATTCTGAAAATCAAACCTTGCATAAAGTACCGGTTCAGTAGATTAGATTCAACGCCTTCACGTGACCTGACATCATGGTGGATAGACCTGACGTCATGACATCATAAATTGATGACACACTCCGGAACAAAGAGGTACTATTATGTTCCTTTATTGATATTCCACGGGCTTTTGATAATACCAAATTCAAAGTCCTTCAGGAACAAGGACAAGCATGGGGTATAGACTCGGCCTGATCCTATAAGTAGTTTGCTTCTTTGTAGCATTATGAATAACATGAGATGTTATTAATAATTAATAACAAAATGTTTAATAATAACTATTACTCCTATTATGGTTCTCACCTCACCGAAAAATACAATTCAAATGTGACTAGATTTGTATGAAATTTTTCGGTGAGGTGAGAACCATAATAGGGCTAAGAGATTCTTTTCAGCCAATCTCCATTATGCTTCTCAATGCTTATTGCATAGAAAGTGTTTCTAACTAGCTTTGCTAATTGAGCGACAGTGCGACAGGTAATATTTATTCTAATGCCCCCTCTTTTTATTAGCTCAATTGCTAGTAAAATCCCCCAAACAAAGTTTATTTTATTTATTTAGAGTTACATTATATTTCAATCAAAAGTGTTTTTAAAATATTTGCGGAAAAATATCTTCTAGTAAATAATCAATCTAAAAAATATTTAACACCTTTGACATACTTGCAAAACTTCATATCGAATTTCTAAACCAACAATTTTAATTGTTCACAAAATTGTATTCCTCTGTAAACACACAAGTAAAATTTTATCATAATCGATTGAGAAATAACCGAGTCCCTTCCTAATTGACCATATTCCAGAACTTTTTCTAAATATCATTTTAGAATCCCATTTGTATCGCACTTGTCGAATTTCATCAAAATCATTCAAGAAATATCCGAGTTCCATTCTATAGAACTTCATCTAAAAATCATTTGAGGTCCCATTTCCATCATATAAGTCGAATTTCATCAAAATCGTTCAAGAAATAGTCAAGTTCCATCCTACTTGGCCATATTTCAGAACTTCATCTAAAAATCATTCGAAGATCCCATTTCCGTCGTATAAGTAGGATTTCGTCAAAATCGTTCAAGAAATAGGCAAATTCCATCCTACTTGGGTATATTCCAGAACTTCATCTAAAAATCGTCGTATAAGTAGAATTTCGTCCAAATCGTTCAAGAAATACTTGGCCTTATTCCAGAACTTCATCTAAAAATTATTTGAAGGTCCTATTTCCATCGTACAAGTCAAATTTCATCATAATCGGTTGAAAAATAGACAAATTCCATACTACTTGGCAATATTCCAGAATCTTATCTAAAAATCATTTTAGAATCCCACATTTAGTCAGTATCGTATTCAAATGTATATTGCTGTTGGCCACAATAAATAACCCATAACCCAATGAAAACCCATCGTTAAATTGTTAATAAAGAAAAAAACAAATAAACATATGTATATTCCCTTTATTCACCGGTCGTGATTCAATTAATACCAGTTTAGCTCTAAATATGTAAACAAATGATCATTTTTTGTTTTATGACGACATTCAATTCTAGTATTAAAGGAGACTTTTAAATTACAAAAACAAGTAAAAAAACGAAAAATAAAAGCAAACACAAAAATGGTTCATTCGCTTTTTCTCTATTTATTTACAAACACGTGGCAGAATTGTGTGACGTCACGAACACGTGACTCGAAACATCGAGCTAACCTTGCTTGAATCATGCTCACCGGTGTACCAGCGCATACTAACTAGTTTAACATACGAAAATTTTTCTGAATACATATTTTTGACCTCGCTCAAAACAATCTCGTTTTAGTTGAAGAGTAAATTTAGTCAAAGAGAGAATAATTTTTTTTTGTGGTTTTTAAAGTATATTGCGTAGGGGCTCACTGTATTGTACGAAATATAATTTCTACACCCAAATAGGTATTTTCTACACCCAACTAATTTGAATGTTTATTTATTCGACATGAGACGTCTCTATGAAATCTACTATAGTTTTTGGTTGAATATTACCCAACAATGTGTTTCGCAACGTATACATGCAATGGGATTGGTTCAGAAGCTGGGAAATTGGGTGCCACACAAATTGAAAGAAAGGGACATGGAACGTCGGAAAACCATGTGCGAATTGTTGCTTCAACGACAACAAAGGAAGGGGGTTTTGCATCGGATCATCACTGGGGATGAATAACGGATTCATTATGACAATCCAAGGCGCAAACCAGCGTGGGTCAAGCCAGGTGAACCAGGGCCGTCGACGCCAAAAGCAAATATCCATGGTTCGAAGGTGATGCTTTATATTTGGTGGGATATGAAGGGTGTCGTCTATTATGAGCTGCTGAAAGAGTGTGAAACCATTACGGGACAAGTTTATCGACGACAACTGATGGCTTTAAAGCAAGCTCTAGCTGCAAAACGACCGGAATGGGACAAAAGGCACAATACGATTATTTTGCAACAAGACAACGCTAGGCCACATGTTGCTATACTTGTCAAAAATTACTTGGACAGGCAGAACTGGAAAATTCTACCCCATCTGCCGTATTCACCAGATATTGCTCCCTCTGATTACCTCTTGTTCCGGTCGATGCAATCAGCCCTGGCACAGCAGCATTTCACTTCATATGAAAACGTCAAAAAATGGGTCGATGACTGGATCGCCTCGAAACCACCAGACTTCTTCCTTCGGGGAATCCGTTCATTGCCTGAACGATGGGCGAAGGTGATAGCTTCCGAAGGAGCATACTTTGAATAAAACATTCTTTCATATTCTACACAAACTAATGTCTTTTCTTTCAGTAAAAAAAGGTCGGAAATTTATTTGTACACGCAATATATTTTTCAAAAAGTTGATTTTATACATCGGAAGTTTCCGAATATTTATTGGGATTATTCCAGATTATTCGAGTTTCCCGAATTTTCACGTTGAGTTGCGCCATATGCTACCGAATTACATGTAGTAGCTTTTTTGTCGGCATTCCAAATATTTTCGAAAACATTTTTATAGGCACTTTCCTGGAGGGTTTTATGGCTTCGATGGAGTCAAAACGGGTTCCACAGAGTAGAAATTTGAGTCTAGGAAACAGGAAAAAGTCACCTGGTGCTAAATCAGGCGGATGTGGTGGTTAATGGCTGGTATTTATTGAGTTGTTGGCTTTATATTCGTTCACAATCGTAGCTCGGTTTAATGGCGCATTATCGTCGTGTAAAATCCACATGATTTTCAATATTATTCGAGTTTTTTTTGGATTGAATTAAGCGTACCATTGAGTTAGATGAAATTCACAAGATGTCAAAGAATCACTTTCAGGAAATGGATTTAGAATTATTATTTTTATACTCAAAAAGACTGTTAACTGTAACAGCAAAATACAGTTTACGTTTGCCGGTGGCCGATACCTAGGAAAATCTGACCACACTATTATTTTATATTTTGTATCAGATATTAGTTAAATATTTTAGGTTTGTATCTGATATTGATTCTGTTGTATTTTATCGTGATGGGATTTTGTATTTTATCAGAAATAGGTTAACCTACAGTGTCAATATTTTGGGGTTATGGTAATGCTTTGTTATGTTTATAGGTTTGTTATATGTACCGGGTAATTATTATGTCCAGTTAATTGTACTTCGTGTGTGTATGACAAATTCCGGGTATGAGATACGTTGGTGGTTAGCTTGACTTAATATAGATTTAATGTAGTTATATGGGGACGATGATTTGGAGCTTGTATAGTCACTTGGCGCTTACCGCTGGTAGGTGCTATGACCCAAGTGATATATTTAATCGTGGAGAGTTTAAATGTTAGTTGTGAGAAAGATGAGATCTTATAAGTGTGAAAGATTATTCAGCGGGTATAAATACTGCCATATTTCTTTCTTCCACAATTACTCAATCTCACCGGTACCCAGATGTTAGTATTTTGTGTTATTTATACTTACCAAATACTGCGGATTGTTGAATTCAGTTTTAAAAACTTTAGTTGATTTTTGATTATTATTTATTCACAATGTTACAATTTTAAGATTTGATTTATTCTTTTATGTGTTTAATATTGATTACAGATTATACTTTACAGCTGATGGACCGATTGGCCTTATACTTTTTTTGATTTTAATATTCACAACTGATTTTACCACTCAACTTATGATTTTTCACTGCCTCTTCTTTTACTTCTGATTACACTGTGATCCTATTTACAATTTTATGTCTTTATATATTACAATTTAATCTTCCTGTTTACAACGTTTACAGAAGATACGGAAATCTTTTTTGTTGAAGCTGCGGAAATCTTTTTTGTTGAAGATGCGGAAATCTTTTTTGTTGAACACGCGGAACTTTACAAATTTTATATATATAAAATATTTACGGAAATATTTTCAATGTTAATATTTTTCAATGTCATACATTATTTATTTTAATTCCCCTAAATGGCATTTCAAAAAGAAATTAAGTTTTTTCTTTTATTTGTATGTAATTTTTACTTAGACTACTTTCGGGCGCAAAGATTATTGGTGTCAAATTCTTTACTTTATTTTTCTGTGTTAAACGAAACGTGCCAATTTGTTATTGTAATTATTATGCAAATTTGTTTGTTTTTCTTTCTGTGTTACCAAAGTGTGTTATTTTGTTACATTTGGATATCAACATCATCGGTCCCAGCTATGGATGCGATGGATGGCACAACACTATGTATGATTTCAATAGCTGGCTCGCAATTTATGAAGAAATCAAACAAAAAATTAAGATAAAAGCACCAATCGAGAGCGTAGCAACAAGACCAATTGAGAGCAAAAAGTATGGTAGTTTCCGTAGAATTCCAAAATATTACAAAGTTCTAAATTTTGCACAGTCATGGATAATCAGGATGATTGTTGATCAAAATATGTCCAAAGTGTAATGTTGGATGATAAGGAGCTTTGTGCACAAGTTGATACCGGAGGCCGTTGCAACATTACGATAGCTTAATGCCACATACAAAATTCATTGGAACGGGTATTTGTGTTTGTTTCACAATATTCTATGGTGCGGAGTCGAGAGATGTATAAACCGTAGGTAGGTTTAATGCATAGAGAGGAGTATGAGACTTTTATTGAGTAGAGATTTAATAAATCAAACGGTGACTGTGTTAACGCCAATTGGAATTACTATGAGAAAATTCATTCCGGAAAACGTTTCAATGGTGATTGAGCTTGGAGAACTTTCCCTGAATATAGGCCATATTAATAATCGTAAAGTGGTGGATAGAATCCGATTATTGGTAGTAAGAGGACGCCAATATAAAAAATGCATTTTGATCTGACTGAAGAAAAACCGATTGCTTGTAAGCCGGAACGATTGTCACCACTCAAAACGGAGATCGTTAATCATCAGATAGATAAGTGGCTGAATAAAGGGGTGAGTAGACACGGCCAATCTGAGTATGCTAATCCCATAGTCTTGGTGAACAAAAAAGATGGTTCAATACGTCTTTATGTGGACTACCGAAGGCTGTACATCATGATGGTATGAGATAGATTTCTATTGGTTCAGTCAGCTTCAGTGACGCTAAGTAAGTTCGGAATGGATTTTCCACGTCCTCATAGCCGATGAATCTGTAAAATATACATCGTTTATAAAACCGTTCGCGCAGTATGAGTTCCTGAGAGCACCCTTTGGTTTGTGCAATAGTCTAAAGGCGTTTATGCTATTCATAAACGTAATTAAGTCGTTAGGAATAATGTGTATCTATATAGATGACTTGGTAATACCATCAAAAATATAATGGAAGCATGGAATGATTGGAGATTATACTGAACGTTAGACCGGTATGCTAAGGAAATATATCGAATTTCAATTTGGGATGGAGCAATATATGGCATTCCAAAAGTTAAAGACTGAGTTGCATACTGATGCTAGCAAGTGTGGACTTTTATTGCTGCAAATGTCTGATGAAGATGGCAGCATGTACCCAATATTTTTTCCACAGCAAGAAAACTTCGAAGAGTTAGGAAAACTACAGCAGACTTGAGCTGGAGGTACTTGCAATTGTAACTGCATTAAAAAAACTGCACGTATACTTATTGGGGTCGGACTTCAAAATTATTACTGATTGCGCAGCGTTCAATGTGACAATGGAGCGGAATGAACTTAGTTCGAGAATAGCAGGAATGGTTATAATCAATCAATTGTTCTACCATTGTTGGTGCCATAATGAGTCGAATTAAAGCTTCACAAAAAGACAACAGAACTTAAACCGATTTTTAAGCTTCTTAAACTAGGTTTTTATACTTTACTAATAATGATATTTTATTTTAATTGAATAATGGAGAGTCGCTAATGATAGTCCAAAGTAGAATGTAAGGTGAAATAATTATAAAGATGTATCATGAGCAAGAGCACTTTGCGTTGAAGAAGACAGAGGAGCTAATCGAACGACGATTTTTCATCGTAAACGTAAAATTAAAAATCCGTAGTTGGATCAATAAATGCATCAGATGTATAATTGCTGAGCGAAAAATGGGAAAGCAAGAGGGTTTACAATGGAGGCAACCCGCTTGTAACATATTGGTTAGATCACTTGGCTGGTTTATCGGCAACAAAGAAGCAGTATCGCTATATTCTCTGCATAATCGATGCGTTTTCCAACTTCGTTTAGGTCTACCCGCCATACAGAAGTTAAAGTAAGCAGTGTTTGGAAACCCCCAAAATATAATAACCGATAGAGGATGAGCATTTCGTTCAATAATAAGTTATGCAATAATAACCAAGAGGATTCGTTCAAATTCAAGGACAGTTTCAGCGAAGTATCAAGATGTCAGATGGGGTTGACATCGATCTAAGAGAAACCTTGCTGCAATATGCAGCCCTTTCATTCGACGATGACCGGGCGGAGATGGGAGAAGCCGCGAAACTTAACATTGCAATCGTCCAAGACGAAAATAAAAAATCGTACAATCGAAAAATTAAGAAAGCAAAGCAATACACAATGGGTTAATTAAAAGAACAAAATTTAATAGTGATCCGAAACTTGACGTGAAATATCTAGAACCATACTTTGTAACCAAGGTCAAAACATCGGCAACCGTACTTCATATTGTTGAAAACAACCATACAACTAGGCAACCGTACTTTATATTGTTGAAGCATTCAGAATTTTTCCTTTTTATTTGGCTTTAACCAAATTATTAAAGAACAAATGCGCAATCCAATTTCAAAATGATATTTCTCAGTTTTAAAACAAAAAGTAACTGTCATCAGTTGCCTCTGCCTAAGTAGTTTACATTTATAGACGCAGAAAGCAAAATTTAAAATTGAAAAATCCATTCACAAAATTTTAGTAGTTAAACTAACAAAATATTTGATTTGCTTTCAATCAATAAAACATCTAAATGAAATATCAATTACAATTTTGCGCTGAGTATGGTGAAATGACAAATTTTTATTTGCTAAACAGACGATATCGACCAAAAAAAAAAATTTTTTTAAATCGCGGTTCATTGAAAATTTGATAAGAATGTATTAAATTTAATTAATTCAATTAAATATAAATATGTAATACTTGACCTCCAAGTTCGCGGGCACACACATCATTTCGCTTCTATATATTTCTATGCACATTCGTCAATTCGGTTAACTATTTTAACACTGTTAAGAAGCGTTACTGAGTGCCTAAAACTAGCTAATAAGTTAACCTACCTTAATGTAAATTCGTTACTTTCACGATGCTAAATAAAAAGCAATCCCTACGCAATCCCCTTCGCAACTCAATTCTTACAATGTGCATTTCAAAGTTTTATTTCATTATTGTTTGATAATGTATTACCGAAAATTATCTTTAGTGATGAAGCACACTTTTGCTTGACTGGCTTTGTTAACAAGAATTTGAGGCAACTTCCCATACTACATTACTACGTCAATGTGTAAGAAGGGTCACTCATTGGAAAACAAACATAACGAATCAGTTGATATTCACCGACGGAGCCGGAAAGTTAAAATTGGCATAAAGAAGCTGTGGAGTCTAAAAAGCCGCACACACTGATAATATTCCCGCTAAAATACTGCCTAATCATTATAATCCTCAAAATCAATTGGATTAGAGATATGTTATACGGGACAGTGAGTGGCAAACGCAAATCATGCGAGAATAACATTGGCAAGCCACAGAAAATGCAGAATTGATTGATGCTTATAAAGTCTTTGTAAAAAAAACAGAGCCAATAGCCTCAAATAGCATAAGATAATCCAATATGAAATTAGGTATGTTACTTGAAGTGATGAGGTACATAAACTATAATCCGCATGTACAGTCATTTCCAATTTTGGAAAAAACCTTGATAATTACATAATCTTTACAAGGCAGTAAAATTTATTGATTAGGTATGTTAGACATAGAGGTTCTTTCAATAAGGACGCCCGATTTTTAAGTTGTGTGTGAGATATCTACTCAATTTTTTTTTTTATTTGAAAGAATATTTTATGGCATTAAGTAGGGGATATAACGTCGTTCAAATCTCCTCCGCGGCTTTGCTTGGTGGCACGTATTCGGGAGGCCCAATTTTCGATGACTTTGTCGCATAATTCTGGCTGAATTTCGTGGGTGGTATTCGATATGTTAACTTTGCGGGCATCAATTGTTTGCGCGCCCAGATCTGCGATTTAAGATAGCCAAAAAAGAAGAAGTCTAAAGGCGTTAAATCTCACGATCTCGGTGGAGAGTTCACGTTGCCGCCGTGCGAGCTAACCATGCCCTCAAATCGCTCGTGCAGAAGGTCCATCGTGTCATACGCTCGGTATCGTTATCAACCAGTTTAGGCCACAACAAGTTGCCTTACCGATGATTCCGTCGGACCAAAATCCGCACGAAACAGGGACTTTCTCGGATGCATTCGGTGCTTGTGTATCTCGGGTGGATTGGTATCGCTCCAAATCCGACAATTTTATTTGTTCACATATCCATTCATACCAAAATGGGCCTTGTCGCTAAAGATGATTTTTTTTTTGACGAAATTTGAGTAAACTTGTAACTGCTTCAGAGCCCAATCAGCGAACACACGGCGTTCTCTATGGTCGTTTACCTTAAGGTTCTAGGTCATTGGATATTATAAGGTTGCAGACCCAAGCCTGACGCAAAATTCGCCAAGTTGAAGTCGCAGAAAGGCCAAGTTCTCGTGGACGACGGGAAATTGACTGCCTCGGGTTTCCCGAACACTATCATGCACAGCAGCGATAGTTTCAGCAGAGTAATGCGCGGAGCGTTAAAATTTGATGATTTGCACACATTGTTCAAAGCTATGACCTTCCATGGTGATTTGCCATACAACACTGAACAATTCAAATTTGACAGATGTTGCTTTAACAACATGGTTGCTATAACCTAACAAATTTCGAGCGTCCGTATTGAAAGACTCTGTATATATGTGGTTATCAGAAACTTGTGGGGCATGATTTTGTAACATCTCATGTTACAACCATATGAAAATAATTTTGTGTTTTGGATTGTAAAATACTTTCCGTCGGTACTACATTTTGATAATATTTACAACAATAACATTTCGATACATAATGTAAAAAAATTTTGTAATTTCATGATGGACAGTCGATCTTGAATTTTCAACCATGGTAGTTGATCCATGGTTTTAACAAAAAATTAAAAAGAAACTAATTTTGTTCTTAATTGTTCACCACATTAAGTGGCCATCATCATTTCCTACGTATTATATTAATCGAAAAAGGAATCCAAACGAAAGTTTTGTTGTGTATTTAATATATATATGTATATACATATATTTATATATATATATATAAATAATAGTGCGTGTATAAAGAATCAAATATACGTTTGATAAGATCGAATTATGCTTTTCTATGTCGACCATCCAATAAGTGATAATTTTTGTATGAACTATTATTGAACGTAATAAATAAATTTTTTTTTAAAATCATTATTATCGTATGAGTGGTAATAAAGAGGCCTAGTGATTTCTTTGAACCTAATTAGAAATAGGCATCATTACGAGTGAAACGAAGCATTTAGAAAGACAAATAAACAAGTTAAACTCCAGTTTGAGCGTATACCAGATTTGATGCACGGATTTTGGCGGAATTTTGTATCGGCAACTGTATGGAGGACGAATAGGGTGCGGCAGGATAACGGAAAACAAAACGGCAACTGTTATATATATTTTTTTGGTTCTCTCAATGAAGCGTTTTGGATCAATTTTGTAAAGTATTTATTTTTGTGATATGGGCAAGAACATTTGATTTCGTTTGTTGTTTTTTTTATATAAACCATTAATTTTTTTAGAATAATAATTCATTGTTAATTTTTTGTCAAGAGCTAATATTTTTGTGTCTTCTCATCCCATAGCAATAATAAATTTGTTTTTAGTTTAACGCACGCACACGTGCTGGCTGTGAACGGATTCTCTGCGAGCGCTTGCGGCGGATCAACTAAGCGGAAGAGTACGATTGCGATCGTCCGGGTAATAGGTAACAAAAACATTTTTTTTTTTTTTGATCAATTGGTCTGCTCGACAATTGATGATGAATTTATTTGAGAAATCATTTGTTTATTAAAGTAGTTTTTCGAGTTTTTCGTTTATCACATTAAATAAAAGTTTTTATATGAGTTTAAAGCCTTGTGTTTGGGTTTTTATTATGAGTCATTAAACTATAACAACCTTGGAGTGTGAAGGGAGGTAGGTAGTTGGCGGACATAGTGATGATGTGGTCATAAGATATAGTTTTAGGCCACAGGCATGGATGCCGAATAATTGCTACAACCCCACGATAAATATACCTCCACCAACTGAGCTACAGGTTAAGGATGGCCAGTGGCAATTTGTATCCTGCCAAAAATTATTTTTTTCTCCAGAAAATTTATGTTAACGGCTGGTCGAGCTTGGCAGAACATGCCACCGTTACAATTTTCTTCTTGGGATTTCGCAAACGTCAATATTAAGATGTATCGATCTTGTTAGAATAATTGAAATCAATAGAACGTAGGTTTCTAGCTGAAAAGTTTTCAATAGTCTGCTAACTATATTATAAATACGTTTTTAGAATTTTATGTTCAATTAATTCTGTCTTGAAGAATAGGTTCCGATTATTAGGCCGAGGCCGAATTTTTTGATATTCTCCTCAAAAATCGGGCACTATTATAAACGCCTATCTCATGTTACATAATGTACCCGATTGTGCGGAATTGACGGATGAATTGGATGATTCTGAAAATTTAGATGACTACTAAACGACAAATCCTTAAAGTATGGCGCTGCAAAGAGGAATAGTTCGCGGAATAACCTAGTGTACCTCTACAGCAACTGTTGTTCTTTTGTCTAACTCAAATTATCGTAACGCTATGTTCTTGAAGAAATGAAACATCTCCTGCTCGGCATCGATAAGTTCTAGCGATTCTCCATCCAATAGGTATTCGACCTACATCGAAGGATCCAAAATCTATAATATAACAATGGTTTAGTTATTATTAGTTGTTTCCCTTAACCTAAAGAAAACTTACCCGTGTGTCGCCAAAACCACTTGGTTGGCTCTCGCCATCGCCATCAAAGACAGATAGCGAAATAATGCTGACAACCCTCACCTCAAAGTCGTCGAACGTCTTAATTTTTTTGGAATATTATGTAATTTTTATTTTTTCCTATTAGATACATATAGAGGTACATCCATTCAATCTTTACTTCTATTTCTTCTATTAAAACTTCTAGAAAAAAAATCCCACCTGACTCGAAAATCAAAGCTAACTGTTGAAGTGACAAATATTTAGACGGAATTAATTCTAAATTTAATTTAAATGGCGCTCAATTTGTAGGTTGTGCCAGTGCTCGGTAACATAAAATAACCTTAGTACAGTCAAGAACAACAATGTTTTAACTAATATAAAATATTTTCCCTTTCATGTGGCCAAATATAGTATTAACCACGGAACTACAGCACAAAAGCTTCAAAGACAAAAGGTTCAGAGAGTTTCAAAAGAGGTTTGTATTGTATTCAGTGTGCGTCAGATCGTTCAACATATTCGTTCATTTTTAAAGGACCATGGTCTGAAAGTATTTGCCATAAGTGTGTTGTGTGTAAGCATTCCCTTATATATAATCTTCGCATGTTTGTTTGTTGGGTAGTGTGTACTCACCTTACTAATACCCAAATGTACAAGAATCTGTCAAGATTGAAATGAATAAAATGTGACACAGTTCATCGTGTGCGTTCGTAGTAAAACCAAGTAGTTATTTTATTTTCTCTTTCTATCAGTTCCTATACTGTGCGTTTATAGGTTATGGGTCCAGGCTCATGTTTTAAAAAAGCACGTTTTTTTTTTTAAAAAAAAAAGTTTAGTTATATAACCAGTTATTTTAAAAAAAATGGCTAAAAGTCTATCATCATTGACTGGAATACCAATAGAAAGGTTAAAAGGTCGTGAAAATTATTCTACATGGAAAATAGCGGTGAATGCATTTTTGGATTTGGATGATTTGTGGACAAATGTTGTGGAAATAACTAATGTGGCCGAGTTTGATGGCGAAAAGGATAGAAAAGCACGAAACAAATAAAAATTTTGTATTGATCCGGTATGTTATTCCCATATCCAGGATGCTAAGTCTGCGGCTGAAATTTGGAAAAATCTCGCTGATGCATATGAAGATAGTGGTTTAGCGAGACGAGCAGGTCTGCTACGAAGGTTAATTACAACATCGTTGGCAAATTCTAAGTATATGGATATGTACGTAAATGAAATAATTACGACAGCATATCAATTAAATGGAGTCGGTTTGAAAGTTCCGGATGAATGGATTGGAGTCCTGTTACTGGCCGGTTTGCCTGAAACGTATAGACCAATGATTATGGCACTAGAGAACTCTGGCATGAAAATTACGGGAGATTCTGTTAAAACAAAATTGTTGCAGGAAAACGTTCCTTACTCAGAAAACACAGCGTTAATGAGTACCGAAAACACTAACAGATGTAAGAAACCAATGACATGCTAGAATTGTGGTAAACTCAGTGACATTAGAACCAGAAGGTCGTTGTGATGGTTCCACTGTAGCATTAACAAATGTACAGTATATACCAGAAATTACTGCAAATCTTATGTCAATTAGCCAAATCGTAAAAAAATCATAAAGTACTCTTCGATAATGCAGGTGTCAAGGTAATAAATGGTGATGTAATTGTTAAAGGTCGTGTAATAGTCACTGGTAAACATACCAATGATTTATTTATGTTAAATGAAGCAAGTGCAAAATATAAAGTGTTTGCAGTCGGTAAAAATGCATCGCTTGATTTATGGCATAAAAGAATAGGGCATTTGAACTCAAGAAGTTTATTAAAACTGCAACGGGATTTATCGGTAGGCATCGAATTTAAGGACAAGCGGCAAAGTGATTGTAAAGTGTGTTCCATTGGCAAACAAACTCGTGGAAGTTTTAACAAACCAAGATCCCGAGCTAATGAATTGCTCGATCTCGTACATTCGGATATTTGCGGTCCTATGGAAGATTCATCATTGGGTGGTGCTAGATATTTCTTGACTTTCATCGACGACAAATCAAGAAAGATTTTTGTATAATTTTTAAAATCAAAAGCAGCTTGTGAAATAAAAACAAATTCACTGAATTTCTCAATGAAGCCGAACGTCAAACCGAGAGGAAGATAAAAATCCTCCGTTCCGATAATGGAAATGAGTATACAAATAATCAGTTCCAAGAATTGTGTATAAGCAAAAAGGGATAATACATCAAACCTCGAGTGTATACACACCAGAACAGAATGGCCTAGCCGAACGAAACAACCGATCAATTGTGGAAAAAGCAAGGTGCATGCTAAATGATGCGCAACTTGAAAAAAAATTTTGGGCTGAAGCAGTTAATTATGCGATCTATTTATTAAATCGATCACCGTCAGCAGGAATTGATATGACGCCGGAACAGGCGTGGACTGGCAAGTTACCAGACTTATCGCATGTCAAATTGTTTGGAACGGTGGCTATGGTGCACGTTCCTGATCAACGTAGAAAAAAAATGGGTTGAAAAATCACACGAATGTATCCTAGTTGGATATGATAATAAGACGAAAGGCTATCGCCTCTACGATGTAAATAAAGATATTGTAATTAAAAGTTGTAATGTGGTGTTTATCGATGAGGGTAAAGTTACAAAACGAGAAGAACAACTGCTTGATCACAGTGTTGTACATATCCAAAGCAATCCCGAGGAGTTTGAGGTTGTTAATCTCAAGGAAAACTTAGATGTTGATGAAGCAGATCAGGTTCCAATTGTAGATGCAACGCAACAGTTGAAACGGAGCGACAGAAATCGGCGATTACTAACAGCCCTAAAAGATTTTGAATTGGATCAACATTCACAGTTCGCTGCCATCACTGCACCCCCATCGTATTTAAATAAATCAGTTGTAAATATCCAACAAGAGTCGAAACATAACATTGAGGGGTGCCCGCTAGTGGGTAAGTATCCTGAATATTTGTTTAAAGAAGGAAATACTTGTAGAAATTCTTCGCAGTTATTTCTACAAGATCCTGATACACCCGAGGAAGCGTTATCCAGGGCGGATGCTGATCGATGGGCACTCGCAATGGAAGCTGAGATTCAGGCATTGCATGAAAATAGAACATGGGAATTACAGGATCTGCCGAAAAATCGCAAAGCCATTAATTGTAAATGGGTTTTTCGAACAAAGAGAGATCCCGCTGGCGCCATCGATCGCTATAAGGCAAGGCTAGTCATAAAAGGTCATTTGCAACGAAAGGAGATGGATTATGATGAAACGTATTCACCAGTGGTTCATCACAGTTCAATGCGATACCTTTTTGCATTTGCAGTTCAAAATGACATGAAAGTTGAGCAAATGAACGCAGTTTCAGCGTATTTGCAAGGAAACTTGAGCAAAGAGATATATATGGGACAACCACCGTACTACGTAGACAAGCACAATCCAAATAAATATCGTCGACTTCGTAAAGCTATGTATATACGGTTTAAAACAACGAGGTCGGGTTTGAAATAACGAACTTGACATAGTGTTGCGCAAAATTGACCTTAAGTCTCGCTATGATGCTTGTGTCTATTATAAGAACGTCGATAATGGAATAATTATTGTTGCTGTATATGTCGACGATTTGCTATTGTTCTTTAATAACGAACAACTCGTAAATACACTAAAAAATCAGTGGCATCAAAAATTTAAGATGAAAGACCTAGGAAAGTTTAGTTTTTGTCTATAGGCATGAGAGTGGAACAATCATCGTATTCTATAACCCTTGCCCAAGAACACTATATTGATACAGTTTTGGCACAGTTTCAAATGAGTGATTGTAAACAAGCTCATACAGCCATGAATTCGAGTGAGGTGCTATCAGAAGATGATTGTCCAGTTACAACAGAAGAAGTAAATGATATAAAGCGTATTCCATATCAGGAAGCCGTTGGATGTCTCATGTATCTGACCCAATGTACACGTCCAGATATATCGTATGCAGTAAATAAATTAAGTAGATTTAATATAAATCCAGGCCAGAAGCACTGAAGTGCAGTGAAGCGCGTTTTACGTTATTTGAAGGCAACCAAATCATATCGATTAACGTTCTGCAAGTCAGCGGAATCAAAACTAGTTGGCTATGTAGATGCTGATTGGGCTGCAGATACAGACGATCGTAAATCAACAACGGGTTATGTGTTTATTGCACAAGGTGGTGCTGTCTCCTGGAATTCGAAGAAGCAACCAACAGTATCTCTCTCGTCATGTGAAGCGGAATACCAGTCATTGTCCGCTATAACACAGGAAGCTCTATGATGGAATGGTTTAATAAGTGAACTTGGCATCGAACATCAAATTGACATTTTCTGCGATAACCAAAGTACCATCTAACTTGCTAAAAATAAAGGATATAACGATAGAACCAAACACATAGATGTTCGCCACAAATTCATACAGCAGGCCGTAGCAAATGGGGATATTATTGTAAATCATATTAGCACAAGTGAGCAGATCGCAGATATACTTACGAAACCCTTCGACAAGTTTAAATTAATAAAGTTTCGTGATGCCATGGGAATTAGGAACGGTGCACAATTTTCAGATTAAGGAGGAGTGTTGTGTGTAAGCATTCCCTTATTTGTAATCTTCGCATGTTGGTTTGTTGGGTAGTGTGTACTCACCTTACTAATACCCAAATGTATAATAATCTGTCAAGACTGAAATGAATAAAATGTGTCACAGTTCATCGTGTGCGTTCGTAGTAAAACCAAGTAGTTCTTTTATTTTCTCTTTCTATTAGTTCCTATACTGTGCGTTTATAAAGTGCTCGTGAATCTGCCATAACGATTACTTCTATAGACCATAATTCGAGATAGCGTCATGGAAAATTACCGAAAATATCACGAACTGTAGAGAAAACTTCAACGAATCCAACGCTGTGCGATAAGTGCTCGCGAATCTCCCATAAGGATTACTTCTAAAGATCATAACTCGAGATAGCGTCATGGACAATTTTCGAAAATCTCACGAACCATAGAGAAAACTTTAACGAATACAACACTATGGAAATAAGCGCTCGCAAAACTCCCATAAGGATTACTTTTATAGGCCATAATTAGAGATAGCGTCATGGAAAAGTTTAGAAAATTTCGTAAAATTTAGAGAAAACTTCAACGAATCGAACGCTATGCGATAAGTGGTCGCGAATTGTGCATAAGGATTACTTCTAAAGACCAAAACTTGAGATTGCGTCATGGACGCAAGCATAGAGAAAACTTTAACGTTGGATTAAACAAAAGAAAACCGGACAGAAAGAAATTGGCCAACCACCAAGGAGTCAAGAAGACCAGTTGAAAACATCAGTTAAGATTATTACATAAAAATCAGTCAATAAGTAATTTACAACAAGCAGAGAAACCATGATGGTGAGTATACAAATATAAAAATCAACCTTCTAATATTATAACCCAATTGGTGATGCGTTGCTGTCTCATTAGAGGCGGATGAAAGAGAGCGGAAACGCCTCGTCACCCTTTCTGCTGACATCACACCATCAATTTAACTATATACGTACTAACTAACGATCTTCAAGGGAAATTTCATCTTAAAATTAGATAACCGTGAAGTTTCAGAGCTAAGCTCGCCATTTCGACTATGGTCGACAATTTTATGCCATGAGGATTCCATCCTTCTAAGGGTCCAAAAATCTTTGTTTTAAAAAATCCCCTCTGACCAAAAGTTTCCTACTTTTCCTCCACAAATTCAAATTTAAGGATGCTGTACATCTAGGATTTCAGCCATATCACCCCAATCCTTACAACCAAATACACCTTTACCGGTCTTGAGTTCAGGTTAATGCCGCACGGGGTGACAAAAAAAAACAACAAAAAACAAAATTTTGTATACATTGAGCTGAGGAAACTGAGTTCACTGTTACAGGTTCTCGCTTTTACTTGGGTTAGCAGTATGTGCAGCGCCGTCATTTCATGTATTTTGGTGTTGTCATGTTGGTATAACTGATTTTTGGCACAACAAGTTGTGTCAACAGTGTTTATCAACAAAAGCGTTTTTATGTGTTTACAACATATAAGCATTAACAATTAATTTTGAGTGTTCCCCTCCAGACCAGGTGTATCATAAACGTACGGTTTACGAAGACTTTGCTATACTAAGGTGTTCATAAACGTTACACTAAAACAGTACGAATATAGTACGTGATGTGTACTTTTGTCACATGAGAAGTGAAACAAATTTGCGAAGACTTGTGTATGTGTTAGGATGTATAAAAGTGTTCATAACGTGTACGCTTAAACGTAATGTTTACGAACTGCTTAAGCGTAACATTGACGAACGGTTTAGTGCGAATTGCCCCATTTAATTAGAATAAAACAATTTTTTTAAATCAATCTTATCTTTTATTTGTATTTTTCTTCAAATAAGCCGCAACACAAGATACAACGTACCAAATTTGTTAATTAATCTTTTTCTGAAATGAAATAAAATGTTTCAATCATAGATGAAGTACTTCGAGTATTATTTAAATACCTTTCAAAATATTCATTATAATGATTTTTATATGATATTATGGATATAGTGCTGCTCTTGAATGCCACGAAAAACTAACAATAATTATCAGAAGTTTTTATATTTTCACAATACGACAACTTTAATTTAATTTGTACAAAAAAAAAATTGAAAATAAAACAAAGCCGCAAGATATAATTGACAGCACTGTGTATAGAGAATGTAAATGTAGTAGTGTATTATGAAAAAAAGCGTTCATAAACAGTTCGTACGCTGCACATTTTTGCTGTATACATTTTTGCGCTGGGAGGGTCTTAGATAATTAGTTTTACAGATATGCACGTAAACCTAATCCAGTCTTATCATTTTACCATAAATTATTAATTTTTACTTTGAAGTAAAGAAAAAAGAACAATTGTAGGTATTTACATATTTCGGGGTTTCCTCGAGATTACGGGATTTTGTAATCTCGGGATTTTGTCCCCTTGGGATTTTGTACCCTTGGGATTTTGTACTCTGGGGATTATGTATCCTCGGGATTTTGTACCTTCGGGATTTTGTACCTTCCGGATTTTATCCCTCGGGATTATGTCTCGTTAAACCCGAGTTTTTCAATATTTTATCTCCTTTTGGTTGGTATATAACAACGAATTATGTATTTTCGAAAACGTCAGTTTACCTTTACCTAAATATTTAATCAGTGCAGAAAGGTTGGTTAAATTAATCTTAGTTCAAGCAAATTATTTTTAGTGAAAAACTTAAACCAAAAATGATTTGATGATTAATTAGCTAAGAAAAATTTTCCATATAAATTTGAAGCAAAGGTTAGCTAACTAGAAATAAAAAATCTAAATTGATCTACGCGAAAAACTTAGGAATAATAATCTACAAATATCTATATATTTCTAATATTTCTTGGAGGGGTGGGAATACTAAATTAGAAATTTGAGAACATAAACAATTTACATAGACAATTAGTAGTTGAAAAAATATAAGAAAATTTGGATAACTCTGAATTTTGTACAGAACAATTCTATAATAATTTTGAAACATATTTCCAGAGTTTCCATATTTCAATAAATCAGAAGAATAACTTAATTTAAATTTGGTTTTAAATAAGTAAAATTCAACAAAATAATTTGAGACTAAAATTCCATCACTTCGTTTGTAACTCAAATTCATTCATTTAAAATTTCATTCAATTTGTGTTCCAGTCGAACTAGAAAAAATTTTAATTTTGTTAAATTTCGAATATTCAGCTCAAAAATGTTTAGCTTTACTTTAACTTTGGTTATTAATTTATAAAAATGGCAGAAATTTGATATTATGCTAATTAAAGGCCATGTGAGCGTTCAGCTACCTCTCACTGCGACCTAAAAGATTGTTTGTGCTTGGACCCTGCTTAATTATCCGTCCAGTCAATATTCAGGCACTTAATGAACCTGATAATACTGCCGGTCGGTATGTGATACATACTATCTGGGCTTATTGCTAGAAAGATGGTAGATTGGTTCCCAAGGACTTCTACTTCTGCCCCGTTTTCCGTTTGATTTTACTCTTACGAGTTGCTGGGAATGGAAGATCGCCTGTACGTCACCCAGCTTTATTACAGGAAGGCTAAAAAAACTGAAGGGTGCCTTGTATCCAGAGTCCGCATACTTTGGACTGATTAACCTATCAGCTATTCATAGCCTGTGCCAAATGGCCTCAGTTTCCAGTGGTTGCCACGAGGAGGCAGCACGCAGCTGCCTAATACATGAGCAGAACAGCTCACGTAATGCGCACCCTACTGGAAGGTTACGGAGCTGGTAGATTAATCTACTCAACTTTGACCCCTCTCTCCAATAGACGCCAAACAACCTAAAAAAGAAAAACTACATTATTGGATTATTGAGACTTACATAACATTTAATACAATTGTGAAAAAGTAAAATAAAATATTGTGTAGTGAAAGTAAATTGTCATGTTTCAGATGATAGTTACGCTATAAATAGCAACACCAGCAAAACAAAAGCTAATTTCAAACTATGTACCTAATTATTGTGCGAGTTGCAGTTTTTTCTACATCATACCTTTAAATAAAATTCTTCCGAATATAAATCAAAACCAATTTAAAAGCCAAAATATTTATAATTTTTTGTTGTTGTTTTTATTCATAAATTTCATTTATTTTTCTTTCTCCTTCCACATAATTTGTCCCCCATTTCAAATTAATTACTTCATTTTTAATAAATTTAGATATTATTTTTACAGTCAAAAAATTAATTTAAATTATGTATAATTCAAAAAATTTTTTTTTTAATTAGTTTGTAATTTATGTATATTGTTTATAAAAAATCAAGTCGTAAAATTTGTATTTTGTAATTTTTATTTACGAATATAAAACGTGTGTGCAAAAAAAAAAAATTAATAAATTATAATTATTAAAACATAAAAAGAAACATATTTTATGTATGTATAATAATTCGGAAATCAAATTTTTTATGAAAAATCACATAAAATACGAACTCTCATTGCTTTGAATCGCACAACAAAATTTAAATTAATGCATGATTTTACGATTATTTTGGTTGTGTATGTATGTATGACTTGTTGTTTAAAGTTTAATTCTTAAAATTATTATTTTCTTTTTTTCATTTTAAACTTACACGTTAATGTTAGTTTCACTTTTATCATCAAAAACATAAAATTAAGACATTATATAATAATAATAATTAAATCTATTTTTTTATTAAATATTTATTTTTCGGTTTTATTTTTTTATTTTTATTTTATTAAATTAAATTAAAACATTAAGAAAACAAAATAATAATATAAGAATAATTACAATTTCATATAATTAAATTGCGCAAATAATAAAATAGAAATTAAGATATTTTTAAATATTGTTGTTGTTTTAATCGATTTTTACATTTGCATAAATTTTCCTTACAAAAATACTTGTACCAATATAACCAACGGTGCCGCACATGATGCCTAGCGCACCACTAAATAATGCCATGTAACCAAAATAGAACGAAGTTTGAAACAGCCCGTACATTTTGGTTTTGAAAAAGAAATAATAGAATGAATATATATAAACGTAGATGGCGGTTGATCCGGCCGATAGGAAACTTGTCCACTGCCATCGATAGTCCTCCGCATTCAGTAAAAAGTATGTACATACGATTGTTACGCAAACGGTAACGATCATTAGAATAAAGAATACGAGTAACATGAAACCATAAACGTAGTAGATTTTATAAGCCCAAAATGAGGTAAAGATGAAATACCTGGAAAGATAAAAAAAAGAAAATTAAGAATTTGTACACAAATGATTTGACGGGTTTAAACAGAAAGAGACAGAGAGAAAGACACGGTTTAAATGTATCTTCCAACAGAGAGAGAGAGGCAGAGAAAGACAGAGACAGACACCGACAAAAACGTAGGGAGAGGCAAATAGAGAAAGAGAAGGACAGAGAGACATAGAGAGGACAGAGAGAGATAAAAAGGACTGAGAGAGAAAGATAGAGGGGAGAGAAATAAAGATAGAGAGAAAAATACAGAGATAGAGAGAGAAAGGTAGAGGGAGAAAGATAAAGAGAGAAAGGTAGAGAGAGCAAGGTAGAGGGAGAAAGATAGAGAAAGAACGATAGAGAGAGTGAAACAGTCAGATTAAGAGAGAGGGGTGAGAGACAGATAAAAAGAGAGGGAAACAGAGATAGGGAGAGAAAGGGTTTCACAGATATATAGAGAAAGGTAAACAGATAGAGAGAAAGGAAACTTGAGATAGAGAGAAAGAGAAAGGGCAACAAAGATAGAGGGATAGACAGAGAATGTGAGAAAGACAATGAGATCCAATTAATTCAACTTATGAAGGTTATTTTCTGCCGCGAAGTAATTTTGTATCTGCTCCGACATTGAAACCTAATTTACTAAATTTTTACCACTTTTCGCAAATGAAGAATAAGTTTTACTTTTAATTTTGAATGTTAATTAGTTAATTCGTGAAATTTCTAACATGCAGTAGAAGAATATTAGTATTTCCAAACAAACGCCCCCGAACGGATATACATGATTCTATAGGCTATAGAATTGGAGGGCTCCGTAACATTCCAGTAGAGTGCACGTCACGTGAGCTGTTCTGGTCATGTATTAGGCAGCTGCGTGATGAGTACAATTATGTAAGGGGTAACTTGGCCACAATTCCCAAGTGTACTTGCTGACTCCTCGTGGTAACGGCCACTGGTAACTGAGGCCATTTAGCACATTTTGGTCATTTGGTACTTCCTAAAGTACGGCGCTAAAGAAGAAATCCGTGACAAAAAAACCTAATCTAAGGTGAAACAGCATAAGCCGATGGATGAATACCTGCTAGGTTAATCAGTCCAAAGTATGCATACTCCGGATACCAGGCACCCTCCAGTTTTATTTAGCCGAGTAGGAATATACGGGAGTGGCACTGTCCTCTCGATGTACAATGCTACCGTCTTTCTAGCAGAAGTACATGCTATAGAAAACATCTAGGAGAGAAAGCAATGAGCCCAGTTAGTAAGTATTGCGTACCGGCCGGCAGTATTATGAGGATCATTCAGAGCCTGAATAGGTGATGGACGGATAATAAAGTAAGGTCCAAGCAAAAAAGATTTTTATCTCGCAGTGTGGGGTGACCCACATGGACCTTCAATAATAATAATAATAATAATTTTTAATTTATATGATTTTAATAAGTTCTAAAAATTGTAAGAGAATTTAGTGCAGTTCCAACTGATGAGCCTATGATTAGGAAAAAAACTGATGAGCCTTTGATTATGAAAGTATAAGAGAATTTTGCTGTATTAGTATAATTCACTATTACAATATTATTAATTCAAGGGTTCGATGAAGCTTCAAGCAAGACCCACAACAAAATTCTCCCTCCTTTTTTATATCGAATTAATACAATTTGGAGAATTTGGAGAGGTTTTATTAGTAATGATAGAAATTGACCCGTTTACAGACACCTAAGTATAACCAAGAAATAAAATTTATAGTTTGCTGAATACTATTTCTGAGTACTTCTGAAGATCGTAATCACAATTAATTTAAATTTAACTTACAGCTCTATTACTACTGGTCATTGTTGGAACTTAGAGCAGCAATTTAATTTGTTTCCTAGATGGGCGCTATCCTTATTGTATTATATTATAATTATTGTTACCAGTAACCAAAATGAAAATAATAAGAAAGTAACTACTTCCTAAATTAAGAAGTTCGAGCTGAATTTCTTCTAAATAAAGAAATTGATATAGATTATTGCTTTTCGATTAATTTAAGCAAATAAACCCTTATTACAATGCCGGGTCCCATTGTAGAGCCTTTTTACACATACCAAACCCGAAGGGTACACAATCATCGACAATAATGAATGACGATAATTATGACCAGCCATAAACGATATTTCCAGATGTGGTTATGGGTCATAAATATAATACACAAGAATGAGATGATTTATGACACACAATAAAGGAAATTTCGAGAGCAGTATCAAATTGGTATATAAATAAACACGAGCGAGATGGCAAGCAGGAGAAAGTTTTTGGTTTACTTTAAATCGTGTAACAAGTGAAATAAATCTGTCGTCATAGCCCTCCCCCAAGGGCAAGCGGACAGATTTAGTCGAGTCAAGTGAGATAAAAGTAGTGTTTTTAATTGCAAAATGCGGACGAACTCAGAAGCCCAGTTCGTAACAGTATTAAAAAATCGACCCGGTTTCAGTTACCTAAGATAGTTATAACTTTTTGCAGTAGTACATAGTAGTAACTTTTTTTAATTGTATATATGATAAAATTGTTACCACAAGACGCCACAACTTCCAAACTACATATTCTTTGTGTGATTGAAACTTTTCCTCCCTTTACAAACTTCTTAGGACAAACACACTTAAACTAGATGAAAGGCTTTAATAATGTACATCTGAAGCACCTGCTCTTTCAACCTTCATACAACCTTCTTCCTACATCTATATCCATTATTACAAAATATTACTTAACCGGTCTCGAAAATTATTTGAAATTTAAATCACTGAAGTAAAATTTAACTTTTCAGCAAAGAACGAAGATATACATAATTAATACATCTGAAAATTTTATAGTTAGAAATAAATAAATATTACATGATTAAAAACAATATTAGTTTTTAATTTGTTAAAAACATTTATTTTTATTTTTAATTATAAATTATAATTTTTCACATTTACATACGAAAAAGAAAAATACACAATTTAAAAAATAATTTTAGAGAAATTTTCTCTTATAGTGATAATTATTTTTAAAAAATTATTTAAAATTATATGGAAAACCTGGTTTCGGAAAATTCTTCCATCATCAGTTCCTTCAACTAAACTAATCAATTAGTTTAGTTTAAGGAACTGATGTTGGAAGAATTTTCCGAAACCTGGTTTTCCATATAATTTTATATAATTTATTATAAATAATTATCACTATAAGAGAAAATTCCTCTTAAATTATTTTTTAAATTGTGTATTTTTCTTTTTGGTATGTAAATGTGAAAAATTATAATTTATAATTAAAAATAAAAATTTTTAACAAATTTAAAACTAATATTGTTTTTAATCGCGTAATAAAAAATGACAAAAGCCACAGCGCACCAAAAATAAAAATGGATTTTTGCCATCTTTATAACATATAAATAAATATAATATTCATATGTGAGAAATGCAACCAAAACTCTGGAACAGATTATAAATCTAAATTAACCTATTTCGTGATTAAACCTACGATTTATAGGACGAGACTAATGAATTCCTTCTTTGTAAGCGGGATCAGTATTTGGAATTGTTTACATGTTCATATAAAAAACTCTAGTTCACCTGGAGACTTTCGAAAAAGTGATTTTCAACGATTGATTACGTAGTAATATTTATTTATTTAAATAATTCCTCTTACAGCATTACAGATGCCTTTCGATGGAACCCCTTACAACGCTCAGCCATTTCGGCCCACCCCTGTTCCTCCACAAATGCTAAATCGCACTTTGCGGCATTACTTCAGCACCCAACTCTGTATTCAGCAAAACCAACTAAATCAACCCAGCCAATCTCCCCATCGACGCAGGTAGAACACCCATCACGATTAGCTAACCTTGATCAGGCTCTCCAAGAAATAAAATGCGATCCGTAAAAATTGCAGTCGACACAGCCAAAAAATTCACCACATTTGCTTTATTAAATCGCAGTTCGGCGAAAATTCTCCCTCACATTAAATCAAATTAATGCAATTTTATTCGAAAAAAATTACGTTGAATGAAAGAATCGAAACCATATATCACAGCTTGGCAGTACCAGACGGAGAGTAAACGACCGGTTTCTAATTACTATTCTTTATTTCCGATTCTGATTTTATTTTCTCTCTACTACTACATGATTTAAAAATATTGTACTTAAATGAATTTTTGGCCATCAAAGTACTATGAACAGAACGTTACTTTTGCTTTCACTGTACATTCAACATAAACATAAAGCACAGCACATTCTGTATATAGAATGTAAATTGTGGTACAATCAGTCTAGTCGGCATAGCCTGATGAGAGGAATAATTTTTTCATAAGCCTACTAGGTTCTCATCAGTTTGAAACTGGATTAAATTCTCCTGCAACTTTCGGAACATATTAAAATAAAGTGGTTTATCATATTCGCACAAGTAAAACGAGAACTAAAATTACCACAATTCAATTATTATTCTTGTAAAATATTAAAATAAAATCCAAATTAAAGATAATTTGTCAATCTACCTGGCTAATATATTTTGGGGCTTTTGACTGAAATTACGTTTGAAAAGAGGTTCAGTCAAACAACTGGAAAAAGAAGAGAATTTAGTTTAAGTGTAAACGATGAATATTTGATGCTGGTACAGAGCACAACAGGATAGGACCCTAGATACTATGGAAGAAAAGGAAAGCCCCATATAGTCAAAATTGATATACGGCGATATGAGACGTTCCTATCACCGCACCATGATACAATTTATTGGAACTTTGGCACATACTCACACAAAATGTTAAAAAAACTTTAGCTAAACGTTACGAGTAATACACAAGACGAGGCCCACAATACTTGCATAGCTTGCCTGGAATGTTTCATTAGTTTCATTAGAATTTGTAACAGCGGACCACAAGGGAAGCATCAAATATAGCTACAGTTTTCATATTATCTTTCTAAAGGAAGTACAATCAACTTAGCTTGATGAAAGCATTAAACTTTCAAACGCTGTGACAATAATTTGTAGTACATACTTCACTTGTTTTCCTTGAAGTACTTCCTTGTGCAGCTTCGATCTGGTGCGAAGAATTGTAAAGGAATTGGAAATTTAATCTTCACTGACAGAGTTTAAATACCTGTAAAGTAAATTTTACGACATGATGCATTTTGTTTTCGAAAATGTTAAGACTATGTATACCTGTGACACGGACGCCTCAAGGATATTGACTGCCTGGCATAAGCTAATAAAGAGCTCCGATGAGCACGGACCATGGGAATTTTTGTAGAACAAAAGTAGAACTCCAGAATTTCTCAAATTCCAAACGGCGCAGTGGTTAAAGCTGCAGCGGTTGGATCGGGAGGTACCGGGTTCGAATCCCTATAGGGGCGGGATGCAAAAGGGATTTTTCATCATCTGATTACGATCGGTGATGAAGATGAACAGATCTATGACCCCCTGTTGAGAGTGCAGAATCCATGGGCCGACCCACCTTTCATGTCAGCACTATAAATAAGAGTTACATTAGCCATATTAGCAACTTTATTAATGAAATTGAAAAGCACAAGCGAAAGCCTTTGACTTAATCAGTCATTGATGGTTTTTGCCTGGTTTAAATCGTGTTTGAGTAACTGCATTCAGTTTATTGAGTTTGGAAGTAGAAGACCAGAATTAATTCAAGGTATTTCTCCTTGAATATTCATTAACGACATTACTGAAGTAATACAGCATTCTAACAAACACATGATCACAAAATCTATAGCACTATCGAAAACATCGACGATAACGACAAACTAGAGGAAAACATCGACAATGTAAGGGTATATCGTTCCATCGAAAAGAACGCTACAATACCAAATACAAAAAGTATTCGAGATTAAAGACCTACCTAGGCGTTACTTTCTTGGAAAACATGTGCTTTACTAGGCATATTGAGCAATGCGTCGCCAGAGCTAATTCCTTGCTTGGGTTTTATTAAGCGATCGGAGGGAAAATTTATGGCCTCGAGACAATTAAGGCACTGCTGTATTATGCCGTCTGGTGTCCTTTTTACAACGAACCTATCCGAAACATTGAGAGTATCGAAGAAAAATTGTATATGGTATATAACGTGGTAAGACCCACGGGATTACGACCAAGATTTACCGTACCACGTTAATCTGAAGCGATTACCATCATATCCTACTGCATGTAAAACCTACCACGAGAGATTTTAAAGTGTTCGTTTATTACTTGATTAAATCGATGCACCATATACACTGGAATCAAGAGTCCCTTCACCTGAACAAACACCGTACAAGCTATGGTGACAGTGAACCGGTAGTCAGGTTGTCGAAGAGTTTTAATAAAATTGACCCTCTGTTCGACTTTCACTTAAGCAAAGGCAGTTTTAAACAAAGGTTGAAGCAACATTAAGGTCTGACCTGAGAATATTTTTATGTCAATTTTAATTATTTTCTAACAACCGAATCTCAACAAATAGGCGAATTTGAGCTTAAACGTTATTAACATTCCACTGACAACACCAACATCGTGATACATTTATTTTTGCCACCACCAACGAGAATCGAACTCGGAACCCCCAATTACAAAGCAGGAACACTACTCACTGTACCACCAAGGATCGTCCAACCTTCGGATCTCACAGAAATGTAGCGAAATTGTGACAAAGTAATCTTATTAGAGACGCACAAGAGGATTAAGCATGAAATATGGCCCCAGTGATTGTAAGCTAACTCGTTCTTAAAGGATTTCCATTTCAACACTTTAGGTGTCATGCCCCTACGATATTATGTACGAATTAGCAATTACACACGACATTCTAAACCATATTAAATTTCCAGTAAATCAAGTTTCTTATCAGCAAACGGGTATGAAATTAGATTCCATTAACCACACAAATAAACCAAGCACGACGGGTTTTAAATTATAACTTTGATATGATACATTAGTGATTTTATCTAATCAATTCACACAAGAAAATAAAATATTTTTTGCTTGAACAAATACTTACATTTCGATAAAAATCGATCCAAATGGCAGAACACCACCTAATAACACAATAACGGCCGGTTCCATAAACCATTTCTTTTCCGGAATTGGTCTGGGTACTGCATTCACGCGACACGGATAGTCCGGTTGACCATCTAAATTTCGCCCGACTACAGTCCCAACTAAGGTCAGCGGTAATATCACAAAAATACAAATACAAGTAACCGCAACCATTGTACCAAATGGAATTGCACGTGACGCATGATAGTAGATAGCAATAAAGTTAATAAGAAACGCCGTGCCGCATACGAAGGAGGGAATAAAAAATGCCGATACCAGCATCTGTCGTATCCACACTTTCCCACCCAGTCGTGCATATAGTGACCCGCCAAAATATCCATTCACCGGTGATGTAGCTGCATAAACAAATATTGATGTCGATAGCAGTGAACCACGTCTGTACATAAAAAATAAATCAATTCAATTAATTAAAAAACGTAAAATTAGGTCATCACTCGTATTACTCACTCTGTATAAAGTTCTCCAACAATCGCGAATATTATAACACATAGCACGACAGTGACTAGTTGATATCCAGCACCAATTAGTGCCGAGAATAGCAGTGTATTAGATGGTGATCGGAAAACATCACCATGTACCTGTTTCCAACCATATTCATCGCCTAAATCACGTTCCATATCGTCCATTTCTTCGTCCTTACTGTAACGAGCATAATCTTTACGAAGAGTGCGCATTAGGATCATGGAAACGAGGCCAACTAAGAAAATGACCATCATGAAACTATTGAAAATACTGAACCAATGAATCTATGAGTAAAACAAATGCATTAATATGATTTTGAGCGAAGTTTAAAGAAATATAGGTGCTCTTACACGGTGTTGGAAAAAGTTTGGATCCAAATATTTGTCGAACCGATTCTCGAATTTAACTGTTGCTGGCTTCCAATTAACTTCGTACGTGAATCGTAGCTTGGCCCCAATTTCGAGCAACTCCTTACGTTCCGTATACAAATTTACATCGACAATTTGTTTCCCATTATAACCAATATCGAATCTCTTGTGCGTATGGATATAGTACTTCTTCTCGTCCCGTTCTCCAACACGGCCCCAAATCGGTAACCCATCAATATACATCTGATACCAGTAATCATTTTTTACCGCATATGTAAACGCTTTCAATTTCTCTTCATTCAACTCGACCATACAAATTTCCGTCTCCTGAATCGGATCCTTAAATTCAATTTCATAACCACTAAATTCTAGCTCAACACCTTGAAGGGCTTCACTCAACGTCTCATGATAATGGTTGATATTTGTTTTCGTGCCAACACAGAATGGCAATGTAAAATATGCATATGTTTCTTGCCTATTATCATAGGGTCCGACTGTATTCATCCACAGTACAACCTCTTCGTGATCTTCATACTGTGAGAGAAGAGATACAAATTTAATTTTTAATTTATGAAGAAAGTGAAATTTATTTTGACAATAAATGATTAAATATCGAAAGTTTATTGATGACACGACTGATAAGCGTTGGCTAATCAAACAATTATCATAATCAGCTACGAATTACAAGAATTGTATTTTGACGTCACCCCGGCCATGGTCTCAAATAACCGGCTTTGCTTGCCGGAACACGATGTGGAACACGTCATTCTTGCTGATACTTGTCAAATAGAGTAACAATACTATTTTACAATACTTACCACATGATTATGCTCATCACAGATCACTCCTGACAGTATTGTCATCAAAATTATCACGGCTCTTGTATATTTAATCATCTTTGTTGTGTATGTTTGTGGTTTGTATGTTTCTCGTTATTTCACGTTCCAGACAAACTAAACGATTAATTCATGTTTTCGTTTGGCAAAAATATAAATTTCGAATGTACAAAGACAACAAATAATAATTTTTTTCTGATTTTCCGTGTAAAAAATTGGAGAAAAACAAAATAAGTAGCAAAAAAAATATTGAAACACGTAGACACGGAATTTGACACTTTGACAGTTTATTACCTACATTGGTTTTGCGAAGTTTTTCGATATCGAAATTTGTACAAGTTCAATTAGGGTGTCATCTAGCGGTGGGGATGATCACTATGCTTTATCCATCATCCATTTATTAGGTACTAAAATTGATTTTTAGTACTAAAATGTTTGGCGTATTGCTTTGGTAAAACGTGTTTTAGTAGTTTTAGAAATATAATGCTATTGTTGTTGTAAATTTACCAAAGTAATACAGCATTTATTTTCCTTACAGTCCACGAAACAATTTTTGCAATATGTACATGCAGAAAGTATTAACGAGGAAAAATCGGAAAGTAAAACATTCGCGCGGGCGAAAATCAGGATATGAAACAATTCTTCACCATTTCATTTACAATTGAGTATGACATTGAACATAACTTTAGAACTGTACAGAACTCTATGTTGCCCTGTTATGTTGAATACAACAGAAAAAGGTTTGGAGAGTATCAAATAATCTATTGGTTTGGTAGGAAGTTTCTCGAACATGCTGGAAGCACATTTCCAACAAGCGTGTAACAGTATAAATGGCGTAAACCTCTGGCCCTCTAGCTAGAGTTAAGAGGATTCAAATTATCTTAATATTTCACATATCCAAATAATGGATGTGAAGTTTTTCCCCATTTTTTTCCCAGATATATGTATACAAATCCTATTGGAATAAATAAAATTCTATTGGATTCTCATTGATTTTGGTATGTGTTGGTGCTTTTTGTACACTGTTAAGATTTCAGAATTTATTTATAAATGTTTTGTTATTAAAATAAATCTCGATTAAATTCAAGGGATTAAAAGAACATAATTTTAATTGAAACTTATGTAAGAAAATTTGTAAAATGCGAATCACAAAGCTCATTTATATTGGGCGCATCTAGCACACGTAGAGTCTACCGAAAATACGTAGACTCTACAAGTCTACATGTGCTGGATGCAAAAAATCTCAGTAAAAATATGTAGACTCTACGAGTTTTAGTGAGACTAAAAATTTTAGTCTACATTTTTATGTAGATTATTTTGGTTTGCGACTTGGATTTTTTTTTGACATTTGTATTACTAGTTCATGTTTATAAACCAAAAATAAACATGGAGGATTATCAACAGGATTCAATTTTTTTAAAACTTCCTCCAATTTAATTATTTGGTAAAAATTAAAAACAACTCACAGAAAAATGTCAATTTAATTTATTACGAAATTTCAACAAGTTATCCAATACAAAAACCAAAATAGATACGTAGATATTTACATCCAGCACATGTAGAGTCTACAAATAAGATTAGTCTGCATTTTAGACTATCTCAAATGTAGACTCTACGTGTGCTAGATGCGCCCATTGAAATATAAAGATTCGGTCCATAAATGAATACATATTATGATAATTTGTGCTATTACCGTGCATTATTTTACTGAATTTCTTAATCTTCACGACAGAGTAAAATAATAAAACAAATATATTAGGCGTTTTATTAAAACAGAACGATTATTTTGTTTAGCTTAGTCCGAACATTGAAGTAGTTTAATTAAATATATTAAATTAATTTTATTTTGTTAGTACATATCGATCTATTCCGATAAATATCAAAGTGCTAAATATAAAAGCAAAGTTCCGAACCACTAAAATAAATATCAAAGTTTTAGTACAAATTATAAATTTGTTCCAATAAGAATTCAATTTTCTGTCCAATAGAAAAAATAAATTACACCAAAAAAAATGTTAAGTAAAAAATTAGTTTATAAAATACTTTTCAATGAATATACTTTAATAGGTCGCGAATTTGTTCAGGTATTCCGTAGAAACTGAGCTCTAATCTGTCGCAAAAAGTGTTAATGGACTTGGGCCAATTTCATATAAAACCTCAATTTGAAGATTAAAATTCGAAATTCGCACATTTATTTCTCTGGTTAGGGGATACGTTCATAGTTTGAAGGGTAGAAAATATAATAGCTAATTTCATCAGCTATTTCGTGAACTATCACAACTTGACCAAATCTCTGTGAATGGCCGTTAATGGCCTTTTATCAATTTCATGCAAAATCGCAATTTGAACTTAAAAATTCGGAGCACATTTATTTCTCTGGTTAGGGGATATGTTTATAGCTTGATGGATAGGGAATTTAATCGACTATTTCGTGAACTATCACAACTTGAGTCCAAATCTCTGAGAATGGCCGTTAAGGGCCTTTTATCAATTTTTTATTTTTTATAAATAAAAATTCGTAATACAATTATTTCTCTGGTTAGGGAATACTTTTATAGCTTGATGGATTGGGAATTTAATCGACCATTTCGTGAACTATCACAACTTGAGTCCAAATCTCTGGGAATGGCCGTTATATGCCTTTTATCAATTTCATGCAAAATCGCAATTTGAACTCAAAAATTCGCAGCACATTTATTTCTCTGGTTAGGGAATACGTTTATAGCTTGATGGATAGGGAATTTAATCGACTATTTCGTGAACTATCACAACTTGAGTCCAAATCTCTGGGAATGGCCGTTATGGGCCTTTTATCAATTTCATGCAAAATCGCAATTTGAACTCAAAAATTCGCAGCACATTTATTTCTCTGGTTAAGGAATACGTTTATAGCTTGATAGATAGGGAATTTAATCGACTATTTCGTGAACTATCACAACTTGAGTCCAAATCTCTGGAAATGGCCGTTAATGGCCTTTCATCAATTTCATGCAAAATCGCAATTTGAACTCAAACATTCGCAGTACATTTATTTCTATGGTTAGAAGATACCTTTGTAGCTTGATGGATAGGGAATTTAATCGACTATTTTGTGTACTATCACAACTTAAGTCCAAATCTCTGGGAATGGCCGTTATGGGCCTTTTATCAATTTCATGCAAAATCGCAATTTGAACTCAAAAATTCGCAGCACATTTATTTCTCTGGTTAGGGAATACGTTTGTAGCTTGATGGATAGGGAATTTAATCGGCTATTTTGTGTACTATCACAACTCGAGTCCAAATCTCTGGGAATGGCCGTTATGAGCCTTCTATCAATTTCATACAAAATCGCAATTTGAACTCAAAAATTCGGAGCACATTTATTTCTCTGGTTAGGGGATACATTTATAGCTTGATGGATAGGGAATTTAGTTGACTATTTCGTGAACTATCACAACTTGAGTCCAAATCTCTGGGAATGGCCGTTATGGGCCTTTTATCAATTTCATGCAAAATCGCAATTTGAACTCAAAAATTCGCAGCATATTTATTTCTCTGGTTAAGGCATACGTTTATAGCTTGATGGATAGGGAATTTAATCGACTATTTCGTGAACTATCACAACTTGAGTCCAAATCTCTAAGAATGGCCGTTATGGGCCTTTTATCAATTTTATGCAAAATCGTAATTTGAACTCAAAAATTCGCAGCACATTTATTTCTCTGGTTAGGGAATACGTTTATAGCTTGATATATAGGGAATTTAATCGACTATTTCGTGAACTATCACAACTTGAGTCCAAGAGAATGACCGTTAACGGGTTTTTATCAATTTCGTTCAAAATCGCAATTTGTAGTTAAAAATTCGAAGCACCTTTATGTCTGGGGATAAGGGATACCTTATCAGCTTGATATAGTATAACTTTCACATTACGATTAGAGTCAAAATCATTAACGGAAACCATGATTTCTGGTTTTTCGTTTATTTGCATAGAACATTATTCCTGATAAAAATTTTTCATAATAAATCATTTATTTTCTTATTAGATTAGAAATCGTATCACATACAAAAAATCTTATAAAGGTTTTAGTACAACAGGAATTTGCATTAACTAAGTAAAAAGCGCCATCTATTATTGTACTATTATATTACGTTGCTTTAACCCTAAACAAACTGTCAAATATTCGGATAATTAAAGCCAGAGACGGTAAAAGGTTAAAAATCTGGTTTTTCGACAATTTTATCAAAAATCCTAGTGTTCAGTCGGGCAAAAGTGATAAAAATTATCATGATATTTTTTATCACGTTTTGCCATAAAACACACTCATTTGTAACAAAAAAAAAAAAGTTTTTTTTTGGTTTTAGCTGTCAAAATAAATACATATTTGGAAACAAAATATTTGGCTTAGGAAGGGTATTTTTAGTTATTTTATAAAAAATCGCGATAAATTTGTGTTGATGTTGCTCAAATAGAGGTGATATACCGAAGTTTGACGTGTTAAATTACTTTTTTCATTTTGGTTGTTTTGTCTGACATGACATAAAATACAACGAAGTGAAGTTAGGGAAATAAAAAACATCATGATATTTTTTATCACTTTTTCTCGACTAAATCACGACCAATAGGTCAAACACCTTAAATTATCGTCAAAAACTGTCGAAAAATGTCAAAAACTGTCGAATATGGTCAAAAACTCTTGAAAAGGATCAAATATTGTCGAAAAGTGTAAAAACTACCGGAAAGTGTTAAAAGCTGTGCGTGCGATATTACGAAAAAGAGGAAACAAAATATTCTTATTGTTTCGTCAAAAAGTTTCTCAAATATATTGGTAAATTTTGAAACTTTTGAAACTATTGAAACAGTTCTGAACGTAAATGAAGCTAAAATTTTACATTTTTCAGTTTTTTAGCTGTCAAAATGTTTTTTACAGTATCCATCTCTGAATCAAACATATACATATGTAAAACTAATAAAAAAATCTAAATAAAGCTAATAAATATTATGTATGAAATGTCATTGTTTTGATAATCATTTTTTGCAAGATTTACAAATTCCAATAAAAAAGAAATGTCAATCACAATTGTGACAATTCAAGACGTTAAAAAATTCATCGTTTTTAATCACTCCGGAATTTTTACGAGTTCGTTATTTATTAATAAATAAGTTGTGTTATTAAAATAGTTTTTGTGACAAAATCTGTGTAATTTTGTACATAATCAAACTAAAGATTTACTGACGGTTAACATAACCTCAAAAAGAAATCATACATGTTTTTTGTGCGTACGATACGTATCAAAAACTTGTTTTTTCGACATTATAAAGTCAAAAAGTCTCAATTTTTTGCCCTAGATAGTTTTCGAGATATTTAATGCTGAAAGGGGAACAGTCCTAGTGTTTCCTCGAGCAAACGTGATAAAAAATTTCAATTACTTATGATCCTAACTTCATTCCATTAAATGTTATGTCAAACCCGAGGAAACGACCTAAATGAAAGCAATATAAATAAAAATGGAAAATAAACGTCAAACAATTTAATTTATTGTGAATTTTTTTTTAAACATAAATAATTAAATTTGTTAAAGTAATTAAATTTTTTCAGTATATTTATATTATGGAAATTGAAATTATTTAAAATTATTAAGTTTTTTTTTGCATAATCAAAAAACAACAATATTTTTTGACAGATAAAACCAAAAAAAATCTTGGTTTTTTTTTTGTGATAAATGAGTGCGTTTTCACTGGGTTCCATTGGAAACAGTTTGCTACTGCCAAGTACTTATGACTAAATATTCAATGTAATGCCAATTTTTGTGACTTACACGTTCCAACAATTTTTTTCTAACTTTTTTTTGTTGAGACTTAGAGCAACACGCAATAGAAAAAATTAATATGCTATAAAAAGAGAGAAGTATAAAACAAAAATATCGGGCATGCTATAATTTTTTAGCGGTATAAAATCGGCAATGTAACTTTTGATGAATGTCGCGGCTTTACTACTTTATTTATCAAAATTACGACTTTGTTTGGCTAAAAAGAAAACTATCCGAACGTAAATTTTAATTTTGTGTGTGTTAAGCGTGATTTACACGTTCCAACAATGTTTCCCAACAAAAAATGAAGAGATTAGTATATCGCGAATTCCATTTGAAAGACAAGAACAAATATATAAACAAACAAAATTTTGTTGGATTTTTTCTTCTTTTTTTTCAACTTTGTTTCCATAAAAAAAAATTTTGACTATAAAATATACTCGACCCGAGTATATTTTATGGAAACAAACAACAACAAACACATTAAAAATGGCGATTTGTAAAATTTTTATAGCGCTTTATTTTTATTTTTTAAAATTGTTATTTAAAAATTAAAAGTTACGTTCGAACAATTTTCATTTTAGCCAAGAAAAGTCGTAATTTTGATAAATAAAGTGCTATCGCTGCGGCATTCGTCAAAAATTACATTGTCGATTTTATACCGCCAAAAAATTATAGCATGCCCGACATTTTTGTTTAATTTTTTTATAAATTTTTGTTTAAAAATGGAAGTTTACTTTCGAAAAGCTTTATTTTAGCCAGAAAAGTTGTAATTTTGAAACATAAAGTTGTATTATCGCCCTATTCGACATCGTAGATTTTATACCGCCAAAAAGTTATAGCATGACCGACATTTTCGTTTTATACTTTTCTCTTTTTATCGCATGTAAATATTTTCTATTGCGTGTAGCTCTAAGTCTCAACAAAAAAAGTTGGAAAAACATTGTTGGAACGTGTAAATCACGCATCAGACATCATCAATTGTTTGGGTCAGACATCATCAATTTATACTATCCGTACCTTTCAATTCAGGCATTTTCTTCGTATGATTATCGTATATATTCATATCTTTGGGTTACGTATAGAGTAAAGATAACACACAAAAATACAAAAATGTTTTAGTAGCTAATTTACAATTTTTGTTTGTTTCGCTATTCTTTCGTATTTTTTCGCCTTCAGATATCATACAATATACAAAACATTCTTTTCAACAATATGTGTCTGTGTCGGTACGAGTAGGAACGGAAAGGAATGGATAATATAAATACTCATATAGAAAGTACATGTAACAATGTTTTTTTTGTCTGACATGATACGAGTAGGAACTGAAAGAAACTGTTAATATAAATCCACCTTAAATCGGACATAATAAGTGGACAAAAGTGAACTATGTAAAATATATAACCAAAGAGGTTAAAGACTATGAGTACGTTTATGCTTAGGGTTCAACCTGGTTTGAACCTAGGTTAACTTTTACTATAAACGGAGTCGAGTCATCTTATAGTTAACTCGACTCGACCTAAAAAATTTCTAGGGTCGAGTCGAGTTAACTCTAAAAACAGCCACTATAAACGAAGTCGAGTCGAAAAATAAAAACAACAAAAAAATAGTAATAAAAAGACACCATTTTGATTTCTTAATTCGTGTGCGAATCTTCGATTTTTCTGTGGCAATAAAACTTTGTTATTTTATTTTTATAAAATTCAGAAAATAATACAAGAAAAACATATAAACATACGATAGTAAATGATTTTTTTTTGACGTTTCTGACTCGGTTTCAACCTAGTTTCGACTCGACTACGATTTGACTCTGCAGTATAAACTCTAAAAAAGATAACTACAAGATGATCCAAAGTTAACTAAAAGATGACTCGACTCTGAGCATAAACGTATTCTATAAAGGAGAAATAAGCAAACGCCAAGCATGGAAAATTGTGCGCGAAAGAGAGAAAGACTAAAATAAAAATAATTTAGAAGTTCATTCAATGAAATCAAGAATTAACGAGTGGAAAAGTGAATCTAACAAAAAATTCTACCAATACATAAAGTAAAGTGTGGTTTTCCAATTTTTGATTGATTTGGTTCAATTTTAATAATAAAAATGCCAAAAACATCGTTTAAAATTGCATACATTGGTCGGGCACAGAATGTAACATCAATATAAAGTTTTAATTTTTATTTTATTTTTTTTTTGTTTCCTAAGACATATAGCGTAACAAAAATAAACTGATAAAAAAGTAGCTTGGTAACAAAGTCATCCAATTTATTTCTTTGACACAATTCATACTAAAATTGAAACAAATTAATCCTATATTGGAATACCACATTCTGTATTGGTAGTCATATTTCTTCTAATCAGTGCAATTTTAATTAAATTATTTGGGCAATATTTCCTTATAACTGCTTAATAAAGTTTATTTATTTTCCCGGTTGAAATTGCTTCCGCTAGGCACTTGGTGCAAGTCGTCAATAAGTTTAACCTCTTTGCTCTCTGGTATTACATCTTGATTATACTCATTTCCACACCTCCCAAGAGGAAGAGTATTTGGTGCGTTTTTTTTAGTGTGGTATCCCCAGTAGGCCTAATCCACAAAAAGGCGCCTTTATATAAAAATGCGCAACACAATTCAAAAATAGAAACTACAGTCTAGATCCCTTGGAAAAATCCCCAAAAATATAATTTAAACGATATAAACAAGTCGGATTGTTCGCAGCGCCAATAAAAAGGCAATTAAAATTAATAGAATAAAAAACTTAAATTTTCATAAATCTAATAACGCTTATTTATTCATCTTCTTGCATAAACTAAAATTGCTGGATTAATTTTTTTTGTTTCTTTAGTTTTAAGTGGCAACATTTTTAGGTCATCATATATTTCCCATTCGCCAGTTGGACGGCATATAAAAGATGTGTAATGACCAATACCGTATATTTCTTGCGGTGGATCGAAATGAATGATACCTTTTAAAAAAGATTCTTTTTCGATTCATTCAATTTAATTCATTTCATTTGATTCATTTTTTAAAAAAAAAATTGTTTTGATATTCATTTGATTCATTTCTAATTCATCCAATTTCCATTTTCAATTTCAATTTTTGATTGATTTGGTTCAATAATTAATTTTAAATTTAAATGTTTGTAATAAATTTAATGGAAAATGAAAATTTAACAATAGAGCCTTATTTTAGAATAAATTGAGATATTACAAAATAACAAATCAAAACAATTTTTTTCGATTGAATTTTTGTGTTCTTATTAAAAGTGATATCCCAACCTCAAGCTGGCATTTCAAACCGTCAAATCTAATTTTTGACAAAATTGTTTAATTTGTACAACACTTGACTGTCGTCAAACATAATTACACCGACATCAACACAAACTCACAGGTATTACACAGAATACGAAAAGGACCACTAATAAACCGATTAGAAGAACTGGAAATATACAAGAAAAGATGCAACTCTTTTTTTCTAATACCGATTTTCCATCGTCAATAGTATAATATCATAATAGTATAATACTATTATACTATTATTCCTTGTCGGTTTTCCATCGCACGCGATGAAGTTAACACCAATTATAGTTTTTTTTATGTGAACGTAGATATATTTCTTATTTTGAAAATTTTAACGTCTATTCATAATAAAAAAACAAAAATAACCAAGCATTCGCATTAGTTGTGTTTTTAAAAAATTAATAAAATGTATGGACTATGCAGATACCACAAAAAAAAAAACAAAAAAAAAATCGAATGGTAATTTAGTGAATTGTCAAAATAATACACTGTCAGATAAATTTACAATGTTAAAAACACAATTTGCTACCTATTATATTTTTGATAGCTAGTATAACAAAATATTATATTTATACTATTATACTATCATCTTCGGTTTTCCATCGTCGTAGTATAATAGTATAATACTATTATACTATTATACTATAACGATGGAAAATCGGTATAAATGAAAAGTTTGGCACAAAATTTACGACCTCATTATAAGGCTGTAAAAAAAAAACATTTTACAAGATATGGCGTACACACCTGATGGTCAACAAAAATTGTTCTTCTCTTTTATTAAAAGAAAGGCGGTATCACCCCCTATTCCTATATAGATGATAACGAAAATACAATTAAGAGTAAGAAGACTTATGAGTCACGTGGGCACAAAAAACCACAGCAGTTTTTAATATAATTTTATTTACTGTTTGCTAGAAATTTGATAAAGGAGTAATATCCCAAAAGATCATAATTTCAATTTCAAATAAAACTAAATAATATTAAGAAATTAAATATCTCGAAAACTATCTAGGGCAAAAAATTGAGACTTTTTAAACAAGGTTTTGATACGTATCGTACGCACAAAAAACATGTATGATTTCTTTTTGAGGTTATGTTAACCGTCAGTAAATCTTTAGTTTGATTATGTACAAAATTACACAGATTTTGTCACAAAAACTATTTTAATAACACAACTTATTTATTAATAAATAACGAACTCGTAAAAATTCCGGAGTGATTAAAAACGATGAATTTTTTAACGTCTTGAATTGTCACAATTGTGATTGACATTTCTTTTTTATTGGAATTTGTAAATCTTGCAAAAAATGATTATCAAAACAATGACATTTCATACATAATATTTATTAGCTTTATTTAGATTTTTTTATTAGTTTTACATATGTATATGTTTGATTCAGAGATGGATACTGTAAAAAACATTTTGACAGCTAAAAAAACTGAAAAATGTAAAATTTTAGCTTCATTTACGTTCAGAACTGTTTCAATAGTTTCAAAAGTTTCAAAATTTACCAATATATTTGAGAAACTTTTTGACGAAACAATAAGAATATTTTGTTTCCTCTTTTTCGTAATATCGCACGCACAGCTTTTAACACTTTCCGGTAGTTTTTACACTTTTCGACAATATTTGATCCTTTTCAAGAGTTTTTGACCATATTCGACAGTTTTTGACATTTTTCGACAGTTTTTGACGATAATTTAAGGTGTTTGACCTATTGGTCGTGATTTAGTCGAGAAAAAGTGATAAAAAATATCATGATGTTTTTTATTTCCCTAACTTCACTTCGTTGTATTTTATGTCATGTCAGACAAAACAACCAAAATGAAAAAAGTAATTTAACACGTCAAACTTCGGTATATCACCTCTATTTGAGCAACATCAACACAAATTTATCACGATTTTTTATAAAATAACTAAAAATACCCTTCCTAAGCCAAATATTTTGTTTCCAAATATGTATTTATTTTGACAGCTAAAACCAAAAAAAACTTTTTTTTTTTTTTTGTGACAAATGAGTGTGTTTTATGGCAAAACGTGATAAAAAATATCATGATAATTTTTATCACTTTTGCCCGACTGAACACTAGGATTTTTGATAAAATTGTCGAAAAACCAGATTTTTAACCTTTTACCGTCTCTGGCTTTAATTATCCGAATATTTGACAGTTTGTTTAGGGTTAAAGCAACGTAATATAATAGTACAATAATAGATGGCGCTTTTTACTTAGTTAATGCAAATTCCTGTTGTACTAAAACCTTTATAAGATTTTTTGTATGTGATACGATTTCTAATCTAATAAGAAAATAAATGATTTATTATGAAAAATTTTTATCAGGAATAATGTTCTATGCAAATAAACGAAAAACCAGAAATCATGGTTTCCGTTAATGATTTTGACTCTAATCGTAATGTGAAAGTTATACTATATCAAGCTGATAAGGTATCCCTTATCCCCAGACATAAAGGTGCTTCGAATTTTTAACTACAAATTGCGATTTTGAACGAAATTGATAAAAACCCGTTAACGGTCATTCTCTTGGACTCAAGTTGTGATAGTTCACGAAATAGTCGATTAAATTCCCTATATATCAAGCTATAAACGTATTCCCTAACCAGAGAAATAAATGTGCTGCGAATTTTTGAGTTCAAATTTCGATTTTGCATGAAATTGATAAAAGGCCCATAACGGCCATTCCCAGAGATTTGGACTCAAGTTGTGATAGTTCACGAAATAGTCGATTAAATTCCCTATCCATCAAGCTACAAAGGTATCTTCTAACCAGAGAAATAAATGTACTGCGAATGTTTGAGTTCAAATTGCGATTTTGCATGAAATTGATAAAAGGCCATTAACGGCCATTCCCAGAGATTTGGACTCAAGTTGTGATAGTTCACAAAATAGTCGATTAAATTCCCTATCTATCAAGCTATAAACGTATTCCCTAACCAGAGAAATAAATGTGCTGCGAATTTTTGAGTTCAAATTGCGATTTTGCATGAAATTGATAGAAGGCCCATAACGGCCATTCCCAGAGATTTGGACTCAAGTTGTGATAGTTCACGAAATAGTCGATTAAATTCCCTATCTATCAAGCTATAAACGTATTCCCTAACCAGAGAAATAAATGTACTGCGAATTTTTGAGTTCAAATTACGATTTTGCATAAAATTGATAAAAGGCCCATAACGGCCATTCCCAGAGATTTGGACTCAAGTTGTGATAGTTCACGAAATAGTCGATTAAATTCCCTATCTATCAAGCTATAAACGTATTCCCTAACCAGAGAAATAAATGTGCTGCGAATTTTTGAGTTCAAATTGCGATTTTTCATGAAATTGATAAAAGGCCCATAACGGCCATTCCCAGATATTTGGACTCAAGTTGTGATAGTTTACGAAATATTCGATTAAATTCCCTATCTATCAAGCTATAAACGTATTCCCTAACCAGAGAAATAAATATGCTGCGAATTTTTGAGTTCAAATTGCGATTTTGCATGAAATTGATAAAAGGCCCATAACGGCCATTCCCAGAGATTTGGACTCAAGTTGTGATAGTTCACGAAATGGTCGATTAAATTCTCTATCTATCAAGCTATAAACGTATTCCCTAACCAGAGAAATAAATGTGCTGCGAATTTTTGAGTTCAAATTGCGATTTTGCATAAAATTGATAAAAGGCCCATAACGGCCATTCCCAGAGATTTGGACTCAAGTTGTGATAGTTCACAAAATAGTAGATTAAATTCCCTATCCATCAAGCTATAAAGGTATCCCCTAACCAGAGAAATAAATATACTGCGAATTTTTGAGTTCAAATTGCGATTTTGCATGAAATTGATGAAAGGCCACTAATGGCCATTCTCAGAGATTTGGACTCAAGTTGTGATAGTTCACGAAATAGCTGATTCAATTCCACACATATCAAGCTATGAAGATATCGCCTAACCAGAGAAATAAATGTGATTCGATTTAATCTTCGAATTTTAAATTCCGTTTTGACTGAAATTGATAAAGGCAAAACACCCTTTGTCACAGATTTGGGCTCAGTTTCTTATAGTTCGCATGACATCTGAATATATTCTCCATCCATCAAGTTGAAGATTTGGACTCAGGTTCTGATAGTTCACGTGAAATCTGAATATATTCTCCATCCATCAAATTGAAGATGAATTCCCTGTCCCCAGAAATAAATTTCTTCCACCTTTTAATCTTCAAATCGCAATTTTGCCATAAATACTAATGGTTCATTTATTTAGTTAATAAATTAGCTGACTAAATTCCGGAATTCAGAAATAATTTTTATTGAGAAATAATTTTTATTCTTGATTTATAATTTGATTATTTTCTATTTTTTAATAAAATTACATTTTTAGTACTAAATATTTCAATAGGAATCTAAATTTTTTCAAATTGGAACTCAATTTAACAGTGTGAAACTAACACATAAATCAAAATGGGAATTTTGGGAAAAACCACACCCATTCCAAATAATTGTTTCAGCATTGTAAACTAGAAAATAATTTTGGTTAGTATGATATTAATTAACTTGCCAAAAAGCCCTTTGATTTGTGTTCAAATAGCGAATTTTCCCATTCATTAGCAAATTATGCGTTAATAGCGTTAAGTTTTATTATTATTATTATTAAAATTGGTTGGAACCAACCAAGGTTGAGCCCTCAATGTCACAAAGGGTGTTTTGTTATGGACTATATAAAAAGATTTATATTATTTATTGACGTTATAATATATTTATTTATTTATTAATTCTTAAATATGGAGTAGGAATCTCGAGCGTCACGCTTGTTCTCTCGTATTTGCCGCCCTCTCCAATCAGAGTCCACATCACACTGGTATTGTACAGTGTGTACTCAGTGGTATCTACCACAACATCTTCCTTGTCTTTTAAAAGAAACATACTCGTACTTAAGATATTTTAAAATTATACAATTCAAAGCAATCAATTCAAAAGCACAACTTTATATTTAATATAGAAACAAAACTAAAAGTTAAAATTAAAAGGCAAATCGGACCCAACTATCTATCCTTCCATACAATAATCTTTGAACTTTTCGAGCATCCTACTAATTCTCCACGGACGAGTATGCTGCTGTGTAGAAATTGAAGTCATTTCAGTAGTAGTTGGTAAAAATGCATCAGGGGCATGAGACGATACTGGATTCTGTGATGTAACATTCTGTCTTAAAACATTATCGGTGTTTAGATCGATGGTACCGCTAGTTTCTTCATCGTAGATATCCTCTGTCATCTTTATAGTAATTGCATCATCAGAAAGACGAGGCTTTATATGAATCAAATCTCGTCGATAAGATGAATCATCAACATTGACCGCATATGATCTATTCGTGATTCTATTTCCTATGGTCCCTTTTGTCCATAGTTTATTATTATCGGGATTTAATTGAACAAATACTGGTTGTCCAATAGTCAATGGTGGAAGAGATTTCGTTTTTTGGTCATAATAGTATTTGGCCCGACGTCGATTCTCTTCCAGTTTCTCCGGAACATTTTTAATTATTTCGGGTTTAAAATTCGATGTTATTGAAGGTATTCCTGTTCGCGTTCTTCTTGACAGCATTCTCTGAGCTGGGCTCGAATTTGTTTTGTTAGGAATATTCCGCCAATGTAACAAAGAATACCAGATATCTTCGCCACTTTCTTCACTTTTTTGTATTAGGCGTTTGGCTATTTTTACAGCTGATTCACCTTTACCTTTGCTTTGATGATAATGTGGTGAAGAAACAACATGGGTAAATTTCCACTGCGAAGCAAAATATGCGAACTCTTTACTAACAAAGTTAGTAGTGGCTGAAATGGCGTTTGCATACGTTAACAACTGAATTGGAAGTCATATCATTTAATATATCCAGCTCAATATAATCCGAGTAGTGGCATACAGTTACTAAAAATTTTGTTTGTTTTCCTTTATAATGAGTGAAAAATACATCCATCGATATGAATTGAAATGGGTAAGTTGCGATATCGTGAGACAGCATCGGTGGTTTTGCAAGAGAACTTACATATTTTGCACAAATATCACATTTTTTTACCATTTCCCGAATCTCAGAACTCATACCTGGCCACAAAACATTCTCCCTTGCGAGCCGAAGAGTTGACTCAACACCATTATGACTCACATGTACGTTTGTACGTATCAATTTTCTTAATTCGCATGGAATTAAAATTCTATTCTCCATAAATATCAATCCGTTTTGTGTTGAAAGGTCATTTTTAAATTTATAATAAAGTTGAACTTCCTCAGGAACGTTTCTAATATTATTCGGCCATCCGTATGTGATCAGTTGCATAAGTTTTTGTAAAGATCTGTCATTTTGAGTTACCTGTCTAATATTCTCTATTCTTACGTCGGTTATATTTAACCCTTATACTGGATTAACATTCTCAATTAGATGTACAAATTTTTTTTCACGAGGTATTATATCATTATCATCATTTTCTACTGGCGTTCTTGATAGTGTATCTGCAACAATATTGTTTTTTCCTTCTATAAACTCCAATTTTAAAGAATAACGTTGCAGGATCATTAACATTAACTGAAGTCGCTTCGGTGCTTTAAGCAATGACTTTTAAAAAATATTGATCAAAGGCTTGTGATCAGTTTTTACGGTACACATATGACCAACGATCATCTGGTCGAACCTGATGCACGCAAACACAATCGCGAGCAACTCTTTCTCTATCTGAGCATAATTGCGCTATGTAGCCGTCAATGTTCTGGAAGCATATGCGATAATATCGTCTTGTTGAAATAATGCAGCGCCCAAGCCAGAGCTACTCGAATCACACTCTATTGTAATTGGCTTAGTACAGTCAAAATACTTCAAGGTTTTAACATTCCCAACTAGAAACTTTAATTTTTTGAACTCATCCTCCTGAGTTTTTGTCAAAATCCAAGGAGTATCTTCCAACAACAGTTTTCGTAATGGAGTAAAATGTGTGCTTAAATCTTTTATGTATCTCGCTAGATAATTGATCATGCCCATAAATCGTTGAAGATCGTTTTTATTTTCTGGAGATTTCATATTTTGAATAGCACTGATTTTTGATGTATCTGTAGCCGATTCGACCGCAACACAACCTTCAATGCCTGCAGCGCCGCCAATACAACCATCATCGCTAGCAGCGCCGCGCCCTACAGCAACTTGCTGCCATATGGGCAATCTATTTTCGAAATCGAAAATTTAAAAACAAAAAATCAAATTGACCGAAAAGCAAAAAGAAGTAAAACTTGACTTCCTTTTTTGGGTCGTCGTTCTGATACCTTCGACACACACTCATGTGTTATGGTATTATTCGTGAATTTCGTAAAAATTAAATAAATGTTTTTTGGGAAATGTTAATTAATACAAGTTTAAATTAATTAACTAATATTTTTTATTTGTACCCAAGCGAAGTGCTACAAAGTGGTGACCCAAGACGTCTCTTCTTAGAGTTTTTCACGCAAGCTAACCTAAAGTGAAAAACGTGCTCAAGAAAAAACAAAAAATATGACAAACGCAGAGGCAAAACAAAGTGGCGATGATGAATCGCAAAATATAAATGCTAACGTTGTGATTCCGCGAATACCGATGCCGAAATTAATTGATAGTTTGCATAACCTGCAAAATTATTTCTCCAGCTTGGAATTTTGGTTCGAGGCTAGCAGCGTGACCAGCGATACTAAAAAATATTGTTCAGTAATGGCACAAATTCCACTCGATGACCTAGGTGCATTACAAACGCAAATCGGCGAAGCTCCAGTAAGCGGCAAATATACACATATTAAGCCAATTATTATCGCTTTTTATTCAAATTCGCAGCAAAGGCGATTTCGCGAAGCGATAAGTGAAGTGCAACTCGGCGATTCAAAACCGAGCAAGTTATATCAAAAATTAAAGAGTTTAACACACGATTCTTTGACCGAAACTGCACTTTTTGAATTATGGGCTGCTCGACTACCAGAGATGGCGCACGCCGCAATAATTCAAATGAAAAATTCGCCAATTGGCGACCAACTGGCCGCAGCCGATACATTAGTGGAGTCGATTCGTTTGCGTACTATCGGTGATCGCACGATTTATCAAACAACTCCGCAGCCACCTGTAATTCTAGAAAATGCGAGAACGACACCGACGCCGCCTGCTGAAATCAACTTATTCGAAAAGTTAAGTAACCGAATCACAGAACTTGAGCGAAAATCCAGTATCAATCACGGCAGCAGTAAATCATTCAACGCCAACAGGTCTCGGGAACAATCATCTCGTATTGAGCATCCTAATTGCTGGTATCATTGGAAGTTTGGTACCAAAGCAACACGTTGCCGCAAGCCGTGCACATTCAACGCCACGAATGCTGCCACATCAAATCAATATTGAAGCCAGCTGCCTGCGTTGAATTCAGGTAGCGAACCTGAATCCAAATTTGTAAACCGATTGAAGATACATGATAAGTCCACAAATATCGGATTTTTGATCGATACGGGCGCCGACGTATCGGTACTACCTCTCAATCAGTTCGCAGGCAACCGCAAATCAACAGATATTAAATTGTTCGCAGCAAATTAAAACATACGGCACAACAACACTGAAGATAAACCTCGGATTACGACGTGACTTCGTGTGGACGTTTGTAGTCGCCGATGTAACAACGCCAATCATCGGCGCAGATTTCATTACCAGATTCGGATTATTAATCGATTTGATGAGAAAAAGGATAATCGATCCAAGCACTGGTTTAAACTCAAATTGTTTGCGAATCATGGTAAAAGATACAACTGAATACAAGGCATATTATGTAAACCCGATTTATGCTGATCTTCTCGAAGAATACAACCAGATTACAAAACTACCAGTGCCAGGAAGCAAAATTTCTACCGCCGTAATTCATCAAATCATCACGACAGGACAACCCGTCTACGTCGACCTCGGCGTTTGGAACCAGAAAAACTCGAAGCAGCTCGAAAGGAATTCGATTGTCTAATAGAAGCGGGAATATGCCGACAGTCAAGCAGTTGTTGGGCAAGCCAGCTTCATATGGTAAAGAAATCCGATGGTTCGTGGCGCCCGTGCGGCGATTATCGCGCTTTGAACGCCATCACAGTTCCGGATCGTTATCCCATACCATATCTCAACGACTTCGTCGGTAATTTGCAGGGTAAGACCATTTTCTCAAAGATCGACTTGCAAAAGGCCTTCCACCAAGTTCCAGTCGCCGAGGAGGACATTAAAAAAACGGCTATTACGACCCCATTCGGGCTGTTTGAGTTCAAATTAATGCTGCGCAAACGTTTCAACGTTTAATCCATGAAGTTTACCGTGGCCTCGATTTCGTCTTCGCATACATAGACGATTTGTGCATCGCCTCGACGACGCCCGAAGAGCATCATGAACACTTGCGAATGCTGTTTCAAAGACTGAAACAGTACAACTTGGCAATAAATTTGGGGAAATGTGAATTCGGTAAGCAAGAAATCGAATTTCTGGGACATCGCGTGTCATCTCGAGGTTTTTTGCCACTACCCGAGAAGGTCCAAGCCATTAAAACTTTTCCACTTCTGGCGATGGTCAAGCAATTGAAAAGTTTTTGGCAACACTCAATTTTTAACGCAAGTTCATGCCAAACGCCATCGAAACGCAAGCCAAGTTACTTGAGATGATCCCAGGAAACAAGAAAAACGATCGAACTTTGCTTAACTGGACAGATGAAGCAAAAAATGCATTTGAAAAATGCAAACTCGATTTGTCCAACGCAGCTTTACTCACTCATCCATCAAAAACTGCAGAACTATCGCTTTATGTCGACGCTTCCGACATTGCTGCTGGTGCAGTACTGCATCAAGTTGTAGACAACGCGCTACAACCACTTGGGTTTTTCTCAAAGAAATTCGACAAGACGCAGCTTCGCTACAGCACGTATGATCGCGAACTCACAGCAATGTATTTGGCAGTGAAACATTTCAAATTCATGCTGCAAGGAAGAAGATGTCACATCTATACTGATCATAAACCGCTCACCTTTGCATTCGCTCAAAAACTCGAAAAAGCCAACGATCGTCAAGCAAGGCAACTAGATTACATCGGACAAATAACCACCGATATTAGACACGTAAAAGGAGCTGAGAATGTGACTGCGGACCTCTTGTCACGAGTCGAAAGCATCTATTCCACTGCCGAGATCGACTACGAAAAGTTAGCAGATGATCAACGAAACGATAATGAATTAAAATTGATCCTCGAAAAAGGTAATATCGACGTTTCAATTAAGCTAAAACTTTTTACCATTCCAGGCAGTTCGAAGCGACATTTCTGCGACTACTCAACAGACAACATTCGTCCATTTGCTACTGGAAGATTCCGAAACCAATTCACTCAAGCGATCCACGACATCTCGCATCCTGGAGTACGTGCCACGGCTAGATTGATGACCAAACGATTCGTTTGGCCTGGCATTCGATCTGATGTCGCAAAATACGTTCGAAGCTGCCTGAAATGTCAACGTGCAAAAATTGGACGACATACACAAGCGCCGTTACAACAGTTCGACTCACCGAGTGAACGATTCGCTCATATAAACATCGATCTCGTCGGACCGTTTCCACCATTCGAGGGAAATCGCTACTGTCTTACGATCATCGACCGCTTCAAACGTTGGCCTGAAGCAATTCCGATCCCGGACATTTCAGCACCAACCGTTGCAAATGCACTCATCGCTGGTTGGATAGCAAAATATGGTGTGCCTAAAGCAATTACAACGGACCGAGGCGCCCAATTTGATTCGCATCTCTTCGACGAACTAATGCGGACGCTCGGAACTCAGCATTTTAGAACAACCGCATACCATCCGCAAGCAAATGGCCTAATCGAGAGATGGCATCGCACGCTGAAGTCAGCTATCCTCTGTCACAACACCGAAAAATGGGCCAGGCATTTACCAACAATTCTTCTCGGCCTTCGTGCAACGTATAAAGAAGATTTAAATGCATCACCGGCCGAACTTGTTTACGGTACAACACTTCGCTTACCTGGCGAATTTTTCGACGAGCAGCCATCAAGGAAGACAGAATCGCAAACAGTCATCGATCTGCGAAACGCCATGCGTGACATTCGGCCAACGACGATGGCGTGGCATGGAAATAGAAAAGCATTCATACATGGTGACCTGAAAACAGCGACTCATGTATTTCTTCGTGACGATTCTATTCGCCCGAGCCTTACCCATCCATATAATGGACCTTTCGAAGTTCTTGATCGAACATCAAAATATTTCCGTTTGCGACTGCCAAATCGCGAATCAAACATCACTATCGACCGCCTTAAGCCAGCATATATGCCCGCGAACAGCGAAACAACAAACGTGGAGCCGACGACAACAGTAAAAACACCAAACGAACCGGCTACTCCTACTAAGTTACCAACAGCAACGAAATCCACCCGATCTGGTCGACCGGTGCGAATCCCGGTTAAATTTATCGATGAACACCAATTTTCATCTAGGTGGGAAGTACTGTAGCCGATTCGACCGCAACACAACCTTCAATGCCTGCAGCGCCGCCAATACAACCATCATCGCTAGCAGCGCCGCGCCCTACAGCAACTTGCTGCCATATGGGCAATCTATTTTCGAAATCGAAAATTTAAAAACAAAAAATCAAATTGACCGAAAAGCAAAAAGAAGTAAAACTTGACTTCCTTTTTTGGGTCGTCGTTCTGATACCTTCGATACACACTCATGTGTTATGGTATTATTCGTGAATTTCGTAAAAATTAAATAAATGTTTTTTGGGAAATGTTAATTAATAAAAGTTTAAATTTATTAACTAATATTTTTTATTTGTACCCAAGCGAAGTGCTACATATCTGCTTTAAGGCCTTCATTTGATAGAATATGACGAAAGAATTTTACAGATGACTGGCATAACTTCAATTTTGATTTATTTAATTTACAATTATACTGTCGAAGTCGAATCATTAAACTTTCTAAATTTTTATTATGGTCAATAAGCGCCTCCTCTTTGTTATCACCGCTTCCGTAAATCAAAAGATCATCTGCTAACACCTCTACACCTTTAAGATCATGTGTCATTTCGTACATAAGCGAAAGGTAAGCGTTTCCAGACGTAGCGTCCAAATGGCGTCCAAAAGCATGTCAATTCACTACTGGATTTTGTTAATTTTACTTGCCAGAAACCCCTTGCTGCGTCACACGTTGAGAAAACTTGAGCCTTCCCCAGTTCTGGTAAAATTTCATCAACTGTAGTAAATTGACAATTTGGTCTCTTTAGAGCTTTATTGAGAGGAATTGGATCTAAGCATATTCGAAATGAATTAGGTTTTTTAACAATCAAAACATTACTAACCCAATCCGTATGTTTCGTTATCTTTTCGATAATTCCGTCTTGAACTAATTTTTTGAGTTCAACTTTCAACTTATCCCTATAAATCACTGGAATACGACGCGCTCTTTGTATAACTGGTTTGACATCTTTATCTATCTCCAGCTCAACTTCTCCTGAAAGGAGACCATAGTCCCCAAATACATCGTTATATTTTTCGATAATTCGCTCAGCATCTATTTTGTCAAATTCAGGACTGGCATCCGTTTTCCTAACTGTTTCAATAACTTGCAGATGATTATATTCGAAATTCCTTGGGTAACTTTTAACTTCGTCACTGTACTTAACTAATTTTAATGCAGAGCATGAGTTTGATGATAACAATAGACTATGATTTCTGTTGACAACTTGAAACAAAAGAGTATACCGCTGTTTATTAATTTCACACGGGATCTTAACTTCTCCAATAGTTTTAATGAAATTCCCGTTGAAATCAATCAGTTCATATTTCGATTTGGAGACTACTGGATTTTTCTGGCCCATTAATGCTTTATACATACTATAACCTACTAAACACGAATTTGAGCCCGTGTCCATCATACACTCGACCTGTTTCCATACATTTCCAAATTTTAACTTCAACGTTGCAATTACATTAAACTTGGAAGAAACCGTTGATTTTCCGTCAATTTTAGCAATCAATAAACTTTTTTGATTATCATTATCATCTGCACTGGAAACTTCATCACTGCCGCTCGGGTTGCTGTTACAGATCTTGTTAACTCGATTCGTTTTCCGTTTATTGGTGCTATTATTATTTTTGAAACATGCCACTTCTAAATGATTTTTCTTTTTTCATATTGAACAAGTTTTTCCTAAAGCGGGGCATGCCCCTTTTTCAAAAACATGCCACGCAGCGCGAAACTTACATTTTCGTTTGACACTTTCCGCTGATTTATTGGTAATCTTGTTTACCGGGTTGGCTACGTTCGTTTCATCACTCTTCATATTTGATAACCTATCTTGGGTCACTTCGGCAATTTTGCAAACATCCATCGCTTTGGTTAAGGTCAAGTCTGGAATTTCCATTAATTTCTTCTTTAGAAGTGTATCTTTGATACCCAGTACTATTCGATCTCGTACCAGTTCATTCGAAATATCATCATTACCATAATTACACAACTTCACTAATTTCTTTAATCTTATCAAATAAAAATCGAAGGATTCATCAATGTATTGGTTATATGTGTTAAACATGTACCTGTCGTATATGGCAAATATGGCTGGCTTCAGTCGATCCACTGAAACTTTTGTTTCTCGACCCTTTGCTTCCAGTACGAAGTATTTCTCATGTCGTTCCTTAACGAGGTATTGGCCATTGTATGCGGGTGACAAAGGTGGTCGGACCGCGTCATTTCGTACAAAAACGAACTCAGTTTGGCGAAGCGTTGGATGCTCGAAGACGTCCGGCGATGTGATGTGATGCGCTGTGGATGTAGGCTGCAACGCGCTCATATTTTGTTTAAGGATTTTGATAAATTCGTGCTGATTGGTCGATGAGCTTTCCGTGAAAATTTCTCCGGGCAATCGATGATTTGTTCCGTATAACATTTCAGCTGGAGTGGCACCGATATCCTCTTTGTGTATTGTGCGTAGACCAAGGAGAACGATGGGCAGTTGAGATATCCAGTCTTGATTTCGCCGGCATGTTATAGCTGTTTTTATCGTCCGATAAAATCGCTCTATGATCCCGTTTGATTGAGGATGTGTTGGTGTAGATCGTAAATGCTTCGTGCCGCAGAGTTGGTTTAATTCTGTAAAGATTTGCGACTCGAACTGGCGTCCTTGGTCTGATGTTATGCGTAGAGGCGTCCCAAAGCGAGCAATCCATCCGGAAATCAGCGTACTGGCGACGCGCTCAGCGGTGATGTCTTCCATCGGGATGGCTTCTGGCCACCGAGAAAATCTGTCAATTATTGTCAATAGATATCGATATCCCTGCGATGGAGGCAATGGTCCAACAATATCGATATTGATATGCTCGAAACGTTGAGTCTGCGATGTTGTTGTCGAAAAAGGAGATTTCGTATGAATGCTCACCTTAGCTTGTTGACACGCCTGACAATGTTTGACGAATGTTGAACATTTCTTTCGAAGTCCTGGCCAGATAAATCTCTCAGCTATTAATTTGGTCGTTGCTCGCACGCCTGGGTGCGCAATGGAATGGAAATGACTCATCACTGCACTCCTGTATTTTTGTGTGACAAACGGGCGGATGGGATCACCTCAGGAATCGCAGATAACTGGTCCCGTGACACCCGGAAAATGTATTGACTTTAACTGGAGGGACGTCGTATTGCAGTTAAGCAATGTCTGTATCTCTGGATCGGTAGTTTGATCAATCGAAATATCGTCGTAACTCCATTCATGTGCGATTATTTCAATCCTCGATAACAAGACTGCTGTGTGATTATCTCTTCCTTTAATGTACCGTATGTCTGTGGTAAACTGGCTAATGTAGTCCAGATGGCGAATTCTACGCGGAGTAGCCTTGTCCGATTTCTGCATGAACGCGTACACCAACGGCTTGTGATCAGTGTATACGATGGCATTGCGACCTTCGAGCATATATTTGAAGTGGCGAACGCCCTGATATATGGCCAGTAATTCCCGGTCGTAGACGGCATAACGCTGTTCGGTTTCGGTCAATTTCTTTGGAAAATATCCCAATGGTTGAGCTTGTCCATCGATGGTCTGATGTAGCACCGCGCCGATCGCATAGTCTGAGGCATCAACGTTTAGTGATAATTAAGCGTTAGGCGTGGGATATGCGAGCAAGGTTGCTTTGGCTAAATCTTCTTTACATTTGACGAATGCTTCTTCCGCTTCCGCTGTCCATTCAAGTTTACTCTGGTCGTTCTTCACGTTGCCCTTGATCAGGGTTTGTAAGGTAATCTGGTGTTTGATAGCATGAGGGATAAACTTTCTGTAAAAGTTTACCATTGCTAGAAAACTTTTTAGCTGCTTGGCGATCGTTGGTTTTGGAAACTCTTTTACGATTTCGATTTTGCTTAGACCTTGGTGGTTTCAGACCTTTGGGTGTGACCACATGACCCAAAAAATCTATCTCATCTTTGAAAAATTCGAATTTCGCGATGTTTATTCGAAGTCCGAAATCCCGAAGTCGTTGGAAAAACGTTCGAAGATGTTCACGATGTTGTTGCTCGTTTTCCGAAGCGATGAGAAAATCGTCGATGTATCCAAACACGTATTGTAGATCTCTTGTAGCATGATCAACATACCGAAGGTCATGTATACGAACTCAAACAGCCCAAATGGTGTTATTATGGCTGTTTTGTGTATGTCTGCCGGCTCTATAGGTATTTGATGAAATGCCTTGTGCAAATCAGTCTTGTATATATGGCAAAGGATATTTATCCGGAACTGTTATTGCATTCAGCGCTCTAAAATTGCCGCAAGGTCGCCAGGAACCATCTGCTTTCTTCACCATGTGAAGTGGGCTTGCGTAATGGCTTTTTGAGGGTCTGCATATGCCGTGCTTTAACAGGAACTCGAACTCGTCTTTTGCAGCTTAGAACTTGTCTGGTGATAGACGACGTGCCTTAGCGAAGACTGCGTTGCCCTTGGTGACGATGTGGTGTGTCACACTATCGATCGGGCGTAGTGATGATGTTGGTTGGGAAACATCCTTAAATTCTTCGAGCAGATCGGCGATTGGATCGGCATCCCGTCGACTTGAGTGACGTAAGCTTATCAACGAGAGCATTATTCTTTACGTCGACAAGAAGATCGTAATGAGTCAGGAAATCGGATCCGACTATTGGTTGACTCACATCGGCTATCACGAACGTCCAGTGAAAATCTCTCCGCAGGTCAAGTTTTTCCTTTAAGGTGCATTCGCCGTATGTGTCAATCGGAGTACCATTGGCTGAGAAAAGTTTGACGGCTTTTGGGTTGAGTTTTGACTTCAACTGCTGTGCTGGCGGCAAGACTAAAATATCAGCGCCGGTGTCGATTAAAAATATCTTTTTTGACGCCGAATCTTTAATGAATATCCGATTTAGTTCGAAGCCGTCGTTGTTGGGGGCTTTCAGGTTACTCGACTGTAATCTGCGCCCTATTGGTTTTTTCGTTGTGAAGGGGTGTGGAAATTACAGGGATCTCTACATTTGCGACCATCCATTCCATACTTCCGATGGTATACACAAGTGGTTCGCTTTGTTCGATTTAGGCTACGATGACCTTTTTGACTTTCGCGTTCGTCGTCTGCGTAATCCACGCGTGAACGACTGTTTGAGCGATTTCTATCTTCTAGTTGATATAATTCGTCGACTTTACTCGTAAGCTCGGCAATGGCTAGCTGAACTTCGTTTTTGTCAGTAACTTGAGATACTTGGGCAGCATGTGTATTCCTGCTGTCCAACGCTTCAATAATGGCGTCAGCGAGCGTTGCCTCGTCGTCGAGAGACACATTTTCAGGATGCACGGCATTCGCTTTGTTCCCGACTATAACTGCACAAACTTCTGTTGGTATTTGTTCGAGCCAAAAATGCCTTATTAAACTGGGCTGCTCTGCATTGGTTCTCCCAACCAACCAAAAATGGTTAGTACCCTTTTTGGGTAGTTTGGGTAGTTGCAATGAGGTTGCCACAAAATCAATGAGCTTGTACCAAGAATCGAGGATAACAGATCTAAATTAGTAGATTTCGAGTTAAGCAATTGGGACCTGACAATATCAAAAGCAGAACAACGAAACGAATGAAGAGATGCAAGCGATGAGGTGAACCTTAAAACGGCCATGACCTAACAGGGTGACGACCAAGACTCTTAGCTGATCCATATTTAAAGACAAATCAAAAATTAGACTGGTTTAAATTGGGCCTAAGAATAAAATATTTAGCCAGACGACAGCTCGAGGTAGCAAACCATCTCTGGCGTAACTCGCTCAGAGTGAAATTCTTAATCGCTTTCTTACTACTATTGCATGTCATGCGAGTAACTGGTTCAAGACCGATAAATTACTTTTAAGTTTCATTGTTGGAAGTTTATGCAATGTTTTGCAGATTAACAATTTATTTGTTACAAAAACCAAAGTGTCAATTAAATGCTTCTTTAAAAATTGATTTTACTACTTACTCCTTTTGAAGTGAATGTGGAGAGAGAAATTGACAAATTTTTAAACATAAAATTAGTAGCTGCAACTGCGGTTTAGTCATTAATACCATTTCAGGCAATTGGCCACTAATTTTGTTAAATACACAGTTTAAAAGGCGATTTAAATACACGCCTTTTAAAGAGAGGGAATAAAATTGAGTATTAACTACCGGCTCCGTAACCTTCCAGTAGCATGCACATTGTTCTTTTACGTATTTAAATACGAAATCTCCGTAATCGATTTTATATCATATCAATTTTCTGTAAGATTCCGGCAAATGCAAATAACCATTTCGGGTTGTTTGCAGTTGCCGGAATATTATAAAAAATTGATATGATGTCGTGAGTATCAAAATTGAGAAAATCAATAATAATATGGATGATGACGCTCCCAAAGCGACACACACCAGCAGAAGTTCCGTTGTGGGACCTCCTTCCATTACGGATCTCTCGACATGGGAATCAACGGACTGGGACTTCTTAGGTGTTTCAAGGAATTAAATCTTTCCAAATTGGACATCTCGATAGATGAACTAAAATCCCTCTCAAGTGAGAAACAGCAGTGAGCATGGACGTAGGAAAGGTCTGGAGAAGGACGCTACTGATATACAATTAAAGGACCCTCACGTAAAATTATGTGGATCGGTTAAGAAGAGAAACAAATGCTTCTTGGCGCAGCACTGAATGAGACTGTGCTGTTTCAGATGTACCCGCGGCCAAGAGGAATCGTTCTGACGACGATCCAGCACCAGCATAAAAGAAGTCCCATAATGCCCCGGTGACAAAGCATTCTGGAAAATTTCAAACAGTTAAGGGTTGTCAGAGCGAATAACCTGCTTCAGGCCTAAATTGTATTTCGAACTTTTCCAAACAGCGCCTAAATACCAACAAATCGGCTTCTTGGGTTTCTCAAGAGCCAGAATCAAGATATCCAGGCTATAAAAAGGCATCACAGCCTTCTATACCTTTTCGGTGGATCACGCAATTTTGAACAAGCTAAAACAGGTTGGCTGAAAGGTCAATTACAAGTTTGTTCTTGTCCAGTTCCAGCAGAGCTGCTAGTAAAGTGCGAAACTACCTGCAAAGGATATGACCTCAGTATTTAAGCCTGTGAGAGGGCCGGTCGTGTCACCAGCAGACCATTGGATGCACGATTGGATGTACCATTAGGTGGCCTACAAACGATCCTCCCAAGCAAGCTATCGATATGAGCCCGGTAGTAAAGTTAGCCATCTACCTCAAAATAAGCTGGGGAAAGCAAGCAGTGAGAAAGGAAAGCTCACGCTTTCATGTGAGTCCGTAATTCATGAGGACACAAATTAAATGCTTACAGATAAACTTGCATCATGCTCAGGCGGCATCAGATGTCCTTAGCCGCAAGTCTATCTTCCAATACATTGGCATGTTCCTTTTTACCAAAACAAGTGGGTAAGTTCATTTATGATAACGTAACTCAGAGTCCAAGTGCGTCCATTTTGGCAAGCTCGCAAATAAACCTTATTCCCATTCCAGAGTTAGTAGCTGTGATGTTAGTGGTTCTGGGAGAAAGGGGCAAACATGAGGCTATAATGGCCTCCGACTACTTTTCTGGTGAGCGTAAAACAATGGCTCTAGATGAAGATAAGCGACTCTTATCTTATAGGATGCGAAGCAAACGTGCGCCTTACGGTGTGGGGCAGAAGTGACAAAGGGGAGTAAGTATTTTTTTGAGAATTTGATTATTAACAATGTAGATATTATCAATAGGGGAAATAACTGGCATCTGAAGAGGCCTTCTTATCCGATCAGATTTGATAAAGCATCCGAAACTATGCAGAGGCAGGAGATTGGAGTTTCAAAACTTACCGACTGGAACTTGTATAAAGCACTTCGTTAACAACAATTAGGGTACTTTTTGAGACCCACTTTGCTTGCTTAATGTACATATGCAAGTATGTACGAGTATATACAGTAAGGTAAGCAGGCAAAATCAAATTACAGGCAAAATTCATCAAATTTACATATAATAAATAAATTAGTACTTAGTTAAATGTATCAGTTCAATTAGCTAAATAAATGAAAATAATTAATAAAACAAAGAAGAATGTAATAGGGGGCGAAATAATCTTCATAATACTATTTTAAAAGCCCAATAATTTCTTCCATTAAGCCTTTATCTCAATAAGACATCGCATCAGGAGTAGCTGCAAAAAATGACGGTTTTCGTTAAAATCATACCGCTTGGAACATTTTTTACACCTACGATTTTTTCGTACTCCCTTCTTGGTTTCTTAATTATTTATGCCGCACTTGAGTGCTCTTGAATTAATAAATCAATCATTGATGTGGTACTTTAAGAATGCGGTGCTATATTTTTTACTTCTCTTGGTCGTTAAAATGCTATGGCACATTGAAGCTGTAATCTTTGTTTTCCTCTCATCCTTCCAACGAATTCCTTGACTTCTGGCTGTTCTTCAAATTCCTGATGGGATTACAAGTTATTGGATTGTTTTTGTGTAACTGGCTAGCTGATTATCAATTCAATGTTGTGTATATTATCAATTATTGTTTCAACTCAAATCATCGATAAGACTGCAGTAAAATGTCTAATACGCGTGCACAACGTTTGCTTTACGAAACAGAATCTTCCGATTCAAACCATAGCTTAGTAAATCATCTATTAATATATTATTACCATTCTATTTTATTTTGTCATTTGAGGTTAGAAACGTATATACTGAATTACCTTTTTGCCAAGCGGTTTATTTTCTGCGCATGCGAATACAAAACACAAAATATTTACATCGACATGTTGTAACTCCTTTCTCTTTTTGTCTGCATAGACATATGGATAAACAAAAACCAACAAAAATGTTTTTACAAGTCGTCTCGTTCGCTCTTTACACATGCCCTTTCAATAAAATGTACACTATATTATTGGTGTTGTCATATAATATTTAAACAACAAGAAAAACAGATTTTTTCCGATTGTGTATATGTGTCTGTTAAAAGCAAAACATACTCTTCCATCAAAAAATTATTTTTTGAGATATAGATGGCGTTGGAACTGTAATGTTAAAACCTATCATATGCAATCTAATATAGGTTACAAAATCAGTCTTATCCCTTTCAAAAATTAAATAGAAAACTGCTACTAGAATCAAAACCTTACCTTATCCAACACTGAATTTACAGCAAAACGTTACCTTATCCACAAAAAAAACTATCCGTACAACAAGCATAATACATCTTATCCCTTATACGCTTTTTTCTAAATGTATTTTGTACAGCAAAATAAACCTTATCCATCAAAATTAACCCGTTACTAAAAATTTGTTTACTGCACGTGTGAGACATTATGCAGTTATAGTTAGTATTATTATGGTTGTGAAAAGTCGCAGTTTTAGTAACTATTTTTTATTTTTATTTTTTTTAATAAACCGTTGAAAAATGAGTGATAATAATTTTGCACGAAACGTTGTAAATGGTGAAAAGGCACGAAAAGCTACAGTCAACAAATCGAACTGGAAAAGGGAACAGCAAAAGTCAAAAAGGTACAAACAATTTAATTAAAAATATGGTTCATCCCCTAAATAATTAAATTTATTTTAGGTATATTCGTAAAGCGTTACCTAAAATGCCAAAATGCTCTCATAAGGCGGCCATTTTTCACTGTAAAATGATAAAAGGATTCGATGCGCTAAGCTTTTCCGATTCATTTTATGCATGTAAAGATAAAATTTCACAGGATGCTTTTATTTTAATGTACACGAAAATAAGTTTACCGAAACGAAACCGAGGTAAAGGTGGGCCCCCCAAAAAATTCAGTGTGCAATATTTAATGCGAAAATAAAACTCAAAACTCGTTAGAATATGTCAAACCAGCTTTGCGAATATTTTGGGAATAACTAAAGTACGAATTAAAGGAATAACGAAAAGACATTTTGTGCAGAAATCAGCACCTGTTGAAAATAGAGGAGGCGATCGCATATCTAAGAAATTTGTTGAAAAACGCGAGGCTATAATTAATTTTATCAAACGATTTCAGGTATTTACATTTTCTATAGATTGATTAGCTTATAGATATGCTTATTTTAAATTTATTTTAAAGGTTTTAGAAAATCCTTATTGCCGATCTCGGGTACAAAGGCAATACATGTCTGGGGAGCTTTCGATTAATAGACTCTACAGAATGTTTTCAACTGATTATTCAGCACTGGGAGTCAAAAGGAGCTATTTTCGTTATGTGTTTAATCGCAATTTTAATATCGGTTTTAAAGCACCATCATGTGATATTGGCAGTACTTGCCAATCTTTCAAGGAGCAACTAAAATCGGAAATGGACACGCAGAAAAGAAATTTGTTGATGACGACATTACGAGTGCATAAATTGCGCTCAAAAGCATTTTACACATTGGCAAAAGAGGAAAAGGAAACCATGGAAACATTTTCCTTTGACTGTCAAAAAAACATGCTGTTGCCGAAAGTGGCTGATCAGGCAGCCTACTACAGCAGACAACTATACCTTTACAACCTTGGTATTGTTCAAGGGACTTCAAAAGCACACCTTAGAAACGATAATGTGTTCCTCTATCTTTGGACAGAGAACGAGCGGCCCAAGGGTTCTAACGAGATCGCATCAGCAGTCTACCATAGACTTCAAAATACTACGTTTAATAGTCAAATTACGACAGTTAGATTTATTTGAGATGGCTGTGGGGCGCAAAACAAAAATACCACAATGATGGCAATGAGTTCTTATTGGTTAAGCTTGGAAGCTCCTAGTCACATCAACGAAATAGAAATTATATTTCCTGTCCCTGGGCACTCCTTTATTCCCCCGGATAGAGTTTTTGCCCAATTGGAAAAGAAAGTTAAACGAATCCAGACAATAATTCAACCAGAGGAGTATTTCGAACTATACAAGGAAAATGGGCAAATTATTAGACTAGGAACTCCTGATTGTAGAGTAAGAGATTGGAAAAACGCGGCAGCTACTATATTTAAGCCACCTGGGCTGTGGCATTTTACATTTAATGCATCGAAAAGATTTATACTAAATCGACTTCCAAACAAAACAATCGTGATTCGCGGCGAGGCAGCTTATCTCTCAGATCTAGGTGTGGCAAAATCGGTTCTAAAGAAGGGGAAATTATTACAAAATATGGTAGTATCTATATTACCTCAAAATGTGCCAGTAAAACCAGAAAAACTGAAAGACGTCGAAGAATTGCTCAAACAACACTTTGGTGAAAATTGGCAGTCAAACGAAGACCTGTCCTTTTATAAAAATATTTTGGAAGGAACACATTTATGGCTCCTAGATGAAGAAACATGTGAGGCACCTGAGGAAGAAGTAGAATTAAGAATATAATAAATAATACGTTGTAAGGAAGTGTAATGGTGTCTTAAACACTATTTTCAGTTGGTTTTAAGTTAAATGTGAAATGAATTCTAATATTCTATGTTAAGTTGAATTAAGTTTTAATCTGAGTAACAAAATGTGATAATACTATACTCGTAGTAATAAATTATTACAGAACTGAAATTTTTATTATATTTACGGATATACTGATGAATAATTTTTTATAATTTAGAAAAATAAAATTTATTTTCAAAAGCTTAAAAATTTTCATTTTTTTAATATACAATAAAATCAAATCAAATTAGACCTTATCCCGGTCAGTTTATTGAAAATCACACCTTATCCATAGGTGAGTAGCAAAATCATTCTTATCCATTTTATTTTTAATTTTTCCGCAGATTTAATTAATTTAAAATATCTAATACATAATTTTTAAATTGCAATTTACCGTCATCCGTTAATAAAATATATAAAAGTCGTGTATCTATTAATATTTTAGAAACAGGAAGTCTTTCTCATTTATCTCATAATTATATAAAATGTACAAGAGTACGTTTTGCTTTTACCCAACACATATATGTATATATACAAATATAGTGTACATTTTTATAGCCTTAGTGTTTGTACTGTTTGGCTTGTATAGACTTTTTTGTTGATATTGGATAAACCCATTCACTAAGCACGCACACCCACGATGCATGCTGCATCTCTCTCTCCTTTATACGCATAGCACAATATATATATATATATATATATATATATATATATATATATATATATATATATATATATATATATATATATATATATATATTTATATATCGTCGTGTCCAAATAAGAGTATTACATCTGCAAATCATTAATTGTTTGGAGGGGCGTATCACGTTTTTAATGTTAAATTTGGCTTAAATTTTTTTAAATCAAATTCTTGCCACACTTTGTGGAAAGGATTTTATTTACAAAAAAATTAAGCCGAAATTAGCTTTAACAACTTTAAACCCTCTACAAAAAATGAGCGATTTGTAGATGTAATACTCCTATTTGGACACGACGATATGTATATTGGCCCTTATTTTCGAAAGTTCCAATATCTTACGGGACACCCCTAGATTTGTGAGTTTATGCTAAAAACTTAAACAGAAAAAATATTGGGTCAATCGAAGATGGTTTAGAGGTCGCGACTTGAGCGCAAAGTTCGATAAAAACGGTATTTTTTTAAATTTTTCAATTTCAAACGAAGATAAAAATTATTGTAAAAATTTTCTCAGCCTAAAGGCCGGTACGCTGCTGAAGTGAAATGAAATTTTACATATAAAAATGACACTATTTCGCTCAATCGAAAACCAAAGCTAAAATTTCACCGCAGAATTTCACTTTGCAGTACGCAGTTTAGCTAGCGAAATTGGAGTTTTCGTATTAGAATGTAGATGACACTACTTTATCTCTACAAATTTTTCACTTCATTTTTATCTTCCCGGCAGATAAATTTGAAGTGAAATTTTGACATTTCATTTGAGTTTTTGTGTTTTTTGGAATAAGTAAATCGAAGTGAATTTTAAATTTATTTTTATTTTTAATCGAAGTTTATTTTGTAATAATTATTTTGTGTTTGTTTATGAAAATCAGTTGTGTGAAAATCAATTGTGTTAAAATATTTCGTTTAATTAAACAATCCGGGTAATTAAACAAAAATAATAAAGATTTTTTCTATATTTCGTCGTCGTAGTTCTTAATTGGTATAAGCGCCAACTTTATAGTTTTGAGTAAACTCACTTTAAAGTTTTAATTTTCTATGCGGTTGTATAGACTTAAACTGATATAAACCCTGTGTAACTTAAAACTATGTATGGCACTTAGAACAATTTTGATTACATACATATATGAAAAGAGCAGAAAAGTTATACTTGGAACAGTTGGAAACCAAAAGTACATGATTTTGGACTTACACCAAGAAAGAACTACGGCACCGATTTGTAATCATATTATATACCTATATAAAAATATAATTTTATTTATTATTTATTGCAATAGTAACAAAATATGGAATTTGTTGAATTGGAATATTTGTTGGAGGATGAAGACGAGGAGGTGATTCCACAACCATCAAAAAAGGCCAAAACGGTAACCGCAAGCTCGGCAAAGAAGCGGAAATTTAATACCGAAGAAAAAATAAAATTGGCTGACTGTATGGAAAAGCGTCCATCTACTTGGAATTTGGCCGACAAAGACCACCAAAATACAAATGCCGTGGCGGCGGCTTGGAAGGCGGTGGGAAGTGATTTGAAAAAAAAAACAGGTATGACCTCGTCGCAATACACGTATACTTGAGAATATAACACGAATTAAATAATTAATTTATACATTTTTTACTTATTTGCAGTTTAGGAATGTAAAACAGCGTGGAAGAGTTTAAAGGACTGTCGAAGGTACCATACAAAATCATCTAAACTGCCGAAATCTGGAAGTGATAAGTTATGGGACAATGACAATACCAACGACCCATCTTTGGCGGAACAGGAGGTTGATTGGGAGTTATCAGAATACTTGTCCTTCCTAGATCAACCAAGAAGGCGGTAAATATCTGCGGTGGAATTTTTGAATAGATAAAAACTATTATTCATACCTAATATTTCCTTATATTTTTCAGGATATTTTCTAGTTCCGACAGTATGACGGATGTTATGGATGAAACATCATCATTTGTAGCCTCTAACTATTCATATGTAAGTTATACGGTACTTTTATTAAGTATCTAATATTATAATAAAATTTATGTTTCTTACAGACTACTTCACGCAAAAAAAAATGCACCTGGACCGGATAAAGAATGGGAGCAACTGACCTCCCGATTATCGCAGCTCATTGAAATCCGCAATAAAGAGGCTGAGCTTGCTCCTGAAAATCAACAAAAGGAGCTCAAAAATTATGCCACCTACATATTTTTGGACGGGGTGAATTAAATTTCAAATATATTTAGTTGGCTTACGAGGCAGTAAGATCCTCGAAAGAAAAATAAATTTAAATTCATTTTTATTATTTTAAATTAATTTTTTATATTATTAAAAATAATTATGTACTTATTTTTAAATGTTTTAATTCAAGAAAACCGCTTTATTCTGCCACGGTAAACGACCAATATCAGAATTAACGTAGTCTCTCAAATGGTCCCTTAATTGCTTGCCAATATTTGAGTGTCGACCAGATGCGGAGGAAGTCCTTCTTGGAGTTGGATCAATAATTGTTCGCCATTCGCCTTCAATCAAATGACCTTCTTCATCAAAAGAATCAACATATGAAGGCGGGCAATATGAAGATTTATTATTGTTGAGCATCCAATTATGCAAATACCAACAAGCGTTGGCTATTTTTTGAGCTCGGTCGGGGTAACAATTCATCGTTCGACTTAGACAGAGCCATTTCGATGTTAAAATGCCAAAAGCGTTTTCAACTACGCGTCTGGCTCTGCTAAGTCGGTAGTTGAACATTCTCTCCTAGTCAGTCAACTTTTCTTTCTTCTTTGGAGCATAAGGTTTTATGATTCGTTTAGTTTGAGGAAACGTATCATCCCCTACGAAGTAAAAGGGAACTTTTACTCCTGCAACATATGCATCTTCGGGAAAGCACAATGAATCACCAATAATTTTTTTTCCGACGGGAGTTTTCGCGGAGATATTCGCATCGCCTTCGCTACCATATGCTCCAATATCCACATAAGAAAATTTATAATTTGCGTCCGCTGTAGCCATTAGGACTATACTGTGAAAACCCTGAAATACATATAATACAAAATATAATGTAAAATTATTAAAAATTATTTAATGTCAAATTAGTACCTTGTAGTTATAGTACAGGATTCCCGCATTTTGTGGACATTTAAGGGCTATATGTTTCGCGTCAATGGCGCCAACACAATTCGGTAGATTCCACTTGTAATTGAAATCGTTGCTTATTTGTAAAAAATTATCGATTTCCAATTTCATTTTTCAATGTTTTACCTATTGCTGTAGAAACATTGTCCAATATAGTGCCGATGTGCTGCTTACTGATACGGTAGGAAGCTGCCATATGTCATTGAATCGTTCCACTTCGAAATATCTGTGAAATATAATAGCTTTATAAATATTTATCTTAATTTAATTTTTACCTAAATATTACTTACTCCAGAGCAATAGCAAACTTTTGTTTTGGTGAAATACTGTCGGGTCGAGTTGCTCTCTTCGGGGCTAACTCGTCTTTTATTATTTCATAAAGGCTACCAAATTGTTGAATCGTCATATGAAAATTTTCTTTGAAGAACTTACTATCAGCGATCATATCCCCGAACTGAAATGTAACCTAATTTTTAGAAATGTTTTATACAATTTTTTATTTGATAGAACTTACATCTGTCGAAAAGCGACCTCTTTCTCTTCGTTCTCGGAGATAAGGTGTTACTCGAACTGAAGGATTCCGCTTCTTTTTTTTTTTTTCTAAGGCTTTCCGTAAAAGTAAAAGGGACGTATCTATGATAAGATCGTCCATTTGTCGCCGCCGTTTTAATGACATATCCTCTTTATTTTCTTTAAATTATAATAGAGTTATGTATTTGTATACAAAATAAATCTATACGTAGATGTGTATACAAAATATATTTTATAATTTTAATTGATAACACAAAGCACAAAAAACACAAAAAACAAATCTAAAACACAACAATCAGCCGCTTGTCAAAAAAATCCAACAAAATAAATTTTTAATATTTCAACATGAAGTTATACGCACTAAATATTTACGAAAGTCGTAAAACTAATTTTTCACGTCAGATTTATCTTCCGATTTTTGGAGACCAGTGAAAATTTCATTTCACTCGAACAGCGTACTAGGCTTAAATCAAAATTGTGGTGAATAGAGGAGATTTTTTAAAAAAATTACCTTGTACATCGATCTGCTGCGCTATTTCCTTTAATGATGGAGTGGCCAGGAGACCACATAAGGGTGACTTTGTTTGCTTTACCCAGTTCTAATAAATTGCAGTAGCAGCTCCAGATCAATTTCGAGTTGAACACTGAAGCTCCTAAGGCTAGCAGAGTTGCCTGGCTGTCCGAGATTATAAAGATCTCTGTCTTCTTATATTTCTTTTTGAGACATTGAAGCACACGTACCTCAATAGATATATACATATACTTTATAATATATGGTTACATCTTCTGCCATTTGAGTTTTTTCTGAGTTTCATAATTATTAAAATCAAGTTATTTTGAAACATTTTACGGTAGTTTAATGTAAACTGCTGTTTGTTTTCCTTAACACTCAAAAAACTGTGATACTGTGAAAAAATTACCTTTTTAAATTACCTTTCCAAAATATCAAAGATATCAAAAATCGGTAAATCGGTTCACAAATGGCGACTTTACGGCCAAATTTCAAAATACAAAAACTAGACAAATTATTACTATTTTTATATCCTTTATATTAACTTCCCCTGCTTGATTGCTTGCTTGAGTGTCCTTACGATCTTCAAGTTCAAAATTGACCCACTTCCCGTGATCAATAACAATACTTTTTGCCAAAATTTCAGTTCGATCAACATACTATAACTAAGTTTTTTCTTTAATTTTCAATTTAAAAAATTCAATCTAGTAGTGTTCCAAATGTTTCTTCAAGTAATGTGGATTTCGATTGACCAAATTGAATTGCACTCAGTGCAAAAAGTGTAATTTTTTTATCCTGAAAATATTCGATTGACCAAAAATAATTGCACGGACAGCTACACCAGTGCAATTTCGACTACTCCAGTTTTTTTGGTAGTTTTACCCCTCTTTTTACAAATGCACTAAACAGTACTGTCATTGTGCTGTCATTTTCGATTTGCCTTGTCGTTTTAATATGGTTTGACAGATGACAGAACACAATTCGGTGTTTATGTTCGATTGACGAAGAAATGGAGGTTACACTTTCAAAGAGGGGTAAAAAATCAATCGAAAACGACATAAGTTTAAAATTCAAATTGGTTTTTTGAATGACTCTTACTCATTGAATTTTAAATTTTAGTCATGGTGAAGAAGGTCGAAACTGAATTGCAATCGACCGAGTCTTATATATAAAGGATATATAGTCAAAAACTTTGTTTTTACGGGTTGTGTGTTATTTTTATTATAAACGCATAATGTTTCTTCTATACAATGATATTATGATTTAATTTTTATAATGAAAATAATCAATCTAGGATGATCTTCTACCCATTAAGGATGTTTTGATATGGGTTGGAAACTTCTGTGTGTAGTCCTTTACGACTTGCAGTAAATACTGCATTTCATCTTCAAGTTTTGTTAATTTCTTATTATAATCTTGTATTAACTTAACACCACGTTCTGCAATATCATTTACGACTTTTATTTGACTAATAATTTTCATTCCATTCTTGAAATTATCATCCTGAGGCCACATATCCGGATCTTTGTTTAAGAAATCTGTGGAAATCTTGAACCATTTAAAAAAATCGCCAGTGTTTGGTGCAACAAAATCTGCCAGTGGTTTCGTAATGAACGTTTTCACATCATCAATTTTCAACTCGACGCGCTTACTAGACTCGGCCTCTACATCCCTCATCATATTCAACTGTTTCACTATTATTCTTTTCTCTGTACTAGAGACGTTTTCATCGGAAAAAGAGAATGCGATGGTTTCGTCGGACAAATACCACAAATGACCACACATTTGATTTAGAACAGCTATTGCCAACTTTTCATCATGGGTTTTGTAGAAATAAATATCTCGCAAATAATCCATCGTTCAAATCCAGCTTTGGTGCTTTAGCTGCTTTAGTGCAATGGAACTAAATTTTCACATAAAATCGTACGACAAAATGCAATGGTACCGTAAATTCTTCTGTTCCGGTGCTGTTAACTTAAATTCTTCATGAAAGATAAATAATTTCAACACATAAATGGCTTTGGACATCCAGCGAGCATGATGCATAGGCCCTGGCAGACGAAAAAGGACATTTTCATTTGGTATCATGCCCAAAAAAATTTGAGTGATTTCCAATAATTCTTTGTAATCATCCCGAGCATGTTCCTTTGCCAGTTCGTTCTTACAAAAATCCGCTAATTCCGCTTTCACATCATATAATTGTATATGAACGTTGGGATCACCTAAGCAGCTTTGAAATTATCTTTATCCAAGGAATTCCAGTCATTCTTGAATCTCACAAATAACGGAACATTTACTCCTGATGTATTGCCCATTTTTGATTCAATTGCCGCACGCAATGTAATTTCACATATGTGACGTCGACAAGGAAGATATAATAAACTTCGTTCCAGTTTCTGCTCCAATTAATCTTCCAGAATTTGAATATGTGGTGTCGAAGCAAGCCGCCACGACATCCTCAGCTACTCTCCAATCGATTAAGCTTTGGAAAACGGCCTCCGCCATTTCCGAACCAGTTGATCTTGATATTTTGGGAACGCCCAATAATTGTTCTTCATCTATATGAGAAATAATCACCGGCAAACGATCCAAGGCCTCCGTTCCAGATAACTCCGGGAGTAATTTTCCATCCCAATGTACTAAGCCTGTTGTTAACTTGAAAGTCGACTTAACTGATGCTGCTATTTCTACTCTATTTGTTTCACGAAGACGCCTCAGTGTTGTTCGATTCAAAACGAGTTCATCAATAGAATGTCCAAAACTTTCGGCAACGGCACTGATTATATGCATTGCTGCACGATCACTAATCTTCCACTTATCCAAAGCTGACAATATTCTAGGAGTAATAAAACATTTGCTTCCTCTAGGGGCTCCTTCTGCGCTTAGCACGGGCAAATCAATATTTTCGAAGCTCATGTCGTTATCAGGTATACTTTCGCTGTCACTCTCCAATGACGAAAATAATGCTTGTAATTCTATTGGAATTGATTTACTTTTTTCTTCAAGATATCTTCGTTTACGATTTTTTTCTGCCTCCATACGTTCCGATTACCGTTTTTCTCTTTCAATTTCATATTGTCTGGCTCCAGTCAAATATCCGGGACGCCCTTTCTCACGCTGCGTCAAGAGGAATCGCTTGTCGTCTTCACTGGTCATCATGGACATAAGGCATTGATATGTGTGATATCAAAAATATCATCCAGTTTACTATTAAATGCCTTTTCTCTTTCACGGTAAACTTTTGAAGATTTATTTTTATTCTTTAGGAGATTTTTCCGCTCATCATGCAATTTTTCCATTTTTTCAATGGAATGTTGTTCCTTTTTCACTGGGATTCGTGCTTTTGACCAAAAAATAGAACTTCCTGGATTGTTAGAACTGCACTTCTACGAATTGTTAATTTTACAGTACGGTGATTGTAAAAAAAAGACACATCACTTGCTTATTTGAGGGTAACTTAGCACCAATAATTTGACAGTACTCATGGCCAAGAAGATAAATTTCTGTCGTGGACCGTAAATTAGATGCCATTTTGTCAATTTTAGTAGCACTTTCTTAAAAATATTAATAAAACTCTTAAATGGAATAGATTTAGTTATTACAAATTTGTGTCCTTTATTCGCGACATTTGGATTTAAACTGAAATTAATTTGCATTTCTCTCCTTTATATATTATATGATTGTATGAAAATATTGGCCATAGCAGATCATAATTAATGCGGTAGGCGGATTTAAATACAATAACTACTGAGATGAATCATAATGACATCATAAAACACAACTATGTTAAGTCCCTATGACTCATGCGATTTTTATGACATCATAAAATATTCCTTTGTTTAGTCGTTACACCTCATTGCTATTTATTTATTTATTTTTTGTATGTAATATACAGGAACTAATCCAGGAAAAGCGAAAGATTCGCCGTCAATGGCAGCAAACAAAATCACCGTTATTGAAGTGGAAATTAAATCGAGCTATTAAGGCCCTAAGATTTGCTTTGAGCGAAGAAGAAAACCAGCGCGTAAAGAACTACTTAAGTGATCTCTCGGCAACCGAGAGGACAGATTATTCCTTATGGAAGGCAACAAAAAATTTAAAAAGGCCAACAAATTCGAATCCACCGATTAGACTACCAACTGGAAATTGGGCGGGAAGTGATGAAGAAAAAGCCAATGCTTTTGCTGCTCATCTAGCAACAGTATTCGTCCCACACGAAGAAGATAATTATTTTGTGCTACCCCAGCCAACGGAAGATGGTTTATCCTACAAACCTATAAAGTATAACTGGAAGAAAGTTAAGAATACAATTAAAACTTGCATAAGCCCGAAAAAGGCACCAGGACATGATCTTATTACTGGAAAAATGATAAGGGAATTGCCGGATAAATGCATAAAACTAATAACATTTGTATTCAACGCGGTCATGCGAACCAGTTATATTCCTCAAAAATGGAAGATATCTTTGATCACAATGATACATAAGCCAGGGAAAAAAGAAACGCAAATCTCATCATATCGTCCAATAAGCATGCTGCCCACAATCTCAAAGCTATTTGAAAAAATGTTACTAATGAAATTGAAACCAATATTAGAAGAACGGCGCGTTATTCCAGACCATCAATTTGGGTTCCGAAACCAACATGGTACTACAGAGCAAGTACACAGGATTGTAAATGCAATCAAAATCACCTTCGAGGAAAAGAAATATTGTGCTGCTGCCTTTTTGGATATCGCCCAAGCTTTTGATAAAGTTTGGCACGATGGACTAATTTACAAAATTAAGGAGCTTCTACCGAAAAAATTTCACTCAGTTCTGGGAAACTATCTTCTTCAAAGGCAATACATGGTCAAACAAAACAGTGCAACTACTTGCTTAAATGATATTAATGCAGGTGTCCCGCAAGGTAGCGTTCTAGGACCAATATTATACTTATTGTACACAGCTGATATACCTGTAACCAACAAAGTGATAATATCAACATTTGCCGATGACACTGCCATCCTGGTGTCTCACACTAATCCTGAAATTGCCTCAAAGGAATTACAGAATCATTTAAACAAGGTCGCGGACTGGCTAAAGGCATGGCGAATAAAAGTGAACGAAAACAAATCAACTCACGTCACATTCACGCTAAACAAACGCACCTGCCCACCAGTGAAATTAAACGATAAAAATATTCCTCAACAAACGAAGGTAAAATACTTAGGTTTGCATCTGGATAGAAGGTTAACGTGGAAAAATCATATTGAAACAAAGCGCAACCAAATAAAAATTACATTTTCCAAAATGTATTGGCTGATGGGAAGAAAATCTCAGTTGTCATTAGCCAATAAAGTTTTACTGTACAAATCAATAATCAAACCCATATGGACTTATGGTATTCAGTTATGGGGATCCACCAGCGCTTCAAACAGAGAACTCCTGCAACGAACCCAAGCGAAAATACTTCGCAGTATCACCAATGCTCCTTGGTACATTCGAAATAGTAATATACATCACGACCTTGGGATTAAAACCGTTAAAGAAACAATTAAAGAATTCAGTTCGAAATATTATTCAAAACTAGAAGCACATCCCAACGAATTGGCCAGGGAGATACTAAAACAGCCGCGATTTAGACGTCTGAGAAGAACAGATCCACTCGAACTAATGAACCTGTGAACCTGTAAATTTAATTCGATATATACATATAAGTGTAGTCTAAATTAATTAAATTGTGAGCCCTAACAATAAGTATTAACATTGGTTAAGACTTAAAATATGTAATAATTTTTAGCTTAAGATTTGATTACTTCTTGTTAGTTTCTTATGTTGAAAGATTCAAGAATAAAGCCATTGGCAACATTTAAAAAAAAAAAAAAAAATTTTTTTTGTATGTAGTTTGGAATATAAAATCCAGGGTGGTCATTTTGTGGTGCTATATCACACCTTTATATCACTAGTGGAGACTTTTTTTGTGTGATATAAAAAAATGGAGAAAGTCTACAAACACAACCCTGCAAAATGAATTTTAAGGGGAAAATGATTAATGAAAGTGATAAGTTGACGTTTCCACATAACCTCAAATAACATTATATGAAAATTTTATACGAAGTGCTATTTGTGTGGTGATAAAGTAATACTTTGATGCAAAGGTGTTTATTATTTACATAAAATGTTAAAAATATAATAATCAATCCTTTGTCAATCATCAATTTTATTTTGCACTTGGTTTCATGATAATTTTCATTCATTTTTTTAAAACCCCAATTTAGTTGTTTTCCATCAAACTATTTAGAGTTTGATCAAAAACAACTAAATTAAAGTTTAAAAAAAAATTAATGAAAATTATCATGAAACCAAGTGCAAAATAAAATTGTCTATTGAAAAAAGACCAATTAATATATTTTTAACATAACATAACTAGAAACGCCTTTGGTTTGTTAGAATTTGATGTTTAAACATTGACCAATATTTGCATTTTGTGGGGTTATGTCAGATGGTTTATGTTGATTTTTGTTTAAGAATTTTTTTTTGTTGTTTGCTTTTTTGAGCTCCCGATGAAATTTGTTATTCTAGGCAACTAGAATGTTATTTTTAACAAATAATTTACTACACAAAATTAAAATAATTGTTGATTTTTGTATTTAGGTTTTCTTGTAAATGTAACAATAACCCATTAATTTTATTTCAAAAATATATAAATGATCATTTTGTTAATAAATATCATTCATTTATATTTCGCGTCAATGTAAATTTCATTCATTTTTTGATATTTTTATTAGAGCTTTTTTTAACTAAACTCCATATAAAACAAATGTAAACAAGAAAATAATTCCGGCACCAGGAAAATCCTATGCAGATGTCCTAAAGGAGATCCGAGCAAAGGTGAACCCTGACGAGTCTCAAACAAAAGTTAAAGCTATCCGGCAAACCAGAGCTAGGATCCTGAACCAAAAACAAAGATGGTTTTCGGGAGGCCCTTAGAAACATTTTGGGGGATAAAGCTAAAGTGGTTAGTCTTGGAGACAGGCTAACTTTAGAGATCCTAAATATTGACTGGTGCAGTAGTAAGGCAGATGTGAAAAAAGGCCTTAGAGCAGAAATACCCGAGTCGGAAGACATAGAGGTCCGTCTGTTTCCGAGCCCCAGGAAACAACAAGCAGCGGTCATAGTCCTGAATAGTAAAGCGGCTATTAAGCTCCTTAACCACGGCGTCATTAAAGTAGGTTAGACTGACTGCAGAGTCCGTAAAAGAGTCATTGCGGTGCGCTGTTTTAGGTATTTTGGCTACTGCCATGTAGCTAGAGAATGTCAGGGACCCGACAGAAGTAAGCTTTGCTATAAGTGTTTTAGTACCGACCATGTAGCAAAGGTGTGCACTGCCCAGGAGCACTGCGTGCTCTGCACGGAGAAGGGACATGGCCAGGTAGAAGTGGCCCATATTCCAGGATCTGGGAAGTGCAAGGTGTACAAGGAACCACTCCAGGCGGCCAAAAAACGCCTATGATGCTACGGATGATACAGGGTAACATGCATCGTAGCAGAAAAAGGAGCGGAGCTGCTTCTCCTAAGTGAGCAGTATTGTAATAGGGAGTCGCCATTATGGTATTCTGACTTGTTGGGAACCGCTGCAGTCTGGATTCCTAACGGAAAGATCCACGTCCAGAACCATGGGGCAGGTGTTGGATACGTGTGGGCGAAATGCAAAGAGGCAACATATTTTAGTTGCTATTTCACCCCAAATGAGGCGATTGCAGTATTCCAATCGAAACTCAACGCGCTGGAGGATAAGATTATGAATACGGCTGGAAGTGTGGTGGTAGCTGGAGACTTTAACGCTAGATTATTCGGGAAGTGATCATCAATACATCGCTTTTGCGATCGGTAATGAACCCTGATTAATTTCGCAAAATAAACCAGGCAGGTGGAACCTAAAAAGGCTGCGTAGTGAGCGGTTCGTAGCAGAACTAAAAAATGGGGGACAAGGCATTGAAGACACAGCGAAAGGAAGCGGTAGAGCCACAACGGAGAAACATGTTTCGGCCACTATGTGTCTTATAGATAAAGCATGCAAGGTCGCTATGCCGCAGACGAAATCCAGACACGGTAAGCCATCCAAGTACTGGTGGAGTCGGATATAGCGGAATTAAGAAGGAAATGCTTTGCGCTACGGCGAAAGGACCAACGCATGGCCAACCAAGCCGAAGCCTATCAAGTTTCTGCAGCGCATAGGTGTGCAAGGAAGCAACTACGATACGGTATTAATAAGAGCAAGATCAGCTGCTGGAGAAACCTTGTTGACGATATCGATAGGGATCCATGGGGACTAGGCTATAAAATAGTCACAAGGAAGCTTGGAGCGCAGAAGCCTACCCAAGTAATGGATTGTGTTACTATGGAGAGGATTGTCCGTACCCTCTTCCCTAACCAGCTGCAACGAGATGAAATTGTTTTTGCTCAGAACATAGAGGCCCCGCTTTTCTCGGAGCAATAACCGGAAAGAGCTGTTCTGTCAATGAAGAACAAAAAGGCCCTTGGACCAGATGTAATACCCAGCAAGATCCTAAAGATAGTATGGCAGGAAGACCCAAACTTGCTGCTACGTATGTACAACTCGTGCCTTCGTGAAGGAGTGTTCAGCACGCGGTGGAAAAGAGCGAGGCTAGCTCTTATTAGTAAAGGCAAAGGGGATCCAGAGCTGCCCTCATCATATCGACCAATATGTATTCTCGACACAACAGGGAAAGTAATGGAGAAGCTAATACAATAAGACCAAGACTGATTGACGCGATCCGAGCCGCTGGTGACCTTTCACCACGACAATATGGCTTCAGGGCAGGATTATCAACTATAGATGCTATTAGAGAGGTAACGGAGGTAGTACGTAGAGCTGAAAACCACAACCATTTTACAAGGCGCATTGTGCTACTAGTGACGCTCGACGTAAAAATGCCTTCAACTCAGCAAGATGGAGCGATATGCTTGACGCGCTAGACCATAGCTTCCACATCTCGATGTACCTGCTGAGAATCCTAAATGATTACCTAAAGGACCGTATACTTCTTTATGAAACCGAGGACGGTCAAAGGAGTTTGATGATTACAGGAGGAGTTGCACAGGGATCAATTCTAGGACCCGACCTCTGAAACACATACTATGACAGCCTCCTGCGAGAGGAAATTCCGGACGAAACATGCTTAGTAGGATACGCGGACGACATTGCAGTACTAGTCGCTGCTCCTGATTCCAAGCAGGAACCGTGGAAATTAAACCAGGTAATGCGCACTGTAAATCGCTGGGTAAAAGCTCATGGACTATCCCTGGCTTATAGCAAAACGGAGATCGCTGTGCTGACAAAAAAAGGATACAAACCGCTTTCCCAATGTGCGTCGGCAAGCAAGTCAAAGAGACAGCCCCGACAGTTAAATATCTGGGAATCATTATTGACGCAATGTTGAGCTTTTTAACACCAGCGGCCCAGTCAGTTCTACTGTATGGCACGGATTGGGCCGATTCCTTGAGTAGGGAGGTATATCGCAAGCGACTGGCTCAGGTACAGAGGCGGGGAGCTCTACGAGTAGCATCGGCATACCGGACAGTGTCCGAATCAGCCATACTTGTGATGGCGGGCTGTATCCCCATCGACCTTTTGGCCAAGGAGCGAAAAGCGGTCTACCTGCGAAAGGCTGAAGTGGGAAGGAAACTAGCGAGTTTTGAGGAAAGAGCTCGAACTATGGAGCGCTGGCAGGCAAAATGGAAGCGCGAAACCACGAGAAGATGGACTGCGAGGCTTATCCCAAGAGTAAGTAAGTGGGCCGAACGCCAGCACGGCGAGGTCGACTACTACATAAGTCAATTCCTGAGTGGGCATGGCTGTTTTAGGAAATACTTACATACAATGGGGAAGGCAGATTCCCAGGAGTGTATCTTCTGCCGAGGTATAGTGGACGATGCGGAGCATACCTTCTTCCAATGTGGAAACTGGGCCGAGCAAAGAAGAGGGGTGCAGGAGGCAGCAGGTTTGTGGTCCCCAGAGACCGTAGCTGAATATTTGCTTCGCAGGGAAGAATCTTGGAGGAAGATCAAGTTTTTTTGCGGAGGAAATCTTAAAATCCAAAAATCGACCTAGATAGAAGTGTCTAGTTGATGGGAGTGCTCTAGCAGAGCTGCAAAATATAAGACCTAGTCCGAAGTAATGTGGCAAACAGTTCCAGACTAGATCGGAAGAAGGGGAGGTGTTTTTAATCGGTAGTCCGGCAACGGGACTCCGACACTCCGTACATAAATGCATTTTCACCTACATCACCACAAAAAAAAAAAAAAAAGTTATATCATGGCCAATCATTTCTTTAATGCCGTCTAATACAATTTCAACAGCTACTGTTACAGAAATGACAGAAGATACATCAAATAATATTCCGTAACTGCATTGTAAAAAAGTCTATATTAAAATATTTATTTTTGGTATATTTATATTATATATTGTTATAGTAAGAATAATAAGGAAAATATATTATTTTATTAACGAAACTACGTTTTTTTTATTTTACTACATATTTATTTATTGCTTTTATTTAATTATGAATTCATTCAATAACTATCAATTTCGATCTTTCACATTTGCCAGGCGTCCCGTGACGGCCACAATTTACATTTTTACATTTTTTTTTTTTTTAAGTATAAGCGAATTTCATAATCATTAGATTTTTATATTTTCATATATTGTTTTTATAGAAAAGTGAGTGAAACAATTCTCTACCCTGCTGAAATAAACAGATATTTTATTGGTGATCAACCATTCGACTTGTTTGCGATCTAGTTTTTCGTTTAGTCGTTTCAATCTGGGTTTTAAAGTTATAATATTTTAGAAGCCATCATTTTTATTAAATAAACCTAAACGTAATGTAATAATTTGTAAATTTTTGAACTGGTGCGACAGAACTTTGAAATTCTTATCTCAAAGTATTTTATAAGTTGTGGCAATTGATTGATTGATTGCGATGTACGATCAAGCATTAAAAGCAAGTCTCCCGTATTATAAATGCGAATACCACACCACTATACTGCTATACTCATGTTACAACACGACACCATTCTTCACGACACCATTCTTCATGAAGCCAAACCCCGTAAAGAAAGGCGCCATATCGATAACCACGTAAGTCTAATAGTGTGATATTCGCCCCTGGCCAGGCCGCCCTGGCCAGGCCGCCGTCGTACACCTTTTTTACATATAACAAGATCGAGGGATGGGAAAGGAATGTTAGCAACAAAGACTCAACCCGGTTCCAGACACCTATAAGTAGTTGATCGTTAGTAAATTTGTTAGTAATATATTTTTTTAGTAATATCACAAGACAATACAATTTTAAAGTTCATCTACTTGCTCCACAACCTGAAAAGAAGACAACAATGACAACACAAATGTCCTGGTACCGCAAACTCTTTTTTTCTGAAAAGCTGTAAACAACTATTATTATTCCCCTCCACCATTTTTTCCATCGGCGGTTGTGAGAGGGGGCGAGATTTCGATCCATCATCCTGTTCCCATGCGGTCACCCAAATTTGTACTAACTGTAGGTAGTGTTGCTTGACGTTGTTGTTGAAATCGTTGCGTCTCTGCTGTGCCTGCTACTCGCCCCCAGAATTCGTTTGTTCCATTTATGTGTAAAAATTTATTTTAATAAAATTTACAGAAATTTGACAAAAAAATTAAATTCTTCGAAATGTCCATACTAAAGTTTTTTTTTTTTTTTAATCTGACAAATCTGTGTCAGAATAAAAGTAAAAATTTCAAAATTTTATAAAAAATTTAATATTTTTTAGAAAACTTTTCAAATTTCGTAATTTCTAAAATTTTTGCAAAATATTAAAAAAGTAATTCTAATAAAGTAGAGCTTTTTTGTATATGTATGTGGCGCTTAACGGAAATAATTGATTATTTTAACCGGTTATTAAAAATTAATTAGAGCTTTCATAGACCTAACTACTAAATTTAATAAAACGTTTCGTAATAAGAAGTTTTTAATGAAAGCCCTAATGACAAATTAATCAGACATTGTACACTAAACCTTTTAAACGATATTTGGAAAAGCTTTTGGAATGTGAATTTTTTTAAATAAAATTGTCGACTAATAAAGCTTTAAAAATGCCTTTGATATCATCTGATTCATTATCGTAAAAGCTCTTTGATTGTAGCCTATCCATCTTATGGATGGCCTCACAGTTTTCTTTCGAATGCGCTGAATCGTTTAATGCTTTAAAAAGTACCAGTTTACAGGAGAGTAACATTTAGTTGATACATCGTTCCAAATATGACTAAAGACTCTCAGGTTAGACTCTACTCCCTATAGGCTCGAGATTCTTTTCGTCTCAGCAAAGCCATTTCTCACACGAATTTTATTTATTTTAAACACTTTATTGACTCGTTTCGTTGAACTGGATGGTCCTACGTTTGCTGATTATGAAATATTGAAATATTTTTTTATTCCTTTACAGTTGTTGCTCACTATTAATAACTTCGAAGTGTTTGGTTTTATTTACTGCACCATGACCCCAGCAAACAGTTGGATTTAGCTTGCTTCTTATGCATACAGTCATCTGTTTTAAATTGTTTGGGACCAATTATGCTGCACATTTTGTTGTGTTGCGAAATAAAAGCATTGAAGTTTCTCTCGGAAAAAATAAGTTACAAGTTCATGTAACTTGTTTTAGGAAAGTTAGTTCCAACTAATGAATGCATGTTAAAAGAAATTAAAAGGAAACCCACGCACCACCTGCATTTTGCAAATTTAGGTAATAATAAGATAAAAATGCTGTAGATATTAAATAAATTAGCGGAATTAAACTTGAATCAGGAGCTGACTCGAAAGGATCTAATTTCATCTATGAGAGTGCTCCGGATAATGATTTAAAACTTTGTAGGTTAGGCCTCCAGAGTGCCAGTTGACCTGAGAAATTTTTATACTGAGATTTCATCATTTACCCAAAGATTTAAAAAATCTAAAAAAGGTGGTAGTCAATATTAAAAGCCCATCATACATTTGATTTTTGTCAAGCGGGCGATGGAGAGGCTCATCGTCGTTTGCTTTGTCAGTCTTGAATCGCTTGAAGTGGCCGTTTGTTTTTTGGTTCTGATATAACGTTTAGAGTCTCTTTTTATAATCGTTATAACGCATTTGGTTAATGAGATCCGAAGCCAAAATTTTTTGAGAAAACTGGTCGAGACCTGCAGCTAATTGAGCTTCCTTGGGCAAAGAGCAATTTCCAAATTGTAGGCGCATAACGAATGTCAAATATTATATTATAATAAATTATTCGGTAATGCCCAAAGTTGACGTAATTTTTGAAAATCGCAAAATTTGATTAAGCTTGAAAATTCATTCATCTGAACAAATCATTAGTAGACTTTATTTCAGAATTCGTTTGTTCCATTTATGTGTAAAATTTTATTTTAATAAAATTTACAGAAATTTGACAAAAAAATTAAATTCTTCGAAATGTCCAAATACTAAAGTTATTTTTTTTAAATACGACAAATCTGTGTCAGAATAAAAGTAAAAATTTCAAAATTTTATAAAAAATTTAATATTTTTTAGAAAACTTTTAAAATTTCGTAATTTCTAAAATTTTAATAAAAAAAAAATTAATAAAAAGAGTTTAAATTAGATGACCAATTTCAGAATTTTTTAAAATTAATTAAAATATTTCCAGAAAAATAGTTCAACATTTTGTAAATCGCTCGGAAAAGAAATTGTTTGATTGATTGATTGATTGATTGATTGATACGGATGTACGACCAAGCCTCAGCAAGATTCCCGGATACGCCAGATCCACCGTACACCCTTTACATAAAACAAAACCGAGGGATAGGAAAGGGATGTTAGTACTAAAGACTCGACCCGGTTTCAGCCACCTATGCAGTCGATAGTTAGTAAACTTATCAGTAATAAATATATTAAAATATTTAGCACAAGACAACACAATTTCTAAACTACGAATTTGTTAGCTTCTTGATGATCCAAACCCTCATGTTTTAGTTTGCTGAATCAGTTTTCCGGGCCCTTCTAGTAAATATAATCAATCATTATTAGTTATAAATATTATATGATATGAGTCCAGCTTTGATTTTAATTCTGAAAACGAATAAAATTATCAAATTATAATATAAGAATGATTTATCCTCGAACCATTTTAAATTCTTAAACAAATAAATTTATTTGTTAGTATCAAATGATTCTTTTCGATCTTTGAAACACTATTGTTCCTATTGATTTCTAAGTGATCCTTCTAAAATTTAATAATGTATTAATTAATTAGTTGATACATCAGATTGTAATAATGTTTCTAATTTGGCTTTTTTTCCATAATCTTCCGCCAAAGCTCCAGGTGTTGCTTACGCTTTGATCATACTTTTGAGCTCAATGATCATACGCTCAAAACTGAACTAGGTCATAAACCCATTTATTATTCAACCACCCCAAGATTAAACTTAGCAGCAACTTTAATTTAATTTAAAAGTATAAAAATATCAATTAGAAATAACCTCATTTCTTTCAGACTGATGAAGTAATTAAATAAATTATTAATTAATTAGAATTAATAGCAACTAGAATTCAAATCATTCAACCATATAATATCTTCACTACATTCACTATATTAATAAATTAAATTGTAGATAATATCATCGCATCTAATTCTCCCTCCTTTACGTCCCGTGAATCGAAAATTTAATTTTTGTTTCCATCGCATGGAAGAAAATTGAAAATTCCAATCACTGCAGATTTTATTTTTCTTGTCCCGTGTACTTTTCACTCTTACACAGCACAAGGAGGAAACAAAATAAAATTATTCAAACGAAATTCAAATGAGCTTTTGTGTGGTGAAAGCTTTTAATAAATTCCATTTTTCGTTTTTACAATGTAGTTGTTGTAGTACTACTTGCACTTTATTCACTTGTACCCAAGATGATTCAAAAAGAAAACCAATGAAAACTAATTACAATTATCAGGTTCATAGATAAGCGATTCGAAAATTGATTGATTGACATTTCTGTGTTGAGGCCTTCCACTAATTTCAATGACGATGTTGGTCGATTGGACCTGTAAAGCACAAACTACAAAAATCGTGATTTTGTGTGGTTATGGTAAGGAAACTCGCTGGTTGAGTGATTTCAATTAAGCTTCCAATCTTTTTAATATGTTATGAAGCAGGTATTAAATTATAGAAAAACCGCCTTCCCTGAATATTTAGTGCACAATTAATATATTCATAGAAGCGACAATATTTTTTTATCGGAAAATTTCTGTAGGACCAATAGACAGTTGACAGGTGCTGGAAATACTACTAGTATTATTTCAGTAGACTTGTAAAGCAATCTAAATGGCATTTGGTGTGACAGTTACAGTTCCGAAAACTTCATGAATTTGATGATTCAAACCAATTGATTTTGAAGCAATCTAAATGCGCATTGGCTGGATGTTTTTGTCATTCCCCATATACATATAACATGACAAAACATACCAGCATTTCATGTTTTTTCACTATCATATCCTGTCACATGCATACCAAATCTACAAACAAGAACAAGAAAAACCAGAAATACAAGAAAAAAAAAATTCCTATACAATAGATTGGATATATAGTATGTATACAATACGTATACAAAGAACCGCTATCGACTCTGTATATATCCAACCTAATAATCATATAATAATCAATAAAAATAAAGAGCAATAAATTTTACACACATTCATATTACATGTACATATGTACAAAGACCAGTCCTGCAATATGAATTATACCTCGTACGATACTATGAAAGTCCCGTTAGAATTTTTTTTGTAGCACAAACTCCCAGTTTGTGTCCATCTTCTTGATTTGATCACTATTTTAAACTAATCAACACTACACTATAACTATTTCACACATCACTACACTTATGTACATACATATAAGAACACTGAGTAACTTAAGCTGCACATAAAACACTAATTTAGCCAACATATTTTCATATATATTGAATATGTACACTGGCTCTAACACAAACACAATCGCATTTTCCATATGTAGAAATTACACTGCATTCCTTTTTCTTTCTTATATATTACAATTTACTTTTTCACTTGTTTTATAAACTATTATCACTTTAAACTAAACTACTTTAAACTAAATAAATAAATAAAATTTTTTTTTTTAATTCCGAAAAACACGTCCGTCTTCTTCAAGAGTTGACGTCCGACCAAGTATTTATAAGTTGTAGCAATAAAAACAAAAAATTTAAATAAATAAAACATATAGTGTTGGATTAACAATATCATAGCTAATATCATAGCTTAAAAATATTTATTCGCTATTCAAAATATTATAACCACTAACCAAAACAAAGAATAACAATAAGGTTTGACGTACTCATTCGGGGCGGTGCTCCTAAGAAAATAGCGGCAAGGATTGAACTATATGCATATCCGCCATGTTTCACGTTGCTAAGAGACTTGCAACCAAATAGTCAACCATGGGCAAAACAAACGTTTTGGACAATTAATACAGAGAAAACAGGCTTCTTGTCTTATTAACTTATTAAGGAGCCGAATTTTAATATTATTTCAAGGAGGCCCAGAAACTAAAGCTCGCGTAGGCTCGAATTTTCTTTAATCTACCACAGAATAAGGAACGGAACCATATTTGAAAAATCGCGAATAAACTATGCCAATATTCCGAAATCTCTAAAGAATGTATTACGTCAAACATAAAATACCGCATATGAAGTTTTAATTATTGTACATATTTCATATGTATCAAAAAACCGCACACACACACACACACACACACACACACACACACACACACACACACACACACACACACACACACACACACACACACACACACACACACACACACACACACACACACACACACACACACACACACACACACACACACACACACACACACACACACACACACACACACACACACACACACACACACACACACACACACACACACACACACACACACACACACACACACACACACACACACACACACACACACACACACACACACACACACACACACACACACACACACACACACACACACACACACACACACACACACACACACACACACACACACACACACACACACACACACACACACACAAACCAAAAATAATAATAACGATTAAAATATATATTATCATTATGGAAAACTATAACTTATGTTTTATATTTTCCGTTGAAAGCTATACAAAAAAAAACGAATTTATTTCACATCATCAACAATACATCAACCATTTTTCCGTTAATATTTTTAATAATAATAATTTTCATTTATGTAGAACAAAAAAAAAAAAAAAAAAGAAATTAAAATGGGGAAAACCATATGTTTGCGGATTCATAAAAAAATTATATTAATTACAAAATGTTTTATTTAAATAAATAGTTTTGCCATTTAAATTGTTGTAATTGTCTGAATGGGAACGAATTCCAATTTGTGGATAGAAAATCAATAAATAAAATACGGAAAATGAATCCTTGTAACATTGTTACAGAGTCCAGCACCCGCATTCTGGTTCTATCATAAATTTTTCATATGGGTTGTTCTTATACAAATTAGCTTGTACGTATATGGAACGGAGCCTTTTCCGTCCCGATGATTCGATCGCCTCTCAGAAAAACACTCAAATAAAAAAATGAAGAACATGTACAGTAAATTTTATTGGCCCTTTTTGGTTTCAATTTTTATTTATTTATAAAATTTTATTAGCTCGATTTTGGTGTTTCTTTATAAACGATCGCTGACAGACCAATAAAAAAATATAAGTTCTCATTAATTAATCGAATAATTTAGAACACTAATAGCAAATTCATACATTGCTAGCAATATCTGTTACATCGAAAGCTCCCTTCCATGTATGATCGAATTTGCCCTTCGATTTCTTGTTTCTTAATAGGACTATGTCTCCAACATTAAATTCGATATTATTGCTTGATTTAGCGTAATAAATTTCAGATTTCTCCTTGTTGGTAATTAAGTTGTTCCTCGCTAATTCATGCGCATTCCCTAGTTTTATTCGCAAGTTTTGCAAATAATCGTCAGGGTTATAAAAAATTTTGTTATTACTTTTAAGAGAAGATGGCATATTCGGTTTAAATCCATGAATAAGTTTGAACGGCATTAAATTGGTAGATGAATATGGAGTGGAGTTATACGTAAAGATTGCAAATGGTAACCAATTGTCCCAATAGTTACTATCACTATCGGTAAAATTTCTTATATATTCGAAAAGTGTTCTATGAGACCTCTCTAGAGCTCCATTCGTTTGCGGATGATATGTAGTAGACTGCACGTTATGAAATAATTCGTTTATAAAATTACAGCTACTGTGCTCCAAATCTACAAATAAAGCTTTGGCAATGGTCTCGGATAGTTGATATTCGATGGGTATGGCTAATGAAATTTTAGATAAGTCGTCCTGTATTGTGAGAATATATTTATTGTTGTTAAAAGAAATATTCAATGGACCTACAATGTCCAAAAATATTTTTTCAAAAGGTCTTTTTGACGTGGTGGCTAGTACCATTGGAAGTTTATTGATCTTTAACACTTTATTCTTTTGACACAATTCACATTTTTGGATACATTTTCTAATTAAAGTTCTCATTTACATGTCCTTTCTATACCTTGGTGTCCTCCTAATGGACGGTCGTGAAATTCTTTAATAACAGTAAGAATATCATTTTCATTTTCAAATCTTTTCATTGTTGGAGATATTAACGTAGATATTCCTAATTTTCCAAATAGTTGCGATGACTACATATATGTTTCTTATGTCTTCCTGCGGTCTCGAATCTATGATTAAAATCAGCTTCTTGTATTGATAATTTTGTTGCTCGTCTCAAGTCTAACGATCTTTCTTGTCTTACAGCGGCAGGACCTTAAGATTTCAGACCATCATATTATTGAAATAATATTTAAGATACCTCAAGTTTGTCATCACCCAATAATGTCCATGTTAGTCATACGAAGAAGGTCAATCTGGTACTGTTAACAGATGTCCTTAACCTTGATGATCCATCTTTAGCTCTTAATCAATTTCTTATCATTATTTCGGATATACTAGATCATTGTTACACTTTTAGTCGGGTAAAAACCAAACCTTTACAACCTTGGATTTCTTTTACCCTTGCCACTAAGTTGAAAAAAGGTCCAGGTGATTCAGTTGTTCGGGATATCTATGTTAGTAATTCTAACCAAATTAATGCTGATATTAAGAAGGAAAAAGAAATGTATTATTAAATGTATTATTACTGGTGATTTAGAAATTTACAATGAGTTTAATCGTTATTTTACGAGTGTTGCTAATAAATTAAGAGCAAAGTTTGATTCGTGTAACTCGTCTATTAATTACGATTTGCCTTATGATGATTGTTGTACAACTTTTTTCATGACTCTCGTATCTAATTATGAAATTATACCTATCATTAGCTCGTTGGAACCGAAGCAGCCAGTAGACAATGATGGTCTTAGTAATTATATATTGAAAGCTATTGTTAATTATATCAGCCTCGTTCTTACCGAATAGTCTTTGAAAGCCTGAAAACTGCTACTATTATTCCGTTGTTTAAAAAAGGCAATCGTAATAAAGACAATTATAGGCCTATAGCCTTGCAGTCAATAATTTTGAAAATTTTAGAGAAGGCAGTGAAAAACAGAGTCATTTTTTGTTAGATTAGAATAATATATTAAGTAACGATCAACATGGATTCCGTCAAGGCATGAGTACTAAATCGGTCTTGTTGGAATTTTTGAACACAATTCACAGCAGACTGAACATTGTTAACGCATGTGCTGGTTTATTTATTGATGCTGCTAAAGCCTTTGATATGGTTGACCATAAAATTCTTCTGAATATTCTATATGATAGTGGTTTTAGGGGACTTGCTATAACAAGTGGTTCGCTTCTTACCTTGCTAACAGATCGGTTAAAGTTAAAATTAATAACACTCGTATGTTTTGTCTGTATAAAATGCTTTTATATATCTGTCTGTGGTGTTTGTGATTTAGTTTGAAAACGAGTGACAACGTTAATGTATTTAGTTTGATTCGGAGTTACCAACTGGATTCTACTGAAAGCATCCGCATTAATGTTGTGTTTGCCTGGTTTATAAATAATTTCAAAATTGAACTCAACTAATTCGATTCTCCAACGCATTAAACGTGAGGATACATTTTTTGTTTAGTAAACCCATATTAGGAGTTTGTGGCCAGTGATTATCGTAAAGTTAACCCCATACAGATAGGGATGGAATCGTTTCAAAGCGAAAACAATAGCGAACAACTCCTTCTCCACAGTGGAATAATTTTTCTGGGCTCTCATTCAGTACCCGACTTCCGTAGGCCATAGGTAAGTCATTTTCGCTAAATCGTTGCGAAAGAATTGCCCGGGTGCTATGTTAGCATCCGTAGTTACAAAAAATGGCTTTTGAAAATTAGGGTATTGTAAGATCAATATTAACATTTAACGATTAACATTTCCTTAAGTTTGTGAAAACTTTTTTCACAAAAGGCATCTCAATTGAACCGTCCATTTTTTTAAATAATGCATTCATTGATTGGGCCATTTCCGAAAATTTGTTAATGAACCACCTGTAGTAACCGGTTAATCCCAGGAATGATTTTATATCTTTTAAATCTCTAGGAGTGGGAAATCTTTGAATAGCTTCGATTTTCGATGGGTCAGGTTTGATTCCATGATTAGTGCTGATTTAACCCAAATTTTTTGTCTTCTTTACATAGTGGAATTTGATGATAACTATCTGCCATGTCTAATGTCGTAAAATAAGCTGCGTCTGCTAACTTTCCTAATATTTCAGTAATGTTCGGTAATGGGAAGGTATCATTTATGGTTAAATCATTCAGGCGACGAAAATCAACGACAACGCACCAACGTTTGGATTCGTCGTTTGACTTTTTAGGAACGACCAGTAACGAGAATTGAACGGACTATTCATATTTTCAACAATACCGTCTTCAAGTATTTCCTCTACTTGTGAATTAATTTCCGATTTTGTCGAGTGATGAAGACGATAAAGTTTGATATTAACGCGCTGCGAATCGGTTTTTAACGGAATACGGTAAGATCTAGCATTAGTAATTGTGAGATGATCGCCTGGTAGATAAAATATTTCATTAAACTGGACATAATTTAATTGCCTTGTAAAGTATCTGACCAATGGTTTAAGTGAAGACTTTGATAATTATCTAAGCTTTCGGGTTCTATGTATAAGTCGTCTAATTCTACGGAGTAATCATTTGTGTTTATCACACTAACTGATGCGAACGAGTTAATTGTTGGACGAATGGCGTTAGCTATGAACATACCCAGCTTTATCATCTGAGAAGGACATAAGTATACATTATCACACTTTGATTTAAATCTAATATAAATGATGCTTTCTGAACGACTTAGTATAACTATTGAAGGATTGTTGGAACAAAGATTTAAATTGATATTTTCATTGCCATCTGAAGTGTTAATTAATTGAATTATGTTAATTACGATGGTACTGTGTGGAAGTCATGTAAAATTGTAATGTTATTTGGAATGTTGATTTTTGATGTGCAAACTGCTAGAGTATCAATTGATTCTGCAGTAAAGCCTTTTATTTTTAATTTTATGTTGGGATAACACGAGGTGTCATGTTTAATTAATTCTTTCTTGATGAGACTAATGTCGGCCCCAGTATCAGTCTAAATCATTTTTACAAATTTCAGGTCATCGTTATAGATATTTATCGAAAAACAAAATAATTTATTGGTTTTGAAAGTGTCTGATAAGGACTTTATGTTATTCTTGTTATAATCATTAATAGTATTACCTAGGATGCAGGTTTAATTGTTTTGAACTTTCACCGCTACATCTTTGGGTTCTCGGTGAAGTTCGTTTATGTTTTCCGCAGATTGTGACTTTGTTGGATGGTTATTTCTGAATTGGTGTCTCATTTGGTTGAATTTTTGGTTTTGAGTTTGCGCAAAAGATCGTGTAGGGATTTATCGATTGTTACTGAACTTAGAATTACAATTAAAGCATTTCGATGCAGTATGTCCAGTTTTGAAACAAATCTGGCACTTAACAGTGGAAGTTTGAAATTTATTAGGTTTAGGTTTATTAGATTGAATTAAATTATGCTCCTTGATACCTTTAGAAATAGCATCTTTAGAATTTATAAATCTAAGAGAAAATCTTTAAAAGTACGGAAGGTTATTCTAGAATTTATAGTTTGTGTTAGATTAAGAGAGCTTATATAATTATATTTCAAAAATGATAAATTAATTCAATACTTAATTATATTTAAATAAACTAACAATTTTTTAACATTTTATTACATTTGTTTGTATGACTTCATACTTTAACTACGTTACTTGTTCTGACTTTTCTTCTGTGTACTGTACTGAGTAAACAAGATATACATCAACGCCTTCTTTGGTTAGGTTTTGAAAGGAACAGAAACACTTTCTCAACACACCTCCTTGATTCTGTTCCTCGAACAATCCTCAATTACAATTTTAATAATGTAAACATAAATAATATTTCATACTAATACTTAATAACATACATAAAAAAATTTTAACGCTCCTTAATTCCCAAAAGACTTTTAAATTTTTGAAATTTAGCTTTGCACAACGACTTTGTAAAAACATCAGCAATCTGATCCTCAGTAGAAATCTTTTGAACATTAATTAAACCCTTTCTATCAAAATCGTCCACAAAATGTTTAGAATTCTTACAGAATTTTCTGTTATTAGTTAACGGAATAGCCCCACTGTTATCCTCATAAATGTTAACACTTGTGTTAATTGTCATGCCAATATCACATAATACTCCTTTGATCGGTAAAACTTCCACAACACAATCGGCTAATACATAATACTCAGCGTGAGTAGAAGCTCGAGACACTATTTTTTGTTTATGTGTTTTCAATTGCACAATATTTCCAAAAACTCTAATCACAATCCCAGTGGTTGACTTTCTATCTATTATATCTGTTGCCCAATAAGCATCCACATAAGCATCCAACACTTCATCGAACGATGAGCTGAAGGTCAACTTCAAAGACCGTGAATGATATAGGTATTTCAGGATCATAACTGCTTTGAAACCGACTAAAATAATTTACCGAAAAAGATACCGAAAAAGATACATCTGGTCGTGTTCCATTTGCTATATACAACAAAGCTCCAATTAAATTTCTGTACTACAATTGCTCATCGATTTTTTCACTTGGTTCCAGTTGTAAATTAATTTCCATTGGTGTTTCAAATTTTTTTGAGTCTGTAACATTATATTTTTCTGCTAGGCTTTTGATGTATTCGGCTTGACTTAAATACATCTTCTTTTCGTTAGGGGTATATTCTATGTCTATACCGAGATATTGTTTCACTCTTCCCAAATCTTTCATGCTGAATTTACTGCTTAAAATTTGTTTCACATGACATATACTGACGTTGTTTTCACCAATTATTAGTATTCACTATTTATGTTTCCTATATATAAACAGTAATCGTGATTTGATCTTTTGAAATTTATTTTAGTCTTATAATTATGAAAGCATTCGTACCAATCGCGTGGGCTTTCTCTTAATCCAATGACTTCTTCAATAGACAGACTTTATTTGGTTCAACATTATACCTATCGGGTGGATAGATATATACTTCAGTTTTTGTAACCCCATTTAAAAATGCAGTTTCTACATCCATTTGATCAATTTACCAACCATAAACACATGCTGTTGATAATAATATTTTCAGAGTTGTCATTCTAGCAACAGCGGAATAAATTTCTTCATTTCACTATAAATTTGTTGAAATCCTTTGGCTACAACAAGCGCTTTATACTTTCCATTCGACTTTATTTTGTAAATCCATTCCACTTCTATTATTTTCTTGTCTGTCGGTTCTTCCACTATATCCCACGTTTTATTTTTTTCTAGACTCTGCATCTCTTCATCCATTGCTTTTCTCCATTTCTTAGAATCGGTATTATGTATTGCTTCCTCATAGTTTTCTGGTATACATGCATAACAAAAATTAACATATACTATGTGGTCATTATATTTCCCTGGCAATTTCCTGGTTTGTTGTAGTCTTCCGCTCACTTCTTCAAGCTTTTCATTTCTTATATTTTTATGCTCATCTTTCCGCTCATTATCTGTCTCGCTGTTCATTTTTCCTTCTCTAACATCACAGTTTTCTTAATCTGTTTCATTTCATCAGTAAACTAAATGTAATTTTCGGATTTTTTCACAAATTTCACAAGACGACTTACGATGACTTTATTTTCCACTAAAACTCTATATCCCATATCTGTGTAACCTACAAGTATACCTTTGACAGCTTTTGGATTTAGTTTTGATTTTCTGCATTCATCAGGTATTCTCACAAAAACTGTGCTTCCATAAATTCTTAAATTTGTCACATCAGGTTTTCTTCCAAAAAATATCCCATAAGGTGTTTTTCTGATCATTGTATTTGTCAACAGTCAGTCTGTCTCCTATATAAGCTGCAGTTTTAATACTTTCTGGCCAGTGGCAGTTACTGATCCCTGCTTCAGATAGCAAACACCTTGCTCTATCCATGATTGTCCTATTAAATCTTTCTGCTACGCCATTTAGCTCATGAGTGTATGGGGGAGCCGGATTTAAATATATGCCTTCTTGCTTACAAAGTTGGTAGAACTGTCCATTAAGGTACTCTTTTCCATTGTCGCACCGAATTTCCTTAACCTTTTTTTCAGGTCAAACACTTTTTTGTTTCATACAGTACACTGTCGCAATTCTACTGAAGTCATCAATAAAACTTACAAAATATCTTTCACCTTGATAGCCTGTGGTAGTCGTCGGACCATGGACATCTGTATTTATTAATTCCAATACATCTTGCGCTCGTCGTCTATTGTTCTCAAATGGTAAATTGCACATTTTATGGGCAAGATATATTTCACACTGTAAAAACTCTTTTTCAATATTACTAGGTAATCCATCTAATAATTTGCATTCACATAATTTGTTTAGGCTGTTGAAGCTAGTATGGCCAATAATTCTATGCCACTTCTCTTTATTAGACATTTGAGCAACACTTGCGTAGGATTTTGCATCTTTTTTATCTATGTCTATTTCACCTGTCAACTCAAACAGCTTATTTTTCTTTACAGCTACAGTAATCAAGTTATTTCTAGGCCCAAAGATGTCGGCACCGTCGTTGTTAAATATTATCAAATTATTTTAACTGGAAATACTTGAAACACTTAATAAATTATGTTTCATACTGGGTACACTACACAGTATACATTACGAATTTTTGTTTTTTGCCAGGTTCCATTATTATTCCAGTATATAACAATATCACCTATCTTATCGGCTTTTAATGAAAAACCGTCACCAACCTTGATGTCTACGGGATGTTCTAACGTTTTATATTCGCAAAAATATCTCTCATCGTTTATGATATGATCGGGCCAACCACTGTTTAATAAACAAGTCACTGTTTTAGTATCCAACTTATTTTCATTTTCGCGCTGCGCTTGTGACGTCATAACTTCTACATTGAATATGCTCGTGTCTTCTACGGTTTGTACTGTAGAATTTCCGGCCTCTTGAAAAAGTCAATGTATGGTTGTTTCCTCTCCAGCTGGGTCCTCTCCAGTTATTGTTTGCTCTCTAGTTGTAAGTTCTGCTTTGATCATCTTTAGTCCGATTCGGGCAATCCCTTTGTATGTGTCCTCTTTGCTGACAACCATAGCATATTATACTGTTCTTCTCTGTATTCTTATTTTTACTTTTAAATGATTCCGTATTAAATGATTGTAGACCACTTGTATTTTCTCTCTTCTTGTGTTCCAAACATAATTTCGACTTTATATACTCGATGAATTTTTATTTTTCTGGTAATGCATCTACAATATCGACGATATGTGAAAAACATTCAGGCAAGTAAAGCAAAAGATAATTTAGCTTATCAACATTACTGTCGTTTTTGAAGATATTAAAAAACTCGGTGGGATTATCGCCTTCGGTCATTTTCAAATCAAGTAGCTTTCTTTTACATAGCAATTTGTTCACACTACTTTTCGTTACAGGTATCATCAAACTTCTTTAACATGTTTCTTGCACTTTATTAACTCCATTTTACTGCAATCGGTTTCCAACACTTTATCAGGTTTCAATTTGTCTGTAATTACCTCGTAACAATTTTTTATATCCAAATATAGTTTTAATCTGAATCTCCATTTATCATAATTGGTACTATCAAATATTTCTAAGAAAAAATCTTCTTTTTTTTCCGCCATCTTGCTGCGTAGCACGTTTTTATTATTTTATTTTTTAACTTTTAACTATGCTCTGATTCCATGTTAAATTAAGAGAGCTTATGTAATTATATTTCAACTATCTTTAGTTGATAAATTAATTCAATACTTAATTATATTTAAATAAACTAACAATTTTTTAACTTTTTATTACATTTGTTTGTATGACTTCATACTTTAACTACGTTACTTGTTCTGACTTTTCTTTTGTGTACTGGACTGAGTAAACAAGATATACATCAACGCCTTCTTTGGTTAGGTATTGCAAGGAACAGAAACACTTTCTCAACAGTTTTAATATTTTTATCAAGAATGCCAACATCGGAAGTAGCAGAAGCGCTTGAGTTATTTGAATCCACAAGAAAGTTCTCGATTCAAATGGCAACATCTTTCGCTGACGAGCTGGTTTCAAATTAGCAAATTCTCGAGCTTTGTCTTCATTATTTCTAGCCCATTTCTCACCTGCAATTCTTATTGGAGGATTCTGCTTCATTGGTCTTTTAATTCTTTTGGTTGTTTTCCAAAGAGAATAATCAGTACTGTTATCGTTACTTAATTTTCTTCAATAGTTGCTGATTGATTCATCTTTCAATTCTTTGATCTCTCTTCTTAATTGTTGAGTGAGATTATTAGCTTGATTTTTGGTGTTTAAAAAGTAAAAAACAAATAACAAAAACGAAACCAAAAACTGGTGGATCGATACAAAAAAAAGAAAACGTACTAAATCTATTACAATTTTATGATTAATAGACTTTAACTTAATAAAACTTATCAAACATAAGAAACTAAGTTACAATATTTCTGGATTCATTTTCCAATTGTAAAATCAATTGTTTCGGTGGTTAACATGAGTGACGAATAAAAATTCGTAAAAAAAAAATAAAAAACTAAGGAAACGTGATTCTGGTTTGATGACTGAGAGTCGATAGTAAGATAGATTTTATGTACAATGGATAAAAAATGTTTTAATTTTTAGAACCCAGAATGAAAATTTTGAAACCTAAATTTATTGTGCTGTCTCAAACTAAACCAAAAAGAAATTAATTCATCACATTTATTTAAGGCAGAAATTTGTTCTTTACAAACACAACAATGTATCACAAATGTATCTTATATGTTTAAGCCAGGGCAAAATGGTTATGCTTAACACAATTCAAATTAACCTTCACCATTCTAAGACTGTCTCGGCAGCTCTCCTCCTCAGACAGACAAGTTCGGATGAGGACGTGTTTTTAATCGAAGAGCCTTGGATAAACAAGAATAGGATATGTGGCCTCAGAAATAAGGGGTATAATATTATGTCCTCTAGTTAGTCTGGGAAGATCAGTTCTTGTATTCTTGGGAAATTTTAATTTAAAATTTTTCCTACTTTCTCAATACACCAATGCCGACATAACTGCGGTCAGCACGGGGGTAATCACTTGCCGATTCTGGCTGGACTCAGTCTACATGGACCGGGAAAAAGAGGTTTCTCCGGATAATATGGACGAGCTGATGCTCTAAACGGAACGGATGAAAAAGGTGAGCCACTTTTTGATTATTTGCTGGGTACTAACTAACTGTTTGGTATATAAAATGGGGGAGAGAACCCACATTTATAACTAGCAATAGGCAGGAGCTTCTAGATGTAACCCTCGCCTCAAATAATATTTTTCATATGGTTAAAAAATAGAGGGTCGGCAAGGAGCACTCCTTTTCTGATCATTGATATTTAACTTATAGCCTCGATGTTCACCATGCTACCCGAAAACCCGAAAATCCTTCAGGAACTCTAAAAGGATCAACTGGAGCAAATATGGTGAAATATTGAAGGGATTTTTTGTTGTTGATGGCGTGGAGAACATGGTGGATAGCGTCACTAGGGCATGCAACCATTCCTATGGTGTTGCTTGCTATTTCGCTAGGCCTAGAGGAAAACAAAACAATACTATATTAGTCCAGGAAACTGGGGACCTATCCTAAGGCTTGAAGGACAGTCTTTAATAGAGCCATAGAGACAAAAGTACAAGGGAGACAGACGAATTTGTAAGAGATGATTAAGGAAGGCAAAAAGGAAGTCCTGGAAACACTTCTGCGATAAAATGGAAAAAGTTTCCGAAATTTTTAGCTATAGGAGGATTTTTTCCAAAGTAAAACAAGTCCCAGTTTTTTTGATTAGACCGGACGGGTCACAGTAAACTTCTAGTGAGGAATCTTAAAAACTTCTCTTTGATACCCACTTCCCAGAGAGCTCCGACGATCTGACGGAGACATTCAGTGTGCACAGAGGATATCAAAATTATTCGAAAGTGTACCACCTTTATTTTCCATTGGCCTAACGCATTTAGTTGATTCAGGTACTGAGGTTTTCCTAGTATTCACAACATAGTTACATTGTAATGATATCAAAAGCTGTTACACTACTGGCGTTCTTTATTTGTTTCTGTTTTGTACGAGCCAGTCCATAACATTTAAAAATATAACCAAAAACTGTTTTGTATACATACATATTTTAATTGAAACATCATCAAAATATCAAACCGAACAAACCATTACGCAAAATTATGTAAATATGGTTGTGCTTTAATAGTATTAGACTGTGATGCAAATAAATTATTAATTAAAATGAATTTTCCACAAAAAAATAATTTTTGCGCTATTTGAATTTAAAAATTTAATTAAAATAAAAAATTATATTTTATATTATTATATTTACATGTACACGCTGCGCTATTTGATTAAAACAAACTCAGTCTCGAAAAATTCGTGGACACACTAATGAATTTCGTGCCGAAACTGTCTCTAGTTGTAAGGCCAAGCTTCTACCATTTTCAGTTCTTTCTTATAGACGAATTCGATTATATAGATGCAGCTCAACGCTATGGAGTACTCAGTATTTAAATTAAACGAGAACTCAATCAATTGACTCAGACTGTATGTGTGTTTACGTGCATTATTATTTCATAGTTTAATGAGTTTAGTTCGTAGCCTCCTCCTACCCAGCCAAACAAAAACAAAATATAAAATAAAAATGTAGGATGAATTATAATTTAAATGTTGGTTCATATTTAATACAATGTATTAAGAATGTTTAAATTTAATTGATTGATTGAAATTAATTGCAAAATTTAAAAAATTGGAAATCATTGAAACGGTGAAAAATTTATATAAAAAGTTTGAGAAGCGGCGACAATAGGAACCACACCATAATTGAGTGGAAAAGCTTTAGCAAAAAATTATCCGTGTAAGCCGAAGCTCTTCGAATGGTGATACATATTCTAAAAGAGGAAAGAAAACATGAATTTAGGAGTCAGTTTAGCACGCATAGAACCAATTTACATCTTTCGTTTATGTAATTCGAATTTTAAAGCAATAATTTTTCACTTGTGAAAAATATTTTTTCCTACAATCGCCGTGAAAAGCAGGCTTTTTTTCTCTGTTTTCAAAGCCCAAAGTGTCTGTTTTTTTGACAGTTAATAAACAAATTACTTTGTCACACGTTTCTCTTAGAAACGTGTGACAAAACTTGAAACCGCACGCTAAATTTGAACATATGAAAAGAAGAGTAAGAGTAAAAGAAGAGTATTGAAAAGTGAAATTTCACATAATTATGATGTAATTATTTTTTCCATTCATTAATAATATTGGCGAACGAGAATAAAGCGACTCATAATATGTAAAGATATGTAGCTATAGAGAAATATTAAGGTGAAAACATTTTTTTTTCCTTTGTGTCACCAGATGAAAACGATCACAACACATAAATTAATATTCTTAAAAATAGTTATTTGTGTATCAAGAGCGCAAAGTGCCAGTTTGTCACGCGAGAAAGGAAATTGCTGGCCGACGGGACGGAGGCCAGCAACCTTTCGAGCGTGACAAACAACTTTGCGGACGTGTTTCACACTTTATTTTTCCTACAATCATTTTAAAAAATATAATAAAAAGATAATTTTGTAGTAAAATTTACTATACTGACAATACGATTTTATTTTAGGACCGACATTTTGTTCAATCGAGTAGTCAAAGATTTTTTTTATTTTTCATAAAGAAAAACAAAAATTTGGTTTGATGTTTTATACAAACATTAGTCTTTCTTAAAAATTGACAATTTATTTTTTGCAACAAAAAACTAAAAAAAAATAATTACATCATAATTATGTGAAATTTCGCTTTTCAATACTCTTCTTTTACTCTTACTCTTCTTTTCATATGTTCAAATTTAGCGTGCGGTTTCAAGTTTTGTCATACGTTTCTAAGAGAAACGTGTGACAAAGTAATTTGTTTATTAACTGTCAAAAAAACAGACACTTTGGGCTTTGAAAACAGAGAAAAAAAGCCTGCTTTTCACGGCGATTGTAGGAAAAATAAATTGTCAATTTTTAAGAAAGACTACTGTTTGTATAAAACATCAAACCAAATTTTTGTTTTTCTTTATGAAAAATTAAAAAAATCTTTGACTACTCGATTGAACAAAATGTCGGTCCTAAAATAAAATCGTATTGTCAGTATAGTAAATTTTACTACAAAATTATCTTTTTATTATATTTTTTAAAATGATTGTAGGAAAACTAAAGTGTGAAACACTTCCGCAAAGTTGTTTGTCACGCTCGAAAGGTTGCTGGCCTCCGTCCCGTCGGCCAGCAATTTCCTTTCTCGCGTGACAAACTGGCACTTTGCGCTCTTGATACACAAATAACTATTGTCTGTGCTTGGAAAACAATCATACAAATAAACTTTTACCTTATTTTACCTTTGCACACCTTTATACATTTTGAATGACTCTGTTCTTTTTCGTACAAAAAACAAAAACTAAAGAAAAAAATTGTTTGCACGGAATGAAGTAATTTTTTGAATAAAATTAGATTCTAATTTTATTCATCTAATTTATCGTAGATGGTCTTGATCATACCTTGTCGGAACTGTTTGATGGTGATTTATTTTGGATCAATAAATACGCACCGGAATCCGTGTAGATCAAATAAAATATTAATTATTTTATTTTGGATAAATAATCCGGTTTCACTGGATCAAACACAATGTTGAAAATTTTGTAAATGTGATGATGAATTCCTTAGGGTAAGAAATTCACGCTGGCTTCACTCTTACGATTAAATAGAAACAATATTTTTACGGAAAATACTTCGAGTAAATATGGTGAATTTAATAACAATTTTTTATTTAATAAATTATAATTTTCTTTTAGGTTAATGTTCACTCTACACGGTTTCTTTGACACGACTGTCACTTTCAAAGGTAAATTATACAATGCAATATTTTACGGAAAATTTCCAATTTATATACAAAGTGTCATCTGTTGATAGACATTATAAACTTATTTGAGCAATTACAATTTTAGTACAAATTTTGAACGTGTAACATCATACCTAATATAATATTCCACGGCTTGTACCCAAATTGGAACCGTCAAAACAAAGGTAAACAATTAAATTGGTAAGTTAAATGATTCTATATAAAACTAAAGTTAAACTAAATATTATTTTAACAATTTCAGCCAACAAATTATAGGAACAAGAGAAGCGTCTGATGGACAAATAATTCAGATAAGTATAAATGGTAATTATTTTAGTGATCAAATGATTCTCTGTGTTCTCTTTTGTTTTTAGGTTATAATACTGGATGTCAAGTTACGTGATGGAAAAATTATGGATTACAATACAAACTGTATGGGAAAAATTATGGATTATAATTGGGATTCAATATGAGTTTGTATACAAATTATTCTAAAAATTATTATAAAGTTAAATGATTTAATATTTATGTTTTAGCGGCTGCTTTATGATGTTCAGCTGTGGATTAAATCCGCCCAGCAAATGAGATGTATGTAGGTGGTTTATTTTCAGGTTCGTTTTTAAATTTCAGGTTGCATTTCTGAACATACCTGGTAATCCTTTTATCGTGTGGCAAACCGAGCGCCCGATCATTTTACTAATCTGACCGTAAATTTATACATACTATCTGGGCTTATTGCTCCCCCTCCTTGATACAGTATGTAGTTATGCTAGAAAGACGGTAGCATTTGTACCCAAGAAATTCGAGAGCTCTATCCCTCTCCCGTATATTCCTACCCCTGCCCCGTCTTTCGTTTTGATTATGCTCTTACGAGTTGCTAGGAATGGAAAGTTGCCTGTAGGTCACCCAGCTTTACTACAGGAAGGCTAAATAAAACTGGAGGGTGCCTGTTATCCAAAGTCCGCATACTTACAGCCATTGTGGTGCACTTCTAACACTTGTTTCAATTTCGTTAATAACATTTTGATATGATGAAATTTGTATTTCATTTTTTCCAGCCTTATGTATCATTGTCATTACCGATATCTTCCATTTTTGAGGAATATAACCGATTCGCATGATCGCGTTGAATATGAATGTTATTAGTTTTATGCAATTGTCTGGTAATTCCCTTATCATTTTTTCAGTAATAAGATAATGCCCTGATGCCTTTTTCAGGCTCATGCAATTTTTAATTGTATTCTCAACTTTCTTCAAATTTTACTTTATAGGCTTGAAGGACAAATCCATTATCCATTGGCTCGGGTAGCACGAAATTATTTGTTTCCTGGTGTAGTGTGAATACTGTCGTTGGATGGGGTCTGATCGTTGGATTCGATTTTGTTGATGTTTTTAAATTTTTTGTTGCCTTCCACAAGGAGTAGCCTGTCCCTTTGATTGCTGAAAGTTAATTTAAATAGTTCTGGACGCTCTAGTTTTGTTCTTCCCGTAAAACAAATCTTAGAGTCTTAAAAGATCGATTTAAAATATTATGAGATAGTTTATTAATTTTTTCAGAACTACTTATGACGGGTGTAGTCTTTTCAGCTGATAACGCCTGGGTATCTTTTAAATTTTCTGCTGCCTCATCAATATCTGAATATCTCTCCAGAAGACAATTTTGTTCGTCTAGTCTCCTGTCACGTTAACTACATTTAGATTGCTTATTTGTAAGAAGTTTCGGCATTTCTGTCGTTAGGAAATCGGTACTCCCTGTTACTATTACCGATGAGTGATCGGAAGACGTGGAATACGTGGAATGCCTTTAGTTACACTGAAGTTAATTAGATCAGGAACTTTCTTTCGATCCGTCGGCTAGTAAGTTGGGGGACCAGCAGATAAATAATTCAAAGACCGCTCCTCTATAGCTTCGTAAAGTGGTTTCCTTTTTGGTATCGAATTTAGTGCCCAGCTGGTTAAAATATTCGATAAATTGCTGCTTTTTAATTGCATATTTTGGAGGGCAGTAAACGACCGATATTACACATTTTCCAGACCATTTTTCAAGGCAAATATTAATTGCTTGGAATTCCTTTTAATAGTTAATAGTTAATAATTCCTTTTAATAGTTACTGTACCACCGGGTGCTTTTCCCTCCAGATGTTGGGTGTCAAATACTAAATATCCGTTAGTCTAAAAAAAGTTTTTATTCGTGAAGTGTGTTTCTGATATTAGCATGAGCTAAGCAAGAAAAGCTTGCAAGTAACGGCAAAAAATTCATAATTTTGAAACATTGAATCGTTTCGGTTAGTTTGCTTACGGATGCATGAATTGAGACTTCTTCTTCAATACAATTAACTTTTGCTTTCGGAACGGCAACTTTCAGAATGTGTGCGTACGAGATCCCAGGTTGCGCAAAACTGCTGGCATTTGACCTCAAATTTCCGGTTTGTTGAACAATTGAAGTTCTTGAAACAGTTGACTACTCTTTGCTCATGTCGCAATTTTGGATTAATTTTACGCTTTAAATCCAAGTACACTGCGCACATCGTTTTACTGTAGGATCGTATTTTATCTTGTTGCACTGTTTCGAATCGTGAAGTTCACCACATATAACACAAACTTCGTGTAAGGTGCAGTTAGCTTTGGTGTGGCATTTTTCTTGGCACTTCACGCACTTAACTGGTCTGGTCCTCTTCTTGGGTTCCTCGACCGTGATTTTGCGATACAGTCCGTGTCCTTTCTCTTTTCCCGCATCTGGCTCTAGTTCTAGGCGGAACACAGTTTGAGGTTTCTTTTCGCGGTTTAATATATATATATATATATATATATATATATATATATATATATATATATATGTAATAGTTTTGGTATGAACGCCTTTTTCCCTAATAGCAGAGTGTATTTCGCTTATATCTAAGGCGCTCTAAATTCCTCTTATATAATAACAGTTAGCCCATTTTGACTTTTTAGGTGACATGTGTAAAATGATTTACTAAGGCTCGGAACCCATTAATTTCAATTCATTTATCTTACCTTGTAATGTAAAATTTTGAATTGATTAATGACTTGATTTTTTTCACAAGTTCATTATTTGATGCCTCTCTTAAGTAAATTGACAGCGGCTAAGGTTATTTAACGAATTAAATTTTTTTGTGATACTTTGGAGTTTTACGGCGCAGAAAGTAACTTACTTCGGCTTGAAGTAACGAAAATGTAAGAAAATATATGTAAGTTTATTAAATAAAATTTTTTGAATATGATGTTTACAATTTTATTACAATAAAGACCATTTAAAATCCCAGTTCCTATTTTGTTCAAATGGCTTTGTAGTACCTAAATATGCTTGGCAGTTTAATGTTTTGTCACAATTTTTAGATCGTTCCATTTATCTATAGATGCTATCTCTAGTATTCACTGGATACTCCAGTGTTATATTTTTTGATGTAGTAATACAAGGAATTATCTACAAACGATGTTCCAGCAAACAGCCAACTAAAAAACTGCAGTTCAACTTACCTTTCACTGAAGTTGCACTCAATATTTTAATCGAAAATTCAAAAGTTTAGAATGAAAAAAAAGTTAAAGTTCGAGTCTTTAAATTTTTTTTCATAAATCAAAAACTTTTTGTAGTTTGAATCACACAGCCACTTGATAAAATACAGATTTAAAACGAGACAAGTCAGTCATCAAATTTATGTTGTACAAAAGTCCATTAAATAATGGAATTTTTCTATTTTATTCCACATTCATGTTGTACTTTAAGTGTAAATACATTTCTTTAAACGTATAACGTCAAGCATCGTAATGAAGACATAACCAACCAAGGTGCAAAAGAAAATTAGAAAATTTCACTTCTATACATTATACATTTAAAACAAAAAAAAGAAGGATAAAATTCATTTTTCATGATTTTTCATTTTCTTTCATTCTACGTTGTATTCGTTTCCCAGGTAGAATGTAAAAAAAAAATTTAAGAAAAAATTGATTTAAATTAATGGTGAAAACATGAAAGAAAATGAATGAAAATGCAATTTTGTAATCAGTTTGTAGTTCTTGTGCATATTAAGATAAAATTTCTAAATAATATGCTGAACCAGACTTTCTAATGAATCCACTAATATTGCGCTTGAAATTTTCGTTTCTCTTTAATTAGTTCGATATTAGTTCAGTTGTTGTTAGTTTGTTTAACTTCCTTTAAATTCATCGATAGCTTTAATATTTCGAGAATTCCATACTTCTATTGCTTGAACATGACATTCGTCATATTGTATAAGTTTATATTAGCTGTGTTTTCCATGAGAACTGCACTAGAACTCGATAAACCTTAAATTCCTTTTACTCTAAGTAAACCAAAACAAAATAAATTCAAAAAGCGCGAATCTGTAGTGTATTTAACATCAATACACATTTTAAGTTTAAAACTTTGCCCCTTCAGTTATTTCTTTAATATTTTCTTATTTCTTGCTGACGTCATTACACGCAACTACACTCGATAAAGTTATGGGTTTATCAAGTGTAACAACTTAAAATGTGTATTTATGTTAAATGCACTAAACATAAGCACTCTATGAATTTTTTTTTCTGTTTACATAGAATATAAGGAAATTAAAATTTATTGAGTTCTAGTGCAGTTTTCATTGAAAACACGACTATTATTTGAATTAACGCAGGCATAATTGTCACTTGCTCTGGAATCCGACTGCTTGGTGTCTTACATTGAGTATTCATTATTTTCAATAAAAATGTTAATACTTTCATATTCTGTCGCTTAACAAACTGTAATTCCTTGGCCCCATGGTACTATTTTATTATCTGTTTTAGAGAAAAGCAGAACATGTGCTAAGGTGCCCAAAAACCTCCCTCTAATACCCTAGACAGACTGCGATTTAATAAAACCGATTTAGTGAATTTTTTGAGATTAGCCACAGTGTGTCAACCTCGATTTATTTAATCCCTTTGTTTTTGCATAGAAACTTATGCTTGAGTACATATATCCTAAACCACTTTTGGTGTACCTATAATTAACAAGAGGAAGAATATTTTTTGTAAAAATTTACACTACAATTCAATAATTTTGACCATTATAATAATTCAAAATGTTTTGTCGCCTAGACAAAGGCAGTTTTCGAATTAAAGTTGTTTTTTTCTATACCATACAATATGTCGTTTATCTATATGTTAACCTATTTAGATAAAGTATCTGCAACGACGTTGTTAACGCCGGAGATGTGTTGGATATCGGTTGTGAATTGGCCGATGAAGTCCAGGTGTTGCGTCTCGCTAAGACGTACAGAGAAGAAACTGAGCGGTTGCCATGTTTTCGAGACAAACCCCTGTACCACTGCTCCGATTGCGTGATCGGATGAGTCAACCATAACCGCTAAACGAGCGTCGGGGATTGGGTGTGCAAGTAGTGTCGCTTGGCATAGTTCGTCCTTGCAATTGTTAAAAGCGTCAATAGTTGCTGAAGTCCATTCGATTGGAGATTTGCTGTTCTTCTTGTAACCTTTCAAGAAGTTATTAAGTACAGCTTGGTCTTCAGCAGCGCTGGGAATAAAACATCTGTACAAATTAATCATTCCCAAGAATCGTTTGAGTTGATTAACGATTACAGGCCGTTCGAAATTTTTAGTGACATGAACTTTGTCTGGAATTGGAAGAATGCCTTGTTCGTTGATTAGATTAACGAGGAATTTAATTTTGGGTAATGCAAAGACGCATTTGTCGTAATTAAATATCAAACCATGTTCTGATAATTTTTGAAAAACGAATTTAAGTTGCTCAAGATGATCTTCGAAAGACTTGGATGCGATCCAAGTAGACGAAATAGAACTTGAGGCCGAATAAAACAGAATGCATTAGCCTTTGAAAAGACTGTGCTCTGTTCCTTAGCCCAAAGGTCATTTTGGTAAATTCAAAAAGACCAAAAGGTGTTGAGATTGCTGCCTTGGGGACATGTGATGGTTCGATCGGGATTTGATAATACGCTTGAACAAGGTCGATAGTCGAGAAAACTGTATAACCCGCGAGTTGATATGAAAAGTCCAATAGATTCGGTATGGGAGACCTGTCAGGAACTGTAACTCGGTTTAGCGAACGGTAATCACCGCATGGTCTCCAGTCTCCATTCTTTTTTAAAACAAGGTGAAGAGGGCTTGCCCACGGACGACAAATACCTTGTGCTAACATGTTGTCGAATTCGGCTTTTGCGATAAGAAGGGGGGGGGGGGAAGGGGGGCTGGGGTCTGGTTAATATATGACAAACCTTACGTTGCCATTCGTGTAATTAGACCTGTAACGGACAGTGAAGTCACCGGATCAATGATCTTCCGTTTGCTAATGTCCACAACTATTCCCGTAAGTTGTAAAAAGTCTGCGCCGAGTATTGGCGTCGAAACGTCTGCGATAACAAATTCCCAACGAAATTCGTGACGTAAACCAATGTCTATTTTTAACAATTTGATACCATACGCTAACACCGGTGTGCCATTGGCAGCGTATAGATTTAACGTAGATGTCGCTTTCGCTGGTTTAAAATGTTTAACTGGTACTATTAATAAATCCGCGCCGGTATCGATTAGAAACTTAAGTTTGTTTGTAGAATCAAATATAATAAAGCGACTGGAAGTGGTGTCATCATTGACTGTCGCCAACGTTTAATGACACTTTAAAAATTTTGTTTTGAACGAGTTGAGTCTTGGGTATTACCATTATTGTTTTCAGACTGAAATGTACATCCGTCGATGCATTTTTGAGCCTTATCACCAAACTTGTAATGATAATAGCAAGTTCTATATTTGCTGTTAAGCCGGCGTCTAGAGCTAGACCGACTGCGTGCACCATGCTGGCTAGAAAACGCCTGTGAGAGTAATCGTGCATCAGATATCTGATTATTGCTAGTCCCAATCAACTGTTTGACTTCACCAATAATGATGTTACGAACACGGTCCAACAAACTCTCAATGTTCAGCGCTTGATTGACTGCGGAATTTGTGGATTGCACTTGTGGAGAAATTCCATCGAATGCTTTAACTCGCGAGTGCGACATTGTTTCGTAAACCGCATCGGCTCGTTCAGCCAATGCACTTGGGTCGACGTCGTTTTCAAAAGGTGTGAGTTTGGACCTGTTGCGGTAGACGCGACATCCATAGTTGTTGGATAGTTTTCTCGGCGAAATCACTACCAGCGTTAAGTTTAAATTCACTTATTAGTTGTGACGGTTTTTTGTCGCCGAGTGAAAGACCATGTAAAATATTGTTAATTTTTGCCTTTTTTGAATCGCCAATGACACGAATTACTTCGTCGCGAAAAGTAGTGTAAGGTTTGTCGAGCTTGTCACGCAATATGAGATCCGCAAACGTGTTGTGAAAACGCGGGTTGAGTGCGCTAACCGCATGTGAATATTTTGTACCCTCAGTCGAGAAAGTTGTTCAAGAATATTGAACCACACTGATGGGTTTTGTGAAAAGAGGGGTTGTGGAGGCTTCAAAGCTACACGATTATGCGCGTCAGCCTACTGTTTTAATTTTGTAATTACGCTAGTACGTGCGTCGTTGTCGTGTAATTTGGGATCGTCCGTTTGTTTCAAACGCGCAGTTTCGAGCATTTCGCGATTTGGACTCGCTGAAACTCCCAGACAAGATTCCGCTAGCGGAGGTGTGTTTAGTATAATTGTGTGTGTTGGATTTCCTAAAAAGAAAAAAATCAATTAATCGAAATATAATTAAAAATATATTTTGTTTACCTTTTTAATCGTGTCAATCGATTTCGGCATTCGATGTACAAATTTGTTTAGCCTAAATGTCGATTTGTATACATTGGCGAATTATTGATGTAGAATTCTATTCGTCGTTAAAGTAGATTTGCTTTCGTCATAAAATTGCATTTATTTTAATCTTGTTCACATTTTAATCTTGTTCTCTACCATCTACCTTAACGGCGAATTGAATCTATTGTGCACCATCCATCTGATTGACAAAACTCAAACGAAATAACTTTGTTGTACCATTTTGTAATAACAAAATTCTTTCTTTTTTGGATTTGAGACTTTGTCAGGTGAGGATAAATTAAATTAATTTATATAATAATAATTTTATAAGGAAATAAATCTACAAATTAATATTTACCAAATTTAAATAATTTTAAAATAAATTCATAATAAATAAACAAAAATTTATATCGATTTAAAAGAAATTGGGAGATATTTTATTTCAAAATTTACTTACGGTGATTCACCTGGCCCACGCCAATTCATGGTCCTTCGAGCCGGATTTACTAGTGATATGGTGTTATTGTTATAGTGATATGTGATATAGTGTTATCTTATAGACAATAAAATCTTTCTATACATTTTTATAAGCTAGTCACACAAATTTTGGTTTGATTGCAAGTGTACCGGCCATTACATTCTAAATCACTAATATTTTTGCAAAATGGCGGAACTAGCCGGGTTAACTCAAAAACGTGGTAATTTAAAGTGTATTCTCACTAACATAAGGAAATGGGTTGACAAAATAGACCAAAATGTTTTTGTTGAGCACATGGAAGCCCGTCTAGAAAAGATAGACAATTTGTGGGATGATTTCAACCAAGTCAATGACGATATAGTGATACAGGGAGGAGTCTCGGATAGTGAATCATTTCATGATAAATTTTTTGAAACGAAAGCATTGCTGTGCCGATCCATCAGATCTCGAAATCAGCCTGCCGGAACCGCAGCCTCGAATGATCAAACGCTGAGATTAAACTCCAGTATCGATCAATTAGTTCAACAGCAACGCTCTTTTTTCGATGGATTTACGGATTTTTCGAGAACACAAACAGTTGATTTGCGTCCACCACGTATTACCATTGAATCCTTTAATGGGAATTATGAATCTTGGATGACTTTCCGTGATCTTTATTTGAGTTCGATCCACACTAACGATAAGCTGTCTAACGCCCAAAAATTTAAGTGCCTAATGAGTTTTTTAAAGGGTCCAGCTCATGACCTTCTGATGAATATACCCGTAACCGATGCAAACTACACTAGTGCTTGGGAGAAGTTAAGCGAGAGGTACAATAAACCGAAGATGTTAACTCAAGCGTTAATTAAAAAATTCATGGATCAAGGTTCTGTATGTAAAGGGGGTAACACGCTTAGGGAGTTAAGTGAAAGATCGGGCGAGGTAATTCGAGGATTATCGGCAATTGGAAAGAAGGCTGATACTAGAGATGTCTGGCTAATTTATTTATTGTTGCAAAAATTGGACAATGAAACTCGGATGCATTGGGCTGAGGAGACAGACGACGAAGATTATCCAACATTTGAGAATTTTCTGAAATTTCTAACGAAAAGATGTAATATTCTAGAAGCTTGCCAACCAGTACCAGCCTCTACACAAAGATTATTTAAGCCATTTCAAGCCAATACTAGACGTTCTGCCACATCATCACATGCTGCTTCTTTCGTTATTTCTTGTCCAATGTGCAAATCCAGGCATTTACTTCATAGATGCTACCGGTTTCAGGCTTTAGATCAAAAGAAAAGAAGCGAATTCATCACTACCAACAATCTCTGTACAAACTGTTTACGCAGTGATCATAATGTAGCAAATTGCTCCTCTAGCTATAAGTGTATTATCTGTGCTCAACCACATCACACCATGCTCCATAACAACACAGCACCATCTAATTTTGTAAATACTGCAATCGCTAATTCTGCAAACAACGAATCAAATACGCCAACACAAGGCTATCACGCTCTAGTTTCTCATGTGACTGAGCCCAGTTCTTATTCTCACCTGACAGACAAAGCTAAAAAAATCTCTCAAATTTCGTCTCACAACTATCCAAATCATTCACAAACGTTGTTACCTACCGCATTAGTTCATGTCAAGGATATCCACGGAAAATCAATTCTCGCTAGGGCCTTGTTGGACTCTGGATCACAAACTACATTTGTAAGCGAAAACTGCGTACAACGTCTCCGATTAAGAAGAACGCATTCCTGCATTTCTGTTAATGGTCTAGCGATGTCACAAGCAGGTACTACAAAGGGGGCAGTACAGTTACAACTTGCCTCTCGATATAATGCAGACAACACCATATCGGTTTCTGCATTAATACTAAACAGACTAACGTCTAATCTACCAAGCAGCAAAATCGATAGTACACAGTGGAGCTACGTTAAGGGTTTGGAACTTGCTGATCCTCAATTCAATAATCCTGCTCCAATCGACATCTTGGTTGGTGCAGATATATTCTTCAACATATTGTGCAGCGACCGCATTATTTCGGATAATCATCCAATCGCACAGCTCACAATATTTGGCTGGATACTTGGTGGACAATTCCACAAAGGGCCAATAACTAACGAGGCAGAAATAACGAGCAATCATCTACTCTGCTATCATTCTGATATTCATCATACCCTTGAAAAATTCTGGCAATTGGAGGAAATTGCTGCCTTACCAGATTTAACTCCGGAGGATAAATTATGTGAAGATCTTTTTTCTGGGCAACACAGTCGTGACATTGTTGGTAGATATATTGTTCGGTTACCGTTTAAGACTACCAACCCCGATTTGGGCAATTCACTCAACGCGGCAACTTCCCGATTACTTTCTATGGAGAAGAAATTTGAAAGGGACCAGCATTTAAAGAGGGCATATGCAGATTTCATGACTGAATACCTCGAATTAGGACACATGGAACGAGTTCCAGAATCCAATATTAACGTTGCATGGAACAAGAAGTGCTATCTACCTCACCATGCTGTCAAGAAAATGACTAGTACCACAACTAAGCTAAGGGTTGTGTTCGACGGTTCAGCTAGAACCAGTTCTGGCAACTCCCTGAATGATACCTTAGTATCCGGTCCAAGGCTTCAACAAAATCTAGTAAACATCTTACTCAGATTTCGAAAAAACGCCATCGCGATGTCTGCTGATATGGAGAAAATGTTCCGGCAAGTATTAATACACGACGCGGACAGGGACTTTCAGAGGATTGTTTGGAGACAAAATTCTACCGATCCTATTTCGCATTATCGCTTAAATACTGTCACTTATGGGACCAAACCCGCTTCCTATCTTGCCGTTCGAGCTATTCAACAAACTGTTATTGATCATGGAAGTGATCACCAATTAGCTGCACCAGTTCTAAATAATGATCTTTACATGGATGACTTATTGTCTGGAACTGAGAATATCGATGAAGCCATCAATTTATACTGGCAAACTGTATCCTTGTGTAAGAAGGGTGGTTTCAATCTTAGAAAATGGATGTCAAATTCCCAAGAGCTCCTGAAGATTATACCAATAGAGAATCAAGAGACCAAACCATTGGAATTTGATGATGAGTCGACCGGGATTAAAACTCTTGGATTAAACTGGAATCCAAAAGAAGACACATTCCAATTCAAGGTTCAACTGAACGACAACAGGAAGGCTACTAAACGTACTATTTTGTCGGAAGCTGCAAGGTTATTCGACCCTTTGGGATGGCTATCACCAACCACAATCCAAATTAAAATTTTGTTCCAACGCCTTTGGTTGCAGAAACTTGACTGGGATGAGCATCTTCCATTGAAAATTGAGAAGGATTGGTGGGATATAAGGAATGCTTTACCTGAACTCGAAAAAATTCGCATTTCTAGATTCTTGGCTATCTCAAGCCAAGCTAAAACAATAGAGCTTCACGCATTCTGTGACGCTTCAGAACTGGCGTACGCAAGCTGTGTTTATATTCGTGTCGAAAAATTGTCTGGAGAAGTTGTCATTACATTAATAGCGGCCAAAACAAGGGTAGCTCCTCTGAAGCAGGTATCGTTACCAAGACTCGAATTGTGCGGCGCACACCTCCTTTGCAGATTAGTAAGACTGGTAAAGGAATCATTGGCCATTAAATTTAATAACATCTATGCATGGACCGATTCAAAAATTTTATTATCATGGCTCTCGGATCATCCCAGGAAGTGGCAGACATTCATAGCCAATCGAACATCTCAAATTTTAGAAGAGCTACCGCGGCAATATTGGAATCATGTTCCATCAAAGGACAACCCAGCAGATGTTGCATCCAGAGGAATTACACCAGAAAAACTCTTAGTGCATAAATTATGGTGGCATGGGCCACACTGGCTACAACTTCAACAGTGCTGCTGGCCCTCCATATCAACCCATGACCTCCAGTTAAATGAAAGTGAAGTGATTTGTGATGTGCGAAAACAAACTTTAAACAATTTTCATGGAAATTTAAATATTAATTTTCTTAACGAACTATTTTTAAAAATCTCTTCTTTTGAGAAAATAAAACGTATTGTGAGCTATATTTTCAGATATTACTCTAAACTAAAGGAAGCAGTGAAATCTGGAGCTTTAAACTTTGGATCAGCTAGTTCACCGATTGAACCTCCAACACTAGACGAAATGCAGACAGCAGAAGAGTTATGCATTAAATGGGCTCAAACTTCGGAATTCCCAGAAGAAATTAAGTCAGTTCAATCAGCAACCCAAATAAAAAATCGCGCAATAAGATCCCTTAGCCCAATATTAGATGAAAGAGGTTTACTTCGTGTCGGTGGACGTCTAGAAGAGTCATCTTGTTCATTTGATACAAAACACCCCATAATTTTGCCAAAAAACCATCTATTAAGCTCTTATTACATTGCAGAATATCATAAGAGACACCTTCATCCGGGACCATCCTTATTATCAAGTTTGCTTCGACAAAGATTTTGGATCATGGGTGCTCGACACATGATAAGAAAGCAGATTGGCAAATGTATGGTTTGTTTTCGCCAAAAGGCAGCTACCGCAAAACAACTCATGGGAAGCCTGCCAAGATCGAGGGTTTCTTCTGGAAGACCATTTCTGTCAACGGGTGTGGATCTTGCGGGTCCCATTTATCTCAAGCAAAATAACAGCCGTGGACGCAACAAGGTAGTAAAAGGCTACATAGTTCTCTTCATATGCTTCGCGGTGAAGGCAGTCCACATCGAGCTTGTTAGCGATATGACAACCGAGGCATATATCTCAGCACTAAGGAGATTTATCTCCAGGAGAGGAGCTCCTATTGAAATTATAAGCGACAACGGGACCAATCTGGTTGGAAGTAGACGACATCTGGACGAGCTTTATCAATTATACCAAAATCAGAATCACATTAATTCGATCTCTCTCTTTCTTACACAGAATAAAATAAGGTTTAAATTCATCCCCGCCAGCGCTCCACATTTCGGTGGCCTCTGGGAGGCAAACATTAAATCGATCAAGCATCACCTTAAGAGAGTGACCAGTTCTACCATCCTCACATTCGAAGAAATGAGTACACTGTTAACACAAATCGAGGCTGTCTTGAACTCAAGACCACTATGCCCATTAAGTGATGATGTCACTGTGTACGATCCTCTAACACCGGGACATTTTTTAATAGGAGAAGCCCTAACAGCGATACCGGAGCCAGAGCTCAGCCATCTAAGCGAATCTCGGTTAAGTAGGTGGCAAAATATCCAACAACGCGTGCAAGGTTTTTGGAAGACATGGTCTGTGGAATATCTCACCTCCTTACAACAACGTCAGAAATGGCATGACGTTCAAAGAAACCTTCATATCGATCAACTCGTCGTGATCAAAGAAGACAACTTACCACCAGCTAAATGGGCAATGGGACGAATAACTCAGTTACATCCAGCTAACGATGGCTTAGTTCGTGTGGTTACCATCAAAACGGTAAAGGGAGAATTCCGGAGGCCCATAGTTAAAATTTGTCCACTCCCCGTAGAATAATTAATCATTTAAACATTTTTTTTTTTTTTTTTGTAAAATTTATTATTTTATTGGAGTTTCATATTACAGAATTTCATTTAATTGATTTTTGGGGGCAGTATGTTGGATTTCCTAAAAAGAAAAAAATCAATTAATCGAAATATAATTAAAAATATATTTTGTTTACCTTTTTAATCGTGTCAATCGATTTCGGCATTCGATGTACAAATTTGTTTAGCCTAAATGTCGATTTGTATACATTGGCGAATTATTGATGTAGAATTCTATTCGTCGTTAAAGTAGATTTGCTTTCGTCATAAAATTGCATTTATTTTAATCTTGTTCACATTTTAATCTTGTTCTCTACCATCTACCTTAACGGCGAATTGAATCTATTGTGCACCATCCATCTGATTGACAAAACTCAAACGAAATAACTTTGTTGTACCATTTTGTAATAACAAAATTCTTTCTTTTTTGGATTTGAGACTTTGTCAGGTGAGGATAAATTAAATTAATTTATATAATAATAATTTTATAAGGAAATAAATCTACAAATTAATATTTACCAAATTTAAATAATTTTAAAATAAATTCATAATAAATAAACAAAAATTTATATCGATTTAAAAGAAATTGGGAGATATTTTATTTCAAAATTTACTTACGGTGATTCACCTGGCCCACGCCAACTCAGTGTGTATAAACTATAATTTCGTAAAAATATTAAGAAACGGCAAGAATTGACGTAGAGAATTTAATATACACGAGCGTAGTAGTACGATTACTTTCAAAAAAACCGAAAGTTGCTTTTACAATTTTTGCCGATTTTAAGATAAAAGTGGCCGTCCGCCAAAAATGAATTGATGCTGCTGCATGTCCAATTCGAAACTCGTGTGTAGTTGAAACTGTTGCGTGAATGTATATCACCCCGTGCTGGACTACGTCGCTGATATATTGTTAAATTATTGACGAAATTACCATGTGCTGATTTTTGTGGCTGATATGTTATTGTAATTACTTCAAGTCTGAATTTATTGTATATGAACGTCGGAGTTACCACTTTATGGCTGTTGATGCCGGAATCCACTGTATGGTGGGTGTGTTGTGTATGAAGCGAGTGCGCTTAACGGTGTATTAACATGTTTTATGTAACGTGGTGTTGTTCCATATTTGAAGTTAAATCCGACTCCATTAGATACAAAAAAACGTGCTGTGATGAAAGTGCGTGTACCGTTGTTTAGGGGGCTATCAAGCAACCGTATGAACTGCTATGCTATATATATATATATATATATATATATATATATATATATATATATATATAAATATATATATATATATATATATATATATATATATAATCTGGAGGGTTATATTGATGCACAGATTGAACGTTTTATACGGGAACACGTTTTCCGCTGTTCCATTAACACAAAATAATCACTAGCACTGTATGCAATTGTATTATCAAACTTTATTGTTTTTTTAATTTAATGGTTTTAATTTAATACAAAATTTTGCAGAAATTAAATGTAAGTTTACATATGTTATGTAATTAATTTAATGAGAAAAATGACTGCCGAAAATGGCGTCGGTTTGCTTTATTTTGTATTCTTTTCGAGAGTTACCGAATAATTAATTTTTGTTTTTATAAAAATAAAAAAAATCGGTTTTTGACAGGATAAAGAAAAAGGTGCTAAAAAAATATTACCAGATGAAATAGTTTTCTGTATTGTTGACATTGACATTTTAACCTATCAGCAACGAATTTAGAATTCGGTACGCTACACCATCAAGTCTTTTTCATTTATAACATTTAAACGCTGAATAAGTTACTTTGATAGTAAGCACACTTTAAACACAAATTTTATCGAGTTTCATGTAGATTTCCGCTAGATGATATAGCAATTGGTTTAAATATTAGCTAAAGAAATGATAAAGTAGATTTAGTTAATCAGTTTTCGTCATTGTCTGTAAAAATATAAAATAAATTAGAAAAATGACCAAGTTATTTTTAAAACTTAACTAAATTAATTATTTGGAGGCTTTTCTTAAATAAACGGAATAATTTTTAATAGATTTACTTATTAGTTAAGTTTATTGTGAATCATATGATAGTTTCAATACATATTTAATGCTAAAAATACAGATTTAGTTGTTATAGAATTTTATTTTCTATATTTATGATGTTCTCGCGGCCAAAATGTTCGGTGAGAAAGTTTTATTCATATGAAGAGAATTTGCCATCATTTATTCTTTCTAAAGGAACATGAATCGGAAATGTGTATTTCTCTGAAGATACTTTTCATTTATATGTGTATTCGTATACTTATCAAGGAATTAGTATTGATGCCCAGATGTGGAGTTCAACGTTCAACCAGCAACTAAAACCTACTTACAATAACAAAACTAATTTGGAATCTAGCACAGCTGAGCAAAAATGTCCATGCTCTTTATTTTCATACGAGGAAATACTTGCATTGGTAAGTGACATCGTCTCTAGTATTTCCAATTGTAAAACGAAATTTACAAAACTGATTGATCCAACCCAAAGAAATCATAGCAATGCATTAAATATTTGTATATGGAATGCTCATGATATTATAAATAAAGCGGAAGAAACGTTTTCTTATGTGAAACACAATAACGTTCATGTGGCTCTGATTACTGAAACATGGTTGAAAGTCGTTACATCCCTCTTTGACACTGAATATACAATTTATAATTTAAATAGCAAATCAGGTCGTGCAAAGGGAGGAGTTGCGATAACACTGTTTGTCAAAATGAAACCGTGGAAGGATCAGACTAATAGCTGCTTATTTAAAAGGTGGAACTACAAACTTTTTTTTAAACAAATTGAAATCAAATATAGAATATCTAACTTCAATCAGTTCAAAATTTATTACTGGAGGCGATTTAAATGCAAAACATCCTAATTGGAACTGTTTCAAAAATAATAGAGCTGGTTCCGTTCTCTACTACTTAATGCTAGTTGATAAATTTACAGTGACATTTTCAAATTGCCTAATCCACTACAATCACAACTTGAAATACGGCTCCACTCTTGACATAGCCCTTGCTAACTGCCCTTAATTTTTAGATAATATGAAATTTATCCAAGATTTAAGCTCTGACCACCTCTCGGTTCTTTTTCAGTTGAACTCAAATTCCCAAATTACTATGCAACAATTTGGAAATATTACAAAATTATCCTTAATCGCAATTTAAATCTGAATAGGGAGTCTCAATTTAAAAATATCAGACACACAACGATATTGATGTGGAAATCTCTTATTTAAATTAATCCTGACAGCTAAAAACAAATATGTACCATTCCTTAGAACTGCAACTAATAATATTGAATTCGAAATCCCCGAACCGACAAAAATCATAATACGACTTAGAAATACGCGTAGGCGACAATTCCAGCGAACCTGAGATCAATTTCTAAAATCAATCGAAAATGAATTACATAACTGTATAAGTACAGAATTTCAAATCTTGAAAAATAATAGATGGACTAAACTTCTAGAAAATGTCCAAAATGATAAAACTACGTCTTCGAAGTAGACAAATTCTACCACTCAATGACGAAATTAATAATCGTACTTTGATATCGAACCAAGAAAAATGTGAATCGCCAGCATTTTGATTAGAAAATAGTTTCAGAAGTTAACAATTTTTTAACGTCCCACACAGGGCTAATGCCCCCAGATAATTCGACCATGATCACGCCAAAAGAAATTAAATAATATTAATAGTGTCTTCACCTGGAGATTTAGAGGATTTAAATCTCCAGGTGAAGACACTATTAATAGTAGATTAATCAAAACTCTCCCCAGAAAAGCTGTTGTTTTCATAACATACCTTTTCACCGCTTGTTTAAAATACTGATATTTTTCCAAGTATTGGAAAACCGCAAAAGTGATACCAAACATAAAGCCAGGGAAGGACAAATCGGTTATTATCTATTGTAGTTACCGACCAATAAACTTGTTAAATATCTTAGGAAAAACTGTCGAAATAGTGATTAAAAAGCGTTTTGATAAATTTATTAATATTAATAACATCCTGCCCGATCGCCCGTTTTCGGCACGAGTTCTCTACATAATATCAAGCCCTCCGAATATATAGACTTGTTAAAATAGCATTTAACCGGAATGACATCGCTATTTATACATCGTCCATAGAACCAATTACTATTATTAATTCACTACAATCTAATATAAATTCACTCTTTGATTACTACACCAAATGGAACATCAAACTGAACCCGTCAAAAACACAAGCAATTCTTTTTACTCGACGGAGAGCTGCAAGATACTTACCAATCCAGTCCCTTGGTGTAGTAAAATCAAATATCTTGGCATATGGTTTGATTAAAAAACTACTTTTAAAAAACATATAGATTACGTAGTTGAACGCTCTCAAAAATTAATTAGTATCCTATATCCACTTCTATGTCGCAACTCCAAACTCAGTGAGAAAAACAAATTATTGATGTATAAAATTATAATTAGGGCTAAAATAACATATGGTTATACCCAAAAAAACGATTGTAAATTGTTCAAAACCATTGTCTAAAAATCATAAGGAACCTCCCAAAGAGATATCCAACAATTATTTTACACTCAGAATGTAAACTTGAGACCATATCCGAATTTCTATCTCGTTTAGATATAAAATTCACTAGGTCACTTCTGTTTTCAAAAAACACTATATAAATAGAAATCTAATTTCTCGAATTTCTCTACGGAGCCAAATATCTCCTAAAATCCAAATATCTCCTCTTATCTGTCGGTCATTTATCTGTACTAATGTCTTTTACCTTCAAGGCCAATTTTCAAGTTCATTCGAAGATCAATATCATTTTTAAACGGAAACCCCTATTTTGGATACCGGATTCAATAAGAGAGGGACATTTTACGACCGGATATTCGTACAACATTGCCTTCATGAGTGAAGTTTCGGACAACCGCTGCAGCCAACAGTACAACACGTTAAATTCTAACTTACATTATAGTAAATTTGTTCCAGGTGATCATTTCCAGGTAAATGTAAATTGTTCTATAAAATTTGGCCATTTAAATGTCCGTAGTTAGGTTAAATATTTTAATAAAATTACTATTCTGTTGAGTTATACAAATTTAATATTCTTGCTTTAACTGAAACTCTTCTTGACAGTAAAATTACAAACAAGGAGCTTCTTATGATAATTATAAACTAATACGTTTTGATCGTATTAATAATACGCGATGGGATGGTGTTGCTATTTATTTTCGGTCTACTTTGGGGTCAGTAAATTGTTCTCGGGTGCCTTTGGTAAGGTTGAAGTTTTGGCGTCTGAACTTATCGGGCGATTTGGTAAAATTCTTATTTTGATTATTTATAACCCGCCTCCTGCTTGTACCGATGATATTAATAATGTACAAACATTTTTTCTGAATATTTGTCTCAGTATGAAAAATATTATTTGTTGTGGTGATTTTAATTTTAATATGTTGATTAGGAATAAACTAAGTACTTGCTTGAGTTTACATAATTTATTTTATTTAACTTATCAACCGACTAGATTGGATAGCAGCCTATATTGTATTTGATAATTTTGTCTGAGGCTGATAAGCAAAATATTATTTCTTTTGGGTTCCTGCTATTTCTGATCATGACTTGATTTTTGCCTGCTATAAGTTCCTGATTATAAAGCAAACAATCATGAGTATTTTATAAGTTGCTTCTTTTCGTAAGACTGGTTAAATTCAATTCAAATTTCTTAAAATTAGATACAATTTGTATGCCTCGTAAATCAAGTATAAATAAATGTCCCACTGCTCCATGGTTAAATGCACATATTTTGAGTTTAATGCAATGTAAAGATTTGGCTTACAAAAAATATAAAAGATTTGAATTAGAGCTCGATTTTGAATCATTTAAATATTTTAGAAATAAAACCGACAATTTGCACAAACCTAAAACGACGTGGAACAATTTGAAAAACCAGGTATTTCTGATAAAATTTTGGCATGGATCAGTAAACTTAACGAATCTTTATTTTTGATTGTGTCGATGAACTTATGGTATTGAATGCAATTCATACAGTTAAGTCTGATTCGATAGCATATGACATGTTAAACTTCAAAGTACTAAAATTATTTATTGTTTTTTTTTCCGTCCCAAACTACATTTATCATTAACTAGCGCTTGACGATATCAGTATTTCCTAATTTGTAGAAAGTGGCATCGATTATTCCCCTAACCAAAAAGGATGTAATTTCTAATATTTGTAACATTCGCTCGATTAGCTCGATTTTGCCTGCCCTATCCAAGGTCCTAGAAAAAATTATACAACTTCAAATTCTTGAGTACCTCAATAGCCTTAATTATCTATGCAAATTCCAATCTGGATACAAATCTGACCATAGTACTACTACTGCTAATTTATTTGCAATTTTAGTTCTGTTAGACTTTTCTAAATCGTTTGATTGGGTTAATCATATCCTTTTGCTTCAAAAGTTAAGGTTATATTATAAGTTTTCCGATTCTGATATTTTATTGCTTCTTTCTTATTTGTGTAATCGTAAACAATTCGTAAAACTTGGTGATAATCTTTCCGGCATAAGTAATGTAATTGCTGGGATGCCTCAATGATCAATTTTAGGCCCTTTACATTTTACACTGTAACGATTTGCAACTTTATGTTGGTGGTGACTTATTAAAATTGAAGGAAATCGTTATGCAACTTAATGCGTAAAGCTTTATTGCTCACTAGAAATAATTCGCATAATAATGCACCTGTACTATATTTGAACAATGATATATTCTCATTTGTTCCAACGATTAATAACGTAGGAGTACTATTGAATTCAAAGCTTACTTGGAATGATCATCTAAGTTCTATGTCTCAGCGTACGCATATATATTGTTAATAGTTTAACAATACATACCTATTTTCAGCTATTGTGATTTGATATTTTTTAATTGTGATAGTTCCACAAAGCGGTTACTTGAGGTTACGTTTAATAATTTTGTGAGATATGTTCTTGACCTTAGAAAATTTGATCATGTTTCCGAATTTAAAAATTCAATCCTTCGATGCGACTTGTTTGAGTTTTACTGTTATAGAACTGCCAAATAATTATTTTACATTTTTCTATATCATTGAGAACTAGGAACGTTAATTTGCCTGTTTTTGAGTCTGGCCTAAGTAAGCATGACGCGTGGGACGTGCATAAGCCATTTTAAATGTAGAAAATTAACCCTGTTACTATTCTAACATAGTGTTTCTACTTTACAAACAAATAAAAGTACTCTCAATACATACCAATAAGATTTTCTCTAATATCTGTGCTCTAATATTTGTTAAAAGGGCGTAAGTCGATTTATGGTACAAAAAACTCTTGCGCATTTCTTGTTTAATTTTCTATTAGTTCGTTCTCATATCAATTTTTACTGTAATATCAAAGATAATAAGATATCTTACTCACTTTGATATTACCTTAAAAATTGGAAAATGAAGAGGTTTTAATTGAAAATTAATCAAAAAAATGCACAAAAATTGATTGGGGTATAAATCGACTTATGCCATTTTAATTCTTGAGCACAGATATATTGAGTTTTTTTGTTTTGGTTTCATACACGAAATTATTTTACAGCAGTTTTGGTTGCATTCAAATTTTTTTAATAATTTAAATATTTTATATCTAATTTTTTTACACTAAAATTTGCGCCTGGTTCCTATACCAATCTGCAGTTGCGGCTGAATATAATTTGAGAATCTCAGCCGAAGAACTGTCGTAAAAGGAAGCAGGATAATTACAGGACGGCGTAAAATACTGGGGTTTTTCAACGACCAACAATAACAACTGGAAGAGAAAATACTTACATCACTCGATGTATGCTTACAAATCGACATTTGAGGTCTTGCTCAATCTTTGAAAATTAATGAAAAGCTCCAAATAAACCATTCCACAATTTCTCGTCGTTTAAAATAAGCTGGGGTAAGGGCCTATACATGCACCAAAAAGTTTTATGTTTCAAAATAAAATAAAAATAAAACGGCTGTTTTGTTATAACGCCCACCGAATTTTGGAGAAACGTTCTGTTTACGTTAGACGGTGCTGGGGGTCACAAATTCTACTATTCGGTGACAGAAAAGGTGAACAAACGTCTTGTTTATGCTACACAACATCAAGCTGGTGGAGGAAATCTTATGGTTTGGGGTTGTATAACCTACTTCGGAGTAGGACCACTAGCAATGGTATCTGGGAAACTCAACCAAATGAGTTATTTGGAACTGCTGAATGATGTAGTATTGGTAACTGGTTCTAAAATGATTGAACTTGAATTTATTCTTTAGCAGTTTTTAAATGATTTGGAGCAACAACGCATAAATTGGCCACCACATAGTCAGGATTTGGACATAATTGAAAATGTTTGTGCTTACTTGAAACGAAATATACTCTACAGAGTTGGACGAAGCAAGCAAGAATTATGGGATGAGATTTGTGAGGTGTGGAGTAAAATACCCACAGAATTTATTTGCTAGTTTATTTGAGAGCATTTCCAGAAGACTAAATAAGGTCATATTAAATAAAGGTGGGCAGACTAAATATTAAATTTAAATAAAATAAACAAAATGATCCAATTTAGTAACGTTTTTTATTAAAACTGTCCCAACACACATACTTTTGCAACAGAGTAAATTCATTCTTTTATATGAATTTATTAAATCCTGTGAATTTTTGTATAAATTGTGTACTAAATGAAACGTTATCTAATAGTTAATTAAATTGAAAAAAAAAAAAAAAACTTGGAAACAAAAAGAAAAAATTAACTTAATTTTATAATCTAGTAAACATAATTAAAATAATTTTTTAATGAGCACAAATATTAATGCAACACATAGTATATGTTAACCTATTTTGTGTGTATGCCATTTTGTCTTAGGTTACTTTTAAATGTTTTGTAGCGGCTCACTCATCAAATACATTCATTCAATCACATATATTGGCGCTCAACCATTAAAATTCAAACATTCGTTCACTACCTGATATTCATTTTGCCTATATTGGATTGAAACTTAGTTGGAAATTTAAAGATGTTCCTGGGCTATTTCATTACTAAATTTTGGTTTCCGAATAGATTTGTTAGTTTCAAATTTAATAGTTTTTTCTATGTCCAGTTTTGAACCAGCTTTTCTTAAAAGGCTTATCTATGTCTATAACATTTTGTCTATATATAAAAACGTGACAATTTTTTTTTTTAAGTTTTATTTGAATTAATTAATTAATTCGTGTAACACAATTACTTCTTAATTAAAAATTATAGTTAAATTAACCGACAAAATTTAAGACTCTTTTATTTTTAATTACTGAACAACCACTCTGAACTGATGGTGAAACATGCCCTCCATAGGACGATGAAACGACGACTTACAAAATACCTGATCCACCGGTGGCATGTAGATAAGCATATGTCAGACAAATCTGTTAGTTTCTGTGAATACATTTTTCCGTTGGTTGAAAGAGGCAGGTTTGTGGGTAAATCGGTATCATTTGATTTTTTTGTGATATTTTCACAGAAATAAAATCACTATCACAACCACAGCGATAATTTATATAGGATGACCTCTTCTCATAAATTAAATGTTTAGTTTTTGTTTGCTGTATCTGACTGTAGTTTAACTTATAGGCTGTGTTATGATCCTTGTAATCGGAACATTTCGTCTGAATTGCAATGAACTTTGGTTTTTCCTCTCGTAATTAAGCATATTCTTTTAGCAGACAAATAGAGAATAAATAACACTGTGCACAGAGTCAATATCTTGCATATTGCTGTGGCCCGCTTCCAAAAGTTGCTGTTCAATCCTGTTCTGGGCAGGCGGTGAGCTTGTATTTAAAAATTGCTGTAGAGCAAAGGACTTAATGTAATTCCTGTTTTGCAGCACACACCTATCTGACCAAAAAATGATGGTTTGTACTTCCGGATGAGAATTAATGTATTTTTCCAACGTTTTTATAAGCCACAAATAGATTCATACCTAAAAATGTGAAAGTTATTATCTATTTCGAATGAAATGTTTACCTTATAATATTAATACGTACAAAATTGCACATAAAACTTCTTTATAACATAAAACTTCTTTATCACCTTATTTATCACTCATTTAATCTTAAATAACCTAAACATCTTGCTGATGTTGAGGGAGCTTTCCTCAATGATACTGCAAAACTCAAGGATATAGACAAACAAATAAAACTGAAGAAAAAATTAGCGGATATAGACGAAATCGCACGGATATAGATGAACGACAGTAAAACTTTGTGGAAATATACAAATTTTTAAAAATATTTCTCAGGACATATACAACAATAATTCTAAGACGACGATATTTCACTATCTGACGACTTTTCTCTTTTATGTCACTAAAAGTAACAAAAAGGTATTTAAACTTTTTCTTTTTAAGGAAGTTTAGGTATTTTGTTGCTAAATTAACCAGAACCTAGAAGTCGGCACAAATAATTTGTTTAGAATTAGGCACTATGCACATTAAGCGTGAATTGCGAATGAGAGTAAACATTTCTTTTAGAATTATATTAAAATAACTTACACATAAAATTTTTGCCTATTTATAATATTAGTGTGATGTTTTCAATCAAATTAAATTTAATTAAATCTGAAAATTATTTCAAAATTAGAGGAAACCAAATTCGAAATTTAATTTGATTGTTCACTCGCATTTAGAATTTACGCTTTGAGTTGTGAGTAGAATTTAAATAATGGATCAAATTTACTAACTAAACTAAAAATTATTTACTGCAGCACTTATCCATTTTAATTATTTATAAGTAATATAATAGATACAACTATATTTCTGTCCCACCAAACGGAATACCACCATAAGAACAAGACCATCCTCCTTCGCCACCAAAATTAGAAGGAAAAGAAGGAAAGCGAGTTATTACGTTTGTTTGCCGTCGGTATTCGTTCATCTGGGCGGTTAAATATCATATTTTTTGGGTAGATATATTATAAATGATTGGCCTCTTGATTTTTTCTGATTCGAAAAATCTTGTTAATGTGTTAATGTCATTTATTACTAATATATTTGTGTCTATAAAAAGCCGAAAAAATCGTTTGATATTTATAAAACAGACAAACTTCTCTTAACATTTTAAACTCATAATTATGTTCTACATTTTTTTATAAAAATAAATTATAAGTGATAAGTAAAACTTAAAAATAATCACTAGTTTAACGTAAAAAACGGAGTTTGGTTGTGTTTTTGTGCCTAAGCCAATTTACGTCGAACCCCCCTGTACATACAGCGTGACCCATTTTAATCGACGGATTCAAATATCTCCTAAAATAAGTCAGCTAGAAAAAAAAAAATGGTTTATATGTCGGTCATTTTTCTTTACTAATATCCTTGACCTTCAGGCGAATTTTCAAGGTCATTTGAAGATCAAAGTCGTTTTTAAACGGAAACCCCTAATTTTGACACCGGATTCAAAAAGAGACGTCCAAATATATGTTTCCATGACCTCCCAAGGTAACCTGAAGGAAAATATTTTAGTTATACCAAATAAATTCTAAAAATTAAGAATTTAAATTTTTTATTATTTTTTTAAATTTTAATAGCAAATCATAAGCATTATAACTAAAATATATTTCTTCAAGTGACCTTGAGAGGTCATGGAAAAAACATATTCGAACGTAAATTTTTCCACTTTTTTCGAATCCGGTGCTAAAAACAGAGGTTTCCATTAAGAGAAATTATCTTGACCTTCAAATGACCATGAAAATTGACCTGAAGGTCAATGACATTACTACAGTCAAATGACCTCATTGTCCTTGACAATTTTTGTCTAAATCATTATTTTGTAGCTGGCGTAGTTTCGGAGATATTTGGATCAGCTGATTAAAATGGATCACCCTCTATATACTTTTACTTGCTGCGTATCGATAGTTTATTTCTATTGCCATCGGACATGGACTGCAATCTATCTAATATTGTTCAATAAAATATCGAATAAATTAAACCAAAAATAAAACATTAGCTATCATATAGGTTTCACCTTTGTAGAAGGAATTTTGTTGTAATTTAATTTATATGCTCCTGAATGATAGTCCAAATAGTCCGATTTTTACATTTGTAGCACAAATGCCATTTTTCGTAACTTTTCAGTATGAAACCAAACTACCGACATAGGAACTCAAAGAGGTTTCTCATTTTTGAAGAGTAATATATTTGTATCGGCCTTGGCCCTTGGGCTAAATTACGGGGGGGGCGGTTGGGGGAATGATATTTCTTCTTTTTTCAGTAGAAAAGTTATGAGGGATTGGCCTCTTTATTTTTATAATTTACCAAATCGAAAATATTGGGAATGTCATGAGGAATTAATATATTCATCAATAAAAAGCCGAAAAATCAATTAATTTGTAGCACAGTAAATTTGTGTTTTTACGAGAAACTCTACGAATTCCTTTACCCAAATATTGTCCCGATATTGTTAACATATAAATAATATTAGGAAGAGTATAAATTGTTAAGAGTTCTGCAAATCAGTTACGATCTGACTAGGATTGTGGAAAATAAATCATCTTTCAATCATCTCATCATTCTATAGCGACTGAACTGCTAATTTATTACCCTGATTTTTTCCTATATAAAAGAACCAACCACGTACTTGTAGTATTAGCGAATTTTACAATTCTTAGTGAGAAGAACACTGGTTAAAGCTGGTTTGCGAGTATTTGAAACAGTCCAGAAGCAAGAGTTCCCGTTGCAAATCAAACAAAAACCGTTAAAAACAATTTGCTGTGGGCCCAGAAGCACGTTTCTTGAATTCATAAAATGTGGAATAACGTGATTTTCTTCCATGAATCCAAACTCAAGCTGTGTGTTGGAGATGGTAGAGTCTTCGCACAAAGAGAACCTCGAGAGAGGCTTAGCAACGAACCGTCTTTTAAGACTTCCACCGAAAACTTTAGGAGTTGTGGTCTGGGGAGTTATTTCTGGAGAAGAAACTGGTCGAATGTACGCCCTTAGTTCCATAGTAAGAGCAAATTTATTTTTCAACTCGATGCCATACTGCGAAAGTTTTGAGTAACTACCACATATTAGTTTTGAATTGTAGATAATAAAATTCATTTTCAGATAAACAACAATAAATTATTACAATCGTATTTTTTTCTTATCTCTTCATTTAAATGTAAAAAAGTACTTCGCAGAAAAAAAATATCGATGAATTGGGTTGCCCCCCCCCCTGTCCCTCCCGTATAGCCTAAACTTAAACGGAATAGAAAATGTTTGGTCTTTAATGAAGCTGCTGTATCAAGAAATGCCTAGAATCAATTCAAGCTTTAAAAAACTTGTTGATGAATATCTAGGAATCCATATCTTCTGCGACTTTTAAAAATTTATCAAACTCAATGAATCGGAGGTGTACAACAGTCGTAATAAAAGCAAAAAGTGACAACAAAAAAACTAAAAACAGAAGTGTTTACTTTATTCCATTATTTTAGCTCCAATCAACGTATGTATTTAGAATATTTTGGCATTATATCGGATTTTCTCCCCAAATTGCAGGTACATTTATTTTTCTTCGAAAAATTGGACCATAAATATATTTAAAATGAAACAGGAAGCCAATTGCTTTCAAATGTTTTGTAATTTCAGCAACTAAGGCTCCAATTTGTAGAAACATATGTTTGACCAATTTTTTTGGCACAACACTGTGTATACATAGTGATAAAAAAGGAGATATGTACATACGAGAACACAAAAAATATGAGTCGCACAAACTACTGCCGAAAATATGTAATTTCACCCTCTACAAAATAGGGGGAATGTAACCCTTAAGGTCCGTTTGAGCGAATAATTTACACTTTTGATTTTTCAAATAATTTTGAATGGTATACGAGATATTATAAAAATTTATTTAGGGGTCGAACATTAGTGGTAGTTTTTATCTCTTATATTAGCGAGTTAGTACTAATAAAAATGTGACTCAAATTTTTTTTGTTCCAAACAATCGAAGAGGTACACCTGGAGTACCCACTACCTTCCTTATTAAATTAGTGATTCTGCAAAAAAAAAGTTAGACAAAAATAATTCTATAGCGATGATAAGAAGCTGTATTTAATATGTACTTAGTAGTTATTCGTTTGTCAGGTGGATTGCATTTCGCATGTACATAAATCTACTATATTTATGTTTGATGATAAAGTTATGTGGTGTGATTGCACACACAGCCAAACCGACATTTTTATTATTCATTTTTTGTAAGATGTAAGTAGATTTTTATTTTTAATAAGATTTTGAAAATTTCAATTTTTATTAAAGTATGTGGATGTAAAACTGTTATAACGAGTACCTACGTACATAGCTGTTGTTATATTTTAAAATGAGATATAATTCTGAATAAATAAATAAATAAAAATTTTATTTATCATTTCTGTAATAAAAATATATAAAATAAATTACTCTATTGGAAAATAAATATTGATATAATTTCTTGAAGAATTGTTATTTATATGTTCACATACGAGTATTTTGTTCTATATACATAAGAAAGTTTGAAAACAAAACTAACATTCTTAAAAAACAAGACGAACATTGCTCATCTGGCGCATAATATCAATTACCACCTACTTCACAGAACAATAAGTATTTTTTTTCAAGATAATATACTGTTTTCAGTTCAAATAAATACATAATACATAATAATTTATTTAAGGGAGATGTTTAAAAATGTCTGGAAACAAATATTAATCGTACTTTTATTAAAAGATTGGATACAATTTTTTTTTTTAATATTTAAAACATAATTAAAATAAGCTTAATGTAGGTATACACATAAGTAGAACAAGAGCGACAATGAAGAGCGATATCGCCTGTCAAATTAAAATACATAGGAAACATACAATACAAAGATAACCATCACGACGACGATTTTCTCGTTGTTAAAGTCTATTTCTATTTTTATCGCCGACGACACAATGTTGTCAGCTGTTTTTTATATTTTTAAGTTGTTGTCGATATAGCTGTCAACCTTTTTTTTCAAACGATTTTTATTTCGTTTTATTTTTTTCTTAAATTAGTCGAATTAGTTCGTCAAAATAAAATTTTGCATGATTTGTCAAATCAGAATTATTGGAGAACTGATATTAAAGATAAAATTTGGCGTGATATTGCTCTTGACCTCCAATCAAAAGATAAATAATTACAACATTATATATTGAAATGAGTGTAAATTTTATTAAATGTATTTTAGAAACTATTTGCCGAAACTCCGATGGAAGAGTTTACGGGGCACTTATAAGAAAGCCCGCCGTATCGAACCATTCTGTAGCCTGCGATTGATCCAGATAATGAATTACAAAAAAAAAATGGAAGAAATGGATTAATAAGTTAATTTGATTATATTTGACTTTACATATATACATTTTTAGAACGGTGGGAAATTTTGATAACCATCAAAGTAGTACCAATACCTGGGTGCTGAATTGCTGATTCTATAAAAAATAAGATAATGTGTATACGGGTAAACTTGTGAAAAGCATAGCTTACTTTTATGAGTTTGGAATTTTTCGATATTATTTTAGTAATAAGTCAAACCGAGAAATAGCAAACTCATAAAAGTAAGCTTTGCTTTTCACAAGTTTACCCATTTACACAATAGTTGTTTTCCAATCGACCAACCGCAAGCACCCGCTAGCAAACCGCTAGTAGATAGGTGTTTGTCCTTGCTACGGTCGATTGGAACGATTAAAATGGATGATGTTAGTAAAACATACCCTATAAATCGTATATGTTTTGCAATTGCTGTCAAAATTTTAGTGTGGCGAACAAATAAAAATAAAAATATTTTTTTTATAACAACTTAACCAACGTATTGACAATTGCGACAAAAAATTATTTATTATTGACACAAAAAAATAAATATTTTTGACATAAAAAAGCGGTTTACCAAGCGGTTCTACACTCAACCGTCTAGCGGCGAAATTTTGCGTAACTGCTTCTAACTGCTCGTGAAAAATAACAAGGGCAGTTACGAGTAGTTCATTGAGCGAAGACAAAAACCTTTCTACTAGCGGTTTCCTAGCGGGTACTTGCGGTTGGTCGACTGGAAAACAACTATTATCTTATTTTTTATAGAATCAGGATACAGCAATACTTACGACGATAATTCTTTTGATTATCAAGATTACGCAGGTCCCGAGCATATCGAACAAGATGAAATATTTTCTTCAACGCCAGCGAAAAAAAGAAGTCTGTTTCGCGTATAAAGACCAAATTCATAATGATTTTTCTGATTTTTTGAATACGGCATCTAAGGCTATCAGCGAAATAGATAAAGTGATAAAGCGCCAACTAAAGTGACCACTTCCACCGCGATACTATTTTCATCACTGGCTTTAAAACTTGAAAATGCCAACTTGCCGTCAGATGTGTTGGACGAACTAGAAACAGAAGTTGCAAATTTAGTGTATAAAAGATTACGCGAACACAAACGAAATTAATAATATTTTTAATGAAAATTATTATTTTTTACTTTTTTTGTATATTTTTAGTATATTTGAATTAATTTTAGATGAATGATTTTGTGATAAAATATGATTCTATATAATTAGATATATAATAATTAATTATTTTGATATTTTAAATAAATGAACTTTTTTGAAATCAATAAACAATTTTATACTATACTATATTATTATAATATACAATGAGATCCTTATACATTTAAAACAATAATCCTAAACTCCATATTAATCCAACAATTATCATCAACGATTCCATTGTTGCAGGAACGATTTTAATACATCTCTACACGCGAAAGCTTCACGGGTTGAACGATTCTATCTAAAAATTCGATTCTGTTGTAATGTCTCACCCTCAACACGTCAGGCTCCAGAAACATCAGTACCATTTTGCGAACTATTAACATAATCGTCTGGACAGTATATCTTACTTTTCTGAGCATTAAAAAATTATGCAACACAATAGTAGCCAGCACAACTTTTTGTGCATTTTTTGGATACATATTAATTGTGGGGTACCGAATTAAAAAAGTTCTTTAAAAATGAATTAAAAAAGTTGATTTTTGTATGAACAGCTGCAACTTATATTAATTCATTTTTATTGTTTTAAATTATGAATTATAAAAAGCGATTTAGAAAACAGAGAAAACTCAATGAATTAAGGAAGGTTGATATGTAAAACACATACATTAATTCATTTTGAAAATGAATTAAAAAAAGGCGTATTTTATTTCATTTTATAAAAAGAAATCTTAATTCGTTTTAGTATTATTTTAATACATTTTTAATAATTAGTAATCAATAATTAATAATTAAAAATTATTTATTAATAATTAATAGTTAATAGTTAATAGTTAACAATTAATAATTATTTTTTCATTGATAAAAACGAGATATTTTAATACATTTTTATTAAATAATAAATAATAATTAATAAGTTCTTTTTCATTTTTTCATTAATGAAAGCTATATATTTTAATACACTTTTAATAATTAATAATTAAAATCAATAATTAATAATCAATAATTAATAATTATTTTTCATTAACGAAAACAAGATAATTTAATACATTTTTAATAACTAATAATTAATAATCAATAATTAATAATTAATAAAAAAATACGTATTAATTTTTAATTATTATTTATTAATTATTTATTATTGATTATTGATTAATAATTATTGATTATTAAAAATGTATTAAAATATCTCGTTTTCATTAATGAAAAAATAATTATTAATATTAATTATTATTAATTATTTATTATTAATTATTAATTATTGATTTTTAATTATTAATTATTAAAAATGTACTAAAATATCTCGTTTTCATTAATGAAAAATTAATTATTAATTTTAATTAATTATTGATTATTATTTATTAATTATTGATTTTTAATTATTAATTATTAAAAGTGTATTAAAATAAAGAAAAATACAGAAAAAATACTAATTAATTATTGATTATTAATTATTAATTAATAAAAATGTATTAAAATATCCCGTTTTTAATAATGAAAATATAATTATAAATTATTAATTGTTTATTATAAATTATTAATTATTAAAAATGTATTAAAATATCTCATTTTCATTAACGAAGAAAATAAATATTAATTATTAATCAATGATTATAAATTATTTAAAATGTATTAAAATATCTCGTTTTCATTAATTAAAAAATAATTATTAATTATTATAAATTATATTTTTTCATTAATGAAAACGAAATACTTTAATACATTTTTAATAATTAATAATTATAAACCAATAATTAATAATTAATAATCAATAATTAATAATAGTTAATTAATAATTTATAATTATCAATAATTAATAATTATTTTTTATAATTATTTTTTCATTCTGGGAAAGGAGATATTTTAATACATTTTTAATAATTAATAATTAATAATAAACAATTAATAATCAATAATTAATAGTTATATTTTCATTAATGAAAACGAGATATTTTAATAGATTTTTATTAATTAATAATTAATAATCAATAATTGATAATTATTAATTATTAAATTATAATTAATAATTAATAAGTATTTTTTCATTTAAGAAAGCTATATATTTTAATACACTTTCAATAATTAATAATTAAAATCAATAATTAATAATTATTTTTTCATTATCGAAAACGAGAAAATTTAATACATTTTTAATAACTATTAATTAATAATCAATAATTAATAATTAATAAAAAAATACGTAATAATTTTTAATAATTAATTATTAATTTCTAATTATTATTATATAATTATTTATTTATTTATTTTTTTCTTCTGTAGGTGCAAAAATCTTCAAAAGACTTTCGTCGAACGGCGGTGGACGCCGCCCGACAGTGTGAGATTTGACAGCTGCTCCTGTCACCTACTCACTAAAAAATCACCTACAGCCCACGGGAAAACCGGACCGGAACCACTTTCGTATTACTTCAGTTTGTCCCGTGCTGCCAGCCCTTTTAGGGCCCCTCGATTACTTCTCGCCTAGGAATCCACTAAGCACCCCTCTTCCCTCTTTCTCCGTAGCGTAGATTCGACGTAGAGTGCTATTGCATCCCACGCCTCCTCCGACCGTAGCATCACCTCCATGATGGTGTCAGGTGTAACCACCCCACCACTGAGGTGAGCCGGTTTCTTTCTTCATTGAACTGAGCGCACCCAAAGAAAGTATGACAAGCGTCATCACTTTCTTCAGGGCAGTACCGGCAATAAGGGGTCCTCAGCTTTCCCATTCGGTACAAGTAGGCTCCAAAGTAACCATGCCCCGTCAGGAACTGGCAAACTAAGAAGTTAACTTCCCCGTACCTCCGATTGATCCAGGTACTAAGTACCTTTACCAACCTGGCCGTTCATCGACCGCTACTCTTCTCGTCCCATCGTTGCTGCCATGGTACAAGCGTGACACTGCGGGCTCTCATCGCAGAATCACTCTTTCCAAATTCCGCACTCAACCGGTATATCTCTCGACGCTCGAGCGCCATCAGGTCTATCGGGATGACTCCAGCGACAACCAAGGCCGCAGCTCCGGACACCGTGCGATAAGCGCATGTTATTCTTAGTGCCCCACGTCTCTGTATTAACAACATTCTCGTGCGGTACTTCCTTACTTCCATTTCACCAGCCCAGATCTCAGCTCCATACAGCAGGACCGGAGTCTTCGCTTGCTAGAGCGAGGGCCACCCACATTCGCCATCAGTCTTCCGAGTGACACTGTTACAACTGATGCCCGGTCACAAACCTTGCGGATATGCTCCCAGTAGGTTAGTCGATTGTCTAAAACAACCCCCAGATATTTCGTCGCACCTTTTGTCATCACCTCTTCTCTTCCAATCTGCATAGGGATGACTGTTGGAATCCTCCGTTTTGTGAGCATTACGACCCCAGTCTTTGAGATTGCCAACTGTAGACCGTGCTCATCCATCCAAACGTTGACTATTCTCATCACGTGATTCAGCCTGTACTGAGCTAAAGCTGTGCTTCTGGATGTTATTACAACGGCAACATCATCTGCATATCCAACCAGGAATACTTCGTCCGGCATCTCAAGACGCAACAGGCTATCATTTATAGCATTCCATAGATTGGGACCAAGAATTGACCCCTGGGCTACTCCAGCAGCGATTTCCTTCATCTTTTTGCCGTGTTTCGTCTCGTACACCAGTCTTCGAGTTTTCAAGTAGTTTCGAACTATTTGTAGAAGATAGTTCGGGACAGCGAAAGATCGTTGCAAAGCCTCAATCATGTCTTCCCATCTGGCCGAGTTGAAGGCGTTTCGCACATCCAGAGTCACTAGAAACACCAAAGGCCTCGCCGCGTGGCAGGCAGTTCCAGCTCTTTCAACTGCGCTAATTACCTTCTTTATTGCATCTACAGTTGACCGCCCCTTCCGAAAGCCATATTGTCTTGGAGACAAATCACCAGCAATAGATATGGCATCTTCCAGCCTAGGCTTTAATAGTTTTTCCAGCAGCTTCCCCATTGTTTCCAACATACAGAGAGGTCTGTATGATGACGGGGGGTCAGGATCGCCACCTTTCCCTTTGTTTATTAATACTAGGGCCGTCTTTCACCGTGAAGGAAACACTCCTGCTATTAAGCATGCATTATACAGTTTTAGTAACAGGTGCGGGTATCTACTAACAACCACCTTCAACGCCTCCACTGGTATGCCGTCCTGTCCCGGTGCCTTCTTATTTTTCGTGCTGGTCACCGCATATGCCAACTCCTCCTCTGTGAATGCGTGAATTTCTCCAACTTGGCTTTCAGCATCGTCTTTTACCCTCGGCAAGTGTGTTGGAAAGGGAGCATCAACAATATTTGTCATCGTTTCTGCATCCAGCGCGACGTGCATACTGAACAGCCCCAGCTTTCGAGTGGCAAGTTTGTATCCTCTTGTATTATTTATTAATTATTGGTGGATTGAACACTCTATTTTCCACGAGATTAATTTTGATTTTTGGATTTTAATTTCCAAAACGCCGCACTAATTAGGGAGGATATAAAAGCATCGATTTCCAAAGTTCGCAAACAGAGTTCACATTAATCCAATTAAACACGATTCACTACTAGTTCTATTTTTAACAAATTTATAATTTTTATTAATTTATTTAATTTACGACATTTATTTTTGCTTTTAATGCACAAATACTAAAAACCAGACTGACGCATTCCAATATGAAAATTATCGTTTTAAACAAAAAAGATGCACCAATACATATGCGTTATTATGTGCGTAAAACAAATGTGAAGTATGCACTAATTCATAATTTTCATCTTGCAATTCATTCTTTCAAATGGTATAAAATATTTTTCACAATGAAATCTACTATGATTAATTTGACAGTAAGAAGTACTGTCAACTTTCTAATAATATTTACAAAAATTTTAATAGTGATAATAATAATTTGAATTTAGGTAAGTAAATTATTCTATATATAAAAATTACATTTATCTCGTAATTCGTTTTCTTTTGTTTCAGAATTGTATGTTACGTTTATGTTATGGATACGCCTGGTGGATACGAATTGTGCCAATTAGATAAGTATTTTTAATATATTAGAGCTGATCCATGATTCTTTGTTGATAAATTGTTTTCTTTTTCTTTTAGGTTGATCATCATAATATTTTGTGTCTTAAATAGCAGTATAATGTTATACATCAGCTGACCATACTCCGCCCCTTGAACCGATGTGTTCAACTGCATGGCAATAAGCAAAGATGATGTATTGAACGCTTCATTTGACCATGTTTAGTTTTTAACGTGACTACTCGTACTTTATTGTCCACTCCAGGATGTATTTCTATGACGTTTCCCATTAACCAATGACTGATGGGAAGACCTTTATCTTGGATAAGAACAATATCATTAACCTGAATGTCCCTTTGACTTTCTTTCCATTTATTTCTTCCTTGAAGCTGAGTGAGATACTCGCTGTACCATCTAGACCAAAAGTGCTGCGACATATCACGTACCATTCTCCATCTATTGCTGCAATTTGGATTATCGTAGACTGTATCGAGCGATGGAATTGTTTTAGGTGGATATCCATGTAAAAAATGAGCAGGTGTCAAAAAATCCACTTCTTCTTCTGATGACCGACACAGTGGACGATGGTTTAGAATTGATTCAATTTCTGCCAATAAAGTGTTCATTTCTTCCATTGTTAAGATAGCGCGCCCAGCGACCCTCTTAAAATGAAATTTGAAGGATTTGACTCCAGTTTTCCACAGTCCACCGAAATGGGGTGAGTTTGGAGGGTTAAACTGCCAATCAATGTTATTTCTGCAGAGAAAATTTGAAATATCATTAGATGCTGTTGTAAATTTATTAAATGATTTGATAAGTTTGGCATTAGCACCAACAAAATTTGTGCCATTATCACTGTAAATTTTTCTGCAACCACCTCTTTGGGACACAAACCGCTTTAATGCCCCCAAAAATGAATCGCTCGTAAGGTCATTTACAAGCTCCAAGTGTATGGCCTTAATAGCCATGCATACAAAAATGCACACATATGCTTTATAGGTCTTCTGGCCACGTCCTTTGACTAAGTGAATTGAAAACGGGCCGGCAAGGTCAACTCCAGTGTGTAGAAACGGTCGTTCCAGATCCACCCTTGCTGGTGGTAGATTTCCCAGTAGCTGCTGTCTCAACTCAGCTTTATACCTCGTGCAAGTTGTGCATTGATCAACTACCTTTTTAGCTGTGATGATTTTCCCTTTTGGTATCCAGAAGCGTTGTTTGATTAAGCTCATTAGTAATGTTGGACCTGCGTGCTTGCTGAATTGATGCTCATCTTGGAGAAGTAACCAACTTAATCTTGATTTTGGGTGAAGTATGATTGGATGCTTCATCGAATAAGGCGCCAAACTATGATGTAATCGGCCGCCGCAATAAGCCAAATCGATCCAGGAATGGATTTAGACTGACTAAAGAACTTTTCTTATTGGGCTCGGTATTAATTTTGATGTCAGCTATTTCCGTGGAATAAAACTTTTGTTGTTCGTGGCGGCAAAGAATAGTATTTGCTTGGGCTAATTCAATCGATATCAGTAATTTACTATCTCTTTGGAATAATTTTGGATTTCGTACTGCTTCAACGAAACGCAACATATAACTTAAAGCTTTTTGTGCCTTTTGGTAAGAGGAAAACCTTGAGATGAATTCGTCAAGCCACTTGTTTTGAAAGCACGCATTAAATGCAAATATTTTATTTGATTCTTCTTCCGCTGTTCCATACGTTTTTCTCTGTGCTGGCCATAGATCCTCATTTCTTGTCAACCATTCAGGTCCGTGCCACCATAACCGATGTGATTTTAAATGCGAAGGTGTAATTCCGCGTGATGCGCAGTCTGCAGGATTGTCTTCGGATGATATGTGTTTCCATTGCTTTCGTTTGGTGTGGGTTAAGATTTCGGAAGTGCGATTGCCCACGAATACGCTCCACCTTCTTGGGTGACTTTCCTGCCAATCCAACACGATTTTTGAATCCGTCCAGTAATTGCAGTTAGATATTTTGATATTGGTTTCCAGCTTTATTGTCTCCACCAATTCCACGAGCAACACTGCACCACACAGCTCTAGCCTGGGAAGGGAAAGTGCCTTGATTGGAGCTACCCTTGTTTTTGCTGAGATTAGCTGCACGGATACATGCCCATCCCCGTCTGTTACTCGGTAGTATGCAACGGCAGCATACGCCTGTAAGCTGGCATCACAGAAACCATGAATCTCTACCTCGGCATTTTGAAACGTGCCTATAAATCGAGGCAGTGTAATGCTCTCAACGTCGTTGAAGGTATTGCAAATGTTAGACCATTGCTCCATTAGTTCTTTTGGTAGAGTGTCATCCCACTCCAAATGCTTACACCATAGCAGTTGCATAAGCATTTTTATAATGACGATTGTTGGCGCTAGCCAACCCATTGGATCAAATAATTTTCCTGCTGAGGACAGGACCATCCTTTTAGTGAGCTTATCTAATCCGCTTTGTAAGTTTGAATTAAATACGAAGATATCATCTGCGGGATTCCAACCCAATCCGAGTACTTTAACTCCATCTCGGCAATCTGAGTTTTCGATGAGTTTTGCCGTTTTGTCTGAGGGCAAATTCTTTATTCCATCAAGTACTCCATTGTTATTCGACTTCCATTTTCGAAGAGTAAATCCATGCCTGCCCAGCAATGTAATCAGACTTTTTATGATTGTGTTAGCCTCTTCTACCGATTGAGCCCCAGCCATGAGATCATCTACGTAAAAATAATTTTTTATTATTTTGCTTACCATAGGCTCTGCGTCTGTGTTATCATCTCCAATTTTACTCAGCACCCTAGTAGCGAGATAGGAAGCGGAAGTCAGTCCATAGGTTACGGTTAATAACCTATAGTGCTTTATTGGTTCGCTTATATCGGCCCTCCACACGATTCTTTGATAGTCTGAGTCAGACCTTGATATTTTTACCTGACGGTACATTTTTTCTGCATCAGCCGAAAACACAATTGGAAATTCACGGAATCGAAGAATTGTAGAGTAAAGACTCCGCTGTACCACTGGCCCAGCCGCCAAACACTCGTTCAGTGAAATTCCGGTACTGGATTTTGCTGAGCCGTCGAATACGACCCTTAGCTTAGTTGTACTACTGCCTAGCCGCAAAACCCCATGATGTGGCAAATAGCAGCTCGTATTAGTTATTTGATCTTTCGGGATCTCTTCCATATGTCCCATTATTTCGTACTCCTTCATGAAGTCGCAATATAGCCGTTTATACTCGGCGTCTCGGTGGAATCGCCGTTCTATACCCTGTAGTCGTTTGATTGCCGCTTGAAATGTTTGACCAATTCTTTCGGGAGATTGCTTAAATGGTAGTTTGACTATGAATCGACCATTATCATCCACTTGAGTTGTGGTTAGAAATTTTGACTCGCATAAATTTTCCTCTTCTGTGAGACTTAAATTTGCTTTTCCTATTGACTCAACTTCCCAGAATTTTCTGAGAGTTTGGTCAATATCAATTAGATGCGTTTGTTGGTTAACCAGCATAGTCATTGCTCGATTACTAAAGCCTTCATTGGCTTTTCCTGAAGCTACCCAGCCAAAGATGGTGTCTTGTAGTATGATCCTTGAATTATGTATGTGGATTTGTCCCGATTTTATGCAACTGAAGAAATAATCCGCGCCTATTAACATATCGATCGTATCGCTCCGCCAAAACTCAGGATCCGCCAATTTGATGTCATCTGGTAGATTGATTTGTTCTGATTGTAAATCAAACGTTGGTAGAGCACTAGTAATTCTTGATAATACCAACGCCTCTACTTGATATTGAATGTGATCCTTCGTTTTTAATGATAATCTTACTTTTCCCTTCGTTGGACCCAGATTCATCTCCCCCACACCGCTAACCATAACACGAGAGTTGACTTTCCTTAAGCCCAATTTTTATACGCATTTCTCGGTCACGAAACTAACTTGAGATCCGCAATCTAATAGAGCTCGGCAGTTTACTGATTCTCCGTATCGACTCAACACTTTAATTCGCGCAGTTGGTAATAGGGTAATTAATGATGATCGGCTTTCAGCACTGGCGTAGGCTACGACGGACTTCTGAGTAGATGCTGCTGGGTCATTGTGTCCGCTGGATTTGATGGTATCACCTTCATTTGATTCTGTAAAATGCAGTAGAGTGTGATGTTTTCTCCCACATTTCTGACATCTGCGATTTGATGGACACTTAGCGACGGGATGATTCGCGCTTAAGCAATTGAAGCACCGATGAGCATTTTGAATAAATTCTTTCCGTTTGGTTGCAGGCATTGCTTGAAATTCACTACATTGCATAAATGAGTGAGATAGGCCTGAACAAACGCCACATTTGAATGTTACACTGTTGCTACCTTTTCTGTCATGACTACTTGATGAACTGGATTCATTTACTGCCACATGCCCGCGGACCCTGTGTCCTGTATTCTGCTTTGTTGCAGCCACCAATAATTCAAACGTGCCGCTTCGTTTATCCAAAAATTGGAAAAAGTCCTTTATGGTTGGTTGGTCAATATTTGCCGAACAATCAGCCCATGCCAGCTTCGATGATTCATCCAATTTTTGATTGATGATGTAGAGTATCCAAGGATCGCGTGATTCGGCTTGAGCGCCAAGGGCGCGTAAACCCCGGAACACCTCATCGGATACGTCTCTCAACTTTCTCAGGTTGGCAACATTTTGATTTTGAATTGCCGGTTGTTCCACAATCGATTTTATAAATGAATTTATTATAAAGTTTTTCTTGTCGTACCGTTCCTTTAGCTTATTGAAAGCACCAATATAATTTCCCTCAGTAACTTGTATATGCCGCACCAATGAGGCTGCTTCACCTCTCAGCAATCCTTTAAGATACTGCAATTTTTCTACCCCAGTTAATGCTGACTCATGGATCGTCGTGTTAAACATATCAAAAAATGACGGCCATTCTGCATAATCTCCAGAAAATGGCGGTATGTATAACTTTGGTAGTTTCAATTCCGCATGGCGAGAATTTAGTTGAGTAGCATTTATTGATGTTGAGGTCAAGGAATGAGAAGGCTGCGGTTCTTGTAGTTCTAATTGTCGAATGTGCGTTTTTAAAGCGGCTGCAGCTTCATAATACATGTCATCAATGGAAAGATCGACTTCTTCGGTTTCACTCAACGCCACTAAACGGTTTTCAGTATCTCTAATTGAATCATGCAGCTTTACCACGTGCTCAAGACGAATAGATAATTGATCTAATGTAGCATTTTCATTGATTGCTCTAGCAAATGTCAGTAATTGCGCTAATTTATTTTTCGCAGTAGTTCTTTGTCGTTTTAGAACCGTAATTTCACTCATACTGATCGATGCACATACACTTAATGTTCACAAAATAAACTTTCAAGATCAACCAAGAAAATCACGCGTTTAAATATTCGAGAAGTATAGTTACATCCGCATCATCCAACAACACATGTTAATCCTAACACGAATCAATAATATAATCAATGTTATCAATACAATATATTGTATTACATAGTATATATTATATTCATACATAAATATAATTTTTAAAGATAAGATTAAATCAATATTTTATCAACACAAAAATAAAACAAAAACAATAAAACCCTTTTTGTGATCATGCATATCAACAGAAAAATAAAATAAAAACAATAAAACCCTTTTTGTGATCATGCATATCAACAGAAAAATAAAATATAATAATCATACCATATGTTACATAAACACAATCTTTTCATTATTGTATAATCTCATATAAATACTCTCATGTAATATAATTAGTTGTTCATTCCTTTTTCAAACATTATACAGTTTAAGTGAAATAAAGTACAAACAAAAATCGAATATTATATTATTTTTTTTATTTAAATACCACATTACGCTGAATAAAATAACATTGGTCGCTCCGTAAAAAAAATAAATTTATTATATCGGCCACAAACCACGATATAATTGGCGCAGTTTCGGAAAAGTGTTAAAATCAGTGTAAATAAGTAAAATAAATTGTTGGACACAGCCCCACTAGTGGCAAGCACAACGATTATAATACAAAAGTTTAAATAAAAAAAAAACCAACACAAAATTTGGACAACGTATCCTGTGACTGATCACCACGAAAATATGAAGTTCATTATAATATTCATGTAAGTAATTTCCATTTCCATTTACTTATTACTAACAAGTGAAAAGTGTTGATATTCTGTATAAAATTCTGTAAAAAAAAGGGGTAACCCGACAATTAGAATTAATGTCGTCGTAGTCTTTCGAAATTTTAACGCGTATAAAAATCAAAATTTCAATAGGCCTGTGAAAAACAGAATAACCTATTATTATAGAGCGGTAAGAAAATTACCACAACTCTTAAAATTTACCAATTTAGTAAATTGGAAACCTCAAATTCTTTGAATTATTAATTAGATAAATGTCTGATCCTCTAAAAATTAAATTAGAAATATTAAAAAGTTACCTACAAAGTTTAAAAAAAAAATCATTAGCAAAACGGACTTCAGAAGACATGGCTAAAATTGCCAAGACCGAAAAAATAATAAATCAGTTAAAAGAAAAATTTGGAATCAAAACTAATAAACAAATAAATCGAAATAAAAACGAAATTACCATGTCACCTGATCCGAACTCCTCAAATCAAGATCTATCTAGAGTAGCTAATCAGAGTAATAAAAATAGTGAAACTATAACACCGATTAATAAAGTTGAAGAAGTAGTAAATTTATTTAAAGTAAATAGTATTACTAGGGAAATTCAATACTTCAATGGAAACAGAAACGAAGTTTACTCATTCATTCAAACAGTAGAACAGGTACTAAATCATTGCTATATGATAAAAGATACACAAGAATACGAAATTATTATAGAAAATATCAGGAACAAAATTCAGGGAAAAGCAAATGAATCTTTAGTAACGTATAACGTGCCAACAGATTGGCAAGAAATAAAAAATCATTTAATAAACAAATACTCCGATACTAGAGATATTGTAACTCTAGAACTAGAATTATTCAGTTTAATACAACAAAATTTAGAGCCGTTAGTTTTATATAATAAAATTGTCTCAATTAATGCACTAATTGCTAACCAAGTAACAATGCAACATGAAGACGAGGATGTCAGAGAAGCATTTCTCTCAACATACAGAGACAAATGTCTAAATATTTTAATAAATGGTATCAAAGAACCATTTAAAACAACACTATGCGCACGAGCTCCAAAATCATTACTCGATGCAAACAATATAATTCGTGAACAGTTAAATATTCAAAATTTATTAAGATTTAAAGTGGTTAATTACCCAAAATATCAAATTCCTCAACATAGAAATTTTCATCAAGGTTTCCAAAGACCTCAATTTCAAAAAAATTATAGACAATTACAATTCAATGATCAAACTCAATTTCAAACCCCAAGGTTTAATTACCAAAATTCATCATTTAGGAACAATTATCCTAATCAAAACAATTTTCCAGAAAATCAAAATTTTTATCGTAATTCTTATAATAACTATCAAAAAAATAATTATCGTAATTTGCCTCAAATAAAACAGGAACCCCAAAATGGTCCACAAAATAACTCTCAATCAACAACTAGAAATTATAATCTAGATCAAAATATTCAAACAATTACATTCCCTCCAGAGGAAAATTTTCAAATACAAGCCTTGGAACAAGATCAAAATTAAAAGATCTACCATTTATAATCGTTACCATAAATTCACAACAAATTCGCTTATTGATCGATACCGGATCAAACAAAAACTACATAAATCCCGATTTTGTAGAAATACAGAACATCATTCCTAAAATAAAAATTATAAAATCCATTAATGGTTTTTCCCAAACAGAAGGAAAAACAAATATTAAATTTCTTGAATTCCCAATCTCTCTAGAATTCTACATTCTAGATTTGAAAGCCCATTACGATGGACTATTAGGATCCGATGGAATCCAACAATTAAATGCTAACATAATATACACTGAAAAATTATTAATCAGTGACAATTTTAAATTCCCCTTATTAGATAAAGTAACTTCATGTATACCACCTAAAATGGTTTCACCACATTCCACAACTTACATTAAAATTCCAGTTACATTAAAACAAGGAAATTTTTACCTAAATCCAATAAAAATTAAAAATCATTTGTATATCCAAGAAGGAATATATTTTACTAAAAACTACGAAGCATATGTCGAAATCACAAATATTTCAAAAAATCCAGAAGAATTTTTTTAATGAAACAATTAAATGTCGAACCATTACAATACGACATAGTAAATAACATAGAAATGATTGAAAACCCAGTTAATAAAATTAATAATAATTACAATATAGGAGATTGTAATAAATACGATAAACAACTTATAACAAATTTATTAAACAAATATCAATACCTTTTCTTCAATGAAGAACAAAATCTAACATGTAGTAACCAAATTCAACATGAAATTAAAGTTTTAGATAATAAACCCAGTTTCCAGAGAGCATACAAATGTCCTCATACGCAAAAGGAAGAACTAAATAAACAAATAAATGATTTATTTAATCAAGGAATAATACAAAATAGTATATCCCCATGGTCATCACCAGCATTTCTGGTACCTAAACATACTAAACCCGGAGAACCAAAACAATTCCGTATGGTTATAGATTTTAGAAAACTCAACGAAAAAACGATAGAAGATAAATATCCCTTACCAAACATAAATGACACACTTGATAGACTAGGGAAAGCCAAATATTTTTCAGTAATAGATTTACAAGCAGGTTTTCATCAAATAGCCATGGAACCAAATTCCATCGATAAAACAGCATTTTCAACAGATACAGGACATTTCGAATTTACTCGAATGCCTTTCGGTTTAAAAAATGCACCCTCAACCTTTCAACGGGTTATGAATAATATATTAGGCAACTTAATAGGTAAATGTGCAATCGTCTATATGGACGATATTCTCATATATAGTTCAAGTATAGAAGAACACATGAAACACATAGAAAGTATTTTGAAAAAATTAAAAGAATCTAATTTAAAAATAAAAATTGAAAAATCACAATTTCTTCAACAAAAAGTCAAATATCTAGGACACATGGTATCACCACATGGCGTGGAACCTAATCCAGAAAAAACAAAAGTAATTCAAAATTTTCCAATACCCAAAACTTACACACAAATTAAATCATTCTTAGGGTTAATGTCATATTATAGAAGATTCATAAAAGATTTCGCCAAAATAACGACCCCCTAACTAAATGTCTGAAGAAAGACGCAAAAATTGTCCATGACAAAGAATTTATAAATTGTTTTGAGAAATGTAAAACACTTCTCACATCTCATCCCATACTCCAATACCCAAATTTTGATAAAGAATTTATACTGACTACCGACGCATCAAATCTTGCATTAGGAGCAGTTCTCTCACAAGGTGAAATAGGAAAAGATTTACCTATTGCATATGCATCGCGAACTCTAAATAAAGCTGAAGTACATTATAGCACAATCGATAAAGAATGTCTAGCTATAGTCTGGGCAATTAAGTATTTCAGACAATACCTGTACGGTAAAAAATTTAAAATTATAACTGACCATAAACCACTAACATATCTATTTGGCTTGAAGGATCCAACATCAAAAATGATGAGATGGAAAATGGAATTAGAAAATTATAACTTTGAAATATTTTACAAAAAAGGAACAGCAAATACAAATGCTGACTGCCTCTCACGAATAGAATTTAATGAAATAAATAATTTTAAGAATAGAAACAAAGAATTTGAGCTAGTTAGTAAGACAAATAAAAATGAATTAATAATAAATACCCTTTCGACACAAGAAGATGCGAATGAGGATGATAATGAATTAAAAGAAAAAATTAATGAATTAAATAACATAGATATAGGCCAAATAAGCAAAGAAAAAATAAAAAATTATATTATTCAAGAAACAAACAGATGTATAAACTCTTTCCCAAATCAATTATGGATTATAGTCGACGATAACCATAGTGTAGTGAAAGAAACCTTAACAATTATACATGAATCATATAAAAGAATTAAAGTTAGGAAAAATATATTCCATAAGGAAGATATAATAAACATATTTACTAAATATTTAAGGTCAAAAAAAGTTACAGTGCTATATTGTAATGATGAAAATTTTATCTTAATTAATCAAATCTTTAAACAACATTTTAAAGAGTCAAATTTAAAAATAATTCGTTCTAAAAAACTAAAAATAGATTTATCAGATGATATAAAGAAAGTTGAAGTAATAATTAAAACACATAATAATGGGCATCGTGGTGTTAATGAAAATCTCGCACAAATTTCTCGCAAATATTATTTTCCTCTAATGAGAGAAACAATCACAAATTATATCTCACAATGTTGAAATATGTAACTTAAACAAATACGATAGAAAAACTAATAATATCAAATTTCAAGAAACAATTTCGCTAAATTCTCCCCTAGAAATATGGCATATGGACACATTTTCCATGAAAGGACATATTTTCTTAACTATCATTGACAAATTCTCAAAATATGCAATGATGGAATTTCTGAAAGACAGAACAACCTCAACAGTAATTCAAACCCTTGAACAGATATTTTCACGGGAAGGAATACCAAAACAAATTGTATTTGATAACGCAGGAGAATTTACCTCAAACAAAATTAAAGAATTTTTTTCCGCATTTGACATTGAAACACATGTTACAACAGCAAAATCTTCAACGGGAAATAGCCCAATTGAACGTTTCCATTCCACAATCACGGAAATTAGTCGTATAATATTTTATGAAAATAAGACAATAGAAATTATACCATTATTAAATAAGTCTCTTTTAATTTACAATAATTCAATACATTCATCAATAGGTGTTAAACCATTCGAAATACATCGAGGTTATATGTTAATCAACAATTTACCCGATATAAATATAATTCCAACCTCAGATTATCTTAAAGAAACGAAAGATAAATATAACTCAATCAAAAATATTATTAGAGAATTTAATTTTAAGAATAAAAATAAAATATTAAATAGAATAAATAAGGATAGGATAGATCCCCAAACTTTTGAAAAAGATCAAACTATATTTGAAAAAATTAATACAAGAAATAAATTAAAACCAATAAACATCAAACATAAAGTCCTCCAAGATAATGGAATAACCGTTACCACTAATAAAAGAAAGGTACACAAAAGTAAAATTAAAAATTAAAATTATCATTACAGGTTACCAATCTGTATCCTGTCACAATCAATTGAAATATTTGATATGATAAACAACAAAGGTTTAATAACACTCGAGATAGCCGAGGCAAGAATAATAACATCATATAAAAAACTTATACATCTAATAGAATTACAAGATCTTAAATCAAATTTAGAAAATATTAACATTTCAATAAATTGGTTAGAAGAACTTATATTAATACCTAACAACTTTCCGAAAACAATAACGAATATAGCAAGACAAAAATATATACAACTTGAAAAAGATTTAAAATCAATTTTACCAATAACTCTAGAACGACCCAAACGAGGAATCTTTAACCCTCTAGGGACATTAATTAAATCTATAACAGGAAATTTAGATAATAACGATTTTGTATATTTGAAAAACGCAATAATGAAATTAGATAACGACTCATATACAATACACGAGCAATTTCAGGAACAAATAAAACTAAATCATGACATGATAGACAGATTTGAAAACATCACACAATTTATAGATAAAACTATGACAGCAATGAGGCATAATATGGCAGTAGATGCACAAAAAGCAAATTTATCAGTATGGATAAACCATCAAATACAAGACTACGGATTAACACTAGATTTTAATATAAACCTAATGAAAGACCAAATTAACAAAATACACGAGATTATTACGTTCGCTAAAATTCAAGTAATCTCAACGCACATATTAGATAATCATGAGCTATATGACATAAATCAACATCTAATTAATAATTCAATATATTTAAAATCGGAAGAACAAATTTACTCATTACTAGGAATACAAGCCTACTACAACGATACGAATCTAATCATCATAATCCAAGTACCAGAATTTTGTAAAGAATCATTAACATATTACTATATTAAACCTATACCTATTCAAAATAATCAATTAATAAACATAAATACTAATCAAATTGTCCTAAATCCAAAAACCTATATGGAAATTACCAAACCATGCTTTATAATTGAACAAATATATTTTTGCCACGAGCAAACATTAATAAAAAATCCAAATATATGTATACACAACATGATTTTTAAAAATGAAGCACTATGCGAAACAAAGGAAATTCATCAAACGGATAACATCGACCATTTACAACCAGGGTATTTATACATATCAACCAAAAACGGAACGAGTATTTCATCAACATGTAAAAACGCACCTAAACAAATATTAGGACGGAAATTAATCAAATTTCATAACTGCACACTCACAATTAATGAAAGCATATTCACAAATGACATCACAATAAAAAAACACAAAATAAACATCATTCAACCAATGGATAATATTAACGTAACAACAATAATGGAAGAATACATCGATTTACCAAAACTTAAACAGCATAACTTCAAAAATCTCGAAAAATTAAAAAACTTCGAAAAAATACAATCAGCCCAACAAAATCCCAACGAGTAACATATCACTCAATATCATTTGGAACCATTATTATAATTATAGTACTCGCATTAATCATTTATTATACTTGCAGAAGCAACGTATTTTTCAAATCCTTATCAAAGAAAATTGCAGCCACTCTCGAGGACGAGATCGAACTTAAGGAGGGAGGAGTTACATCCGCATCATCCAACAACACATGTTAATCCTAACACGAATCAATAATATAATCAATGTTATCAATACAATATATTGTATTACATAGTATATATTATATTCATACATAAATATAATTTTTAAAGATAAGATTAAATCAATATTTTATCAACACAAAAATAAAACAAAAACAATAAAACCCTTTTTGTGATCATGCATATCAACAGAAAAATAAAATAAAAACAATAAAACCCTTTTTGTGATCATGCATATCAACAGAAAAATAAAATATAATAATCATACCATATGTTACATAAACACAATCTTTTCATTATTGTATAATCTCATATAAATACTCTCATGTAATATAATTAGTTGTTCATTCCTTTTTCAAACATTATACAGTTTAAGTGAAATAAAGTACAAACAAAAATCGAATATTATATTATTTTTTTTATTTAAATACCACATTACGCTGAATAAAATAACATTGGTCGCTCCGTAAAAAAAATAAATTTATTATATCGGCCACAAACCACGATATAATTGTATAACGGTACTTCGATGATTTTTAATAACAAGCGTAAACAATATGTAGAACTATAATTTTACTATTACGATTGATTCACATACACCATTAGGGACCATTAGGTCACAAATAATTTATTCAGATTAAACCACAAAACCACGCGTTGAAATGTTCGAGAAGTACAACGGTACTTCGATGATTTTTAATAACAAGCGTAAACAATGTATGTAGAACTATAATTTTACTATTACGATTGATTCACATACACTTAATGGTCACAAAACATTTTTTCAGATCAAACCACAAAACCACGCATTAAAATGTTCGAGAAGTATAACGGTACTTCGATAAATTTTTTCAACAAGATTAGGCAATAAATTGTCTTTTGCCACCCGAAGCCACCTGTTCTACGTGATAACATGCAATTGCACGAAAAATGTATATTTTTTTTGAGTATTCTTCTATCGAATGTTAAATAATGCCGTAAAATTAGTGAGAGTTTTGATGTGAACTCACAAATCCGGCTCGAAGGACCAATTATTTAATATTGATTATTCATTTTTAGTTATTAAAAATGTATTAAAATGTTTCGTTTTCATTAATGAGAAAATAATTATTAATTATTATTAATTATTGATTATTATTTATTAATTATTAATTTTTAATTATTAATTATTAAAAGTGTATTAAGATACAGAAAAATACAGAAAAAATACTTAATAATTATTGATTATTAATTATTAATTAATAAAAATGTATTAACATATCTCCTTTTCATTAATAAAAAAATACGTATTAATTATTAATCTTTAATTATTAATTATTTATTATTGATTATTAATTATTAATTATTAGAAATGTATTAAAATATCTTGTTTTCATTAATGAGAAAATAATTATTAATTATTGATTATTATTTATTAATTATTAATTTTTAATTATTAATTATTAAAAGTGTATTAAGATACAGAAAAATACAGAAAAAATACTTAATAATTATTGATTATTAATTATTAATTAATAAAAATGTATTAACATATCTCCTTTTCATTAATAAAAAAATACGTATTAATTATTAATCTTTAATTATTAATTATTTATTATTGATTATTAATTATTAATTATTAGAAATGTATTAAAATATCTTGTTTTCATTAATGAAAAAATAATTATTAATTATTATTAATAATTAATAATTATAAATCAATAATTAATAATAATTAATTAATAATTTATAATTATTTTTTCATTCATGGAAAGAAGATATTTTAATACATTTTTAATAATTAATAATTAATAATCAATAACTAATAATTAAAAATTATTAATTAATAAATAATAGTTAATAATTAAGAAGTATTTACCGAAAGTGTTTCCTATACGGATTCTAGCACGTGATAATCCTTTATTATACAGTTGCTTATCTTCTGAAAGACACCTTCCAGGATAGGGGCCCATTAGGTTTTTCTTCAATGGAAATGCAGCGTCACCCACAAAATAGAACGGAAAATATATTATGGAATTGGGTAGCATTTTAATAGCTGGATTTTCAATTGTACCATATTTCAATTGCTTTCCAAATCCACTATTTTGGAAAATTCCAGAATCACTTTGGCTACCGTAAGCGCCAACATCTACAGCTGTAAAACAATAATTGGTGTCACATATACCTAAGAGAACGACGCTATGTTGTCTTTTGTAGTTAAAATATAGCGATCCACTCTTTGGTGGGCATCGGATATTAATATGCTTGCCGTCGATAGAACCCAAGCAATTCGGTATACCAGTTTTGCTAATATAATCTCGCACACAGTAGATGCACCCAACTTGAAACTATATATGATACACTATAAAAGTAAACTACTTTCAACGCTAATTGGCGTCGGATGGGAGTACTTTTCTAATCTATCCTTCAAAAGATTGAACAACAGTTTGAAATGAGCAACACTCATTCGTGTTGCCTTATGGAAATGCTCCGGATCATTTTCTTTTATTTCTATAAAACTTTGTTCGTAAAAATCCGTGTTGGTTTTTTGTAAGTTTTACTGGCCTAATCCACCAACGTCTACTTGGCAATATTAAATTATAATATTCATGTGCCAAAAACACAAGATAAACAATTTTGATAATTTTAAAAATCTTTATGTTTGTACGCTCACTTACAGAATTCATTTTGACGTAGATAAAATATTTTAGGTTATGTCGTTTATTTTTAATTTTGTATCGCCATGCGTTGACGCTCCTGTTATGTTAACTAGAGCAATATCGCGGCGTTATTTTTCATTTATTCGTCGACGCTCGTCGTTGTTGCCCTTGTTCTGTATAGCTTTAGTCATTTTTCCACTGCTACTACTATTACAGTAGAAGTGTATTTGAATTAGATTTACAAAACAGCAGCTCGTAACTAAAATTTTACAACTTTTTCCTTTTTTAGGTTAATACAAATCTAATTTCAGAACTAACACAACGAATAGTTATAATGCATAAATAAAACACTAAAGTAATAATTTTATGTAAATAAATTAATAAATAAAAATTGTTAGAACAAAAAAATATTTATTTAAATATGTACGTAGAAATTAGAATCTCATAAAAAAAAAAATGTTTTAATGCTCTTCTCAAAAACCATTCTTCCAAATAATCGGTTTTATAAATTTAAGGAAAACAAAAGAAAATGTTAACCTTTATTTGTTTTTTTACATAAATTATCTGAGAAATTATTCTTACAAAAAACAAGATATTAACAATTATAATTCCTCAATATGCATTATATATATATATATATATATATATATATATATATATATATATATATATATATATATATATATATATATATATATATATATATATATATATATATATATATATATATATATATATATATATATATATATATATATATATATATATATATATATATATATATGTATATATATACATATATATAGATATAGATATAGGTAGCTGGCAACTGTAACGGAGTCAGATAAAAAAAATTTTGTTTTCTAGCCTTAAATTTATTGCCTAAGGACGCGTAAAAATTATAATTGTTTTCTTGTTGGAACATGTTTCGAAAACTGTATGGCGTTCAGTTTTAAAATTAATGCTTTTTTAATTGTTTTCTAGCTTATTGTTCAGACTTGCAAGTGGTAGAATTATGAAAATTGTATGCAGCCCAGTGTACTATTCCCGATACGAACAGCTAGTCTACCACCTGCACGGAAAAAAAGTTACCTAGTTTTAAGAAAAATTCCGGATAAATTTCAGCAAACTTCCTATTTAAGTAACACTCTGCTAGTTGGAAAAAGTGACAAGCTGGGCACCTAGGAGGTAAACCTAATTCGAGTAAGCTGAACCCAATGGTTCTAGTCCCATTTCAAAGTAACGTTGATAGCTCTACTGTTAAGATTTTCATTTTGCTTTCTTCAGCAAAGTTGTTCCTATTATTCCGGTCAACAATTTTGGCGATCAATTAAATATGAAAAATGGTATCCAGTGGTTCTTTTTATACACAATGTCGTAAAAAACAGGCATTTTTTTCGGTGTTCACGAGCAAAGTTGTTGCGCAAGTCAAGATAACATCGCATCGACAAAGATCTAATAGAAACTATTTAAAAAAAAAATTGAATCGATTTAGTCGATTTACGGTGATTTTTCATAATTTTTTCGTAAAAAATTAAAATTTTTCTTAACTTATTCAATTTTAATTTCCTGATTCTTTTGTATCGTCTTCGGGATCTTCTTCCTCTTGTAAATCCCAACAAATGTCACCCAAGAGGGCATGTAGCTTTTTGCCGCTGTAGCAATGTTTGAGCCTTACCGCTACTTGGTGAAAACGCACGCCGTGCCCATCGGATTTGGCTGGCGATTGTTCGGCAAATGTTTCCGCATGGCAATGCCAACATTATACATTTAAATTACATTCGAACGTTTATATTATGAATAGCGGTCAGCATGTTTTCAATATGTTTGCGCCAATCATCGGATCGATTAATTCCGAGAACATTCTTAATAACTTCTTTTACATATTTCCATGCCACAAGCTCTCGCTAATTGAGAGCATTTTATAAAATTTTTAACTATTCCAAGCTTGATACGAGGCGGTGGTAGCAATATTTTTTCAATTGACACAAGTAGATTCTCAAGGATGTGGTCGTGTCGCAATCTAATGTTCTCACTTAAAGCCCAGTACCGTTCGTTGTATTGGTCGCCTTTAAAACGTGTTCCACAAGCAAATAAAACACATGTTTTTACCCATCACTGTGTGATGGTCATCACTTTTAAGTATACACAAACTTTCCACTGATGGTCGTTGTATCAATGATCAAATCAATGATTTTTTTTTATTGATGCATAAGTTTCAATTGGCACGGAATTTTTTGAGTCGTTAACATGAAGGAGAACTGTGCATTATGGAAACCAAACCACGGGTATCAGTGCAAAAAGCGAGTGATTTGTTCTCAATTGATTTGAAAAAATTCGAAATATCCGAACATTTGGAGCCAAAATGTTCGCTTGTTTTAAATCCTATGACAAAAGATTGGATTGCCGCTGCGATAGTTTCAGGCGTCGTACCATAATATCCAAACGATTTTGCGAGATTTCAATGTAATTGCATGGCGCTGTGACATTTGATGGTTAATGCATTGATACAAATGTTTCTCCGGTTTCATCACATTCAAAAGTCGGTGGTAAATATTTTTCAGTTCGGTTTGATCTTTCCGGAACAGGAATTTCATGTGAATGCGGCAGCGGTAATTGAGCATTTGTCGTTGCAGTGATGTCAAAGAACCAATTTTTTTCTGTTTGTCCCGATAATATAATTTACACACCCATAACATTGAACTGGATCTATCCATATCATCGGTAAACCAAATGACATTTCAGCACCAGTGTTTTGCCATCTATGCAGATAGGTGAGTGTTGCCCACAGAGGATATTAACGGATTCTCTATGAAGGAGATGGTTGAGAAAAATTTCTTTGTGAGTTTATTTATGAATTGGGGTATTGTTGGGATGTTCGCTATTTGATGAAGAACATCTCAAGCATTTGTTCTGGACTCTGTAACGGAGGCCAGAAGATGACAGGCGACCTTCCGCTAGCATAAACTGAACTTTCTTTATCCTGCTTGCCAAATGAACACGTGGCCATATTAATCCCGAGCTCAGGCGGTAGAGGTAACTTTAGTCGTGGGGGTGTGTTCATCGATTACGCAAGCAAGTGATTGGCCACAAAAAAAAAAAATTAAAAAAAATTGATACGTTCCATCGCCGACACACCAATCCACCTTGCAATCTACAGCAAACTTCAGACACTTAGCAACTCATCTTCCGGAAATAAAATTCACGCATTACGGTTAACAAAATGAATTGACATTATTTTTTATTATAAGAACTTTAAACAAAATTACACTCAAGTCCTAACACCATTCTTTACCTGACGACTCGCTGAGGCGATCCGTTGAAAGCGCTTCCAGGGAACAACCTGAACCAGTAATCCGCGTATATCTCTAAAACAGAATGTACTATAAAAAAACAAAAGAAAAATGTTATAGACTTGAATATACTCGTAAATGGAGCAAAATTTGAATCAATTTCAAGAATTTAATTTGAATTGAATAAATCGTAAATATGTTAATAAATAAAAAAATAATAAAAAAAATATATATATATATATATATATGTATCAGATTATTTCCTTTTTCCCGTAACCACCCTGTTGCGATACAACACCGTAGTTCCGCAGCATACAAGATGATATCCGCCTACCAAACTGTTGACCTTGAGCACTCAGGAACCTCCGAAACGCGGCCGGACCTCTGCTACCACCAAATTAACCTGATCTGGTTTTTTTATGTTTTTATTATTTATTGAATTTATCTTTCAGCACGATTGTATCCAACTGCACAATCAATCTTCGTGTTGCGGTTTTCAGCCGAGTTAAATTTCCTTCTTTCTTTATACAAATTGTTTCTATTTTATTGTTATCTAGTTTTAAATCACAATTTCTTTTTTTTTAAACACAATTGACTAACAATATGCCTAAACTATTTATCAATTATAACTTGATAAAGATTATAGTTTATAATTACAATAATTTTATTAAAGTAATAATTATGATGTTGATAACAAAACTGGATCCTTGTAGATTGCGTTTCTATTTACTCTTCAATTTCGGCGTTTATTAATTTTTTTTTTTTTTTTGCCTTTTTATTTAATTGAAGTTGTCCAAAAATGGTCGACTGCAATTCCACATTTTATTTTATTTTCTTCTTTGATTTGGATTTTGTTTTTGTCTTATCCCGTATCAAATGCTACAACCGACTGACCAGCTAAATAAAATAATTTATTTGCTCAATGAAGAGGGGAATACAAACGACAACACACAAAAATCAAAAACGAAATATCTAATTTGATGTTAAGTCACATAATGAAACGTACAGTGGGTACACCAAGTATTCCATGGGAGAAGTAACATGCTTATGCCGGATGTTACAACTCTTTGTATTTTATCTATGGTTGTTCGGGCGGCATTCGCCCATAGTGTACATGCATAGCTAAGGATTGGTTTAATGGCTACTGTGTAAATGAGTAATTTGTTGGTGGGATGTAATTTGGATTGTGAGTGGAAAAGGGTGAATAGTGAGTAAATGAATTTATTCACTATTGCTGTTTTGGAGGTTATATGTTTTTGGAAGATTAGGTGAGTATCTAGGGTACAACCTAGATACTTTCCACTATCCTTCCATGTGATTTGCAAATTGTTAAGGGTAAGGTGGTGGGAATTTGCCTTTTCTGTTGGGTATTTGGAATGTGTGAATAAAACGGCTTTGGGTTTAAAAGTATTGTGTACCTTGATTTTCAACAGTTTAAAGAACTGTAACATGCGTTAAGCGTTTGGATAATAAGTGGTAGCCTCCTTTCGTGATGGAAGTGTACATGGCCGTATCGTCGACATAGACTGCGACGTTGCACGAAGGCGGTGTGGGATGGGGGAAGCTAGGGAAAGCCTAGCTTACGGAGCTTTTATAAAAGCCCTGCATGCCAGACAGTGTCAAAGGCTTTCTCGATGTCCAACATGATAAGTGCAGTGGACTTGTTTATGTTTGCCATCGTCGAAATATGTTCGCCCAGACGAACTAGTTGATGTTGGGCAGAGTGTCCTTTGCGGAAACCAAATTGATGGTTGTTCAGGATGTTATGGCTTTGTGTAAAGGAGAGCATTTTACTGCGGATAGTTTTTTCAAGAATTTTATCGAGGATAGGAAGGAGACCGATAGCCCTGTAGCTTGATGATTCAGTGGAAGGTTTGTTTGTTTTTTTTTTATCGCTATTACCTTGGTGTGCTTCCATATGGTTGGAAAGTATAAAATGCGCAAGCAGGCATTTAGGATGGCTAATAGATACATGACCGCGTTTTTAGGAAGGTTTTTCATTAGGATGGGTGGAATATTGTCGTGACCTGGAGGCTTTTGAATATAAATGTAAGCTCTGGTGAATGGATGATTTCCTCAGCATCGAGTTGCGTAATATCGGAATCGATCTGATCTAGAGCCGACTGTACTCCATACTCAATATTTGTGTGTGTGGGATATAAGGAGATATTGTGGGCTTGGTGGAATTGCTGTGCAAGGAGATTAGCTGTATCACTATTGGTGTAGGCAGTTTTATCATCCATTGTTATGGCTGGTAATTGGAGAGGAAGCCCCTCATGATTTCAGTTGTTTGATAAACTTCTAGACCGAGGTGTAGTTTGGTTTTATATCTTGGAGTTTCTTTTTCCATGCGTTATTAGTGATTTCGGTTATTTTGGATTTGATTTGTTTTGTTAGTTGGTTAGTCAATATTCCGTTTATTGCGTTGCGAAACCAAATATTTTATTTCTTGGGAGAACGGGTGTTTGGAGGTAAAGTTGCTAGAAGTTGGTGTCAGAGTTCCAATCAACTTTGCCAATACTTGCTTTGGTAGGATTTTTCACAGGGGAGTCTCCTAATTAGAACAGGACAGGATGGTGGTGTGATGACAAATCATTGATTGATTTGACATTCGTGATTTTGAAATAGTTTTTTTACAGGATTATGTCAATGGTGGATGGTGTTGTACCCGGTTTGAGGTGGGTTGGCCGGTTTGGGAAGTTATGCAGGAAGTTATTGTGGGATGCTAGAAGGTTATTTAACGCGTTGCCAAATGGATTTTGCGGAGTTTTTGCTGCGGCTGCTTGTGCTGGCATAGCTGTTGGCGGTGTAGCTGTACATGATGCCGGTTTTTCGGTCGGTGGTGTGACTTTTGGCACTTGTTTTAATAACGGAAACGCTTGGTTATACGCTAAATGACTTGCTGAAACTCGGCTTAGGCGTTTTTTAGCTTAGGTGAGCATCCGACTTTTGGATGGTCATTAGTTTGTTCCGGCGTGACCAAACTGCTGGCAGTGTCGGCATGGCGTGTATTCCTTGATGGCTGGCAAAAAATGCTGCAATGGAACCAGACAATAGCACAATTTGCCACACTCCTCCTGCCGTTCTTTTAGCGAAGTGACCCCTCTCGCAATACACACCGTTTGGTGGCTTTGACTTCTTTAATTCCGGCGTTCTTTATACTAGTTTTGATAGTTTCCGGATCCATGTCATATAGCCCTAGGGCTACGGCGCTATATTCTCGTTTGTTATCGTCGGTGAACGAGTGAAACTGATGACTTTTCGCTAAAATGGTTACATTTTGATTGAATTCAGAGTACCTATGATTTTCGATTTTTATATTGTATGTTCTTTTCAAATTTGATTTTCTTTCCTTTTTGGTTATATTACATTTCCATGCACTTAACTACACGAAAATCTTAATGGTTCAAATAGTATTGGTGAACAACGAAAAAATGCCTGTTTTTTTACAACATTTTGTATAAAAAGACCCACTGGATGCCATTTTTCGTATTTAATTGATCGCCAAAATTGTTGGCCGGAATAATAGGAACAACTTTCCTGATGGAAACAAAACGAAAATCTTAATGGTTCAAGAGCTATTAACGTGGAAATGAGTGTATATTTTGACAAATTTTTGACTCTGAGCCAAAACATGTCGAATGTGACATCTCAACAATGGGGACTAACTTTGAAATGGGACTACCATCATTGGATTCAGCGTACTTGAATTAGGTTTAAGTCCCAAAAATGTATCAACCAAATCATCCGAACCGTAAACACACAACACGTCCCCCCGTATTGACGACGCGTTGATGTCGCCACACTATCCTCCCACCTCTAGCGAATGCAGAGAGCGATTAATTGAAGCGTGGGTGTCGTCTAATAATGCGCCCTGATCGAGCTGACGTAGTTGTTGCTCTGGTGGGTGATTTGTTCAATGTCTTCGTTAATGATGTAGATTGATTTGCCGTGTTGGTGATTTCATTTGGAGTCTCATTGCTCAGTTGGCCGTTGTTTCCATGGTTATTTTGTTCTTCATTTTCGATAAAACATGGTTTCAACCGGTGTACTGACACGTTGGATTCGACGCCTTTAACTATTACTGTGTAATACTTTTCCGCTCGGTGGACTATACGGTATGGACCTTTGTACGGAGGTTGCAGTGCTTTACGCGTCTGTACGGATTAGAACATGTAGTTCTTGAGGTCCTTGAAGATGAAAATGTTCGGTTTTTTTATATGCTGGGCTGGTGGAGACGGCTGAACGCCTTTGAAGTAATTCCGAATTTGGTTGATGACTTCGTTTTGCGTCGTGAATGATGTCGATTGCATCATGTTTCCTGGCAAACGTAAACTTTCGCCGTAAACCAATTAGCTGATGAAGCCTCGAAGTCATCACGGAAAGGGGTTCTCAAACCTAGTAGTACAAGCGGCAATGTCTTGGTCCATTGCTGTGCCGTCTCTCAACCATACCGTTGCATGCAGGGTTGTAAGATGTCGTACATTTACGCTGGAATCCTATTACGTTAGCCAGACTGTTGAATAACTCGGATTCGAATTGAGCCCCTCTGTCGGAGACGATAACCGAAGGCACTCCGAATCGACTGATCCATGTTTTCAATAGCGCATCGGCTACTGTTTCTGCCTTTATGTCCGGAATCGGTGTGGATTCCGGCCACCGAGTGAAACGATCTATGATCATTAGGCAGTACCGTTGATTTTCGGACGGCTCTAATGGTCCAACGATGTCAATGTGAATTTCCATAAAACGGTTGCTAACGATTGGATAGTTGCCGCATTGACTTTTAACGTGCCTGGAAATTTTGCACCTTTGCCAACTCATGCATGATTTCGCCCATCGACGTACTTCGATGTTTAGTCCTGGCCAAACGAATTTTTTTCGAATGAGCTTGGTTGTGCTTCGAACTCCTGGGTGCGCCACGTTGTGATGTGTTTCGAATACTTGACGTCGAAATTTTTTGGGAACATATGGCCTAGGAGTACTTATTGACATGTCACAGAATGAAAATTTGTCCGTTCCAACGACTGGCATCTTGTGAAATTTTAGGCTTTTGTTGTTCTCGATTAATGTTTCGAGTTCGTCGTCCTCGGTTTGTCCATCAGCCATGAGCGAATAGTCTATACTGCCTGGAATTGTTAACGAATCGACCCGTAACAGGGCGTCCTCCACGACATTGTCCTTTTCGGCGATATGTTGTATATTTGTAGTATATTGCGCTATTAAGTTCAAATGCCTACGTTGACGCGACGATGCGTTGTCTAGGTTTTTAATTAGCGCATATGTAATCGGTTTGTGATCGGTGTATAGAACGAATTCTCGCCCATCGACAAAGTGCTTAAAATTTTTAATAGCTCCCTATCGTACGTGGTGTAGTTTTGTTCTGCTCTTGTAAGTCTTCCAGAGAAAAAACTTAGTGGATACCAGCTTCCGGATATATTTTGTTACATGACCGCTCCGATAGATTGATTAGTCGCATCGACCGTTATAGCTAGTGTGTGAACAGTGGATGGATGAGCTAGCTGGACTGCTTCGGCTAGTCGTACCTTGCATCGTTCAAACGCTTGATTTGTTTCCTCATGCGATATTATTTCACTGTTGTCATTTTTCTTCCCGCGTTTGGAAGAAATATCCGGTAATAGTTCATCTTGCCTACAAAACGTTGTATACCTTTGGATGTGATTTTTGCTTCCACTCTGGTTTGAGTTGGTTTGATGCCGGCTGCTGAGATGTCGAAGCCTAGAAAGCTGATTTGTTCTGCGCCGAAAACACATTTCTTTATGTTGACTACGAGACCGGCATCTTGTAGCTGTTGAAATACGATCTTCAGATGTTGAACGTGTGGTTCTAGATCGATGGACGCGACTAAGATGTCGCCAATGTATGGGAAGATAAACTTTGTGTCGCGAAAAATTGAATGAATTAATCGTTTGGAAGTTTGAGCCGCGTTTCGTAATCCGAACGTCATGCGCGGAAACTCAAACAATCCCAACGGCGTACAGATGGCTGTTTTCTCGATGTCCCCTTCTTCGACTGGTATCTGATGATACGCCCGAATGAGGTCGATTTTCGAGAATATTTTACATCCTTCTAGTTGATGGTTGAAATCCGTGACGAACGGTATTGGGTAGCGTTCGGGTTTCGTTTTCTGATTTAATCTACGGTAATCTCCGCGAGTCTCCAACCACCATCTTTTTTCTTGGTTATATGGATAGGGCTCGCCCAATTACACTTCGATGCTCGGCATACTCCTTGGTCTAGCCAAAAGTCGATTTCTTTCCTGGCGATCTGCATTTTCTATGTATTAAGACGTCGCACCTTTGCGGAACATGGTTGTTCCTCGGTCTTAATTTTATGAGTAACGCTATGTTTGACCGTGTTGAGCAACGGTGTCTCGTGAAATACTGCCTTGAATCCCTGTATTAGGATTTGAATTCGTGGGTTGATTCCGTCCAACTTGACGGCAGTTAATTCATAGGATGGTAGTGCGATCGAGATTCTAGAAATTGACAAGGTAGTCAGTGGATCGATCATCTTTTTGTTTTTAACGTCCACTAATAAGCCGTAGTGCAGCAGAAAATCGACTCCGATGATGCATGTGTCGACGTTGGCAATAACGAATTTCCAAACGAAAGGTCGTCGTAACCCTAAATTCAGAGTTAGGATCTTTGTACCAAATGTTTCTATGGGTGTGGAGTTGGCAGCAAATAATTTTAAATCCGATTTGGTAAGTTGTTGTCGCTGGGTTGGTGTTACGACGAAAATCGCAGCCCTAGTGTCTATCAGAAAGCGTTGTTTTGTTGCTGACAGCCGTATAATACTTCCCCAGCGACTTGATCTGCTAGTTGTCAACCGGGTAGCAGACGGTTTAATTTTGTCCAGTTGGATTGGCACAATCTGTCCTTATTAATGGCCGCTTTCAATGTAGCGTATTTATCAGCCTTCGGTGGATGAAGTAACAATTCACGTACGCACTTTTTGGTCTCCAGGTCGAGAGCGGCTACTAAATGCGCATATTTTGTTTGGTCGGCTGAAACTCCGCTTAGTTGGAATTGGACTTTCAGTTGCATAAACCATATTTCGGGGTCATCACGGTAGAATGCGGAATGTTTTACGGACAACTTGTAAATGTTCGTTGTATGCTGACCATCGTTGTTAACTTCCTTTGTTTCGTCCCCGTTCATTTTGTTGGACGATAACCACGCGGTGGTTTTGAGGTTATGTTGTGGTTGAAATTTATGTTCCCCGAGAAATTAGGTTGGGTACTTTGAGCATATCTTTTTTGAGACGTCGGGGTCACCAAATTGTGGTATATAGGCCCAATACTCGACCAACTAGGTTTGTTTAGTAATTTCACCGTATCAACCGAATCATCCGAACCGTAAACACTTTGTTTCATTTTATTTTAATTTAAATTCAATTAAACTTTTATTGTTCCAATTTATTTATACAAAAATTTATAAAGACTTTTTAATTAAGATTGTTCTTGTTCGAAATATCTTGACAGTCTCATCAACCTTTTTTCTTTTTTCTCCACGTGGCGAATGAATGAATCACTATGCCAGGGGTGAACACCGGTGATGCGCCGGTGTGCCACGCGCGTCTCGTATTGATGACGCGTTGATGTCGCCACACATAGACTAACTAGACACACAGAAGGTTTTCCAGAAAATATGTTTAAGGAGCAAGAGTAGGAAGTTTAATGGCGAACTGCTAAGGAACTTTTTATAGCTAATCTGTTAATATATAAAAAGTAATTATTGATTGACATAGTTTCCAAAAATTAACTTACTAAGGGGGTAACTTTTATCTTATTACTTTACACAGAACGGAATACGTTTTTCAGGACAATCTTTTCTAAATAACGTAACTTAGCTTTAAACTTCCAAACAAATAAAAAGTAATTTGAAAGTAGCGTTTTTCTTCTCTGTCGGTTCCATAATTAATTTTGGAGGTTTCCTCTCTCCGTCTGGTTTTGCATTCTTCTATGGCTCTTATAGCCCTAATTACCAATTAAGAGTTGTAAATCTTTTAAAATATTAAATTTCAATCTCTAGTTTTTTACAATTTCTAGTTTAGTAAGTATATTCTTTACCAAGTTAAAAGCATTTTTGGTAAAAACCGTAATATTCAAATTACGATCCACCACAAGTTTATCCATAATTATAGTTTACGAACAAATGCCAAAATTGAAAGCAGTTCAAAAACCACTTAAAACGATTTATGTATAAGTTTTCTCATTACACGAATAATAATAATACTTACAATAAGACACTAATTACTATTTTGGTATATACAATATACATATGTAGGTAAGTAGTATTCGGAACAAAAACAAGTTTATTATATAGAAAATATGTATGTTTGCTATACATAAGTGATATACATATAAACATACATATTAAGTTTTTCTCCTAAAAGGATTGTGTAAAAAAGGTACATCAAAAGTGTTTAAGTTGCTAATTGTACATAAAAAAAGTAAAATAAAAAAAAAGGTTAATCTTTTTTTGTTCGAAAAGAAGTTAAAATAACATTATTTGTAATATAAATTAACTTTTATGTAAATTACTTTATCAATTTTCCGGTATTATTGACTGAGCAATTCATTTTGTTGCTTGCTTTAATTTATTGGGTAAATATAATTTTTATTTTATTTTTTTGTGTTACCTTCTTCATGGGAATTTGACTTTTATTTACACGTCTCTTTTCCTTGACTCTGAAATGTTGACTAATTAAGTAACAATTAAGCTTTTTGGAGCTTTTGTTATTTTATCTGAAATTAAATCATAGGTTGTGATTCTAAATTGGCTTATCATTATCGGTTGATTTGTATATTTTATTAAATTTGCTGCTACATTGTAGTTCAATAATTTATTTGTTGATATATTGTAATATATAATTGTTGATGAAATTTAAGGAAAATAATCTCAAACAAGTCAAATTTCTAAAAAATTTGCATTAGTTCGAGCTTTTTGTGAATTTATCGATTCCGGTGGTAGTCGGAGGAGTACCGATCTATCCGTCAAACTGCTGGTTTATCTGTCAAATTGCGGGAGGTCAACGTTTAAATAAGTATGAGGATTACTAAATTCATTCACATATGATGTTTTAAACAAGTCGACCTCAAAAATCGATCGTTGATGCGTTCTAAGCGGCCTTAAATTACATAGTAACTATTGCACAAAAAATTATGTATGTATATAATTTTAACAACAAAATTCTAAAAAAACATAAATATGAAGGAATTCCTTTCTATACACGATCAACACCAAATTTAAACAGGAAAAAATCGTAATTGGAGTTACGAAAATGTTTAAATTACAAAAAAGTTTAGGAAGCCCACAAAAAAGTTTTTTTATTAATAATTTAGTAATAAAAGAAAAAGCGCACATGGAAACAAAGGGTCTGTTTGATAATTCGCACGGTGCGGTGCAGTACACTGTCAAAATTAACCACAGGGTTTTATTATTCAACGCCCGGGTTTAAATTTTTTTACATACGGTGTCAAGGAATGTACAGTGGATGACAAGTAAGAGCAAGCAGTGCAAATGATGAAAAACGTTGAAAAAGCGATCCTGAAATGATTTTTATTTGAATTGAAAAATTAGGATGGAACTTGGCTATTTGTCAACCGATTGCGATGAAACTCGACAGATACAATGGACACCCAGAGAAATGAAGTTGGATGTATTATGCATATCTAAGGAATTAATTTGCTGGAACACTTGTTAACTTGAAATTATCAAATGTTATTCTAAAGATGGTCGAAATGTCCAGTTTTTGGGATTCATTGTTCCAACAATGGTGCAAAAACCTTAAAATATTAATCATTCTAGGTTAACGAACAAATTGTTCTATATTCAGGAACAACATTTCAGATCAGAACACCTATGCAATAAAAAAATCTGTATATATTATGTTCGGATAATTTTAATCGCATAATTTTCATTCTAAATTAAGTATTTACTCGTTTTTTTTTAATATTTTAAACTATATAAACCTAGCTTGTAAAAATTGATATTAAGTACTTCAAGTATTAAAATTATTTTTGAATTCATATCTTAACATTTTTTTTGTATGATTGTCCAACTTAAAGTACGTCATTCTCATTTTTTCTAATAAAATACAGCGTACGGGACGGTCTAATTAATCTATATTCTATACCTTAACGGTATGCCTTATATAGAATTAGTTTCTGCAATCGTGTTCATGATCATGCAATCGTGATCATGCATTATAAATAATTTGTTTGTGTGTGAGGGTGCAAACAAGGAAAATTAATACGCAGTCGAATTCGTTTCTAATGAACACTCAAGAGACCGAAAATTGTGTTTTTACATCCGTATGCTCAATTTAACCGAATATTCGGATATAGTGAACCAAATTTTTGATGTTTACTGTGATCACTCGATTTTGGATCAACATGATGCTTTAGTGTTTGTGTAGAGTGAATAAAGCAAACAAGGAAACATTAAGTAAAGTGTGTAAAGCAATACCTCCTATACATGTATTGTTTTAAATTTGTTCAATTTATGGATCAATCAGTGCCTATATATGGGTCAATGTATGAAAAGAAGGAATAAAATGCTTAACGGGACTCATTTCGATTTCAATCCTAAAACAATAGCTTGCATTATATCGAAGAGTGTTGTATTAGGCAGATGCTTATGAGGAAAAAAAGTTATTTATATACTTAAATACATATTAAAAAAAATAGTAATAAAATTAAAATAAAATATAAATTTCATTAAAGTGCAAATTAAAATAAAATAATAGGTAAGTAAATGATTGTTTAGATTTTAATATGGTAATCATTGTATGTGGCGGTGGTGAAATTTGTGATATTAGCGTTTAACACGTGTAAAATAAAAATTATGTGAAATTATTATAATTTATTTATTAATAAATTTAGTGTTCAGTGATTTGCTTAGGTTTGTTATCAGAAAGTGCTAGCATAGATTTGTTAATGATAGTTTCGTTAATTGTGAAAACTTGAATTTGTTTAGTGTCTTTAGATTAAGTGCTGGGTAACTAATTCAGAATTAAGAATTTAGCGATCGGTTGGTTGTATAGTTGTGTGAACCCCCATGTTAATAATTCTATTATTGAGTACTACAACAAAGTATACGTAGGGTATTTCATAGAAATCGATTTCGGTAAAAATAAAAATGGATTTATGTTTTCAGAACTTAAGTTATACCGTTAAACGTGCAAATTTAGATTTGATAAGTTTTGTAATATCTAACTCTGCACAAGTGTGATTCAGTTAAATTGTATATTGTTGTAATTTAGAAATAGCTTTAGTATTTATCAATAAGTATAAAATGTGATGGTTTTGCAAAATAAAGGTTAAGTAGATTAAATGATGACTATGGGTTTATTTTTTATTAGACACCGAGCGAGCAGAGTACCCAGTTAACTTGGTCCGGTGTGAACAGAGAGCAGTGTCAAATTGTCCGCAAACAGAGTAAAAGCGGAAAAAAATATTTTTTTAGAAAAGATCGTATATCGTATTAGATGATTTTCCAAAAATTTACAACCATTTTTCTGTATATTTTCCAAAAATTACCCAAATTTTTCGAAAAATTTTCCACAATTACCCAAATTTTCCAAGAAAAAAAAAATTTCAATAAAATTTTCCAAAAAAAATTTTCTCTTGATTTTCTACAATTAACAAATTTTTCCAAAAACTTTGAAAAAAATATTTCCATAAAATTTTCCAAAAAAAAAAATTTACAAAAAAAATTGCTCTGTATATTTTCCAAAAATTACCCAAATTTTTCGAAAAATTTTCCACAATTACCCAAATTTTCCAAGAAAAAAAAAATTTCCAATAAAATTTTCCAAAAAAAATTTTCTCTTGATTTTCTACAATTAACAAATTTTTCCAAAAACTTTGAAAAAAAAATTTCCATAAAATTTTCCAAAAAAAAAAATTTACAAAAAAAATTTCTCTGTATATTTTCCAAAAATTACCCAAATTTTTCGAAAAATTTTCCACAATTACCCAAATTTTCCAAGAAAAAAAAAATTTCCAATAAAATTTTCCAAAAAAAATTTTCTCTTGATTTTCTACAATTAACAAATTTTTCCAAAAACTTTGAAAAAAAAATTTCCATAAAATTTTCCAAAAAAAATTTACAAAAAAAATTGCTCTGTATATTTTCCAAAAATTACCCAAATTTTTCGAAAAATTTTCCACAATTATCCAAATTTTTCTAAAAACATTCGAAAAAAAAAAAAAATTTCAGGTTAATTTTCCAAAAAATATTTTCTTTTGATTTTCCACAATTATCCAAATTTTTCCAAAAACTTTCGAGAAAAAAAAAAAAAAATTTCTTTACCCAATTTCATTAAAAAATACATAGTAAATTGCTCACGGTGCACTGCTCGCTCGGAGTTTAATAATAAATAGACCATTAGCAAAAGTGTTTGGGTGTATGAATTAGACAGGTTACTGAATAGTAGGTTATAGAAGAATTTGTGTATATTTATAGAATTATCTTATAGCTGCTAAGACTTTGATTGTCTTGTTTTCTCAGAAATGGATCAAAATTTAGAAGAACATGATCCTCTAAAAACACTACTTCAAAGCTGGGGCATGGAAGATCAGTTTATTACAATGCAAAGTAACTATATAAAGTTCTAAAATATTTTTTACACATTGTTCATTATTTTAATTCTTTTAAGAGTTTAATATTAGTATGGCAAGTTTTCCTTACTTGACCGAAGTCGAATATCAAAAAATTTTTGAACTGGATTTGGGAAATCTGGCGTTATTTCGGGCTAATCATGTTGAATGGAAAAAACAACAAGTAAGTGTCAGTCTAAAGTAACGTTTGAGTCCAGTTAATAAAAAAATTGTATTTATAGAATTTATCTAATGCTGATGATACGAGTATAACGCTTTCTAATAATTCTTCCATCGTATCTTGGATTACGAAACAAACTGACCAGATGATATCCAGTTCATCAAGCTCATCAGTTGTATTAGAATTACAATCACCCACAAATAATCCTTTTGTATGTCGGTATACCACTAATTATTTAAGCATAACTAATTATGTCTTTGTTTTAGGAGCTTACTTCATTTTTTAAAAGTGAGAGTGGTTCTCGTGTCCTGGAAATGTACAATGAGCAAATTCCTCCACGTTTTACACCGGAAATTAGAGATCTGCTCTGTTCTATGATTGTCAGAGTACATACAGAACAGAATAAACATTTATCATTAATTGATATGAGACAAATAACAGCTCAAATTGTTCAGGCATTTCCAGAAGAAAATCCTGTAAGTAAATAGATTTTCTCAACAAAATATTTATTTCTTCAGTACTTATGTACCTATTATTTGCTTTCCACATTATTTATGACCCGGAGATAATTGAACACAGAACCGCTTAACTTACCGATAAGCAACTATCTTTAGTTTTAATGTGATTTTTAATAACAAACTATATTTATTTGACATGTTGCAGGAGTATTATTTTATAAACACACCAAATCCCAGCGGAAAGTTATATAATAAATATAGAGTCTTCTCCAGAAATTTAAGAAAAATTGGATTTTTAACCAACAACCGAAAACGGAAAGCCTTAAATACTCCAGAATTGCCTGGTGAGCCTGTTGACTCACACGATTGTTAGTTATATTACCCATACTTACCTCCAAAGAGTTACAATTAACTTATTTATTTTATTATAGTAAGCTTGGAAAACGAAGACAAAAGTTGGCTTAAACACCACGCCGACCCCTGGGAATCCGTTGAAATAAAATGGAAATCAACTTTCAACAGCCGAAAATCAGATTTAAGCAGTGATTTGTGCACCAACAATATTACCAGATTCTTAGATATATGGCCATTATTAAAAAATACAAAGGGATATAGACTTGTAAGCATATTAGATTTTGCGAGAGATAAAATATGATTAAATAAAAAGACAATTTTTGTATTTCACTCTAATTTTATTTTTGTAGATCTTTAAGTTTCGTCAGCTACTGTGCTTACATTATCAATACTGGTAATTATTGTACTGAACAATGATTAAGAGTATAGCTTACGAAACTTATAGATCTACAAAAAATAAAATTATAGAAAAAGGGTACGATTAGTTATTATTAGTTATTTTTCTAATGTAGACATTATCAATTATACCTCTACTTATTTACTTTTTACAGATTGAAATTGATTTTGAGAAACTTTATCCAAATACAAACAGCATTTTCGCAAATTGGATAACTTTTGAAAACAAGATTAAATTAATTTTTTCCAAAAATTTAAAAGATAAAACTGCCATAAAAACTTTACAGAATTTATCTGAAAACCAAGGTAAGTCTTATAAACATCATTCTTTTACTGCCATCTAAGCTTAATTTAAAATTTATCTTAAAAATATATTTTTAGACCTTAAACAACTACAACTAATTCAGCTATTACACTACATACTACGACCGTCGCTTAAAATAAAACAAAGTGGTTCTTCATTTTGGAAGATATCTATTCTGGATTCCATAGACGCATTTGTAGTGCGCATAACGCAGATATCTGATATAAGCAGAGAAATTGAGAGAAAAAAAGCACACTGTATAGATAAAGGAGTACAATTGCAGCCTTTTATTATACATTTACACCAAGAGGACCCTGAATTTTTTGTAGTATATGACGACATATTTTATAAATTCAACAAATTTTTGAATTGTTTGGATATATGTTTCAAAATTTTTTTTGTGTTACAGTTAAAATATCCAATCCAATGTCAAAAGGTTTGGACATTTATTCAAAAATATTTTTACAGTATTGACACAACTTTTGATCACATTACTCCTGATATAATTGATATTATATCAGAATTAAACCAATAATTCTTTTAAGTATATTGTTTCAATTTTTTAAAATTCATTTAATTTTGATCATATTTAGTTTTATTCTGAATTATTGAAAATTGTTTAGATATTTTTTAAAAAAATGTTATTTTGTTTCAAATGTGACGAAACTTTTATTGAAATAAGTCATTTATTAACTCATTTTACTTATGTGCATTTAATTAAATCAACCGATACTTTGAAATGTAATCAACAGAATTGTGGTCAATTGTTTAGCAATCGAAGTTCATTTAAAAGGCATGTTTCTGGTCATGTAAATAATGAAGTTGTATTATTACAAAGCAATATTTCAAGTACTCTTGATATATCGGAATTACAATCAAAAACGTCTGTTGTCAATTCAAAATCAGAAACTACATCATTATTGGCAGAGCAACAAAAACAATCAGCGCCTAGTTTAAACGCTAATCAAATAGCAGGAACTACATCATTATTAGAAGAGCAACAAAAACAATCAGCACCTAGTTTAAGCGCTAATCAAATAGTTAAAATTAAATCTGACTTACGACACAAAATATTATTATTCATTCTTGATCTATATGCTAAACCTAATATGACGACAATTACCATAAATTCTATCGTACAGAGTTTAAACGACAACATTATTTCTGTGTTGATTAATTTACTAAAAGAAACTATATTTCCTCAAATGGTACCTGCGCATGAAAATTTGTTTCTTGATATTGTTGATTGTATTTCTAATATTTTTGATAACGTAAAATCAGAGTACTTAACAAATAAATTGTTAAAAGAAAAAATAAATTTTGAAACTCCACAGAAGTTGTTAATTCATAGTGAAATCAAAGAAACTTTCGTTAAAGGTGTCCCAGCTTTTCAGAATGTTGATTATGATTGCGTGCTTATGCCAGTTGTGTATCAAATTAAAATGTTTTTCGAGAAACCCGGTCTATTAAAAAAAACAATTGAATATACAAACACGTTAGTAAATTCTAAATCCAGTAAAATTGAAAATTTTGTTCAAGGCCGTCTTTGGAAAGAAAAACTAATGTTGTTTCCAGAACATGATATTGTCTTGCCATACATTCTTTATTATGATGACTTTGAAACTGGTAACCCCTTGGGAAGTCAAGCAGGATCTCATTCTGTTGCTGGATTTTATTTACATTTTCCTTCTCTTCCTTCCAATGTCTTAAAATTAGATAATATTTTTGTCGCACTATTGATGAAATCAAAATATTTGAAACAATTTGGACCTAACAAATCTCTAGCACATTTAATCGACGTTTTAAAAAAAATTGAACAAGATGGAATTGATATAGAATTACACAATGAAACCAAAACCATAAAGTTTGCACTCGGGCTTGTCATTGGTGATAATTTGGCAGTAAATTTTATAATGGGATATACAACATCATTTTCTCACAACACATATTGCCGCCATTGTATAGAACCGAAATCAGTTCTTAAATATAAGCTAGTAGAAAATGTTGATAAATTACGGAACATTCAAAATCATGAAAATGACATTATACTGGCTGATTATAAACTAAGTGGCTTAAAATTTAATTCTATATTCAATGATATCACAACATTTCATGTTACACAAAATTATTACTGCGATATAATGCATGATATATATGAGGGTGTGATCAAATACGGCCTTGTAAGGGTTCTTAAAATTTATATTTACGACAAAAATTATTTTACATTAAATACTTTAAATAGAGCTATTCAGACATTTAACTATGGAGAAATTGAATTTCAAAACAGGCCAAACATAATAAAAGAGAATCATATAAAAAGTTTTAATTTGCATATGTCCGCGAGAGAATCATATTGCTTCCTTAAATATTTCCCAGTAATTGTTGGTGGTTTCATTAATAAAAATGATCCTATCTGGAAATACGTTATAAGTTTATACGACCTTGTAGACTTTTTATTAAAGGACGCTTTTAGTAGAATAGATCTTTTGCCTTCAAACCCTCATAACTAAACACCATTCTTTGTACATTAAGGTTTTTAAACAGCATCTTAAACCTAAACATCATTTCATATGTCATTACCCTCGATTGATTGAGTATTCAGGACCATTAAAACTAATCAGCTGTATGAGACACGAAAGCAAAAATAAACTTGTCAAGGAGTACGCGAAAGCATGCTACTCACGAGTAAACTTACCTTTGTCGCTTAGTAAGAAATGTATGTTTGAATTATATGTTTGCATTGAATATATTGCAAGGTACAATAAGCCAAAATAATATAGAAATTTTAAAAAGACAACCCATAAATCAAGCAAAAATTCAAATGTACTGTAAAATTTCAGATTTATTAAAATTAGAAATAGAAGATCGTAGGAAGTTATTTGATTTCGTCACTTCTGCTAGATATAAAGGTACGATATTTAAAACAGGCTACTATTTATATGAGGAAAAAAAACTTCTCCTGATTAAAGATATGATTCATTGTTCAGATACGCTTATTTTGTGTATGGTTGAGTTCGATATTCTTAATTATAATTCACATTTGAAAATTTATAAAATCGGTAAACAAATTGAAACTTATGTTATTAAAATGATTGAGGATTTAGATTCAAAAAAACCATTTCAAATACATACTTATGTGGATGGACACACATATTTTATACCAAGAAGTCTATAAAAACTATATTGTAAATTTGTAACAAGCATTTGATCGTACATACATAAATAACCATACACATTACAATATACGGGTTTTGAGCTCTATCTAATGTTAATAATATATAATATTTACAATTTTGAATTATAATCAATAATTTTATTAATATAATTTTATAAGTGGATTTAGTATAAAAAATATTAATGGATTGTAGCATGTAAAAATAAAAATAAAAAATAAACTATAATAGAATCAAATTGTATTATTTGCTCCAGTATATGGTACTTTCTGTACAAAAAAAACATTCCTTGGATTTCATTAAGTATTCCAATACATTGGATGCAGCGTGTCTTACTAAAGAATCCTAGCTGCAAAAAAGTAGCATAATACGTACAAACGAAAAGAACCAAATCGTTCGGTTAATGGAATAGTGTCTGCAATTAATTTTCAATTCATTCCATAAAGGGTATATAACTAAAAACAATTTTTGGAATAATTTGAAGTTTTATAGGAATAAAACACTCCAGTTCATGCATTCTCCATGCCAACTATTTAGAATGAATAATGCTCGAAATGGGACTAACTAAACATTTTTATTTTGTAATTTGTTCAATCACATGTATAATATATGATAATTGTTTTAATAATTTATTCATTTCCATGGCATAAATATGTCAATTTGTGTTTGCATAAATGGTACTAATTTGTTAGTTAATTGTATATATTGTACATTAGGTTGGAATAGCTCAAATAAGTGCCGATATTTGGCATGTGTTATTAAATTTTTTGGACAATATGTCCCATCATTTCTCTGGGTGAAGTGGGATTCTAAAATGATATTGAGATCAAGTTCTGTTCTCGTTGTTGTTTTATTAAAAACAAATAAAATTAACTCCACTTTAGGTGTTATTCGTTCAATTGTTAGTTTATTTCTATTTAAGCTTACAAAAAAGAATGGACTGCACGAAAATGCCCTTTACTCCAAACTCTCCCTATACACAACACAATCTACCCAGTAAACACTTCATGGGTTTCATAATATAAAGCTAGGTGCCATTATTTTCATTTTAATTTAGTACATCAGTTCGGCCACGCTATTCAATTGACGTCTTCGTCAAATTATACGTTAAAATGCTCTTAGTAATAATGGAAATTTAGCTTTAACAATTCAAACTTAAATTTAACTTATAAGTACAATATTAATATTGAAACATCTTTACTATGAAATTGAACTAAACAATTAAATATTGATACTATAATACAATAAATTCAATTACTTTTTATGTGAGCAACCAAAGACAACATTAAAACTTACATCTAAATTCAAACAATAATGAGAGTGAGCAACCAAAGACAACATTAAAACTTACATCTAAATTCAAACAATAATGATACATTTGATTGCTTCATTAAATAAATTTTACTTTTAAATGTTTACCGTTTCGAATCAACCATCTCGTACCCGAAAGCAACCTTTTTCATCCGATCGATTGCGATACATCCACTAAATAATCTATTAGACTGTAGCTCGCCATCAATATCCTTAACAATGAACCTATCTCGATGTAAAACTTTATGGATCTGATATGGTCCCCTCTAAGAAGGTTCTAATTTGAGACTAGCTCCTGTCGCTACTGGTAGACATCGTACCATCACCAAATCACCTACAATAAATTTTTCACCTTCCCGTCTCTTGCTATCATAGTACTTTTTCTGTTTTTCTTGATCTCATATAGATAAGTTCTGAAATTTCGTCCAAATTAACTATCAATGTGTTTCCGACTTCTTCATTTATGCGATTAATCTCGTCTGTTAAAGAATTGTCATGGCGCCCAGCCGGTATATACCTATATATGTATAACATTACCTGGAGTTTGTTTGGTAATAGAATTGTTAATAGACCACTGCACCTGTAACAATACCTTATCCTAATCATCGCAACTTATGTTTGTCGTCATCGTTTTTAATCCTAATAAAATTTGCCTGTTAATAGCTTCTACCTGACCGTTCGCTCTTGGGGTTTGAGAAGCAACATTATTTAACATAATGTTATAAGACTCGCATAACCTTTCAAATACTTTTCCTATAAAACTGCTACCTCTATCCGTTATCAACCGTCTAGGTTTCCCGTAGCAAAACATAAATTCTATAAAAGCATTCGCTGTTTCTCTAGACTCTACAATTTTAACCGGCTTTAACCAGACATATTTAGAGAAACCGTCTATGATGCTGAATACGTACTTTCGCTTTTCCTTTGTAACATTAAAAGGCCCTAGATGATCGGCATGAATTGTATCAAAAGGAACTGAACCCTCTTCTATCAGATGTAGTAGGCCAGCTTGTTTGCCAACCGGTACTTTATATAATAAACAATTCATACAACGTTTAATATATTTTTCGACTTCTACTCTCATACCGGGGAAAATACCCTATACCCATATGTGAAACTTGTTTGTGAGCGTCCGCAATTAAATCAAATTTTAATTCACTAGGAACATACAATCTCCACCTACCTTTAGTTATTTTATACACTCGGGATTTATAAATTACGAACTTATTAGCAACATCTTTGTCCTTATTCACGATCTTGGTTCTAATTAGTTCAATTTCGAAACTATTCCTTTGCAAGCATGCTATCCAATCGGTGCCAATGTTTATACCCATTATTCACCACCATTAATTGGATTTCTTGACAAAGCGTCGTCTACTCTATTGATAGAGCCAGTCTGATATTCCACTTTATAATCGAATTCTATCAATTTGACTAACCATCTAGCAATTCTAGCATTAATATTTTTCTTGCTTTCCATCAACTTTAAACTATTACAAACCGTACGAATTGTAAAGGGTATTCCTAGTAAATACACGCGAAATTTGTCAAAAGCACTAACAATTGCGAGTGCTTCGAGTTCTATACTATGATATTTTGATTCTTCCGGGGTTGTTTTCCTACTATAAAATGCAATCGGGTGGATTTTTCCGTCTGGCTGCAACTGAAGAAGTACAGCTCCCAATCCAAGAGAGCTCGCATCCGTATGGAGCTCCGTTAAAGATTTTGGATTGTACACCCTCAATGCTGGCGACGTTATTAAGCATTTTTTTAGCAATTCAAATGATTTCTGGTGATCTTCTGTCCACTCAAAAACTTTATTTTTGGAAAGAAGATCCGTGAGTGGCCGTGCTATTAAAGCGAAGTGACTTAGGAACCGCCTAAAATAACTTGCTAAGCCTAAGAATCCCCTCACACTTCTAACATCTACCTGTATTGGATAGTTCATTAAACTTTTTATTTTAACGTGGCCTGGTTGTACGCCTACTTCACTAATCTCGAACCCTAAATAAGTAACTTTTTTCATTAAAAACCGACATTTATTTAAAGTTATCGTCAATCCACTCTTCCTAATAACATCTAAAACAGATCTAAGGTCTAACAGGTCTAAATACTTCTTCTTTCGTTTCGGTAGCTATGAGCAAATCGTCGAGATATGCCATCGCAACCAAAAATCGTAGATTTCCTAATATTTTGTTGATAAGACGCTGAAATACTGACGGAGCATTACATAGCCCGAAAGGCATACGAAGGAATTGATACTGTCCGTCAGGGGTTACAAACGCCGTTTTGTGCTTGCTTTCTTCTGACCTTATTTAATTCCTTGTAGTCAATACAGAGCCGGAAGTCACCAGTTTTCTTTTTGACCAGAATAACCGGCCTTGCACACTCTGACTGACTATCCTCAACTATCCTAGCGTTTTTTAATTCGTTGACCATTTCAGCAACCAACTTTCTTTCACTGTAGCTCTTGATCTGTAAAACCAACCTGGTTCATTTTTCGGGCAACGAGATCTTTATACTCGTTTAACAAAATATGTAATTCAGTTTTGTCATTCTCGTCGGTTACTATTTCGTCTTGCACGACACTTTCGATATTTTCACTAAAATTACAAATATCATTTTTCATATACGTATTTTCCTCACATACCTCTGCTCTTGTCAAGAGTTCTCCTTCATCCCAATGAATTTCACTTCCAGTAAAATTAACAATTGGTATCACCGCTGTGTTATCATCATTAGTGGTATCAATGCAATTTGGTATGATTGTTCCGTTCCCTCTAATTTTCGAATCGATGTGCAAAGTCTCGTTTTTCAAATTTGCTGATACATGCACATGCCCTACGTATCCATCCGGTACCACACACGACTTTGATCCCTTAAGATCGGTTTTATATTGCTTTCCCACTTCCACATCATTTAATTGTTGATTTTCAGCGCTCTGAATATACAGCCCATTTGAATTGACATTGATGCTAATATGTGGCTGCTCCGTGAATGAATGCCCAACTAATAGTGGAACAATCTGATGTTCCGGACCAACTATGTATGTAAACTCGTGTTCTAGCATTGACTCCATCAATGCCTATATTTAATGTAGTGATACCTATTTGTTGGACGCATCCGCCTCCATAGCCCGTAAGTTTGTTTAAATTCGGATCTTTGTAATAGTTAATATTGCACTTTACAGCAACATCTCTCCGCAAAATGGTGCAACTGCTTTCTAAGTCTATGTAACATTCGATCTTGTTTCCCAAAATTACCGCAGATTTAAAATATTTTTTAAGTGTATCACCATGAACGTGCATTACGTTTGCTTTATTTTTATCGGGACAAGCACTCATAAAATGTCCTTCTTTGAAACAATTAAATCATTTAATTTTTGTTGGACCAGATACATCTGGTCGTAAATCTTGAGGACTGTTATTTTGATTATTTTGACGCATAAAGCTGGATTGCTGTTGCTTAAAATTATGCGTGCCTCTATAGTTTCCCTCGTTTCGTCTACTTTGTTCATTCGGATTGTTAAATGTTTTATTCGCAAAAGTCGTGTTTCGGTTATTTGCATGAGGTCTGTCACTACTCGATACTCCATTACCACCATTTGCACTACCGTCAAATGTATAATTCGCCTCCTTTAGATCTAGTAGCAATTGTGCAGGATTTTGATATTTTCGTAGAAGCCCCAAAAAATTTCTGAATTGGTGATCTGGTATCCCTTCTACGAGTCGCTCTATAATTTCACTGTGAACCATGTTTGCCCTGTTACACAGCGCAAGCATTTTGTAATAATATATTGAGATATCCATACCACGTGTCCTTTTATAACTTTCTGCTTTCTGTCGACGAATAGTTATCACGTTACTAACCGGAAAATTCTCGATCAAAATGTCTTTCCACTCCTTCCATGTATTTTCAACTTCTCCTAAACTGTCTAACCATTCCTTTGCCACTCCAGTCAACTTCAATAAAGCATGATGGCGTATGCCATTTTCATTTACTCCGTACACTTTGCCATATTTTTCGATTTTCGTTATCCACTCAATAATTGTTGATTGATTGTTAATCTCATCATTATTACTCGATGATGTTGGATTTATTTTCCGTGGCATTTTTTTAAAATTTATTTCGGCAACAAACAACAACAAAATAACTGATATTTTATCACAAAGTTTATTTTACAAAAGCAAAGAAGTTATGTGCACGTGTTGTTTGCACGTTTTCGGTGCATCCCCGATTTAGCCAAAGAGATGATAAAATAATAGTAAAATTGAGGTTAACTTCATACGATACAACACAATTATTTCCGGATTAAAATTATTAATTTTTTTTTTTTTTTTAACGTAAAAGTTTTTACTATTTATTATTTATATAGGTAAAGTGAGCACAAAGAATTATATTGGTCCGTTGATTGCTGCCTTGTAATGGCGGAAGAAACTTTTTTTTTTTTTTTTTTTTTTGAAAACTGTGTTATTTGACTTCACCAAAAGTCAATGAACACTATACTAGAACCAAATAAAAGTCACCAAACTTTTTTTTTTAAATTAATTAACGCGAATTAATATACGAGTATATCCCACTTCTGAAACTGTTCTCGTTGTTGTTTTATTAAAAACAAATAAAATTAACTCCACTTTAGGTGTTATTCATTCAATTATTAGTTTATTTCTATTTAAGCTTACAAAAAAGAATGCACTACGCGAAAATGCTCTGTACTCCAAACTCTCCCTATACACAACACAATCTACCCAGTAAACACTTCATGGGTTTCATAATATAAAGCTAGGTGGCATTATTTTCATTTTAATTTAGTACTTCAGTTCTGGAATTTGATCAATTTGAATGGAATGTGGCTATTTATAAACGGATATTAGTAAAATTTGACATGTGCGATGAAAATGGGTTACTTGTGTGGTACTTTTCCTTAACCAATTTTAGTGCAATTTGACATATGACTTCGAAATGAAATTCTAAAATGATTTTTGGATAAAGTTCTGGAATATGGCCAAGTAGGGTGTAACTTGATTATTCTTCTCAAAATTTCAAATTTCAATAAAAATCGGTTTAAAAATTTCTAAGTTCCATCCTAATACACTTATTTTTGTATGGAACTTAGCAATTTTTAAACCGATTTTAGTGAAATTTGACATTTGAAATTGAAATGGGGTCCTAAATTTATTTTAGATATAGTTCTTGAATACAGTTGGAAATTCGACATGCACTAGGGAAATGAAATTCTAAAATGATTTTTCTAATCCGGGACGCTACACCCAAGTAACATTGTGCGAGCTATTATGCACACTTCAAGCTTTAGTGTAAGAAACAGTGGCTCTTTAAAGTATGTTTGCAGCGCTGTTAACTTTAATCTTTCAAAGAGCTGATAGCTCTATTTAACGGGTTTAAGAGAAAACATAAAGCAATTACAGCTGAAGTACAGATCACTAAAAACAGGCAGCTTTTATATTTATTGAGAGCTTTTTAATTTATTTAAAATAAAAATTAAACTTTATAAAGCTTTTAGATCCATATTGATCCGATTTAAAGTCATGTCATAGTTTTATAATTAATAAATATTTCTGGATCTATTTCGTGTGCTCGATTTTCTTTTCTGCCCTTCCTCTTGAGTGAGAAATGTGGGAGCGTTTCTAAGCAAACTTACAAAAATAAGCTTGGTTGCAAAGCACTGTACAATGTTATTAAAAGACAGGAATGCAAATTTGCCATCTTCTTTGCTCGTTGCTGCGCCTATCCACGAGCATTACACTAAAAAACTACCTTTGAAAAATACTATCGATAAGCTGGTAATTGCATGTCCACCGGACTTCACCATCATTTTTACCTAAAACATAGGTATATCATTTAAGCAGCCTAAAAGTACACAGTATACAATTAATTAAATTTTATTAAAACCGCAGTCATTTTCTTACCTTTAAATTCATATTATCCGACTTACGTAAAGAATTTAAAGATGTTGCTTCATCAAACGTTAAAACTTTTTGAAAATGTTTCATAGAAAATTCGTTATCGTCAGTGGTTTCTGCAATGCTGCCCTTAAAATCTCTCGTTGGTTTTCTTTGAGCTGAAACATCTGTATTTTGGTTTGTTCCACACGCCGGCGACTGAACTTTCGATTGGGCCTCCTCTTCTCATGACCTCTGAATTATTCAAATGGACTGATGCAACTGTTGACAATGACATGTTTGCAGCAATTACGTCGAAATCAGTTTGAGGCGAACGTGTGATATTAGAAACTTTTGTTTTGTTGCTGATTTCTCTGATTTTGTTTCAGGCATCTTCTGTATGGTAACGTTTTTGGCCAGTAGATCCTCCTCAATTTGTTAGGTCAAGTCAATAGTTTTTATTTTGGTTTTTTTTGACAAGATATGTTTGGCAATCTAGGTCCTTTTATCTGGTTCCGCGTGGACATTTTTTTTTATTGTATTGCATTTTCGAGTACTCCAATTAGATGGTGGATACCAAAATATCCAATTTAGCTCTAGCTCTTCAGATAATACCTGAAGAGCTAGAGCTATGTTGTGTATTTTGGTATAGAACATTTGGCTAGAACATCCTACAACAAATTTAAAGGCGACATGCTGGAAAATAAGGCTTCACTAGAAGTTTACCTAATGCTACGCCTGCGGTCACACACTTGTTTTTATATTCCTTTAATTTCCCGACATATGTATAAGAAATATTTTAATATGAGAAACTGCAACAGCTACCAGATTTACAAAAATCTTAACAGACAATATCATAAAACTATTGTCTCTTGAGGTTTCTGTGAACCAGGCAGCTGTTGTTTATCTGCTGAGGCTAGAAAAAAATTCGGTTAAGGAATAGTCAAGTTTATCGAGAAACCATTTCAGAATCGCGCTTCATCGCACAAGTCAATTTTGTGTAAGATCGGATCATAATTTTTTTGACGATTTTCGATTAATTGTCTATTAATAGTCTCCGATTAATCGGACATATCCATGCCCGTGAATGTTCCACAACTATAAACCGTGCATGAGGGTCAACTCCCTCCGAATGATGTATACTGATAAGCAGTGCCCGCTCCGTGACAATTATCAAACAGATTCAAAGTAATCGGAACAAAAGAATAATGAAATTGCTTCCAGCAAGCAAAGAAACCTTCAAATTTTTTCAAACAATACCCAGCTCATTATGAGAAATAATATTAAAATTAAAGTAAATTAAGAAACTACGTATTGTCCATTAATCACGCCGTTCCAAAAATTCTGACTTAAATAATCCTGCCGAACCTAACCTCTTAATTTCCAATGGAATTGAATTCCAAAGGGAAACTCCTCTAACATAATAGGATTTGTGCAACGATCTACAACAATTTTTGTTGTTGGAATGAAACGTACTAAACAGCAATTTCCTATAAAGATAACAAGGCACCTTAGCTTTGACAAGTTTAACAATATAAAGACAAACGAGAAATTCGTAAAAAATAGATAAACTTCATCCTAAAACAGGGCTAGGGTAGGCAGAAATGTGATTGAACTTCCTAATACCAAAAATAAACCTAGTTCAAGCATTGAAAAATCTTTGAATAACATTCATATTTTCCTGAAGCACACCGAATAAAACTATGTCACCGTAAATAAAATGAGGAAGAAGATAAGACAAAAACATTTTTTTCCTAAACTGACTTTATATAATCAACTAGGCATGCCAAAGACCCTCTTACTAATATTAACGAAATGGTCACAGGTCACAAAATGGTCAAGCGCAAATTTTTAACAGTATTTGAATATTTAACTAGCGAAACCTGCAGAAAAAGGTCCAGAAAGGACGAGGTATCTAACGATTTTTAATAAATTATGATCGACTGAGATTTGTTCAATGGTGTTTATCAATGGTGAATAGAGGATTCTACGTCATTAATGTACATAGAAAATAATAGAGGACCCAGCACTGAACCCTGAGGAACGTGAGAAATTACAGGAAGGAAATCAGATGAAGAATTGACAAAACAAACTGCCTGTAACGATTAGAATGATAGTGGAAAATCAATTTTACACCGGAAACTAAAAATCTAAGCTGAGATAAGAGTTTATTTAAAAAAATTCTTTGATTAATAGAATCAAAGGCCTTAGCAAAATCTAACAAAGTTAAAGAAGTCAATTTCCTATTATTCATATTATGACTAATAACGCAGTCGAAATGCTATGAAATTTTCTAAACCCAGATTGGAAGAAACTATTGTGCTATTTAGATGCGATTGAATTTGATAGATTTAGAGAGAAAACTTGAATGATTATTGGGCGAAAATGGGATAGTTCTAAAGGATTACTGAACTTTGCGATGGTGATTATTTACTTAGCTTCTACTGATCTGGATAGGAAAATAACGTGAGAATCTAATTGAAGATATGTAACAAGTATTTTGAGAAGAAAGAGGAAACTCGCTTAACGAATTTTAAATTGACGTTATCCATACCTGAAGATTCCGATTTAACCTTCCAAATAGCAGATTGTAAATAATGAAAAGAAAATACTGTTGAAGTTAGCCGAAAGTGAAAAGTCGATAATGCAGATGGTGTCCAGCCGAAAGTAAAATCGATCGTGTAAGTCGATAATGCAGATTATGTTATTAACATTCCAGTCGAAAATAAACCATATAGTAGTTATCAGCCTAAAGTAAATAGAATTAAATAAATTTTTTTGTAAATAGTCTTACGTGGAAAACTTTGTTTAACCTAGTTGCGGAAAATATAGAAAATACAAATCAGAAGAATTCACAAAATTGGAATAAAATCAGCCGCTAGAGTGAATATCTGAAGTTGAATCGTTTTTATGTGATTTGTCAATAGCTATCGAATGAAAAAATTGAGTTCAAGTTTCCCGTGGGAAGTCTCGGAAAAGTCGATTTTCCAAAAATCATTGGAAAATTTATATAAAATCAGCTTCTAGAGTGTTATGTCTGGAGATGAATTGCGTTGATGTGATTTGTCAATAGCTATCGCAGGAAAAAAATTCAGTTCAAGTTTCCCGTCAATGCAATTCATCTCCAGACATAACACTCTAGAGGTTGATTTTTTCATCCATTTCTTACTTTCGGCCGGAAACTTTTTTAAGTTTTCCGAGATTTCCCCCGGCCCACGGGAAAATTGAACTGAATTGTTTCCTGCGATAGCTATTGGCAAATCACAAAAAAACGATTTAACTTCGGATGTACATTGTAGAGGCTGATTTTATTCCAATTTTGTGAATCCTTCTGATTTTGCGAGATTTTCCACGACTAGGTTAAACAAAGTTTTCCACGTAAGACTGTTTACAAAAGTTTTTATTGCAGTCCATTTATCCTAATTACTTTTGGCTGTCAACCACCAAATTGTTTATTTTCGGCTGGAATGTTAATAACATAATCTGCATTATCAACTTTTTAGTTTCGGCTGAAAACTTTCGGCTAACTTTAACAGGGTCAAGAGAAATATTCGAAACCGAACTAGAAGACGCGTTAGAGAACAAATCGACGGTACTACTGTCTGGGTTATTGGGTTTGAAAACCGCAATAGAATTACTGTTGCATCTGTCTAGGGCTAAATTACGAACATTACGCTAGAAAACCTTGGATGGGAGAGCGGAGGCCCACAAAATGACGCTTATAAAGCCGAATTAACCCTACAACTCTATTATGAGCCTGCTTAAAATCTAAATCAGGCTGACTATTAGGGTACATTTTCCATAAATTATATTTACCAACTCTAATACTAATAGAATTCGAAATTTCCTGAGACAACCAAGGTGGAGATTGCACTTTGAAAGTAACCTTTTTAAGCGGAATGCAATTATCAAAGACTAAACTAGAATAATAGTTGAATAACTAATGGAAAAGATATCCTCCCAAGGAACCAAAAAAGTTACAAACTAAGTAAAGGCGGGAATTATCTATGCTAGAGAAATCTCTTAGCTAAAACTATTAGGTTTAGATGGAGAGTAACAGTTCACAGAAAAAACTAAAAGATCATGATGGGAGCCCATACCGAGAGACAACTGATTGAAAAAACGAAACGATCGAAAAACGAAGAGCACGCGCTTTGAATTAAGTTTATTACTTAGATTCAAGGTAAACAAACATGTTATGATTCAAGGTAAACAAACAACAACAACAGCAGCTCAGCTGATTCTAAGAACAGCATTATTCAACTTCTTAGAGTGCTAGATTGATCCAGGTTCTCAAGCATCCTTCATAACACATGATGCAGCGAGAAAACTAAATATACAGAGCAATAAAACGTATGAAGGATTTAAAGGAATGGGGGGAGTTAAAGCGGCGGATCATATTTGATATTGAGCCAAGATTCTCGTCAAAATTCAAAGTACAAGTAAGTAAAATAAAAGTTACAGTAGAAGAAAAAAGTTGCAGTAGAAGAATCAGTAGCACAAAAAACGGAACTAGGATGGATAATATGTGAATCAGTAAACTACAATGAGCCGTCAAGTGTTCAGTGCATGATAATAAAAACGGACAGATTAGAAACATTCTGGTAAATAAGAGATGTACAACCAGACAGGATATATTAACAGAAGAAACAGAACATTTTATTTTATATTTTTTTCTTCGGTTGCGCTACATCCCAAGTTTCATAATCATTTTTTTAACGGATAAGCCATGATTTTCACGTCACTCGCCGTGAATCGAACCCGGGACCTCCGGAGCTTACAAACAACAAAATTGCCAGGAACATTATGAGGCAAGCCATCGCTAGTGGGAGATATGCAGTTCGGATCCCATTTAAAACTAATCCGCCAATGCTTGGGGCTTAAAAAACGAGAGCATTAACCAGATTCCTGTAGTTGGAGAAGAAATGAGCAGTACCAGCAACAAATGCCAATGACTACAAGAAAAGTATGTAGCGTGTATCGTAAACAAAAAAAAAATAAATTTAAATAAAATTAATATAGGTATTATACATTCTTGCTTTTATTAAAAAAACATTATATACTATCTTTATATACATATTTTCAACTATTATGTAATTTGTAATAATTGCAAAAAAAAATTAATTTATTATTCAGGGGGTCAATTCTCGTTCTATGAAAAAACCTAATGAAAAAAAAGTTTTCATTTTGATTCCATCAAGTCTTTTTCATTTATAACATTTCACACAACGACAATAAGCGATTCTCGACGTCCAAATGAAAAAGAATCGTGAGAAAAACGCTGAATAAGTTATTTCCATAATCAGCTACACTGTAAACACATATTTTTTCGAGTTTCATGTATATTTCCGCTAGCTGATACAACAATTGGTTTAAATATTAGCTAAATAAATGATAAAGTAGATTTAGTTAATCAGTTTTCGTCATTGCCTGTCAAAATATAAAATAAATTATAAAAATGACCAAATTATTTTGTGGCGAATTCCAATTATTATCTTATATAATGAGAAAAAAAAAATTAACAATAATATGAGGATTTTTGGTGTCGTTTTATAATTTAAATTTTATTGTATTGTATTGAGCCACTGTATTTAACTTTAATAATGTATATATACTCGTAATTGTACAAATTAGATTTAAGAATATAATGTAAAATAAATTGGTGGGAACAAAAAAAATTTGGGGTGGTATTGGTGAACGATGGAACTTGTTTTTGGTGGTCGGATAGAAAAAGAAAAAAGGGCAGAATGTGATAAGCCGGTGAACGAGGCAGTAAAAATAAAATCAGAAAATAAATCTTTAAAGATATAATTAATAAATAATACAAAATAAGATAATAAATTCTATATAAGATAATAAATTACATAATATAAGAATAATAATTTTAATCCATAAATAGTAATTAAAGTGTGATAGTAGAACTAAAATTAAAAACAAATTAATAAACATTTTTTTTGTTAAATCGAGGTGATAACCAACAATACGGAGAGTTTTTTTCTGAAAAATAATCGTCATAACGATCATCCGTAACCGGATATACTGTAAAATACATAAGTACACATGGTATATACAAAATACCTACGGTAGAACTTGTGATAACCGGGATTGCATGGCAAATTATTCATTGATGATGATTCATTGATGATAGCTTGATAATACAAATAATAATAATAATCGGTACCAACGCAAATTTAATCAGCCTTGATAATAATTTATCGAGATAATAAAAATATATATTGCATCTGATTGACAACAATTTTGCAACGGAAAAATTGGATTTTCTTGACCGACCAGATCTGCAACGCTTCGGGATGGGTAAATTATAAGAACAAATTATATTTAATATTTAGTCTTAAGTTTGGTTTTTTTGTGAAATCTTTAAATTTTTTTTTTAAATATAATTTAAGTTTCGGTAATTGGATTTTCTTTATTTTTGTGTTGAGATGAGACATTAATTGATCGATAGTGATTCCATTGGTTGGTGATAACAGTGACAAGCATACAGTGCCCCAAATTAACGTAAATTTTCATTTTTTCCGTTTATTTTTTTTTGAAAATATTTCATCAGCAAAATCAAGCTCTCTTGAGGTTCCCGAAAAGAACTCCCCCACGACTGTTACCTAGCCTGCTCAAAAATGCTGTCGGGGTCAATCGCAAGAGAGTCTGCAACAGGCTTCGCGTACATTGTGAGCAATGTAGTACGGGACTTGTTACAATTTTTAAAACTTAACTAAATTAATTATTTGGAGGCTTTTCTTAAATAAACGGAATAGCTTTTAATAGATTTACTTATTAGTTAAGTTTAAAGTGAATCATTTATAGTTTCAATGCACATTTAATGCAAAAAATACAAATTTAGTTTTTATAGAATTATATTTCCATATTTATGATGTTCTCACCGTCAAAATGGTCGGTGAGAAAGTTTTATTCATATGAAAAGATTTTGACGTCATTTTTCTCCTTCTCATGGAACATGAATCGGAAATGTGTATTTCTCACTGAAAAAACTTTTCATTGTACTTTTCATAGAACGAGAATTGACCCCCTGTTCTGTTTTTGTTTCCATTGATTTTTGAACGCTGCTACGGAATTCGTTGGAAACCTTTGAGATGAAAAAAAATAAAAGAAAGAAATTAGATAAACAAAATAAATTCTTTTTTCCTTTTTTTTTTCTTTAAAAAAAAAACAAGCAAAAAAAAACCAATTAGAGGACAATTCCTAAAATGAAAGTTTATTTCTTTTTGTTACAGCAACCACATGATGTCAATAAAAAAATTATGCTTTTTGTTTTTGTTGGGCGCCATGACATCTAATACACGCAAGCTTGTGCACTGGCATAGCTCTTGGAGCAATCCACCTTGGCGTAAGGTTCAGGTTGCTTGTCAAAAAAAAATGTATAAATAGGAAAAATCCACGATAAAAAAATAAAATAAATAGATACAGGTAGTTTTACAGAAGGGGAAAGAAGAATTATTTACCTTGGAAAACTCACCCACGGTATAAATGATTTGTGTTTCCTTCAAAAATGGCGACTACCATTTTGCAAAACGTGCTGCTTCTCATTGACCGCAATTTGACCATCTTCGACTATTTCACAAGAAAAAATAAAATTGACACTGGAAATTTCTCACCACTTGTCGTATTGTATTGGAGTTTTTTTTTTCGTTTGGAAAAAAAAATTATATATAAAAAAAAAATTTAGCCACAAAAAAAAACCCACTCACTGATTAAATTTCTCGATCACATTCCCTTTCCAAAACATCCATTTTATTTTTGTTCAAAAAAAAAATTTAAAAAAATGTTCCGTGTGATGATTCAATGCTAAATATTTTGCGGCATATATATACATATGCACAAAAAAAAAAAACTTCTTAAAAAAATTATGCACCGCAATCACACATTCTAAGATTACACTCTTAAGTTTTTAAATGTATATAACGTTTTATATATATGTACTCGTATATATATATATATATTTTTTAATAAGCACTTATTTAATATTCAAAACAATGTCATATATTTACCAGGTGGCGAGATATTTTCCACCGCAAAACTTCACAACTCCACAAATGGTCCGGTTTCCATGTCCAAATGCCGTGTCTGCATACATTCCTCCAAAAAAACAAAATTTACTCCAAAAAAAAAAAAATAACGATTATTTAATTAATAAAAAAATAATCTCGTCGGATGACACAATTTCGGCACAAAATGCAATCTTTTTTCTCTTCTGCCATTTTCCTCGCCTTATATAGCGTTCCATTTCTTGTTCGCCATCCCCCCTCAACTCACAGGTGAGTACAACCAAAAATAAATAATAATTCGGTAAGCAGAGTCACCTAATTAAAGATGTAGGAAACCATGGGAAAAATATCACGAGCGGTAATTAAAACCGTATAAAATTTTACCATTTACTTAAAACTAGATGCCGCCCTTGTTCAGAACAAAAGCATAAAATTAATTTTGCTAACCTAGGCGCAAACCATGTACATACTATAAAAAAAATTATCAACAAAGAGATCTAATTAATAACCGTTTCAATGGTTTGTTTTGCTTGTTGAATCATGGAACAACAATTGATTCAAAAAAAAAAATTTAAAACTTACCACGTTCAAAAATCAAATCCACAATTCAGAAACTAAATAAAAAATGAAAAATTTGAGCGTTACAAGTATACCAAACAATCACATGCGACTCTATGAAGATGAAATGAATTAAAGCCAGAAAGCTACGTGTTGTTTTCGACGCAACAGCTAAAACCAGCAAAACAATAAGAGCCACAACGATTAACAAGTTGTTGTTTGGAACAGCTCCTACTTGGCCATCCGCACGTTGGAAGAGTTGGCAAATGATAATAAGAAAGAGTGTCCTGTAGCAGCCGATATTGCTTTACACGATTTCTAGGCGAATGATTTACTAAGCGGCAGTGATTCTGTAAAAGAAGTACAACTACACCAACATCAAGTAATGGCATTGCTAAGTAAAGGAGCATTTCAACTACGGAAATGGGCGAGTAATATCCCAGATCTATTAGAACAAATACCACCCGGATAATCGAAACATTGGATATCAAACTGGATGAAACTATAAAGACTCTGACACTGATATCTACGAATTAAAAATAAACATAAAGGGAACAGGTATTTCATTATACCTTCTTTCGCTTACCATTGGTCAGGGCGAGGAAAAACGTTTTTCTTGAGTTAGTTGTTTTTTAAAATATGAATTTCATTCCTAGGTTTGCCTTGTTGAGCTTTAGAATATGATATTATTCTCTGAATCGTCTATAAATTTGAATTTTTCACGTGCAGGTGATTAACCCTAATCAGCATGAGTTGGGTCTTGCAGACTCAATTTAATTTTATTAGCTAAAAATTAACCGAAAAATAAATTTTAATGAAAATCGAGCTTACTCGATAGGCCTGGGCTTGTTAGGTCAGATGAAATCCAGCATTTTAAACCTTTTACAGATTATTGGTGTACCTATAATTTTATGCATTTTGATTATAAACTCCAATCAGAAGCGGCTGGTCCATGCATTTTGATTATAAACTCCAATCAGAAGCGGCCGGTATAGAAAATAAACGTGCAAAGCAAAAAAAATTGTTCAACTTAAATTTTCCTTTTACATTCATTCGTGATACCTCGTCACAAGCAAAATTTGTACATAGTCGCTGTTGAAAATATAATATAAAGGAAATTACATTCTTTGGGTCACCTCGACCAAAACCTTCTAGTAGCAATGTTTAGGGCACATATGTACATATATAAGCTTTTTATAAGTCTATACGACCGCAAATGGTCAAAAACAATTTGTTTTCACAATTTTTTTGTTCCAATAATTACTATGCTTCTCTGAATTATTTTGGGAACTTCAAAAAATTTACAGTAAAAACAAAATCTCTAGAATAATTTGAAAAATCTGGAATAATCTGGAAAATTTACCGATCGTCTAATTTCAAAATCTCAACAAGTCTTCAACAATAATCTCGATAACAAGTTGTTCAGAGAATAGCCCTTAACATCAAAGCAGCATACTTACGTCACACATATCCCTTTTACTAAAATCTCAATACCTGAAAAAGAAGCATTGGCATCATTCTACTGACGTCAACCTGAAATAAATCATCATCATTCATCATCATATTACCTAAAATAAAAATTATAAATTAATATTATATAAATCCACATAAAATTTAAATTACATACCTTACTACCTGATTCAATTCCTGCCCGAATACAATTTCAATGTAAATTCTTTTCATTCACATAAATCCCTTAAACTTAAATTGTAGTAAACACACCAACACATATAGATACTTATTTATATTATGTACAATTATGCAGCCTGAAAACAGTAACAATAGAATAATTGTAATTAATATTATGTATTCAAATTCAATATTATATTTGGAATGTATTAATTAATTATAGCAGACGGCGAATTCATGCCACTGCAATGTAAATTTATTATGGCTGGAATTCGAACTTCCAGTAAAGTAATTTTGTTTGTTAAATTTTGCAATAAACTTTTTCTTTCCATTTTGAGCTGTCATCGCAACAACATCAAAATTATAATTTATATTCCGAAATAAAATTTGTAATTTATCTTAAAATTAAATTAAATTCTTTTTTTATTAAATTAAAAAAAAATAAATAAATTTTATGTACATATTTTGAGAACCCAATTTAATTTGTGTACACAAGTAACCCTGAAAAATTTGGCATATTCCCAAAAAAATTTCATCTATGTAACTCAACATCCTCCAAGTTTATCAGTACATAGCGCAATGGTAAGCAAATTTTGTAAAACATCAATAATTCTGTAACAAGACACAGTGCAACGAAAAATCTCAAGCTGGTCGAATAGGCTTACATTTTTAGAATACTCTAGCTCAGATATTCACAAACAATTTTGAATATTCAATTATAACAATTTGAAAATCTAGATAAATCCAAAACAGAATATTACGCTGAATCGAACCCTAAATAAAGCTCGAATAAATGAAAAATCTTTAAAATAGTAAGTAATTTCTACTACATCACATTCCACATTCTATAAATCAAAAATCTCGACAACGAAATCGAACAAATTCGATTAAGCTAGAATAATCGCAATATTCTCAAGAAATTTCTAATATACCTAAATAGCATTAGAATTCTAGAATAACCTTGAAAAATCAAAAAATATCAGTAACAATGTAACGATCTATAGTAAATACAATAAGCAAATAAAAAGCAACAAGAGCATCTTTATCAAAATAATAGCCAGAGGACGTCGAATAATCTCAGAAATGTTGAAGAATATTGATATTTCGAATAACTTCGATAGTCAGCAACAATAATCGTTAATCAAACGCAAGTTAAAGTTAATCAAACTCGGAAATCAGTAGGTTAGCTAAGCTTAATTCAGTCTAAACAAAATTCGAACAACATCGAAAATATATAAAATTTCACTTAATATCTCATACATATACTATACATAAATATAGGACTCGTCAGTTAGCAACATCTCGAATATTAGAAAGACAATTCCAATATAGGCAAATAAATTATTGTAAACATAATTTTGTTTAATTAAAAATGTTTTATCTTATTTTAATTAAATTTATTTTTATTTATATTCCTCACCATTTTTTAATTTTATTTATTTCACCGCGCGATCTGGATGGCATATCGCCTTATTGAAATTCGAAAGCAGACTGAAGTTAAAAAAAATATTTAATTTTATTTGGGCTTGTTTTCTCTTCATGTGGAAGAGACAGTAGTTTATTGGTTGAATGCGCGTGTTCCCAAATGGTAATGTTCAGCGTTGCGGCCTGAAGGCGTTGCATTAGTGGTTGGTAAACTCGGACGCCAATATATATGTGTGATACTTTGTGACGGAGCACGCATGAGTGAGCCGCTACAGGACTCCCCCGCTAGTGATTTTTCCCGCCCTGAACCACCTTAGCGTTTCACTTTATTTTAATTAATAAAAAAACGCCACTTTTAAATTTACAATTTAATAAATTATATTTTATTTTATTTTAATTCAATTTGTTGTCGTTTATTATGTTATTATAAAATTAATTTTATTTATTGCAAATAAATTTATTGTTTTTTTACAAATTTTTTAAAATTATTTTATTTATTTCAACACCATTTTATGTGTTTCACTTTTAATTGTTACGACGAGCGCGCGTTTGTTCGATACCACATCCGATCCGAGACGAGACTGATTTAAATTATTTATTTTGTTTTGTGTTTGTTTGTCATTCGTATGTTCGTCGTGCTGTGATTGAGCACGAAAGGGGAAATCGACCCAATGTAACGGAGCCATTTATTATGTAGTACATGTGAAGTGATTGTAGTGCTGATTGGGTAAGCTCAAACGCCAATGTATGTAGTTGAAACATTGTAGGGGAGAACGAATGAGCGAGCCGCTACAAAACTTTATTGAAAAAAAAAATGTTAAACCACCAAATCCGAAAATTGGATGTCTGATGGTGTGTTTATTAATATGTACATAAGTATTTAACGAGTTTACAGAATTTTATCAAAATTGCGACAAAATTACAGCTCTTGTACAGCGTACATACATAATTGACTTTTCCTCCAATTGCGTCTTTATAAATTGAGTTCTCAAAACTGGTAGCTGTAACAATGAGAGATACATAATCGGTACTCAGAGATTACCAGAGAAGGTGAAATTTAAATGTGAATGGATTATCCGATAACTGACAAATTTGCTTATTGATTCTAATTTTAAAAATTTAATAAATAATTCAAAATTTATTTTATTCTCGGTAAACAGGGGTGTTATGGGAAAAAGACAAAATCCCGAGAATACAAAACCCCGATGATACAAAATCCCGAGGATACATAATCTCGACGATACAAAATCCCGAGGGTACAAAATCCCGAGGGTACAAAATCCCAATGATAAAAAATTCCGAGGATAATTAATCCCGAAGACACAAAATTAAAATTTTCCTTTACCAGAAGGGGCGGTCCGAGGGACTACGGGATTTTGTACCCTCGGGATTATGTATCCTCGGGATTTTGTACCTTCGGGATTTTTTCCTTTGGGACTATGCCCCGCGGGATTTTGTCCCTCGGGAATATGTAACCAACCCGGAGGTTATATTTGAAAAGTCATGAAATTTCCATAATATTAGACCGTACTAGAGAGTGCTGAATATAGGATTTCATATATTTTAGTAAATTTCGACAAATTGAAAGGTCTATAGGATTTACTTTTCAAGCGTGAAAGCAACGCCACTACATGAAAAGCCATGACACAAAAATGTGTGGTAGTATGTGTTAAGGGGATAAAGATTTTTATTTTCCTATGAAACGTAAACAAAATACTATGGGATTTTCAAACACATTTTTTTATATCGTCTCTATTTTCAATTTAAATAAATATTTTTATTTACAAATATAAATAATTTGATATCAAATATATTGAAATGTAAATTGTGAACAATTTTGATTGAAATTAATAATCATTTATTAAGTAATTTTGCATTTTTATAAAAATATTTGTTTCGGCATGCTTCGTGTTCCTCTAATCTTAATAAATTTATTAAGATTAGCGGAACACGAAGCATGCCGAAACAAATATTTTTATAAAAATGCAAAATTACTTAATAAATGATTTTTAATTTCAATCAAAATTGTTCACAATTTACATTTCAATATATTTGATATCAAATTATTTATATTTGTAAATAAAAATATTTATTTAAATTGAAAATAGAGACGATATAAAAAAATGTGTTTGAAAATCCCATAGTATTTTGTTTACGTTTCATAGGAAAATAAAAATCTTTATTCCCCTCTTTATATTAGTGGTTTGACTTTTTAGACTGATGTCACGGCTATTTATGTAGTGGCATTGGTGAAAGCTAAAGGATTGAAATGTTTTAGGCTTGTTCAACAACAAAATCGAGCCAACATTTTATTTCGTCTATTTTTTCGGTGACACATATTTTGTTTAAAAAAAAAACCTTAACAATGACCCCTGCTGGGCTTACTTTAACAGATAGATGAGAGTATAGCAGCAATAGTAATGCAACAGTAAGCCAATTAGCAAACAATAAATGACGATTATACAAATATTTCTTGTAAATTTAGAGCAGGAATTCGTTGAACCGCCACGGCTCGTCTGAACGCGGCTCAACACAAAAGTGCTTGCACTTATTTTTTTTTATGGCATCATGTTCCCTAAGGTCTAATGAATAAGATAAAAGTTTTTTTGAAATCATCCACCGACCAGTTTCCACTTTCGCGGCTAAACCTTAAAGTGCTTTAAAAGTGTTTCAAATGCTCCCAAAGGTCTAATGAATAAGAGAAAAGTTGTTTTTAAATCGTCCACCGATCAGTAACAACTTTCGCGGCTCAACCCAAAAGTGCTTGCACTTCTGTTTTTTTTATGGCATCATGTTCCCTAAGGTCTAATGAATAAGATAAAAGTTTTTTAAAATCATCCACCGACCAGTTTTCATTTTCGCGGCTCAACCCAAAAGTGCTTACACTTCTGTTATTTTTTATGGCATCATGTTCCCTAAGGTCTAATGAATAAGATAAAAGTTGTTTTTAAATCATCCACCGATCAGTTTCCACTTTCGCGGCTCAACCCAAAAGTGCTTGCACTTCTGTTTTTTTTTTATGGCATCATGTTCCCTAAGGTCTAATGAATAAGATAAAAGTTTTTTTGAAATCATCCACCGATCAGTTTTCAGTATCGCGGCTCAACCCAAAAGTGCTTGCACTTCTGTTTTTTTTATGGCATCATGTTCCCTAAGGTCTAATAAATAAGATAAAAGTTTTTTGAAATCATCCACCGACCAGTTTCCACTTTCGCGGCTCAACCCAAAAGTGCTTGCACTTCTGTTTTTTATGGCATCATGTTCCCTAAGGTCTAATGAATAAGATAAAAGTTTTTTAAAATCATCCACCGACCAGTTTTCATTTTCGCGGCTCAACCCAAAAGTGCTTACACTTCTGTTATTTTTTATGGCATCATGTTCCCTAAGGTCTAATGAATAAGATAAAAGTTGTTTTTAAATCATCCACCGATCAGTTTCCTTTTTTGCGGCTCAACCCAAAAGTGCTTGCACTTCTGTTTTTTTTATGGCATCATGTTCCCTAAGGTCTAATGAATAAGATAAAAGTTTTTTTAAATCATCCACCGATCAGTTTCCACTTTTGCGGCTCAACCCAAAAGTGCTTGCACTTCTGTTTTTTTTATGGCATCATGTTCTCTAAGGTCTAATGAATAAGATAAAAGTTGTTTTTAAATCATCCACCGATCAGTTTCCACTTTCGCGGCTCAACCCAAAAGTGCTTGCACTTCTGTTTTTTTTATGGCATCATGTTCCCTAAGGTCTAATGAATAAGATAAAAGTTTTTTTGAAATCATCCACCGATCAGTTTCCACTTTTGCGGCTCAACCCAAAAGTGCTTGTACTTCTGTTTTTTTTATGGCATCATGTTCCCTAAGGTGTACTGAATAAGATAAAAGTTTTTTTGAAATCATCCACCGACCAGTTTTCAGTATCGCGGCTCAACCCAAAACTGCTTGCACTTCTGTTTTTTTATGGCATCATGTTCCCTAAGGTCTAATAAATAAGATAAAAGATTTTGTGAAATCATCCACCAACCAGTTTCCACTTTCGCAGCTCAACCCAAAAGTGCCTGCACTTCTGTTTTTTTTATGGCATCATGTTCCCTAAGGTCTAATGAAAAAGATAAAAATTTTTGTGAAATCATCCACCGCCCAGTTTCCACTTTTGCGGCTTAACCCAAAAGTGCTTGCACTTCTGTTTTTTTATGGCATCATGTTCCCTAAGGTCTAATGAATAAGATAAAAGTTGTTTTTAAATCATCCACCGATCAGTTTCCACTTTCGCGGCTCAACTCAAAAGTGCTTGCACTTCTGTTTTTTATGGCATCATGTTCCCTAAGGTCTAATGAATAAGATAAAAGTTGTTTTTAAATCATCCACCGACCAGTTTCCACTTTCGCGGCTCAACCCAAAAGTGCTTGCACTTCTGTTTTTTTTATGGCATCATGTTCCCTAAGGTCTAATGAATAAGATAAAAGTTTTTTTGAAATCATTCACTGACCAGTTTTCAGTATCGCGGCTCAACCCAAAACTGCTTGCACTTCTGTTTTTTTATGGCATCATGTTCCCTAAGGTCTAATAAATAAGATAAAAGTTTTTTGAAATCATCCACCGACCAGTTTCCACTTTCGCGGCTCAACCCAAAAGTGCTTGCACTTCTGTTTTTTTATGGCATCAGGTTCCCTAGATACAGTAGCAGGTTACAAGAAAAGAATGCAGTAGGCAGGTTACAAGAAAAGCAGAAAACTTTTCTTCCTCGATCAGTTCATTTCAGTTTTCCATAATGTCGAAAATTTTTAATCCTCTAAAAGTTGCCCGCGCACTTTCACACGAAGAGAACCGGAGTAAAATTTGTTTTGTTGTGCTTAAAAAAGAATAATGTCATGTTCAAGATAGAAGCCTCGCTGCAATCGAATCTAGAAAAATTACTGAAACATCGTGTGGACAATATCTTGTGTGAAGAAAGACTGCCGAATGTTCTTTGTGCCGGATGCAAACGGAACTTCTACCGACAACTTCCCAGTGCCGATCCAGGAATCGTTCCCTCCAAGACTGTCGAGCTACCTGATTATTCTAAGTTTTTGAGTGTAAGTTTAACTACGAGATCTAGGACTCAAAATCCCTATCATTGCTATTTGTGCCAGATTGCTCGAAGTAATGTGATATCCATGCAACTTCTTAACAAAAAAAAAAAATGGTTGACGGGAAATGCTCCAAACGTTGTTCCAAATGTTTTATCGATCCCAAACGAGGAACACCTCATAAATGCACCAAAACTGCCCAAGTTGATAATGTATGCAATTATATAAATACATTGGGGGAGAATGTAATGGAACAAGTGGCGTCAACTTTAATCAGTAAAATTGCAATTCAACAACATGACATTGATGACAAAGTAAACAAAAAAGATTCGACGGTCTCCCTTACTCAAGCACGTGGAGGAAACTCCACGAAATTATTCATAAATCCCCACGTGAAAAATGAAGAGGAACCAGGTTCGAATATATCCACAGCCGATTTCTTGAAAATCAAAACAAAATTTAATCTTAGTAATACAAAGACTACTCTTGATATAGCGACCGCTTTGAGAGTTGCTACCAAAAAGCGGGCGATAATTAAGTTAGGATTGAAAAAAAGTCTGGAAACCATCCCAATGTGGAACAAATATCAAGTTTCTGAAAACCACCCAAATTATAATGATAAATTAATGAGAGCTGTAATTGAATATAATAGTTACTACATATAATTAATTGAATCAAACTGGAATTAATGTTACTGAAATAAAGGTTTTGTTCTTCTCGACTTTCATGAGTTTTGATTTGTTTGAAATAATTCATTATATCCCCACGTATGTGTTTAGAAGACATCTGTCGACAAAGAGAGAAACAATTCGCAAATTAGCAATCTTTTGATCTGTACTTTTCTGCATTCTCTTCCTGAGACTTTCCTCTTTCGATCTTTGTATGCTGGAATCCTCCGGAAGGGCATACAAAATAAGATATTTCACTTTTTCAGACCAAAAAACCGTTTTTTTGGTTCCAATTTTCGAAATTTGGCGCGAAAATGTAAACTGGTCGGTGGATGATTTCAAAAAACCTTTTATCTTATTTGTTAGATCTTAGGGAACATGATTCCATAAAAAAACAAAAGTTCAAGCATTTTTGGGTTGAGCCGCGTTCAGACGAGCCGTTGACCAAGTAGAAATAAACGCAGATCTCTCAGTTCTTCAATTCTACCTCACTAAAAAGATATTAATGCAACTACATATAGAAGGCACTTACTGTTCCCATTACGATTATTTGGCCTACATTTTCAAATGTAGTAAATGTTTTCAGTTTTCTTTAAAATTTCATATGAGTCCGAAAGACTCTTCGCATGCGTTCACGCAAGTGAAATGACTCATGCTGATTAGAGTTAAACGGTTTTCGTCGTCTCACACTCTCATTGTTTTGGCTAGAGCTACAAACTTTTTCTCTGGAACGCAACCAAGTCCTACCTCTGGATTATGAATCGGTTAAGTTAATGGAGTGTTTGTTAACCAACTTGGAGCCACCCTTTTTATCACAATAAAGGAACATCTATATGAATGCGTTTTAATTGGCTTAGTGAACCAACACTTCCGTCCATCGTTTTCTATGATATTGATAATTTCAGAAAATTTGTCACCACAGCCCAACCCTGTTTTTTCTAAATAGCACAAACATATTAAGAAAATTTCTCTTATCCTCTATACATCCTATATAGCTGTACTCATTATGAAAAATTTAAACCCAACTTCATTTAGCCATCCACCCATTATTGCATAAACAAATTATAATTTATTATACCGCTTAAGGTGAAAATTACACGAATTTATTTTTATTATGTATGTTGGTACTTTATTTACTTTCACAACATATGTACGTATATATTTTCGCGTTTTATACAAAACAAAAGCATAAAAAATGCTTTAAAATAATATTTTATGTTATAGAATCTAAGTACAATACAAATTATGTGCCATATTATTTATGTGTTGTGTATGAGACGATATTAAGCATAAATTTCACATAAGTTTAATATTTCTATATCGCATCATAGCAACAAAGTATATATAAATAATAAATAACAGGTAATATATACATACTTGTACAGGTGTAAGTTTTACTTTTTATGTACGGATAATACCAAAAACTTTTTTGTTCTATAATTCGACTCCAAAAGACATATTACTCGTATATCCGAGATATAAAAAAAAAAAACAGAGTGTGTACCGGATCTACTCTACTGTGTACAAGGAGATCCAGATACTACACCAAAGTGCAAAAATTTTTATTTTTATAAATTATCGTAAATAATGAACATACTTATAAAAAATAAATTATTATTATTTGCCTTGGATAAATAACAAAAACATGAAAGGATATCCATATATCCATACAGAAAAAAAAACCAACAGGATAAGGTAAATTATGTTGTATAATCAAAAAAACATGGAAAAACGTATTTGTTGTTGTTGCTGTACAGAGTAGTAAAATCCTAAATAAATAATAATTATACAAAATTAATTAAAATTTTATGTAAATAATAAAATTTCTAAATTAAATATTGTAGTAATTTATCCCTTTTTATTTTGTTGGGACTACAAGAAGGAGATACATAGTTTTTAATTACTTTGTTTTTTGGCTAAATGAAGAAGCTAAAATCTATTTTAATCTGATTTATTGATTTTTAGGTTATGATTAATTGGGTTCTTTGTTTTAACAGTTTAAAATTGATAATAAAGTATTAGAGCTTTTTCGTATCCAAATATATGTCCACCCTCAAATTTAATCAAATAAAATTATAATTGGGATTGATGTTTTTAAAAGAGGCTATAATTTGGTTTATTGAATTATTCTTAATGAACAGAAGATAATTAGTCATCTTTGACCTTACTTTATATTATTGTTTATTAGAATCAGATCAAATAAGAAATGTTTGCTACCTAGAATACCTATATAAATATGTTATATTTGAAAGGAAGGCAGTCCCAACCCATTGAAAATTATGTTAGTACGAAACCAGGTGGTTTTGGTGTCTACTGGAGGGGGAGGGGGACCAAAGTTGAGGAGATTAATCTGCCACTCCGTAACCTTTCGGTAGGGTGCGCATCACGCGAGCTGTTCTGGTCAATTTTGAGGCAGCTGGCGTGATGGGTACAACTGTGTAAGAGGTAACCTGGTTACAATTCGCAAGTGTACGTACTGCCTCCTCGTGGCAACCACTGGTAACTGAGGCCGTTTGGTATATTTGACCATTCAGCACAGGCTAAAGTAAGGCGCTAAAGGAGAAATCCTTCATAAATTCGATGGATGAATGACTGATACGTTAATCAGTCCCAAGTATGCGCGGACTTTGGATACCAGGCGCCCTCCGGTTTTATTTAACCTTCCTGTGATAAAGCTGGGTGTCCCATAGGCGACTTAAATTTCCCAGCAACTCGTGGGAATAAAAATGTCAAACAAAGTAAATAAAAATAAGGATGGCGATGCTCCTAAAACGTCACTCACCAGCGATAGTTCCGTAGTAATTTTCGAGGACCCCGACCCTCTTTCCGCTGTGGGACTCTAGATGAGTGGTCCATCGGATGGGGAGGTCCGTTCGTTGCTTGAGAAATTAGTTCTCAACTACGACAGGAACACCTCAGGAGATGAGGAATCGGCCCCCGTAAGTAGGGGTATCTCCTTTGTGAAAGGAGGGGGAGCATGGACGTCGGCGAGGACCCGAAAGGTAAAGTCAACACCATTGACAAACCTGTCGCGGCTCGTCGCATAAAAATATGTGGAACTACAAAAAAGCGGTGTAGGAGGCTTCTTGCGGAGGGCAAAACGCCCGGAAGCGAGACAAAGCTTCTGGCGATGCGGCCACAATATGCGTTTAACTATATTCCGAAACTGTAGAGGAAGGTAAATGTGGTCTTTATACCATAGGGGGGGGGGACCTCACATCGTTTCTATTGAAAACGATGGAAAAAATCCTGGACTATCAAATAAGAAGTGAGGTCCTTGGAAAAATCTGATACATAGTGACCAGTTTGCATATCAAACTGGTAAATCCACTGTGATGGCCCTTAGAAGTCTAGTCACGAGGATAGAAAAAGCAGTGACATATAAGGAAATTGCCCTTTGTGCCTTTGTGGAAATTGAGGAGGCGTTTGATAATACGTCCTATCGATCTATAGAGAGGGCAGAAATGGAAAATAGGGTTCCGCTTTCTACAATTAGGTGGATCCGTTCCATGCTGGAACATCGTGAGATTACTGCCAGACTAGGTGACGAGTCAGTAACGATCAGGGCCGTAATCAGAGGTAAGTTTGATGAGGTCATTTCTGATCGCATGCAAAATGCACTCAATATAATATGGCAGTGGTGTTACCAGGAAGGACTCAGTGTCAAGCTCAACAAATCTGTCATTGTTCATTTTACGAGGAGAAAAAGCTCGCGCTTAAAGCTCCCTTGTTAAACGGTACTATTGTTCTTTTTTGCAGCGAGGCTAAATATCTAGGGGTTATCCTAGATCAAAAACTGAACTGGAACCAACATTTGTTGAAAGTTCAAAATAGAGCCACCAAGCCACCTTTCTGGGCCTGTCAATGGTGGCCTAAAACTGAGCAGAAGGCAACGCAAGCTTTATTGAATAAGGTTCAGCATATAGCCTGCATTGGTGTTACGGGCTCAATGAAAACATGTCCAACCGCTGCGATGGAGTCACTTCTAGGACTGACACCATTACACAAACCAGGCAATATGGTAAGTCATCTGGAAATCCTTAAGGAATTTCAGACAGACCCTACCATAGGAATGCCTTCCGACTGTATAAACCATTCTATGTTAGGTTACCTGACCGGGATGTGTGGGGTGCAGGTGGACCATCCTTTGAGCGAGGGTCCATGGTATGGTTTACAGATCGATCAAAAACGGAAGATGGGGCGGGGATAGGAATACACGGGAGTGACACTACCCTCTCGAAGTCCTTGGGTACCAATGCTACCGTTTTTCAAGCAGAAGTACATGCTATAGAACTTTGCGCTAGGATAGGCATAGCAAAAGGCCTTGTTATTGTATCAGACAGCCAATGGGCCTTAAAGGCTCTTAGGTCTTGTATCGTTGAGTCAAGTATGGTATGGGATTATCTGAAGGTTATTAAACATCTGGCAGGCTCAAATAAGGTAATACTTACATATGTGGGTGCCAGGTCATACTGGTGTCGAAGGAAATGAGGCAGGTGATGACCTCGCCCGTTAGGTTCTGCCTCTCCATTTATTGGACCAGCTCTCCTGCGGCGTCACTAAGGGACACCTTAAAGCAGCGGTAAAACGCTGGGAGGATGTTTAAAAGTCCTCGTACTCTCTCAGAATTCCAGGTTTGCGACAAGCGAAGAAATTTATATCACCTTCGTCTGTCAGGGTTAAGGAGTGAGTATCTTGAACTTAGAAAACCTGAGTTGAGGCTGCTTACTGGCTTCCTCACAGGTCATGTCCCCTTAAGGTATTACCTTAAGAAAATGGACCTAAGTACGACAGATGGATGCTGCTTCTGCGATCTGGAATCGGAATCAGTAAAACATGTTCTGTGCCAATTCCCAGCCATTTTCTAGCAAAGACTGCAACATCTAGGAAGGAGAACAATGAGACCAAATAGAATGTATCACGTACCGGCCAGTAGTATTATCAGATTCATTAAGAGCCTATATATTGACTGGACGGATAATTAAGTAAGGTCCAGCACAAAAAATCTTTTAGGTCGCAGTGCGATGTGGCTTATCGCCCACATGGCGCTTCAATCAATAAAAATAATAGTACGAAACCACCCAAAAATTGTTAGGGGGCATCTTAGGGACCGCTCTAAACAGAGAGGTTTAAGTAAGGGGCGTTAGGAAAATTGGTCACACTATGCAAGCCCAAAAGTCAACCTAGCTGCTAATTAACAAGCGAGGCTCTGACGACTGCGTAACGGCGGGATAACCGACTACCGAGAACTTAGCAAATGATGTTCACATCCAGAACCCACTATCAACTCATTCCGGAGTGGTAGATGTAACAAGACCAAACAACTAGCAATGCATTGTTGTGCTAATAATGAGAATAATACTCCAGGTGGTACGCTGAATTATTCGGTAAATCCACCCTCTGCGGAGGAAGGCCTAATGGATTCTGGCGTGGGCCACTCATTGCTACCAGAAAACGTGTTTGGAAGGAGGCCTAAACCTACTAAATCACCACCACCCATAGTTGGCTAATCCTTGGCTTTTATAAACAACACTAAAGAACAAGAGTATCATTCCGATGAAGAAGAACTTAAAGGAGAAACCGGACAATACGCCTGAACGTTAAAAACTAATAAACAATCAAATAAAAAAAGAAAAGCCGAATCCTCGATTGAAGTTGATTATAGGCAACCATTAATTAGTGAAAACATTAGTAATAAACAAAAAACACCGCAACATAACCTGGTACGGGTTATGCCCAAAGAAAAGGCGCCTCCGCCAATCAATATTATCGGCATTACCGATTATGGTAAGGTGCAATCAATACTAAAACCGGTGATAGATAAAGACAACCGCATGGTGTTTCTTAACAACAACGTGTGGAAGATTAATACGCCAGATTCCGACGCCTACAGATCATTGGCAAACAAACTCAAAGAACAAGGAAACGAATGGTAAACATACGAAAATAAGAATGACAGCAAAATCAAAGTAACGGCTCGAGGCCCTCATCCAACTTGCTCAATTGAAGACATAGTGGCGGATTTAAATCAAAGAGGGGCTGCTAATATTCTTAAAAAAAAACCGAAAGAAAATGCTCAGGGGAGCAAAGTAATCAAAGGGGGCTCCCATTGTTCACGCTCACCTTTAATAATAAACAGAAAATTGAATATATATTTCAATATAAAAGCTATCCTCTTAACATGAGAGTTAAGATTGAATCACTAAGAAAAACCACCGGTTTAATACCGCAATGCAAGAAATGTCAAAGTTATAACCATACGCAGAAATACTGCGGGCGAGGGCCACGGTGCTTGAGATATGCTACCTGCAAAATGCATAAACTGTAAAGGGTAACATAGCTAAAACTTTACAAAAATTAAAAAATAAAGCCCACCAAGTTTCACAAAATCGTGTAACATCAAACGGGCGGAAACAAACCATAAAGCAAGTTGAACTTAGACCTCCTACTCCAAAACCACGAGAACGTAAAATATTCTCAGAAATCCTGCAACAGCAATCAACAGGCACTAGTGATAGCGTCCTCGAAAGAATATTGCGTAATGTAGAAGAATGAGTCTTAGAAGCCTTAAATAAACGGTTAAATAACCGTAAAGTCATAGTCATCTGGAATGCAAATGGACTAATGCAACACATTTCAGAATTAGAAATGTTCCTACACACGGAAAAATTAGATATTTGCTTAGTATCCGACACCCATTTTACCAAAACTTCATATGTTAATATACGAGGATACCATTGTTACCACTCCATCCACCTAGCAGGAAATGCTAGAGGAGGATCAACAATAATAATTAAGGATAACATCAAGCATTATGAACTAGGACATATTGAAACCGCAACTATGCATGTTATGTCTATTAAAGTACAAATAAACAATAATAAAGAATATGGTGTCTCTTCAATTTACTGTCCTCCACGACATAACTTAAATGAGGAAGAATACAGTACATTGTTAAAATCGCAAGGACCAAATTTCATCATTGATTTCAACGCGAAAAATACCTATTGGGGTTCCAGACTTACAACCACTAAAGGAAACGAGCTCTTCAAAGATACTGAGTACTCGCTTTGGAAAGCTACAAAATCTCTGAAGAGACCAAAAATGCAGGTGCCACTAATTAAATGTGACGATGGAATCTGGGCTAGAAGCGCCAAGCAAAAACCCACGCTGTTTGCTGATTACCTGAAACAAACCTTCCAACCTCTGCCTAAACAATCAGCAGATGAAAATATTACTCCAGTAAACAAAGTGGATGAACTTGATATACGTAAAGTTACATTACACGAGCTGAGAGAAATAATCAACAACTTAAATGCAAGAAAATCTCCTGGATACGATCTAATTGCAGGCCAAATAGTTAAAGCATTACCGGAAGGTAATGAAATGACTAAGAAAATTGCTCCAAATAATCAACGCAATGTTCATACTGAAATAAGTCCCAGGCCAATGGAAGGTAGCAGAGGTTATCATGATACCAAAACTTGTATAGATCGATTTCTTTACTTCCAATAATTTCAAAAATTTTCGAAAGACTACTGCTGAAGAGGTTAAAACCAATAAAAGAAGAAAGAAGTCTAATTCCTCCACATCAATTAGATTTAGAGAAAATCACTCCACTATAGAACAGGTTCATAGAATTACAAACGTAGTTGTAGATGTACTTGAAAAAAAGAAAATATGTTTCAATATCTTCTTGGATGTAGCTCAGGCTTTTGACAAAGTGTGGCATCAAGGATTAGAATTTAAACTGCATCGAGATTTACCAAAATAGTTTTATCAGATTTTAAAATCTTACATAACCGATCGTTACTTCCGGGTTAAACATCAAGGAGAATACTCTGAATTAAAGAAAATATAAGCAGGAATACTGCAAGGCAGCGTCCTAGGGCCAGTACTGTATCTTCTCTATATACGAGATCTACCTAATGTCGATGAAACAACCATTGCAACATTCGCTGATGATACTGCAATCCTTGCAACAAGAAAACTTCAGAGAGCCACTGCTCTGCAGTGAGCAACTGGACGAAAGGTGGCGAATCAAGCTGAATGAGGCGAAATCAGTACATGTTAACTTTACAAACCAAAAAGTTAACTGGATATTGGTGTAACTTAACTCGCAACAAGTTCTCCATGCCATTACGGCGAAATATCTTGGCATGATTCTCGATGCTAAGTTAAAGTGGAAAGTGCATGTGAAAAAGAAAAATAAAGAATTAAACATCAAATACAAGAACATGTACTGGCCCGTACGAAGGCACTCTGAGCTAACATTACATAATAAATTGCTCTTATATTGGCAAATATTAAAGCCAATATGGACTTACGGTATTCAGCTTTGAGGTTGTGCCAAGATGACCATCATTAAAATAATTCAAGGTTTCCAAAATAAAGTCCTAGGTGGCATAGTGAATGCACCGTGGTACATAAGAAATGACAACCTAAATAGGGATTTAAAGATGGAATAAACACCAATAAATAATGAAAATAACAATTTAGTGAGGCGGCTTCGAAGGACGAAGCTTCTAGATTTAAGTTCAAAGTGGAACCGCTAATGGGCTACACCCCTCTAAGCATTAACTCATTTATTAAAGATAAATTTTATAACAAAAAAAAAAAAATTATGCAAATTAATTTACTTTTACATACATCTAATAGAGAAGGAAATATAACAGAATTGAAAGCTTAGTGCTCCAGCGATCGTTGACAATGTTTATCAATGTGAAAAAGTAGTGATAAAACCTCAGATAATACGCAATATTTTGCATAAACAAGAGTATCGTCGATATGCGACACGCAAGAAATGTATTTGCCAACAAAAAAAATATTATAAGCGCTGGGAATATGCATTATAGCCCGAAGAGTTCTGGGAAAATGTTATTGCCTCGGGCGAAAGTAAATTTAACGTTTTTGGTTCAGATGGTAGAATTATGGTGTGGCGGAAACCCAACACTGAACTAGAGTAAAACATGGTGGCGAAAGTATAATGGTTTGGAGCGCTTTTAGCTGGGGTGTAGGACATTTGACCTTTATTGAAACCATAATGAACCGGTTTAAATATTTGAATATTTTCACACTATCGCTTACCAAATACTACTGATCCAATTCGACTTCGTTCGCCTTTTTATATACCCAAACCAAACTTCTAGAAAGTTCATGATTTTTCCAGTTAGAATAGCGTAGAAACATTTAGAACAATTCTATCATGGAAAATTCCATTTTAGTACAGTTAAACATTGAGCTATTAAATTAACTTATTCTATTACACACTAGGTGTCACCGTTACAATATTTTTAATATTGTAACGGTGACACCTAGTGTGTAATAGAATAAGTTAAATTAATAGTTAAATTTTTTACTGTACTAAAATGGAATTTTCCATGATAAAACAGTTCTAAATGTTTCTATACTATTAGTACTGGAAAAGTCATGAGCTTTCTAGAAGTTTGGTTTGTGGATATAAAAAGACGAACGAAATCAAATTGGATTATTAGAATAGTAGTGTAAACCTGTAAGATTATTAGTAGTACATATTTGATAAGCGATAGTGTGAAGATTAGAAAGAAATTAAAAAGTGATTTAAACAGTGTTTTAGTGGAAATAAAAATTATAAGTGTACAGTAAAATTTGAGAATAATTTATATAAAGTGATTTTGTGAATTTTTATTAGTAAACTGTGTTGTAATAATTCTTAATTGACAAGGCAAAAACGTAACAATATATACAGTCAACTCTCTATATCTTGATTTTCTATAACTCGACTTTATCTTTATCTCGATATTTATTTAGGTCCCTTGAATTTTTCATATAACTTGCATTCCTTGACAATTTTATAATTCGAACTCTCTACGACTAATGGAAAATTTTTCGATCGATCGGAATGACGACGATATTAAGATCTTGACTGCAATCAATATTTTTTGGCGAATATACCGGGTGATTTTTTTAACCTGATACACTCAAATATCTCGGATAATAAGCACTATATGAAAAGAATGGTGAGGATCAAAATTTAACTATTCCGTGGGGGAAATACATTAGTGTTAAAATTAGTACCCTCTCCTCCTTGTAGGTAGGGCGGGGGATAACTTTGAAACTAAAATATGAACCACTAAATAAGAACCCCCTGAAATATGTAGGATTTGACTGAAACATTTTTTTTCGATTCATGATAGATGGCGCTGTAATTGACGATATTAAATTTTTTTCGATTTCTCCTACTGAGAACCTACGCAAACGATTCTGCAATACGTCTGCAATAAAAATACCACGGTTTCATTGTAAATACTCGAAATTGGTCGTCAAAAAATTTATTCATTTTGCAAATTTCGAATAACTGGGAAAAACGTGCTTGATTTACATGAGTCCCTTCGCCTAATCATCTTTCAATCCTCATTTCAAATGACTGGTATACAACTGAGATGTGTGTCTGCTTGAATTTCAGCACACGCATTTCTGATTCGCTCAAATTGGCAGGCCAATTTACCGGACCTTCTCTTCCAATCCAGCGACTATTGAAATCATGATCAAGAACTGTTTGTGCCGGAGAGCTTATTTTCCGAGATATTTGAGTGTATCAGGTTAAAATAATCACCCGGTATATAAATGGTTAACAAAAGTAAAGCTCTCAATTCTAGAAAGCAGGAAATTTAACAGTGAAATTCAGTAGATGGGACAAAGTTTTCCGTCGATTAATTTCGAAATTTAATTTCAAGAGTATTGTGATGTGGATAAAAGTGTGCTCATTTGTGGAATATTATCAGATTCAGATATTATCGATGCAGTGATCACGCAAAAAGAGGATGAAACAGTTACTTCTGCGGAAGAAATGAAATTAGAAATAGAATCCTCGCCTAAACATCTATAGGCGCATGCCATGAACAATATCCTGAAATGTTTAAATTGTACTTTGATGCAAATTGAAGAAATTCCACCATCAATCTGTCAATCATATTATGAGATTAAAAATTTATTAAAATTAAAATTTCTTAAATTAAAAGAGAACATTTTTTTTTACTACCATTAGTACAAACAAGTACACACTAAGAATTGTATTCTCTCTTACGTATGTATTGTCAAGGAATTTCTAAAAAAAACAACAAAAAAATCTCAAAAATGCACGAAATTAGGTTTTCTGTGCTGCTTTCTGAAAAAATAAGTAAAGTATCAACGACTTTTGCACTTAACAAAGTTTAACAAAGTTCTCTCTTTAGTTCGACAATTCTCTACTTCGACGGTTTCTACAACGTCCCTTCAATTTTAAATTTATACAAAATTACTTACCGTGATAATTCTCAATTTTTCATTATTTTTAATTTTTTGATATCTCCATTGAACATTACCTTTTTCGTAAATTGCAGCTATTCTCATTTTAAATTTAACGTTTTAATCAATAGGTCGAATGAATTATGGAAGTTTTAATTTAAACGTAACGATATTTATCTGGCAAAAAAATCTCTCGAAAACTGGAAACAACACGGGTTGTAACTTTTGTTCCAAAAACTCTTGGTAATTTGAGATTATCGTACATTTTGTAATTTTTCTGCCAAGCATAGCAGAGAAGAAAAACAGAATAAATTTTAAGGTTTAGTTTTCCTAAACAAAAAAGTCCTGACTATGCTAAGAAGGAAGAAATCATTTTACAATATTTTATTATTTTAGATTATAACATATCCATATCTAAAAGCGCACAAGTGCTAAGTTATATTTTAAAATTATAAAAATGGAAATAGCACTTATGTGCTTCAACGAAATGGTATCAATATGATAACATCCGCTCAGTATTTCTGCAGCTATTTATGCAATATCAGTAAAGCGCACCTTTCTTAAATCCAACAATGCAGAACAGAGTAGCAAATCCAACCAATACTACAGATACGTTATAATTTACGCTCTCCGACATAAATTCGATGAAATAGGAACTAAATGTAACATCTCTAGCGGAAAATAATATTGAAACAAAACACAGAGAGAAAAAACCATTTTTGTTATAATTAATTTTCCTGAAAAAGCTTTTGTTTTTATTTCTGTTAATAAATAAAATTTAAAATTCTTGGAAGTCCTATTTTATATTTTTATTAAATTACTTATTTTTTTCATTTTTAGATTTTGAATTTTATTTTCAATTTTCCTATTTTGACATATTTTATTTATATCTCTTTATAATTATTATTAATTTTTTTGTTTTTTTGCAAGTTTTTAGCATTTTTAATACTGTATATTATATAATATATTCATATAGTAATTATAAATATTTCATAAAAATTAAAATTAATGTCTATATATATATAAATAAATAATAATTAACCTAATATAAAATGTTATTGCACACAAAACTGTAGATTTTATTATTTTATTACGTTTATACAAAAAAATAACTAAACAAATGAATATGTAATTGAAATAATATTTAGATTAAAAAAAAATATTAAAAATTAATAATTAAATAAATTTCTCTCGTATTCGTTTATTAAATTTATTTATAATATATATAGTAGTAATTATATTAATCAATAATTATTTACAATATTTAATAATTTTGCTTTAATTTTTTTAAAATTTTTTTGTTGATCTATATAATATATATAATATATTTAATTTTAATTATGTTAAAATTTATTTACGTTATTTATTTATTTTTTTGTTGCTTTTGTCTTTTAATAAAAAATAATAATATCATTATATTTATTTATTTATATTATATAATTTTTTATAATTTAGTATAATAATTATTTTATTTTATTTATTTTTTTTTTTGTCAAAAAATTCAATTTAATATATTCTATTTAAAACTAAATATTTATATTTATATCATAATATAATTAAATCAATTAAAATAATTATATATATAGAAAAATAAAAATAATAATTATAATAAAAATATTTTTTTTTCTTTTAATTAAAAATTTTATTTTATTTAAATATTTATAATAATTTTTAATTTTTTAATTTTTATTTTTTTTTTTTTTTTTGTAACAATACTTAAATTAAATAAAAATATAATATTATTTATTTAATTTATTGGATGTGTGTGTGTATTTAATTTTTAGTTTTTATGTATAAATAAAATAATTATAATATAAAATTGATATGTAAATTAATTTATTTAAAATGTTATTATTAGTATTTAATGTAAATATTTTTAGATTTGATGATCCTGAAAAGAGAAACAAATAATAATTATATTAATTTAAATTTATAGTAAATTAATTGGTATTTGTGTATGATGGTATTATTATAGGGACGCAAATTTATTGATTTTTAAAATAAGGTTAATATTTATTCGTTTTCAGTAGAATTATTTTGGATTAGTTTGTGTTTGGGAGGCAATTATAATTTTTTTTTGTTTAATGGAGAAATCATTTTCACCATAAAATATTGTTGATAAATTAATATTTGAAACACAGATTTATAGCACAAAATAACCCTGTGCAATAAAACAGACTAAATCGTTACAACAATAGTTTATCGTATTGGTGGTTGCCTTATTGCAATCCATAAAAAATTTAACTCTTTTAGAAACTTTGAATGGGAAGTGTCTAAAGAGGAAGTATGGGTTGGCATTCGAAGTAATAATGGGAAATTGCTTTATAATAATGTTTCCTACATATATAATGCCAAAACTGGCGACTATTATCGTTATTTTGATAATATTTCTTCTATTATTAATTTAAGTCCAAACTCTGACTTTATTATAGCTGGTGACTTCAACCTTCCTATGGTTCCTTGGAGTAACTTAAATAATTGAACCACTAGAATGTTAGACTTAGTAGAATGTTAGACTTAGTTATTTCAAATATTCAGAATTATATTCATGTGTCATTGGCTTCAGACGGCGTATGAGAAGTTAGCAGGAAATTTTCATCCCGAAAAGGATTTTTTCTAAAATGTGTGTCTCAGCTAAAATTTAAGGAAATTTTCATTCCATCCAGAAAAAAATATTCAAAACCCTTAACCAAACGGTATTCATCCCGAAAAATATTTGTAAAGAAATAGATTAAGGTTTAAGAGCATTATAGTAGAAAAAATATTTAAAATTCAAATATTTAATGATTCCTTTGGACACAAGATATGTATATGGGTTGGGTACGAAATTCTGTTTTATAAAATTCGGTTTTACAAAATTCTGTTTTACAAAATTCTGTTTCACAAAATTCTGTTTCACATAATTCTGCAAAAAATTAAATCTGCAAATAATTTTTTTGCGGCCAAAAAATTATTTACAGATTTAATTTTTTGAAGAATTATAAAATCTTGGGTTTCATGATGTGTATGAGGGTGTGTATGCGTGTGACTTTATACGAGTTTGTCTGTGTTTTTTTTTTTTTTTACGTGGTCAGGTGAAAAAGATTCAAAATCTAGCATATGCCCGTACATATGGTTATGTCAGATTTGACTAACTAAAAAACACCTCCCGTCGTCGACCATAAGCCCCCCCGGAACCATCGTTAAGTATTACTTCGGAGGGGGGGGGGGTGGGATTTGCATTATTGCACCTTCAGATTTAATTATTCATAATTCTTCCCTATTGGTCTATTGGTGACTCCTCTCACGCTCAAGACACTGCAGCTTAATCAGAACCTCTGCTGCAAAACTACAAACGGCAGTCCAGTCAGTCCCCGTCGAACCCAGCATTAGTGCAAATGTATTCTCCGGCGTCGACCGTTGCCCCATCGTCTTCTCAAGGACTTTCCTTCTTTCATCGAATCTCGGACATATGAATAACACATGATCCGCATCATCCGGTATATCTGTACAGCTCGGGCAGTCAGGTGAATCATCGTGTCCGAACCTGTGCAAGTATGCACGAAAACAACCGTGTCCTGTCAACAACTGCGTCAAGTAAACGTTAACTTCCCCGTGTCGTCGGTTTAACCTTTTAACTCGCCAATCGAAGGAATGAGACGGTATGTCCATCTACCCTTTCCTGATGAACTCCATTGTTGCTGCCATTCAGCAATTATTTCCGATATCACAAGATTACGATCCTCTCTAGTCATCGACCTGGTTCCTTGGACTCCGTGTTGGTATATCTGTTGTCGCTCCTTTGCCAAAAGAGCAATGTATGCTGCATTCACATTTCTCCTATACCTGGAGTGGGATTTTGCACAAAAGGTGAGAAGAGAGTTATGTGTCTCTTTAACTTAAACTGAATATGAACACTATTTCGCTCAGTAGAAATATATTTTATTAATGCGATCTCAACTAGCCAAAATAAAATGATATTCTATTTCAACTATCATTCGTCTGTGTCTCTCACCAACGAAGGTACGTGGTCGAAAAGGAGAAAAGGAGATAGCTCTTATACATAATATAATTGACTGAGATCGAAAAAGAAAAACCGACATAGACCGAATGAAATGAAGTAAAAACTTATTCTTTTAAAAAAAGAGATAAACTCTCTGCTCGCCTTTTGTGCAAAATCCCACTCCTGATCTTAGAATTAACCACTGCACTTACTCCACCCATTGCCATCCATGGTATCTCGTCTTTTCCGGCTCGAAATTAATATCACGTCCGTCTAATGTTCGGCTAACAGCAGTCCTATCTTAAATAACCATTGCTGGGTAATGGCTAAGGCCCTGTTACAATGTCCCCATGAAATAATGTATGGTATTCGACTTCTCAATATTTATGCAATTAGAAAAGATACGCTCATTAAGAAATCGCCAGGATTAATAGTGAAAATGAACCGCAACGTAAATGTATTACGAAACATAATATTTACAATGAAATATGGCCAGTTTCGAAATTTCTTGTGCCGATCTCAGAGATGTCCCCAAGAAATGTTGTGTGTGTTAAACATTTTAGTGTGCTAAGCGAATTATTTTACATAAGGCTTTTTAGTAATTTAAGCAATATATCTTAAGTAAACTTCCTAGTGTTTTAAGCGAGGTATTTTACGTGAAGCTTTTTAGTGTTATAAACGATATTTTTACATACCACTTTTTAGTATTTTAAGCGATTTATTTTACGTAAACTGTTCTAGTATTTAAGCTATATATTTTAAAACAATAATGCTTTACGATCATTTAACTGCAAAATCAGAATAATTTGAATATAAAACTTTCTTGAGTTTTAAGCAAAATTCTTTTAGTAAATCTTTAAAGTATTCTAAGCAATTTATTTTAAATTCGATATTATAATATTATAGTTTTTTTTTGTTTTTATTTTAAATATGGCAAAACCGAAAGTTTGTAATAGTAAGTATAACTATGAAACAAAGAAAAGCACTGTAAATATGGAATCACTAGAAAGGGCGATTAATTTCAGTTGTGTTACAAAAAGATTAGTATCTAAACGTGGTTCTACTGATATGCAAAATTTATGTTTAAATCTTAAAATTAAAAACACTTTTACAAACCGTGCCAAAATCGATAACATGTGGCGTAAAAAAATTAAAAGTAATATTGATATATCTTTATCAGCTCGTAATGACCTAGGAAATATAACTGAAGATAACGTGACCAACAATTTTGAAAATAACACCGACCAAGTAGACTTCAATTTTGAATCGGAATCGAACATTTTAAATAATTGTGAAAACGTGGTGGAATGTAACTCAACTAAAAACAAGGAGCAAAATAGTTGCACTGAAAATAGTGATTCAGGCAATCTTATTGAGACGGGTCAGTTGAATGAAAAAATATTAGAGAATGTTAGTGAATTCATTCAAAACGACAAAACTAGGAAGCAAAATTTGATTTGCCGTAGTAGGAGTTTACTAAAAGCCACCACCTTTTCAAAATCAGAAAACAAAATTAATTACCAAATACAAGTCCCAATCAACATTTGGAATGAAATAGTTTTCTTTTAATGACAAACAATTAGACTCGGACAAATACACCATTATCATTTCCGACATTTTAACTAAAACAACCAGGTGCCTTATTAATATAAGAGGGTACGACACATCCAAAAATCACTTGACAATTTAATGGCGTATTGTGGGCATAGAAATAAAAAAACCGCATGTCGCACTTTCAAATTAGTAAATAATAATTTGATAGCAGGTAAATTTAATGTGTTTAGTTCAAATGATACGATGGTCCATCCTTTTAAAAAATTTAAAAATATCTAAGCCACCAAAAGAAAACAAATGAGACAAGATTTTATTGTCGAAACATGTAGAGCAATTAGCAGAGGAACTCGTTAATGACGAAGATGCGGAGTGTGTAAAAAAACAAACACTATATTAGCAGCAAAGTCACACACTGTTCTACGAAAAATTGGGTCCGAGGCATTAAAAGAAAACGACAACCATACCGATGACTTTATGGATATTGCCATGGAAATAACGAAAACCGAGCCGAACAAAGCGTACATCCAAACATTGTTAAGAAGTCGGATACAATACATCATTTCTTGGGGACATCTCTGAGATTGGCACAAGAAATTTCGAAATTGGCCGTATTTCATTGTAAATATTATTTTTCGTAATACATTTACGTTGCGGTTCATTTTCACTATTAATCCCCGTGATTTCTTAATGAGCGTAGTTTTTTCTAATTGCATAGGTGTTAAGAAGTCGAATACCATACATTATTTCATGAGGACATCTCTGAGATCGGCGCAAGGAAGAAATTGAAATTTGATCGCGTATTTAATGTTTTTTCACTATAAATGTACATACATATCTTGTGTCCAAAGGAATCATCAAATATTTGAATTTTAAATATTTTTTCTACTATAATGCTCTTAAACCTTAATCTATTTCTTTACAATTATTTTTCGGGACGAATACCGTTTGGTTAAGAGTTTTGAATATTTTTTTCTGGATGGAATGAAAATTTCCTTAAATTTTAGCTGAGACACACATTTTAGAAAAAAAGCCTTTTCGGGATGAATATTTCGTGCTAACTTCTCTTACTTCTTCAGACGTTTTGTCTATAATTGATTCCCATCATCCACCGTTAGAAATTAATGTAATTATTAAACATATCAAAACATCGAAATGTTCAACACGAATAATTAGGCTATGGAAAAAGGGAAATTATGTTCGCATAAATTCCATAGTAAGTTCGATTGACTGGTCAAATTTATTTGGTTCTTTAAGCATTAATGATTTAATCAGAATATTTTATAACGAACTGAATAATATTATTGAATCTTGTATTCCATGCATGACACCAAAATGAAAGGACTATCCAAGTTGGTATTCAAGAAACCTAATTAAATTAATTGATTTTAAACATTTAATTTATAAAAAATCCAAAAGAATCAATGATCCCGAGTATTTTAGTTTATTCAATAAATAAATAATAAAATAAAATCGTGTTGCGCTAGCTACCTCTCTTCCATCGAATCGAACATCTAATTCAATCCAAAACGGCTTTGGTCTTACTTATACTAAATCGTCGAAAAACACAAGTATTTCCGCCAAAGCATCCGAGACAACACTAGCATCGCGAACAACAATACTGATATCTGTAATATGTTCGCCTCTTATTTTAAGTCGGTTTATACATTTGATAAACGTACCCCTTTGAAGAGGAGAACACTTCGTCTTTGATTTATACACTTGATAATTCTTTTGCGAAAGCTTTTGATAAAGTTAATCACAGAATTCTTTTATCGAAACTTTCTAACTTTGGAATCGATAACAAAACCATCCAATGAACCAAGTCGTATCTAACCAATATATCACATTATGTTCAAACAGTAGATCCGAATTGGTCAATTTTCAACATTAAGTACATATGAAGTTGGTACATTATTGGTCATTTCATCAGTGTTCAGCAATCAACATTTCATCGGATTCGCAGTCAGCTGTACATGAAGAAACATTATTTTTCGGATTTTAAGTAAAGGTACGTAAATTTTAATTATTTTATTTCCATTTCGCGGTTTCATATCAAACGCATTCGTATTTTATTAGATGTTGGAAGAAAGAATTTTTTGCATTTATATATCCAACGATTTGGATTATTTTTTTTTTCACAATTGTGCGGTCGAGAAACAATTCAACTAATTTCGAAAAACAATAATTTATAGTAATTCTGAAGAGCAAATTCAGATTAATTCAAAAAGTGATATAGTGGGGAAAAAGTGATTCAAACATTCAAATTATTCATATTAATTCCAATAATCTAAATTTCTGACACTTCTAAAAAAAAAAAAAAATTTAATATGTCAAACTTAGAACATAAATTTAACTCTTAAAATAATCCCTGAATTCAACGGATCATCCGAAAATTTACATAAATTTTTGTCGTGTTGCGGCTTCGTTCATGAAGCATAGAAAAAGACCGAAGTAAATTCATTCCTAAAAATTCTTAAAGTCAAACTTGTAAGCCTACGAAATTGTTAAATTTGAAGAATATCAAGATTGGAAAAGTCTTAAGTCAGCATTGAAATCTCAATTTACTTCAAAGCGTTCCCTTGAATCAATACAAGTTGAAATAAATTCAATAAAACAATTACCATCAGAAGATATTAAGATATTTTCAAACAGAATTGAAATATTATTATATCAGCTAAATAAAGCTTGCTTAGAAGAGACAGGTTTTGAATCTGTTAAAGACATTAAAAAATTGAACGGGAGAATGGCGCTTAGATCATTCCAGGAAGGATTGATGGATCCAATAAAATTTCTTGTGAAAGCTTGCAGATTTACAACGCTGAAAGAAGCTGTAACAAAAGCGTTGGAAGAAGAAGCAATTTTGAAGTATGCTGTATCAAATCATCCAAAATCGTTCCCACATAATTTAAAATCTGGTTCATCTAATTTCATTTTAAAATGTCAACTTTGTAACAAACTGGGACAACAAGCTTCAAATTGTTTCAAACTAAATTCTTATAACAATTCTCAATCGAACCAACCTTTCGTTAATTCTACAAATTTTACAATTCCAAATAATCAGAAATTCAATAATTTTGTATGTGCATATTGTCGTCATAAAGGTCATGTGATTCAAAATTGCATGAAAAGGCAATATAACGAAATAAACCGGTTAAATGAACAAAATGTAAATACATCGTCTTTAACAAATTCGGGAAACTTGCAAGGATCTGCAGAGTTAGGTACTCCTCGACGGATCCGGAATCATCAATAATTCCCCAAATCCGGAAAAAATTAAATATTTGAACATTACAGATAATGATGGAGCTAGTTCGCATTCTCGTGAATTTATTTTTACAAATTCAAATTTTGAAATTGTTAACCAACAGTTACAAAATTCAATAAAACCAATTAATATTGCTACATTACAACATTTTGGTACAGATCAAAATCCTACTATGTTTTTAAAATTATATTTACCCCATGATCCAAATAAATTATTATATTTTTTCAAATTGTATTTCGTTTGAGCAAAAATTTCAAATAATTCCAAATTCATTCCCAATCCAGTAATCCGGCATATTGGGTAAAGACTTTTTAAATTTTTATAATTGCAAATTGGATTTTACTTCGCAAAGCATTCAATTAACAATCAATAATAATCCGGTTAAGTATACACTTTCAAATCATTCGAGAATTCCAGCTCGTACTGAAAAAACGGTTAAAATCAAATCATCATTACCTAATGAGTCCGAACCAATTTGTTACTCAGCAGAGGTACTTCCAGGCGTATATATTGCAAATTGTATTTCAAAAATTGAAAATGGGTATACAATTGTAAGTTTAGTAAACTCTAATGAGTACGATGTCGAAATAAATTCAAATCTAAAATTCCAATCCGAAACTATAGGAAATTTTCATGTCTTTAATTTAAATTCTAGTAATCCTCATATCCAAAATCGGTTATCTTTATTAGAATCAAAACTCGATTTAAGTCATTTGAATGGCGAGGGAAGTGAGTCCATTTTAGCAATTTGTCGATCATTCAATGATATTTTTCTTTTAGAATGTGACTAGTTATCTGTCACAGATGCAACATCTCATCAAATAAATACGATACCACATTCAAATCCTATATTTTGTAAACCATACCGGTTACCACACGCAATTAAAGATGAGATTAACAGGCAAGTCTCAGATATGAAAACTGATGGAATAATAGAAGATTCTAAATCGTCATGGAACTTTCCATTACTTTGCGTTCCAAAGAAAACAAAAACAAACGAAAAAAATGGCGAATAGTAGTCGATTATAGAAGACTAAACGACGTTACTATTTCCGAAATTTTCCCTTTACCGAATATCACGGATATCCTTGACAGATTGGGCCGATCACATTATTTTTCCACGGTTGACCTTGCACATGGATATCATCAGATCCCTATTGATAAAAGAGATCGCGAAAAGACAGATTTCAGCACTGAAACGGGACATTACCAGTTTACTCGCAAGAGTATGGGGCTGCGCAATGCTCCTAGCACTTTTCAAAGACTAATCAATAACGTCTTGTGTGGACTTAATGGAATAAAATGCCTAGTTTACCTTGATGACGTTGTAATTTTTGGCAGAAGTCTTTTTGATCACAACGATAGATTATGCGAAGTGTTTTCGTGTTTAAGGCAATACAAACTTAAGGTGAATCCCGAGAAATGTCAGTTTCTTTGTAAGGAGATTTACTATTTAGGACACTTAATAACACAATCCGGAATTAAACCAGATCCGACTAAAATAGATGTTCATTCCTTGGTCTTGTCGGTTACTATCGTAAATTTTGTCCTAATTTTTCTAAATTTGCGAAACCACTAACTGACCTTTTAAAAGAAAGATTCTAAATTTTTATGGGATGCATTTTGCGATGAAGCTTTCAAAAAATTGAAAGAATTTTTAATAAACCCTCCAGTCCTGCAATACCCAAATTTTTCAAAGGAGTTTGTGCTTACCTGCGACGCAAGTGATATAGCAATAAGTTAAGTTTTATCCCAAGAGATGAACGGTGCTGACTTACCTATAGCATATGCCAGTAGAGTGTTAAACAATGCTGAGAAAAATTATTCACCTATAGAAAAGGAGCTTTTATCAATAATTTGGTCAACTGATCATTATCGACCTTATCTGTATGGAAGGAAATTTAAAATTGTCAGTGGTCACAAACCTTTGATATGGATGTGCAATATAAAAAATCCCTCTTCAAGATTAACTAGATGGCGAATAAAACTTGACGAATATGATTACAAAATCGTGCATAAACCAGGCAGATTAAACTGTAATGCGGATGCATTAAGCCGTATTGTAAATGATAAACCTGAGTGTCACGTTGTAACTCGTTCTAAATCCAAATTGCATACATCAGATTCTTCAAACAGAACTGTATCAACACTTACAAATCAAAACAATAATTCTACAATTTCATCATCATCAAATTCTATACTAAATTCTAATACTAATTCTTCAAATGTGCCTTTAAATTCGCAAAAATCATTAACAGATAATTTTGACTCAATCATACCAATTTCCAACTCTATTTCCACATCTTCCAATATTATACAACAAAATGAAATTATTTCCTTAACAAAAGAAGATGATATAAATACTATCTTTAAAGAATATAACGATGGACCTCTAGGAGCTCACCAGGGGATATACAAAACGTTCAAACGACTTCGTAATTTTTACTACTTTCCGAAAATGTTTGCCAGAATTGAAAATTAAATACGGAACTGCGCACTTTGTCAAAAGAATAAAACTAGTATGAATAAACATATCCCCATGAAAATGACGAGTACGTCCAAAAAAGCATTTGAAAATTTTTTTCTCGATGTAGTTGGTCCTCTATCATCTTCACACCAAAATAACAAATTTATACTCACTATGCAATGTGATTTAACAAAATTTTCTTTGGCAATTCCTTTAGCGAACCAAAAAGCTGAGACGGTTGCCAAAGCTTTTATTCAAAATTTTATTTGTGTTTTCGGGTCTCCTGTTTCAACTTTAATCGACCAAGGGTCGAATTTTATGGGAAAATTGTTCAAACAAATATGTAAAATGTTAAAAATTCAGAAATTTAACACAAGTGCGTATCATCCGCAGACAAACTGGGCACTTGAACGTAGCCCCAAAACTTTCATGGAATATTTAAGAAACTATGTTCAAAATGATCCATTTGACTGGGACTCCTGGCTGCAGTACGCAATGTTTTCTTATAACACGACCCCACACACACAAGCACAGAATTCATGCCATATGAATTGGTTTTTGGACATAAGCCAAATATACCCGACTCTATTTCAAAAAATGTAGATCTTCTTTATAATTATGACGATTATTTCAATGGCCTCAAATATAAGCTTCAAAATTCTTTTAAAATAGCACACGACAAACTTTTAAAATGTAAAGAAATGTAAAGAATTGTTTAGGGAATTTTCTTACAAAATTGGTAATAGTTGTCTATCGGTTTGCTCATTTGTTAAAGATCTAGGGGTCTTTATAGATGAGGGTTTTTCATTTAAGGTTCATATACAGGGTGACTGACACGAAGTGTTACCAAACAAAACGCCACAGAATTTTTTTTTTTTGATGAATTTTATTGAATCAAAGTAAAAAATGTTTACAAATATTTAAATTTTCGAATTGCATTAGCAGTTTTCTATTTGGCCACCCTTATTATGGCCTTCAAACGGCCGACAAAGCTATTGCATGCAGCACGAAAGTGGCTCTGCGGTATTTTGGCCCATTCCTGGCGAAGCGCTTGCTTGAGATGATCGACACTCTGGTATTTTTTGTACCAACCTTGCTCTTCAAAATACCCCAAACCGAGAAATTTAGCGGATTTGCATCCGATGAATTTGGTGGCCATTGGGCAGTGGAAATGAACCGCGGAACGTTGTTTCCCAGCCAATCTTGATTGGAGTCCTGTCATGTCCAGGCTCTGCGGCCGAAATGTTTTTGTGCCCAAGGCTTCAAAGCTCCCTCCAAGACATGATCCCGATAAATTTGAGCATTTATCTTGATGCCACGGTCCAAAAACTGGAGCGGTGTACGGCTTTCGGCCGTTACGGCGGCGCAAATCATCACCATCGGCGGCGCTTGGTTTCGAGTGGCAATCCGTTGGTACACATTTTCAGTAGAACGGCCGGGCAAGTAAATCCGGTCGTTTTGTTTGTTCACATATTGCTCAATAACGAACGGTGATGCATCGGAGAAAACCGACAAATCGCCACTTTCATGCAAGCATAACAACTCCTTTGCTCTTTCCACTCTAACTTTTTTTTTAGCATCGGTGAGATCATGCGTTTTATGGAATTTCAAGGCCTTTAGTCCAAGATGATCTTTCAATATGTGCTGTATCCGTACGAGCGAAATGTTCGCCTCACGAGCTATTTTTCTGCCGCTACGGCGCGGATTCCGAGCCAATTTGGCCTTCACCTTCCGAATGATATACGGCGATGTTGCAGTGCGTTTCGGTCCATCACCATGGCGTTTTGCAATGCTGCCAGTATCGTTATAACGATTTATGGTGCGATACACAAACATTTTATTCACATGCAGATGTTTTAACTGGTTAAAAATCTGCGGCTGTGATTTTCCAGCCAAATATAGACAAATCACATTATTACGCTTGAATTTCATTGCGGATAACTTTTTTTCTGAATATTTCCCACTAAAATGTTTTTGTACGCTTGTAAACAATGGAATTAACTGTCATTAGTGTAAATTTGAGCACTCTGTCATCACTAGTTTGACAGCAATAACTGTCTGAATTTGGTAACACTTCGTATCAGTCACCCTGTAATTAGCATCATTTATCGGAAAATGACGAATAAGTGCTAATTCATCATCTGTTAAATGTCCCTTAAATAGTTGACATTTTTGGGCAGGACACAGGTTTTGATCCTCTCCGTCACCACAAAACCAAAAAGATGACAAAACGAATGCCACCCCTTAAAATTCCCATTACCAAAGGGGGAATAGTTAGCGAAAATCGCTAGATGCCGCCTGCTGCATATTTAGCTTTTGGTATAAATTTGGCACCGGTAGAATCACATTCCTTTTAGCACTTTGTAATTTAGGGACGATGCTGCATCACTGAGCATCAACAATTCCGATCTCAATCTGTACTACATCCAAAACTCAACATTTGATTCTTTGATATTCGACATCAAAGAAATCTTTGTGTAATTCATGTATTGGCCCAACGTACGTGCTGTTTCCTTCCTTTGGATTTCTTTCTGGACAGCTTTCTCTATTGAAGGACCAGACAATTTAAGGATGTGTACTAATACGAAAAAAAAACCAACTCCTGTGTTATTTTATTTACTTCGTTGTAATATTTCCTTTATTTACAAGATTATTTGAAAGAAAGTTTGCTAATTTTGTTGCTCTGACGTCAAAATACAAGTGAACGAGAAAAATAAATTTCATTAGCTTGAGCTCACTAACTTAAAAAATGTGGCAGTATAAATTCAAACAAACATGTTGACTAATTGCGCTATCATTTAAGCCTGGTTTCCATTATGAAACATTTACATTTATTCTCCTAAAATACGCCAGCTACAAAAAAAATGATATAGACAAACAAAAGTCAAGTACAATGGGGGTCATTTATCTGTACTAATGCCACTGACCTTCAGATCAATTTTTAAGGTTATTTAAAAGTCAAGGTCATATTTTATTTTTAAAAGGAAACCCCTATTTTTGACACCGGATTCGAAAGGGTGGGAAAGGCTTGCTAGCAAATCATAAGCATTGTAACTAAAATATATTCCTTCAGGTGACTTTGGGAGGTCATGGAAAATACATATTCAGACGTAAATTTTCCCACTGTTTTCGAATCCGGTGTCAAAAATTGACAATTTTTGTCTATCCATTTTTTTTATAAAATGTTCCTACTGCCTGTTTGTCTAGATTTAGGAAAAACGGTATGATTTAGATTGGGGTATTTAATATGTATAAATTAAATTGTTTAAATGTCATTGTAAAATGCTTTTCAATCAAAAGTTTCCCAATTGAATTTATTTATTTTCAAATTTAGCGAAAATTATGACTCAGTTAAATTTAAAAAAAAAAAAAAAAAATAGAAAAACTGTAGAAAGCTCCACTTTTTAACATTTCAAAAGCACAATTTAAACAATTCAACAATGTTGTGTTGATCAAAATAAGATGTGTAACGCCACAAAACCAAGGCCACAAAATTTAATTGCTAAAGTAATATTTGTGTGACGTCTACTTATACTGTGTGGGCTGATACTGCTACATGTGTATATTGTATATGATACACAATAGATATACATACATATGATTCATTATAGAACTGTAGAAACTAACGTCTTGACGTATTCGTATAAATACATACCTACAGACATTAATTAGAAAACTAAAACTAAACCAAAATAATTATTTATTTATTTATTATTTTTGGAAGGGTAAAATAAATTATTTCAAATGTCATCAGAACGAAATTATTTTGTATACACTATGTATAAATATTTGTGGATTTAGAAATCAATGTTTTTATACATACATATGTATGTATGTATGTTTGTTTAATAATATAATCATCATCGTAATCAATGGTATATATATGTACATAAATAAATAATGCTTAGATGGGTTTATATCAAAATATATTTATAAATAAATTATTTAGAAAATGAAAAATATTCTCAGTAATTTACCACACATAACTATCCGCAAACAGGGTGTTTATAGGGAATACCCGAGGAAGTGAGTGAAAATCAAAATTTCAGAAATGGGTTTGAACCCAAATCCGAAACATATTATGATTATTATTATCATATATACGAGTATAATACACAAGCTATGAAAAAGTGTAGCCATAGGGCATTTCCACTCTCCTCTCAGTATAAATACTCTCATCATAATTCTATAAAATAATCTATTATCAAACAGTACAAAAATAATAAAAATATAATGGAAAGAACGTGTAAATGCTCTATCGTCGTAAAGAGCTGCTGAGAACTGAGAAGAGTACAAAAAGAAGAGAATACAAAAAGGTATAAAGAAATACACGAAACAAAACACAATTTATGCATGCACATTCATAATTGATGATTTACACAATCTTTGCTTGCGGATAAACGTATTAATTTGGATTGCCCAATGTTGTCATTGCGGTGCTCTTTTCTTTAGCATGGAATCTAAAAGCAATTGTTGTCATAATGCGAAATTATCACACTTACCAACAGGAGACGAAAATTTTCCCGTTGAATTAAAAAATTTATTTGTTAGAACTGATAATAAAAGTAAGAATTTTCGACAATTTATTCGTCAATTCAATAATGCTAATGCATTCTCTTCTATGGGTGGTAAAATATATGACATGCCAGGAAGCCTTTATTGTTTTAAAATATCAGGTGAAGTGTATCATCGATCAGTTGGTGGTTTGGCGTCTATTGGAGGGGGGGATCAAAGTTGAGTAGTTTAATCTACCAGCTCCGTAACCTTCCAGTAGAGTGCGCATCACGTGAGCTGTTCTGGTCTTGTCATTATTCAGCTGCGTGATGGGTACAATTTTGTAAAGGGTAACCTGTTCACAATTCGCAAGTGTTCTCTGAAACAATTTTATTTCCATATAATTGCAGTCCGTTTCAACGTTTTTAATCCTTTGCATTATAATATTATTATAATTAATAACTTAGTTTGTATATATTGCCCTCTTCATTTACAGGCGGGCCACGGTTTATGGCAAAATTATATCAAGATAATATGGCAATGGTTTGCAAATTTGGTCGTCCTGATTTATTTATTACATTCACGTGTAATTTATCGTGGACAGAAATTAAAGAAGAACTTAAAACTTTTCAAAATCCTCCAGACCGCCCGGATATAGTTACACGAGTTTTTAATTTAAAGCTAAAAGTATTTTTAGATGATATTGGAACTGTTGTTTCGTACGTTTATACAATTAAACATCAAAAACGTGGATTACCACAAGCACATTGTCAATTCACGCTTAAAAATGAGGATAAATTTAGAACATCCGATGACATTGACAACATAATTTGCGCTGAAATTCCAAATCAGAATGAACAACCACGACTTTATGAAATAATTATAAAACAAAATATTCATGGTCCATGTGGAGAATTGAACAGAAATTGTGTTTGCATGGTTGTTAGAAAATATTCAAATCAATTCCCAAAAAGTTACTGCAGTGAGACTGACATTTCCGTAGATAATTATCCAAAATATAAGCGACGTCCTCCTACTAATTTAGAAAATCAACCCAGATTACGATCGAACACTGTAATTGATAACCGGTTTGTGGTTCCTTATAAAATAATCCTTTCCTGAGTCTTAAATATAACGCTCATATAAACGTTGAACTTTGCTCAACAGTCAAAGCAATAAAGTATATTACACAAATACATAACAAAGGGTCAAGACTGTGCAAAAATTTGAGTTGCGGTTGATTCTGCTAACAATACCAGCAATATTATAGATTATGATGAAATAAATCAATACCTGAATTGTCGATATATTATTTCGCAGGAAGCTGCTTGGCATATCCAGGAGCTTCCAATTCATGGCCAATCACATAATATTGTTGTACACTATCTGTTCATTTACAAGATGGTCAATCAATATTTTTCATCTAAGATAATATTGAAAATGCTTTAAGAAGAGAGTCTGTTAGGGTCACAACTTTAACCGAATTTTTTGAATTAAATTCTACAGACCTTTTCGCTCATAACATATTGTATTAGGATATTCCGATGAATTATGATTGATTGATTTATTTGAATGCACGGCCAAGCTTATGAAGCAAGAAATCCCGTGTTAGTGATGTGGTCATTTAACTGTCACACCAACTTTATAACACAGATGAATGCTTTCCTTACTGAAGATACCTAAGCACCATTACAACAAGGAGAGCACAATCACCCGCGATATTACATAAATGTGACAGCATCATGTCCACCTCTGGCCGGGTCCCACCGTGCACCCGTTTACACATAACAAAACCGAAGGATAGGATAGGATAGTTAGAAGTGACAGAATCGTTAGTAAAAATAGTTAGCACAGGACAACAACATTTCTAAACTACAGCTTATTTACTACTTGTTGATCCTGGAGGCATGATTCAAGCTAAAATGTAATTCTGAAACTCAGGATTAATGTAATCCCTATAATAATGATTAATTCTGGAACTATGTTATATTCTGAAAATTGGATTAATTATTAACATATTAAGGAAGAGACCCCTTTAAATATTCTTTAAACTAAATTAATTAATATACATTAATGAATAAAACATAAAATATTACACATTAAAACTAATAAATTAGTTAAGTTAAAATTAAATTAACTTCTCTGAAACAAATTATAAATTAATCCCTATATACTTACAACTAGATTAGAAAATAAAAAATAAATATTTAACAATAAAATTAAACTAATTAGCAATTTAATGATAATCTGGAAAAATTAAAATTAAAATTTTCGACAGCCATTACTTCAGACTAAAAAAGTCAAATCACTAATGTAAAGAGGGGAATAAAAATGTTTACCAGTGGCCCTATTCTGGTAATTCCCGGGGAATAGAAATTTTAAATTTTGTTGCAGTATTATTTCCTTTTCCCCAAAGTGTATTCTGGTGTTCGGGAAAGATTTTTTATTGGGAAAAAATTATTCCCCATTACAGCAGTTTTGACGTTTGTTTTTCCACACCGATTTTATGAAAAAATTGATGGGGAATAGATTTTTAACGAAAATGTTTGTTTATATGTAGTTGTTATTAATAATTACTAATATTAATACTGTTAATAATTTTAAAGATAGTATTATAATAAATAAGAGTTATTATAATAATTTTGATACAACTAAATTTATTTTCCCTGTATATTTATTCCCCAATTGACAGAATCCACTTTAAGAAAATGGGGAATAAAAAGTTGGAAATATGTATCTGGGAATAACTGCTGTAAAAAAAATTATTCCCTGTTCCCCGGGAATTACCAGAATAGGGCCACAGGAACTAAATATATCGAACTGCAGCCGGTACACAACCCTAACTAAACTCAATTAAATTTCAACACGCAATTTTGCATTTTAGTAAATTGACTTCCTTTCTCAAACATCGCTAGGCTTCGTGCTCCTTCATAGATTAGCTTTACTATGAAAATCAAACGACGACGCTTTAAGAAAAAAATATTTTTTTAAAAATGCAAAATTACTCATTAAATGATTATTAATTTCAATCAAAATTGTTCACAGACTACATTTCGATATATTTAATATCAAACTATTCATATTTGTAAACAAAAACGTTCACACAAACTGAAAACAAATGCTGTGTTTCCCATTTAAATCTGTAGTTCGAACAGATTTTCAAATCTGAAATCAGTTAGATTTGGTCGATCTGAAATAAGAAACAGGTTTTAGATTTTTAAGATCAAAACAATTTTCAACTTTCAAAAATTTTCAATTTAATAAAATTATCGACCTTCGTCCAAAAAATAATTAAAATTTCCTTCTATTTCCATTTTAATAACGATTACATAAAAAAAAAAAAAATAAAAAATAAGTGATGTGAATGACAGTTCTCTATGTGGTAATGCACATATTTGAATTACGTGAAGGTAGCTAAACAAAAACTAATCTGAGAAATCGGAATATTTTTACAAATCAAAAAAAAATCAATCTGGAAAAAATAAGAAACACCAAAAAAATTGATCAGATCGATCTGAGCTGAAATAAGAAACAACTTTTTAGTACTCAGATAAATCAGACTGATTAGATCAGAAATAAGAAACACAGCATAAGACGACACAAAAAAATGTATTTGAAAATCCCATACGATTCCACCAAGCCCCACTGGAAAACAAAAATCTTTATTCCCTTAACTAACACCACTACCATCCATCACATACAAGATGTATACAAATCCTTAAATAAATTTGAATTAAAATGTAATTTATTTTATTTATTTATTTATTTATTTAATATTTAATATATTACCTGCAGTGGTATACAATCGGCAACAATAATTTAAATCAAAAAATGAAAAGTATGTACATAATAAAATAAAAACAATAAAATGCCTATAAGGTCTTAAAAAGTTCACGTCTAAACGAATCTCTAGTCAAATTAAAATCAAAAACATCGTATGAATAGTTGAAAAGTCGAGACGTGGTCAAGGCTAGCTCCGAAAGTTGATAGTTTGTTGAGCCAGAATCGATTAGTAAAAAACCATCACGACGACGCAGACAACGTTCAGGAGCATAAATATTGAGTCGTGCGAGTAATTCAGCACAATCAATACGATACAATAAAATGTCGCGAACAAATAAAACGCAAGCCGCCACCCGACGCTATTCTAAACGCTGTAATCCCAAAAGGTTGCAGCGCTCATGATAATGTGGAATAGCATAATTATTCATTGATGGTGTACTGCGAAGTGCGTATAAAACAAATTGCTTCTGAACGCTTTCAATTCTATCAGAATGGCAGTTATAAAAAGGAGACCAAAGCTGCGAGGCGTACTCTAGCGGAGAACGGACAAAGGCAAACATACAACGACTTTAATGTAAGCGGGTCACAGAAGTCCCTGCAGTTACGTTTTATGAAACCCAACATCATATAAGCCTTTGCTATAACAGAATCAATGTGCCTCACAAACGTTAGATCGGAAGAAAATACTACCCCAAGATCGGACATATACTCTACCCTTTCCACGACTCCATTAAACAGCGAATACCCATGAAATACCGGAGAGCGAATGCGATAGAAAGAAATAGTTTTACATTTCGCTATATTCAGGGACAATTTGTTGTTAGCCGATCAGACACAAAATGTGTCTAAATCCCTTTGCAACCTAAGACAGTCAGATACACTACAAATTGGTGCAAATATTTTCAAATCGTCTGCATACAGCAGGCAATGCACAAACTCAATGCGCTGAACAACATCATTAATAAACAGTGAAAAAAGAAGAGGTCCAATATGACTTCCCTGTGTGACACCAGAGATAACTCGAAATAAAACTGAGGACGAGTCATAGATCTTAACATACTGCCGTCGATCCGAAAGATAAGATTGAAGCCACTTAGTTGGAATCAATTGACAGTTCAATTTCTCAAGCTTATTGATAAGTATCGAATGATCAATCTTATCAAAAGTCTTTGAGAAGTCCGTGTACACAACATCCAGTTGTTGTCTGATTGCAATACTGCTATGTAAGTGCCCACAAAACGAAATCAGGTTGGTCACTGTGGACCTTCCAGGATAAAAGCCATGTTGAGCAGGACAAATTAACGATTTCAAATGAAAAAATAGAAATTTTTGTACCAATGTTCGAATAGTTCCGGTATAGCAGAGAGTATAGCGATCCCACGGTAATTGCTGATTTCACACCTTTTGCCCGATTTGAAAATCGGGCGAGTGAAGGAAATCCTCCAAGGCTCCGGGAAAACCCCTGTACGGAGGCTTTCATTAAAAATAAATGCGAGAGGAACAGCTAAACCATCCGCACAGTTTTTCTTAAGGATGGGTGGAATGCCGTCATGTCCTGAGCCCTTATTTACGTCAAGTCGCGCCAAACTATCGGAGATCTCATCTACAGAAAACCTCAACAGACTAAATTCCGAACAGTCACTAGATTTAGTAATAGTAGTATGAGATTCCTCATAGACAGACTTAAAATAGTTGGCAAATAAATTACAGATATCGGAGGGCCGACTTGCAGATGAGTTTTGATAAATCATAAGTGACGGAAATCCAACAACATTTCTTTTGCTGTTTATGAAATTCCAGAAAGTTTTAGGATTAATAGTAAGATCTTCTTCAATCTGCAAAATATAATTATTATAAAGGAACCGGTTTAAAGTTCGAAACTCAATACGGGCTGCATTGAACCCAGAGTAAAACTTATCCCCATGTACCCTATATAATGAATGAAATTTATTACGACACTTCTCGAGTAGCACAAGTTTATCATTATACCATGGCTCACGAAATTGCGGTTTGTCTTTTACCTTCGGAACAAACATGTCTATGCCAGCCATGATCCGCTCGTCCAGCAGAGGGACAATCTTGTTCAAGTCCACTCCTAGTTGAAGAAAGCTCCAGTCCGAATTGGCTAGAAATTCGTTTAAAGAGACATAATCTGCACATCTAAAATTAAAATGAGAACCATGATTGTAAGTAAAATTAGTAACACACTTTTCATGAAATATATTTATCATAATAGGAGTGTGGTAAATGCTCGCACAGCCAGTGAAATCCTCACAAGCTGAAATCTCCGAATGCAAAACATCAGTAGCGAAAACCAGGTCCAGAAACTTGCTGCAGCTGTTAGACACTCTGTTTTGTTGAGTGGTAGCAAGGCTCGCAAAATATTCTATCGTATGTAACACCCTTTCGTCTGTAGAAGACGAAGTAAAAACTCCATCAACATCGAACCAAATCGCATCACGAAGATTAAAGTCGCCAACAAACATAAGGTATTCGCCAGCTCCTACCAAAGGTAACACAATTGAATCAACAAAATTTGTAATCTCCATAGAATAATCAAAGTTTGAGCCACTAGGAATATATACAGCGACCATGATGATCGAGGAATGGGCGACCTTTACACGGACTGCCATAATATCTAGTTGAGAATGACAAGCGATCATCTCGTTCAAAATCGAACACTTCACAGCAATCAACACTCTTCCACCTTTCATGCTGGTTAGGAAGTTATAACGGTATTTCCTATGGACGACATAGTTGGATGGAAAATATTCCTCGGAATTAAAACTGGATATAAGCCAGGTCTCACCAATAGTTATAATTTTAGCTTTGCCCCGAATGCTGGATTTAAGTAATTAAATTAAAAAACAAAATTAACTGAATTAAATAAAATAAATTCATTCAGCAAGAGAAAATACGTAATTACTTCACTCGTCGATCTATCGTTCCACTTTGAATTAATTAAATTTAACCAAAATTAACATTACAATATATATACATATGTATATAAGGTATATATCTCTGTTGACATAATTAAATAAAAATTAATATTTCCGAAATTTATCATTTATATACTCCCACATAATTTCAACTTTGTCTATGGTTACACTGCGCTGCAAAATCGAGCATGCACAAATAATTTGTATATAATATAGGAAATTTCCAATCAATATTCGAACACATTCAACCACACAAAACACAAGGATCCAATTTGAATCGAATACATGCATGTAGTATAAAATTCTAAAAGATTTCTAATGGTACCAAATAAATAATACATTTATAATACATAATACAATCAATATATACTGCAACCTAAACTCTGTTTAATTAATTAATTTAATTAAACAAATTTATTATTTCCAAGTTTATTACATATTTATAAAATTTAATGTAATTTTAATGTTGTTTACGTTACGTCAACAATTGAGCATGTAAAAATGATTTTGTTAAATGATGTATGAATTATTTTCGAATAAGACTCGAACGTATTCGATAATACGTAGTATAAGAATCCCATTCAGCCATTCCACACGAGTCGCGCTTACGCTGTTGCATTTCTTCGTCTCTTACCTCCTTGCACTGTTTTTGCCTACAAACAAAATTTAGCTTATGGGCAAAAACAGTGCAAAGAGATAAGAGACGAAGAAATGCCACAGCGTAAGCACGACTCGTGTGGAATTGGTGATTCGAATCAAACTCACACACCTACGTATATTTCATTTTGTATAGTATCCACCCAATCCACACGAGTTGCGCTTACGCTGTTGCATTTCTTCGTCTCTTATCCCTTTTTGCACTGTTTTTGCCTATAAACTAAATTTTGTTTATGGGCATAAACAGTGCAAAGAGGTAAGAGACGAAGAAATGCAACAGCGTAAGCGCAACTCGTGTGGATTGGGTGATCTACATTATATACATACAAATAGCATCAAAATGGCTCGAGAATACAGAGAATACAAGGAATAAAACTAAAATTATATATAAAAGGAATACCAATACATACACACGAGCGATCACCACTGCCAGTATAGACACTATTATTTGTGCTACCATACATTTATACCGCTTTTATTCAGTGGCAATAGTTATACCAGAGATCAGGGTGGTCATTTTGTGGTGCTATATCACACCTTTATATCACTAGTGGAGACATTTTTTATGTGATATAAAAAAATGGAGAAAGTCTACAAACACATCCCTGCAAAATGAATTTTAAGGGGAAAATGATGAATTAAAGTGATAAGTTGTCGTTTCCACATAACCTCAAATGACATTATATGAAAATTTTATACGAAGTGCTATTTGTGTGGTGTATCAATATAAGACCCAAAATCAATTTCAGTCGGGAATGAATGCCTGGTTTTAGACGTTTATCAAACTGTCAAAAAGCGTGGATACTTACAGTCTTCGCCCGACCGAATGTATGGGTAGCAAAACAGTTGGCGAAAGCCAATCGTTCGTAGACTGAGGTTTAAGAATATATTCAGTCTTAGACAGGACCCATTAGGTAAGTCTAACGACTCACCTAAAACTTCGTCGAAAAGCCATAATTCATGAACTGGTTTTAGTGGCATGTTTAGTTTTGGGTCGTATTTAAGTGATCTTCAGACCGATTTTGGCAAGTATCAAATTAATTGAAGACAAAATTTATTCAAATATGTACTTTTATTTAATTATACGAATAGGTACATAAAATTAAATCAAATAACAAATAAAGTTTATATAGGTTTTTACTTTATCATAAATTAAATAATACTCGTACATGAATGTAAAATTGGATTGCAATTTTAAAATTCAATTTACTTAAAAAAATAAATAAATAATCACAGTTAATAATTCAATGTGAGTGATAAATATTTATCATAATCAATAAAAAATAAAATAAAACGTAATAAATCTTATAATAATAAAATAATTCGACAAAAATTATAATTTTACAGACTTCTTATTTGATTTTCTTTTTTTTCATTTTTTAAGTTGCAGTTATTTTTTATACTCTTTTTAAATATTCCTGTACTGCATGCATCATCTTGAGTTACAATACCCTTTGGGTTCAGTCGCCTTAAAACCTCCAAAATTACTTCTTGGACTGTTTTAAAAATCACGAAACTTGGTAAATCTGAAAGTTAAATAGATAAATAAAATATAGTATTTTCATGAAAATTTGAAACAAGACTTACACGATCGCCCCTCAACGTTATTTCCAGTTACTACGAGAGGAAAATTTGTTGAGAGGCGAGCGTGTTAAAATAAAAATAATGTACCCTTATTTCGCCCGCGACATTTTTTCCGCCAATGTTAAATCCATCAATTCTACTAAAATGGATTTTATTAAACCAAGGTTTACATCTTTAGCCAATCCTTTATGGGCAGTACTCATAAAGTAAGAAGTCTGAAAAGATAATGTAAAGACATGTAAGTAGGGACTATGCATAATGTAGAATAATCTAAATAATACTTACTATTTTAAAAAGTCGATAATTTACATCATCCTTCAGCCGTTCTTCAAAATTTGTTAGTTCATCTATAGATTTAAAATTCGTTTCCAGCCTCTCCCTCAATCAGACGATCAAGTTTTAATTCAATGGATATAATCATACTATACATTTGATCTATTTTTTCTTCTAGTATTGTGTGACGATTTAGTACATCTTCGATAGTTGAATTTGTATTGTTTAATATTGGTTGACCATTTGTCTCCTCGTTCGTGGTTGTTATGTATTGGTCCAGAGTAATAATATCTTCACAATTAAAACTATTGATACTTGTTCCAACATCCAAACCATTAGATATATGTATAGCTTGGCTTATAAAGGCAGAGGAAATTAAAGGTGACTCTATAACTTTAAATTATAAGTATGTGTATATTAGCTGAATAATAAAATAATTATATTTATAACCACAATTTATTTGTTGGTCTTTAGCTTTAGTATGTTTTATTTTTACGCCATCATTTCGATGGCCTTATTCCATCATCATCAGGTTGTATTACAATAATAAATTTATTTAATATTATAATTCGCCCTCAAATGATGTTGGAATAAAGCCATTCAAACGTCGGTGTAAAAATAAAACATATTAAGCTAAATACCAATAAATAAATTGTGTTTATTAAATCAACACCGATAAACGCTTAATTCTTTATTTAAAACCTTTTGCAGATAAATTGGAAACACTTCCTATTCTCCATTTTCATTAAATTGCAAACAGAAAATAGATAATACAATATAGAAATAAAAAAAGGGTTTAGTTTCACCTGATGTGCTCCTGGTCACCTGATATAAACCTGATATTCATCTGATGTGCTCCTGCATTGTGCCAATTAAGTTAAGCTGAAACCTGTAGCTGGAAAAAAAAGTTACATAATTTTTAAACTAAGCACCTTGTGTTTAATAAAATAGCCCCATTAAATAATGTCTCTTGCAATATTCCTTGCGTAAAAAATATTAAAATATAAAGAAATCTTTTGAAATAACGTTTCAAAAAATTAAACATAAATAAAACAAGTGCAATTTTTGTCGGGCGCCATTTCGCTTACAAATTTAAGAAAATTTATTTGAAAACTAATTCGTTTTATAAATTTATGTAACATCACACACAAATTTATCTGAGTACATACATATACATATATATAACACCTTACAATATAATACACAACATAAATATACAATGTACCTAATGTACTTACTAATTAATACATATTAGTTTTCGCACAAGCTTGGAAGCAAATGACGCTCGAAAAAAATTGCACTTGTTTTATTTTTTTTATTTTTTGAAACATTATTTCATATATGTATTTTAATATTTTTACGCAATAATATAAAACAAATAACAAATATATTTAATCATTTTTTCACACACAATTAGAAAAAAATATCGAGAAAATCTACTGGCGTTATTCACTTTGTACCCAATAGAAACAAAATTAGCACTACTTAGGTACACGATTTTTATTGACGCCAGAATACATTCATTATTTGCATATTACTATTAAGTTTTCAAACTTGTTTTTTATATACTTACTTAAATAAAGTTTATATATTTATTATTAAAATCACCAACTTTGAATGCTTAAATTAAATTAACATAATTTTTCTTTTTGTCAAACTCCACTTTTCCACTTTGATATCAAACGGTCTAAATGTTAATAGCAAATGATGAAGTGAGTGATTTAATAGCGTTTATTTGCTCTCATTTCGTTTTTAAATTCCCGTTGAACGACAAAACGGGACAAATGTTTTTCTGAAACCATCTCTCTCTAACTGCTGTAAACTCGTTCTCTAATTTCTCCGCACTTTTTCGACCAACATTAAGAAACTGTTTTCAAGAGAGATTTCAGTCTAAATTTGAGTATCTGGATGTACCCAAATATAACTGAAAGTAACATTTTAAGTTCATTGCCTTCTCTCGCATTTATAAGACTGGTATTTACCGCCAGTCAAAAAACCGGCCATAGAAGACCGCTTTGGGCCTAAATTTCAATTTAAATTCGGTCGAAAATATGCTCAAGGACAGCTGAAGACAATATTTTCATTTTGGTTTATTGTGAAGTGTTATTAGAGCGGTATTTCGCTCCAGTCATTAAACCAACCTTAAAAGAAGGTTTTTGGTCAATCAACAATTTTATTTTGTACTTGGTTTCATGATAATTTTCATTCATTTTTTTAATATCCCAATTTAGTTGTTTTCCATCAAACTATTTGGAGTTTGATCAAAAACCACCAAATTAAAGTTTCAAAAAAATGAATGAAAATTATCATGATACGAAGTGCAAAACAAAATTGTCGATTAAAAAAGACCAATTAATATATTTTTAATATAACATAACAAGAAAAACCTTTGGTTTGTTAGAATTTGATTAAACATTGACCAATATTTGCATTTTGTGGGGTTATGTCAGATGGTTTATGTTGATTTTTGTATAAGAATATTTTTTTGTCCTTTGCTATTGTGAGCTCCCGAAGAAATTTGTTATTCTAGGCAACTAGAATGTAATTTTTAACCAAGATATACAGAAAATAAAGGTACAATATTGCGCATGCTGTTGCTATACTTTTTTCGCAATTTGACGTCACGTGTTGTCAAAAATGCTGATATTTTTATGGAGTTCCGTGATATTTTTATTAATTTTTTAAATAAATGGAAAATAAATGATTTTTTTTTTATTCTTGCCATTAATTGTTTTTCGACTTTATGTTAAAATTAAACATTTCAATTTTTATTTTAGTTATATACTGCAATACTTTTGGAATTAAATCGCGAAAATAGGCATGTTTTAATATTCGTGTCTAGAGCAGACTGTTTGAGCACATTGCATAACAAGTTTCGGAATTTATGAGTAAAATTTTTTTGTTAAATGCAGAGAACGTTTAGATTTTAATTATTTAAGTCAAAAATTTGGGAGTGTTCGATTTTAAATATCCTAAATTTGAATAATTCCTATTGCAACAAAACTATCAGTTGTACTTCTGATAAGAACACAAATAGAACACTAAACAGTGAATGAATGTATTGTTTATTTGTAGCGAAAACCATAACACAATAAATGAATTAATTTCCTTTTTCTAAACAATAATTTGTGAACTGAATTTTTATTTAATATATTTTTACATTTATATTTAACGTTGAATATGAACATAATATTTGAATAGGTACGTGGATACCAATAATTTGAAGCCAAACGAAAATAGATGGCAAAAATTTGAGTACATAACGTAAAGAAATAAAAATTTTAATAATTGGTACGTACATATCTTCAAATGACCAAAAATATTTAATAATTTAATTGTTTTATGTTATGTACTCATAATTTTGTCTACCCTTTTTTCCATTTATCTTAGACATTATATACTCGAATGAATTATTTCCAAATATTTGGACCATAAAAAAAATATAAAGCATAAAAAGGGTCTCGGTTAACTATCATTATCAATTGTAAATACGGTTTGTTAAAAAAAATTACGATTATTCTTGATTTATTTAAAAAAACTAATCAAAAAACCGCCAAACTTCATATACAAATATGTTTTTTTGACTACACGTGACATGATGCGCAATGAAAGATAAAAATGAGACACGGGAATATACATACTACCTATTTTTTCTGTATACCTTGATTTTTAACAAATAATTTACTACACAAAATTAAAATAATTGTTGATTTTTATATTGCATTTTTCTTGTAAATTTAACAATAACCCATTAATTTTATTTCAAAAATATATAAATGATCATTTTGTTTATAAATATCATTCATTTATATTTCGCGTCAATGTAAATTTCATTCATTTTTTGGTATTTTTATTAGAGCTTTTTTTAACTAAACTCCATATAAAACAAATGTAAACAAGAAAATAATTGTTTTTTTGTTCCACTTGTAAAAGTAAGACGGAAGAAGTTGTGGTCTTTTTCATTTAAATCATTATGCAACGTGACGATATTCATCCATGACAACACCATAGTTAGCTACGACCATTTATTTTTCGCATAGTATCGCCAAATGTGATATATTACCACAAAATGACAACACTGCAAAATGAATTTTAAGGGGAAAGCAATGAATCAAAGTGTTGATTTGACACGTAACCTCAATTGTTGATTTTTATATTACTATGAAATATAGAAATCAACAATTATTTTAGTTTTGTGTATTAAATTGTATGTTAAAAGAACCATTCTAGTAGCCTAGAATAACAAATTTCACAAAAACAATCATCCTCCTAACAGAAATGGACAAAAAATAAGCAATTCTTAAACGAAAATCAACATAAACCATCTGACATAACCTCACAAAATGCAAATAATGGTCAGTGTTTAAACATGAAATTTTAATATACCAAAGGGTTTTCTAGTTATTTTAACTTAAAAATATAATAATTAATCTTTTGTTAATCAACAATTTTGGTTTGCAGTTCGTATCACAGTAATTTTCATTCATTTTTTTTTAAACTTTAGTTGCTTTCGATCAAACTCAATGTAGTTTGATATAAAAAAATTAATTTAAAATTTAAAAAAAAAATGAATGAAATTACTGTGATACGAACTGCAAACAAAAATTGTTAAGACTAATTATTATATTTTTAAGTTAACATAACTAGAAAACCCTTTGGTATATTAGAATTTCATGGTTAAACACCGACCATTATTTGCATTTTATGAGGTTATGTCAGATGGTTTATGTTGATTTTCGTTTAAGAATTGCTTATTTTTTGTCCATTTCTGTTAGGAGGATGATTGTTTTTGTGAAATTTGTTATTCTAGGCTACTAGAATGGTCCTTTTAACATACAATTTACTACACAAAACTAAAATAATTGTTGATTTTTATATTCCGTTTTCCTGTAAATTTAACAATAATCTATTTATTTTATTTCAATAATAGATAAATGATTATTTTGTTAATAAATATCATTTATTTATCATTAGCGTCAATGTAAATTTCATTCATTTTTTGTAATTTTGATTAGAGGTGTTTTAACCAAACTCCATGTAAAAAAAAATTAAACAACAAAATAAACAATTTTTTCCACTTGTAGAAGTAAGACGGAAGATATTGTGGTCATTTTCATTCAAATCATTATACGACGTGACGTTGTTCATCCAAGATGGGACCGCAGTAAGCTAGGACAAATGTCAGTTTATCACAGTTTTATCACCAAATGTGATATAGCACCACAAAATGACCACCCAGGATATAATAGAGATAACTCGTTCAGTGTAAAATGTAAAAATAAAAATTGAGTTCCCGAATTTCAATACTGGGTTCCCGAGACACGTATTTGTGTTTTTGTTGCTTATTATACTTTCGTTTGCATGTGAATAATTTGCTTCTCTTCCATTTATTTCGTTCTATGTAGTGGTAACTTATTTTATTATGGTATGGTATGTAAAGTAAATGTATTTTGTTGTTGTTTTTCTAGCTTACGATTTTTAATTTTGCATTTTTGGTTTTTAAATTTTTTATGTTAGTACAATACTAACAATTTTTAATGCTTTATACTTTTTAGTATTAACGACTGAAATTATGGTTTGTTCAGCCAACACTACTGTGTTAGAAATATTTATTCGATAATCATGCTTCTGATTTACGGGCCCATACGCAATGATGATGGCATATATACCGAGTTCTTGTTAACTTCGAAATCAGGGGTCTAATGCAGCCTCGTATACGAAATAAAGTCACGGTGGCTCCGATGTGTTATGCGTGTGGTAATCCAAAGCGAATGATGCAACGAACCCTGAAAGTAGTGCCGTAATTTATCGCTTTTTAATGCAAAATTATTATCATTAATACTACTATCACCATGTCAAAACATTGACAAATCCCTGCAAACCGAGACAGTTTAATTATGCGATTTTCCAATAAATATTTGTGAGATTCAGAACAGTTTGTTCATTGTGGTGTTCATCACTTCAAAGTCATGAAAAATTATTAAAGTTTAAAGTTTTTTCTGTGCTTTATCTGAAACATGTTTTAATATTGTAGTCTGGTAGTTCTTGAAATTATCAGTCGAGTATGGGTAACCCTATCTGGTATTGCTAATTTTATCATTAGTACGCGCAAGCTGCTCTGCCACGTCAAGGCTGTGATTTTGAAGAAGTTTATCCATAGATGAGTAAGGAAACTGTAGGGATGTTTGAATCCGGAGGGAGGAATGAGAATAAAGTTGTGAGTGAGGTATATGGATTGGGGATTGCATGCTGATAGCGGATATATATACAAGAATATATTGTTTTTAAGTTTTTTTGGATTTTTGATTTTTATTGGTTTTTCTATGTACATTTGTTTTACGAATTCAAAAAATATTAATTCAATACAAATAGAAGAATTAAAAGCAAATAATTATCCTTAAATACAATAATAAATACATTATGTAATATTAATATTATATAAATATATCCAATTTTTTTTTTTTGCTATATCGCATTATGATTAATTACTGATGTAAAATCACCACTTAAATGATCCTGTTACTTAAGCTCGATATCGCCGTACAATGTTTTATTTCTATTCTTAGACTGTGCTGCATCATCACATATATATATATATATATATATATATATATATATATATATATATATATATATATATATATATATATATATATATATATATATATATATATGTATATATATATATATATATATATATATATATATATATATATATATATATATATATATATATATATATATATATATATATATATATATATATATATATATATATATATATATATATATATATAATATATATATATATATATATATATATATATATATATATATATATATATATATATATATATATTATATATATATATATATATATATATATATATATATATATATATATATATATATATATATATATATATATATATATATATATATATATATATATATATATATATATATATATATATATATATATATATATATATATATATATATATATATATATATATATATATATATATATATATATATATATATATATATATATATATATATATATATATATATATATATATATATATATATATATATATATATATATATATATATATATATATATATATATATATATATATATATATATATATATATATATATATATATATATATATATATATATATATATAATATATATATATATATATATATATATATATATATATATATATATATATATATATATATATATATATATATATATATATATATATATATATATATAATATATATATATATATATATATATATATATATATATATATATATATATATATATATATATATATATATATATATATATATATATATATATATATATATATATATATATATATATATATATATATATATATATATATATATATATATATATATATATATATATATATATATATATATATATATATATATATATATATATATATATATATATATATATATATATATATATATATATATATATATATATATATATATATATATATATATATATATATATATATATATATATATATATATATATATATATATATATATATATATATATATATATATATATATATATATATATATATATATATATATATATATATATATATATATATATATATATATATATATATATATATATATATATATATATATATATATATATATATATATATATATATATATATATATATATATATATATATATATATATTTATATAATTCAATTAGTTCAATCTGTAGTTTGCAAATAAAAAAAAATTGTTGGTCTGGAGATTTCAACGATCCAAAGGTGTTATCATTATAATAATTTTTGTTATATAAAAAGTATTCGTTTTCCAATTGAACTATTTGATAACATATCTTGTATACACTTTTGGCAATTAATCTTACCCATCACCTTAAAAACTACGTAGCCGACAAAATTTATCATTAAATTTTCTCCTAAATCGGTTGTAACATTCATCGATTGACCGATTTCGCAAAATCCCTCATTTGGCTCAGTATCATCTGCCGGTTCTATATCATTCGTCGCTTCTATATTTGCTGATTCATCATTAAATTCTCTAATTAAAAATGTATTATCATCTGTTTAACAATTAGAGAAGTTTGATTTGAACTGCAATTTTGATGAAACAATATGTGATATAATATTATTAAACTGTTTTAATGTTGGGTTTTTATTGTTGCCTCCTTTATACCTATGACCTAGGCAAATAGATTTTCAATGGGATCTTGATTAAGGCGATTTGGTTAAATAAAAGTAATTTTGTTTTCCTTATTATTTAAAAAGTCGCTAGCCAATAATAAGGTGGCTGTAATTGTTTGGACGAAGCCATCGATCGATATTTAGCGCCACAATAGGAAGTGTTTGAAAAATATTGTAATGCCCTTTTTAATGTTTTGCAGGCTATGTTTTCATTCATTAAAGCACAGTTATAAGGGTTGGTAGTAAATGGTGATCTGCTATTTAAGCAATTAAATAATTTATTTATAAGATCAAAACACTTTGATGTTGAAACAGCTAACGCTTCATTTAAGAATAGTTTTAAGTTTACTCCGGTTTTTATTCCAGCAACAACACTCCTGCTAAAAATCTGAGTAGCATATCGAACTTGCATCTTCTCAAACGTATTTGGATATATGTATGTATATGCTTAGAAGTGAGTTTTGGACATAATTTGGTTGTAGAATTTCGTTCACAATTATATAGTTGTTGAATTATGCTCTAGCTCAAGGTACCATCTGGACAAATATATTTTGTTCCCTTCATCAAATTATTGCGCAATGACTTCACTAAATGACAGATATCATATAGACAAAAGATTTTGTTATCACCGTAATAAAAATATGGATGTTCCTTTAGTACATTTAGGGCGCTAAAACATTTTCTATTATTACTATCTTGGTCACAAATTATCGCTGATACAGTCAAGCCAGCGGTATTGTAAATATCTATATTTTCATATATCATTTTTTTAAATCACTACCCGAAATATTTGATTTTGCGGTATAGTAGTTAAGAAAAATCTTTCATTTAGAAAAAAGACCTCTTATCATAAACACACATACTGTTTGGACTAAAGAAGGTACTCTTACACATTTGTAATCTTGAAATCCTTGAATTTCATCCTGAACTTCATTGTTTGATAAATTTTGCCTAATTTTATTTTATCAAAAATGAGGGTTACAAAACGGTCTCTTGGTTCCAGATGTTCTACAGTAGCCCGTAACCTATTTATTAAAACATTATTTGTGCCCGGGTAAATTAAAATTTAAATTATTCCTCACAAAAAAATAATTAGCTGGCGACTTGTAATACAATGATTGTGCTACCTGTTTTTGTAAGCCTGAGAAAACATATTTTTGTTTAGCGGTAGTATCATTCCAACGAAAGATTTCGCAGTAGGCTCAATATCATTTCGTTCATTAAGTACCTTAATCCACGATTTTTTTGTTTCCTTCACTAAATTTTGAGCTTTTCTTTCCAAAATAAATACTTTAGATGTAAGCATTTTGATTCTAATTTAATTGCTATTTTAACTGTTGCGATTTAATCAGTAACTTATGATCTTATGATTTAATTTCCTATATTGCTCGATAGTTTTTATTGATCGGACACATGTATCACAAGTAAAATCGTCACTACAAGTATTTTTACAGCTTTATGGACCATCGTAATTTGGTAACTCTGGAGGTATTTTATCACGAGAGGATAAGGATATTTATTCAAAGTATTGTGGTAAGTTTTAATATTAATATATCGAGCAGGAACTGGAGATTCGGATAGTACATTTTCGGTTGGAAATGCAGTCTTCAAAAGCCTTTTATGAGACCAATATATATTGGGTTAAAATGACGGCTGCATGTGCGTTTTTAACTGAGATTGTCGATTAATATTGGTTTTAGTTGTATTTTGCAAGCAATCAACCATTCTTTAGCTGCTCTGCATGTTTCGGAAAGCGAAAAAATCTAAAATGTGAATTACTTCTAGAAGCTTCACAATTATTAATTATACAAGTAACACCTGATTTGATATTGTTACTCATATTATACTTAAATATTTTACTGTTACACTAAACGATTGTAAATCTAAAAATTTAATTTAAGGTTTATTTTAAGTAGAAAAATAAAACAAGACTAAATGTACACAACGATTTTTATAGCATGAATTATGAAATCAAACTGGCTAAAAAATAGGGACTATAACAAAACCAAAAAAAAAGTCTATACAAGAAGCCATACATTACAAACACTTAAGGTTTAAAAAGTACAGACGGTGGGCAAAATTTTGTAAACACCTCGGTTTTGGGTCATTTTGCTACTTTGCTAATTTTTTATATTTGTATTTATAATTTTGTCCTAAAACAATTTGTTTACACTTGGCCAATTTTTTTACGTGCATTTCTCGGATAAGTCGACTGTTGTAATTATTCCGGAAATGAAGCAATTCATTCGGAGAAGGTCTGGAGAGGCGCATAAAGCCGATTGCCTCGTCCTAACAGTTAAACACCCGCCGGGTGTGATAATATGGGGATCGATAAGCGCATCGGGGTCGGGCCTTTTTTTTCGTAGAAGGGACAGTGCGGCAAGACCAGTATCAAAATATTTTGAAAAATTCTTTTTTGCATCCATTGAAGATATTCGGGATGCTGGTTCTTGCTATTATTTTATGCAAGACAATGCCCCATGCCACACAGCCAAAAAGGTTAAAAATTTCATAGTTGCAGAAAACATTCCATTGCCAGGGAATTCTCCTGAGAATATTAAAAGTCCAAATAAATAAACTCCCTAACCTCAATCGCTAAAGAAAAATATAAGAGATGTGTGGTATGGGGACGAACATTTAAAAAAATCTATCGAGTCTTGTATAGCGAGTATGCCCATTAGAGTTGCTGCCCTTCTCAAAAACAAAGAGGGCACAATTAAATATTAGGCTTAGATTTCTGTAATTTTTATTTTATAAAAAAGTTTTTTTTAATCGTTAACTGATTAGAAAAAGCGCGAAAAAACTAAAATACATATATGATTTTTCCAAAGTGTTTGCAAAATTTTGTCCACCGTCTGTAGACTACAACAACTGAACAAATCTGTTTTTGTGTTGTTTATATTTTATATGGCAAAACCAATAAATACTACAGTATTTTCTTGATAGAATCTGTGTAAAGAGCGAACGAGACGGCTTGTATAAACTTTTTTGTTGGTTTTGAGTCCTTTACTATTGAAATAAATAATGCAAAACCAACAAAAATGTTTATACATAAACAAAAATGTTTATAGTATAAACATTTTTGTTGGTTTTGAAAAATGTAATAAATTTAGATGTAATAGTGTGTGATAAAATTTAAAATCCAGCCAGAGAAAAATTGCTGCGCGTGTATATGTTTACAATAGTAATAATTGGGAGTGTATGAAGGAAAAAAAATCGAGTTTTTATTTTTTTTTATTTACAGTTATCATTTCGTGTAACAATTTCGTACTCCGTATGATTCATCTCTATTATATACTGATCTCTGGTTATACATAATTTCAAAACCAACAAAAATGTCCATACAAGACAACACATACAAAGAAAATATATAAATTTATATTATCTTCCATGTACGTAGCAGGGGACATACGCCTATTCTCTATAATACCTATAGACAGTTCACTTATGAATAACAAAACCCAATTATATGCATACATATAGATCCACTCAAAATACAAATTATATAAACAAAAAATCATACCAAATACTTGTTCAACATTAATGTACCACAAGCCTGATTGTCACCAATATTATAAATTTATTTTACGCTTATACCTGAAAGTATTGGTGATCGACAGATTATATAAATGAGTGAGAAAAACATACAAATTGTAGATAAAACAAAACAAACGAATTGTGGAGGAAAAATTTGGTATGTTAATAATGAAAAAACTAATTGGAATTGGTTAGATGAGAGTATTTTTATGCTATTTTCGCACCAATACTTTCAACTATAAGCTATTAAATGTGAGAGGGCATCTGTGTGCTTCATCACTGAATCAGGCCTGTAGTATTAAATAAGTGTTGGTTTTGCGATTGTACATAAAATAAAATACAAGAACACTTTCAATTATGCGTAACATAAAATAAGATATGAAAATTAACTACGTACATAATTCAAATTAAGTTAAAATCAATTTTAATACAATCCAATTATTAGATTTTAGTAATTAAATTCTATGTACAACCACACAAAAGTTAAAATCATGCACTTAATCAAGAAATCGAGAATTTTGATTTCTTTAGCTATATATACAAAACTTTGCCTGATAAATGCGTCCCGGTGGATTGCATTTTCCAAAATTACACTTTAATTATTATTTCACTTTAAATAAATTGAATTAAATTAGAATTAAAATGTATATCCATATGTATATAAAGTATATACATAATACTTCACACATAAATAAAAAATAAAAATAAAATAAAATTAAATTAAATTTTGAAGAGGAAAGACAAAATACGTCTATCCTCTTTGAATGTTCGCTCCTTCCCGAAATACCTAAAACGTTTACTTATTATATATTTATCCATTTTTTATTGTTTTTCTCTAAAGCGACCACCTCATGAAAAGACTATTCCTCTCTGGCACGCAAGGTGGTCAGCTTAAGGAAGTTTCACATGTATATTTGTTTAATTAAATATTTTAATAAAATATAAATAATTTGAAATTTTTAATTTAAAACCAGAAAAATTATTATTTTTAATTATAATAAAGCTCTAGATAAACTTTCGTCCAGCGTACTATTCCTTTTAATAATAATCGTAATTATTAAAAAAATTTCCATTCGTATAACAATAATAATAATTGTTGTAAAAATTATTTTTATTTTTGCTTATTATTGCATTAATTAAAAAAAAAAATGCAAAATAAACACTAATGGGAAACATAGGATGAGTGATTTTATTAACAATAAATGTTGTTGTTACTAACAAAAAAAAAAAAAAATTATTGAGATTAAATTTCCAAAAAAAAAATTTGTAATCAGTAAAAAGCTTTTTTAATATTACATTTTGTACAATAAAAATAAAAACAACAAATAAATACAAATTTAACTCTAAATAATTTTGTATGAGTACATCATAGTATGGAAGGGGTGTTTGGGTCGAGATCAGGAGTACTCGTTATAAATACAGATATATGTATGTACATATTTATGATATATGAAATGAAATTATTTTTTTATTGATTTCAATTATTGCCTTTTAACAGCGGCGGTAACTCGAGGGTTTTTCAAACAAAAAAAATATAAAAACAAACCTTTTTGTTACGTCATTTGCATCTACAGTGTAATTTATAAATTTGAAAACGTAATTTTGTGAAAATATAATTGCAATTTTATTCATTCATCGTGTACATAATTTTAACATGCTTATTAACAATAACGATAAATAAAAATAACAAACTGTGATGATAATAAAACAAATCAATTTTGATTCCTAATCCAGTTTCCTTGTCAAAATATTAAAAACTTATTTATGTACCATCACACGTTGCCAGAAATACAAAAGTTTAAAAATAAATCCTAGAGCTATCTACAGTTTCTTACAACTTTAACCAAAATATTTAATATTAATAGCAACATTATCAGCAACAATTCTGTAATTACGGCCAGCATAAATCATCATGTTATACAACAGTAGAACAATAAATTGGAATCAGAACTCGAAGCAACATGTACAACTATACAATTTTTTAAGTTTAAGGTATGCAAATTTTCAATGATTTTATTTTCATTTTATTTTTGTCTTTATCACCGTACAAAATATCAAAATATAAACAGTTTACTAGTTTAGTACATTATTACCTAAGCTTCGTAGTCGTGCGATAGTATTGTAGAAAGAAAAAGTTAATGTGACAATATTATAAATCTAGATTTCAGTTAAATTTTTACCATAGTATTGATTTTAACTTGTCATTAAAAATAATTCCAGAATTAGATATGTGACATGGTATACGAATCATTAAAAAGTACTGATATAAATCAATTTTTGAATTTACTTAAAGTTAAGCTTGTGGGAAAAGCGTATGAAGTTTTAAAATTTGAAGAGTTCCAAAAATGGAAACATCTTAAGGCAGCACTTAAGGCTTAATTTAGGCCGAAGCGTTCTCTCGAATCAGTTCAAGTAGAATTAAATTCTGTGAAGCAGCAACGATTTGAAGAAATAAAAACTTTCTCGAATCGCGTTGCGACTTTACTATTCCAGTTGAAAGAGGCATGTCTATCAGAACCGGGTATTGAGTCTTGGCCCTTGAGTTCTTGACATGAAAGCTGATGGTATAGTTGAAGATTCGAAATCTCCATGGAATTTTCTATTATTGTGTATACCAAAGAAATCAAAGACTAATGAAATAAAAAGGCGGATTGTAGTTGATTATAGGAAATTAAACGACGTCACTATTCCAGATGTATTTCCATTACCTAATATCACAGGTATTTAACAAAGCGCAGTCACTAACGGAGCCCTCTGGATACCTGGCGACCTCCAGTTGTATTTAGCCTTACCTGTGTATACGGGTCTCTCCACAGGTGGACCCATGTTTCTCCGATACTCGTGGGAATAGCATGAATGATACCAAAATCAAAGAAATAGGGGCCGGTACCCTTCAAAAACCGGGCAGCAACAAGGAAGGGAGTAGCTTGAACCTTAAAGGTGAAGCTCTTTTCTTAGCAGCGGGGGAAAACAATACCGTGACATTAAAGCCAGGTAGAAGCGGAACGCCAAACAAAAAAGCAGGGGATCGGAAGGGGTCCCTCCGGCGAAGCGACGATATCGTGAAAAACGGTCGGCGCACAGAATTTTGGAAAGGCTGACTGCGACCCCAGAGGGGCAGTTAACAGCAGAACAAAAGGAATCCGTGGCATGGGCGAGGAAAGTTGTCGGCAGCGGCACTTTGAATAAGGATCTTGGTTCGAAAAGAATGAGGTCACTTGATGAGGAAGTACCGGGCGACGCTAAACGAGTTAAGGTGGACACAGCAGCCCAAAATGACCAGAAGATGAAGCTGTTTAGCGAAATCTTGAAGGAGCATGCTTTGATGTTAGCCGTCATTGACAGGGGTCAGAAAGTCGGGAGCATTACAACTGAAAATGGAAGTTGGTTTACAACGAACTAAACTCCGTATTTTTGGAAGTCCTGAGAGATAATCCGGGACCCCCACTGCCCTGTAGGGATGCGGGGTGGTATCAGGGGCGCGTTAAGCTGACTGCCTGCTCAGATAAAAGATAGGTGGATCTGTGTAGAATGGCAGTGGCCAAAGTAGGCGAGGTATGGTAGGGCGCGAAGCAGAGGCGGTCAGTAAGGAGGAAATTTCGAGCAGACCGAGGGCACGTGTGTGGTTGCCAACCAAGGCAGAGAAGCCTAAGGAGGTCCTTAAGATCATCCAGGCCGGTAGCCCACATCTTCCGGCAAAGAACTGGAAGATAGTGAAACAAGAGGAGGCCAAAGGGGGCTATAGGTTGACAGTTATGCTGTTAAACAGGGAGTCACTAACTCTCCTCGCGGAAACAAAGGGAGTGGTCAGCTTCGAATTCGGGTCGATCGCTCTCAATGTGTATAAGAAGGATGAAGTGGACACGCAAGTGGGAAACCAGCCTGGGGTAAACGTCGGGAAGGAAGGTGTTGATCTTCTGGAGACGGATACGGATACCGAAATGATGCTTGTTCAAGCTTGCTCCCTTTCTCTGGGCTTTGATGGGGAACACCTGTTGAAGTCTCCGCGAGAGGGGGATGGCAACAATGACCACATAAAAGGATTAAAAGAGAAGACGGGCGGCGAAACGACGGAGAGCGACGGAGGTCCAGGGGTTACTTTTCCGATACGGGAAGTAGAGGAAGAGATGAATAAGGTAGGTCACAATGGTTAACATTGTACAAATAAACCTGCATCACACGAAGGCTGCCTTGGCAGCTCTCGTTCTCAGACTGACTAAGTCAGGTTGGGACTTGGTGCCAAGAAACTTCAATTAACAATAATAGGATCTGTGGCCTCAGAACGATAAGGTATAAATTATTATATTCAGGCAACTCTGAGAAGATTAGATCGTGTATTTTGGCGAAAAATAATTTGAATATTTTTCTTCTTCCTCAATTTAGTAGTGGGGATGTTACCGCGGCGAGCGTTGAGGTTGGCTGTGAAAAATTATGGCTAGCCTCAGCCTATATGGATTGGGAGAAGGAGGTTCCACCGGATAACCTGGGGGAACTGATGCGGGAAGCAGGTCAATGAAAGGTAGGTGTCATACTTGGATGTGATGCAAACGTGTATCACACAATCTGGGGAAGCATAGACATTAATGAAAGGGATGAGTTATTTTTTGAATACTTATTAAATACTAACCTTTTAGTTTGCAATATTGGGCGAGAACCAATATTTATTGTCAGGAATCGACAGGAGGTCTTGGATGTGACATTTGTGTCAGGTACTATTTTTCATATGATCAGGGGATGGAGATTGGAGAATGAGCACTCATTCTCTGATCACCGGTATGTGTTATATAACCTCAACGTCAACCCTGTTACCCGGAAAGCCTTCAGGAATCCTAGAAGGCAAACTGGAACAAATATGGGGAGGTGTTAGAGGAGGTAGCAGAGGGAAGGGTAGAGGAGGTTCCAGAACTTCCGGCAACAGTAGAAGAACTTTCATTTAAAACTTAGGCCGACATGGTGGTCCAATGGAGTGGAGACCTATCGGAAGGCTTATAGGGTTGCGTTTAATAGGGCCAAGAATACCAGGGAAGCTCGGCATTGGGACATATATAAGGAGGACCTGAGGAATTATAAAAGAGAGTTGAGGAAGGCACAAAGGGGGCCTGGAGACTCTTCTGTGGTAAAATGGAAGGTGGCCTTAGGAAGATTTTTCTACAAACCCAACCAGTCCTAGTTATTTAATTAGGCCGAATGGGTCATGGACAGCTTCTAGTATGTAATCTCTGGAGCTTCTAATAAATAAGCACTTTCCTGGAAGCCTCGATGACTTGACGGGGGCTCATCAAAAAATACCTCCAATAGAAATGGAGGGAATCGTGGATAAGGAACGGATCGCGTGGGCAATGAACGGGTTTAAGCCTTATAAATCGGCTGGCCCAGATGGGATTACACCAGCGGAGATCTAGAGGAACTTGGCAGTCATCCTTCCCTAACTGGAGATGATCTTCAGAGGATGTCTGAAATTGGTCTATATTCCTAGGAAATAGACGGAGGTCAAGGTGGTCTTCATTCCGAAAACGGGAAAAAGCGTGCTTGCTTATCCAAAGGACCTGAGGCCTTTAACTCTATTATCCTTTCTGCTGGAAACATTGGGAAGGATGGTGTATGTATTTATACGATCAAAAACTGAACCCAGCAATTGGGCAATGTCACAGCATGCGTACTGTAAAGGGAGGTCGGTGGACACAGTCTTGCACGCTTTGGTACGCACAATTGAGAAGTCAATTTACTCGCAGGAGTTCTGTATGGTCACATTCCTCGAAATTGAAGGTGCCTTTAATAACGTAAAGACGGAGGCGATCATGGAGGGATTGTCAGCTTTGAAGGTGGATTACTCTATAAGTAGGTTGATTAATCATATGCTGTTAAGCAGGGTTATTACCTCAGAACTGAAGGAGTCCACAATTAGAAGGCGCGTGGTAAGAGGAACCCCACAGGCAGGTGTAATGTCCCCTTCTCTCTGGAGTATAGTGATTAACGAATTTCTGTTGGAACTGGAGAGAGAGGGAGTATTGGTTGTAGGGTACGCTTATGATGTAGCGATAGCGGTATCAGGTAAATATTTGGACACGATTAGATTGGTTATGAGTAGTGTAAAGTGGATGTTCCTGGGCCAACCGAAAAAGATTTTACACCAAACATTTTTTACATGTAAATTACAACAACATGAACGTTTACGTATTTTTTTTATATGCATACTACACAGTGCAACCACAGTAACTAAATCTCTGTACAGTGCAATCAAAGTAACTAAACTCTGTAATAATGATAAAACATGTGTAAATTCAACAAGAAAAATTCATGGTCATCGACGAGAATCGAACTCGAGACTTTTGCATGGTAAGAAACTGTCTTAACCATCATACTACGAGCGAGATTGTAAATCATCAACTATTTATGGTTTAAAAAAAAAAATTCCGCATGTTCAGCGAAATAAAAAAATTACAATAATATAATAATACCCCTAAATGTCGATTACAAACTCTACACGCTTTAAAAATATTTTGTATACGATAATAATTTTTTATTAATTGAAATTAGATAGTGTAAAGTTATAATAATATTTTTTTTTTTTAATTCAACCTTGACATTTCCGGAGAATGCATAACTGCATAGTTATAATAATATTTTATAATTTAACCTTGGCGTAAAATTTGCTGTAATGTACATAATGAAAATTAGAAATATAGAATATATAAGTGGTAGTTTTGATGTTATTTTGATGCATTTAATTAATAAACTTATACAACGTATTACTGTGTGGTGTAAAATTAAATACAATTTAAAATATAAATTAATATTTTTTTGATTTACCTATTATTTTAAAATTAAAAGTGAAGTGATCGTAATCAATGTTGATCAATAAAAAAACAATATAAAAGTTAAGAAGTACCTATTTGTGAAAATATTTGTGTAGTACCGAAAATTATAAACTAATTGTTATACAACTTTTAATTGTTAAATATTATAATTTAATCAATAATCTTTTTTTTTGTGTTAGTGAACATTTATTTGTGTAGTAGCTATAAACTAATTATATTTACAACTTCTAAGTGTTAAATATTAGAAGTAAATCAATTAATAAAATAAATAAAATTTTAAATACATAAGCGAAAAATTTTTTAACGTAAGTTACAAATATACATTTATTTAAATTATATATAACGTTTTAACATATTATCTCTTTATATATTTTCAGTTAAATCATGAATAACTGTGAAGAATGCAACAAAATGTTTTCATCAAAAGACGTTTTAATTCGGCATTCAAAGGAGCAGCACCCTCAAGATAACATGCTGTGTGAAGTGTGTGGCATCGTTTTCGGCAATAAACGAAAACTTGATTATCATAGCAAGAGGATGCATGTTACATCAGCCGTTAATAATCGCGAGAGGGTACATATTCCATCAAACTCAAGGACAGTTGTAGGAGCTGCCAAGAGAATCAAAATGGATGATGCACCTACTGATGACGTTTTATGTAGTAATTGCAATGTAAGTATTTCAAAAAAAATTTTATTTAATCATTATAAATCCTTACTTCATAAAAACAATTGTTTAAGGAACTATAGTGAGAATGATGAGAACATCCAAATAATTAGCACTGCATTCAAGTCCCGAATAATTAGTTATAGGGTTTCAGATGTACCTATTAACTATATTAGTATAAATGATTTTATGTGTTCAATAAAACATAAAATAATTAAATTAATAGAGCTTCAAACAGAGTTATTTAAAGTTTGCAAAGTAAATTTTGAATTGTTTGGCTTATTCACTAAATTTGATTTAAAAGATGAAGCAAATGTTAGCTCATTAAAATCATTTAATACTAAAAATGCAATTTTAACGGAAGCTAGCGATTTGGATGAGATATTTTCTCAGCTTGTCTGCACCCTGAATACTCTGAGTGAGGAGTTTCAGGAGAAAGAGTCTGGATGGGCAATTGAAAAAGTATTGTTCATTGAAGTAAATTTTAACAAATATAGTCCAATGAGAGGGTCCTCTTACATACCTCTCCCAAAATGTATTAAAGATAAAAAGGCTATAATCAATGTACAAAATGCAGATCAAGCCTGCTTCGCCTGGTCAATCATGGCTAGCAAATATCCTAATGTAAGAAAACCTCAACGGTGTAATTCATTTCCTCACTATAGTTCTATCTTAAATTTAGATAATATTAGTTTCCCCATGCCTTTAAAAGATATCCCACAATTTGAAAGCCAGAATAATATAAGTGTAAATGTGTATAGTTTAGAAGGTAATCAAATTGTGGGACCTTTATATTATACAAAATCAAAAAAATCTCATCATGTTAATCTATTGTATATAGAAGATAGTGGAAATAGTCATTATTGCTATATAAAAAAATTAAATACCTTAGTAGGCAAACAATTGTCAAAAAGAACTAATAAAAAATTTATTTGTGATGGTTGTTTAATATTTTTTAGAAATGAGGAAGGTTTAAATAATCATGTGCAATATGGTTGCAATAGAATTAAATGTATTCTTCCTAATGAAGAAAATGACTTTTTAGAATTTAGTAATTATCGTCATAAATTACAAGTCCCATATGTGATATATTGTGATTTTGAAGCAATATTAAAACCAATTGATTCGTGTACTCTAAATCCTGAGATATCTTTTAGTGAAAATATTTTAAAACATGAACCCTACAGTTTTGCATATTACATTAAATGTTCATATAATGACATTAAATCTAAATTTGTTACATACAGAGGTAATGATTGTGGGAAAATTTTCATTGATAAATTAAAACAAGATTTAGAAATTATATACAACGAGCTACACGTAAATCGAAAAATGAAAAAACTTTCCTACACGGAGCAATTAAATTATAATTTTTCAAATAAATGTCATATTTGTGATGGTGATTTTGATGATGATGAAAACTATAAAGTTAGGGATCATTGCCATTTAACAGGGAAATTTAGAGGTGCTGCACATGTTAAATGTAATTTAAATTATAAAATAGCTGATTTCGTTCCAATATTTTGTCACAATTTAAGTGGCTATGATTCTCATTTTATTATAAAAGAATTAGGGTTTGATACTGAACAGATAGATTTAATCGCTCAGAATAAGGAACGATATATATCATTCACAAAACATTTTAAAATTAGTGAGCATAAAAAAATTAAATTAAGGTTTGTAGATTCATTTAAATTTATGGCAGCTAGCATTGACAAACTATCTAATAATCTTAATGACTCTCAATTCAAAGAAGTTAGAAAGAGTTTTTCTAATCATACTGAATTTAACCTTATAAAGAAAAAAGGAGTTTTCCCCTATGATTATCTAGATAGTTTCAAAAAGTTAGATGAAACTCAATTACCACCTAAAAATAATTTTTATAATAAATTACTAAATTGTGATATTTCTGACGATCAATATAACCATGCTTTAAATGTTTGGGAAACATTTCAATGTAAAAGTTTAGGTGAATATTCTGACTTATATTTAAAATCAGATGTTCTTATTTTGGCGGATATATTTGAAAATTTTCGAAATGTTTGCATGAAAACGTACGGTCTTGACCCGGCTCATTATTTTACATCTCCTGGTTTAAGTTGGGATGCAATGCTTAAGTTTACAAAAATCAAATTAGAATTGCTTAAAGATATAGACATGGTAAATTTTATTAGGAAAGGTATTCGAGGTGGTTTAGCTCAGTGTTCAAAACGATATGCAAGAGCAAATCACAAATATATGAAAAATTATAATAAGGAAATGGATTCTAATTTTCTTGTTTATTTAGATGCCAACAATCTATATGGATGGGCCATGAGTCAATCACTACCGTATGCTAATTTCAGATTTCTTGATTCATCGGAATTAGATAAATTTGATATTAATTCTCTGACAGATAATGAATCAGACATAGGTTATATTCTTGAAGTTGATTTAGATTATCCGAGCCATCTACATAAACAACATAATGATTTACCATTTTGTATGGAAAACATAAAACCCTTATACCAAAGCTCAAAAGAAAATAAATTAATTGCTAATCTACAACCTAAACAGGAATATGTTATTCATCAGAAAAATTTGAAAGACTGTCTTAATAAGGGATTAATATTAAAAAAAATACATAGAGTTTTAAAGTTTAGCCAAAAACCATGGTTGAAATCTTATATTGATTTAAATACAGATCTTCGTACAAAAGCTCAAAATTCTTTTGAAAAAGATTTGTATAAATTAAAGAATAATAGTGTTTTCGGAAAAACAATAGAAAATGTTGAAAAAAGAACCGATATAAGATTATCAACACATTGGGAAAATCTAGGTAACAAATTTGGTGCTAATACTTTAATTAGCAAACCTAATTTTCATTCATCCTCGATATTTGATGAAAATTTGGTTGCTATTCAAATGAGCCGATTATCTATTACGTACAATAAACCTATTTATGTGGGTTTCTGTGTTTTAGAATTATCTAAAACTCTAATGTATAATTTTCATTATGATTATATTAAGACAAAATACAATGATAACGCAACACTTTTATATACTGATACAGACTCATTAATTTATGAAATTCAAACTATAGATTTTTACAAAGATATAAAACCTGATTTAAATGAGAAATTTGATACTTCAGATTATTCTCCTAACAACTTATATAATTTCCCATTAGTAAATAAAAAGGTTTTAGGTATGTTTAAAGATGAATGTTGTGGAAAAATCTTAACAGAGTTTGTTGGAATCAGGGCAAAATCATATAGTTTGAACCTTGAAGATGATAATGAAATTATCAAGAAAATCAAAGGAATAAAAAAAAATGTTGTTTCTGATTCTATATCATTAAATGATTTTAAAAATTGTTTGAATAAAAATGTTAATGTAATTAGATCACAAATAAATTTTAGAAGTATTAGACACAACCTATACACGCAATTGACAAACAAATTAGCGCTATCAAATTTCGATGATAAACGATTTGTAATTCCAAATTCATACAAAACTTTGGCATGGGGTAATAATGAAATTGATAATTTCTATTTTACTTAGTTATAAATAACATATTTTATATTTCTTAAATATATATGTAATACATTTAATGCCTTACAATTTTAATTAAATTTAGAATAGTAATAATTAATAGGTTTATATTTTAAAATAATTATAATTGTATGTATAGTATATGAAAATTTGTTTATTTATATGTAAAACAATATATTAGTTCTTTAAAATAAATAATTAATAATAATAATAATAATAATTAATTTTAAAATAAAAAACACTAGAATATTTTAAATAATATCGTTTTTATTTATCCATGAGTTATGAGATGATCCAAAACCGAGCCATTTAACATAAACTTTGCTACCTTTCTTCTTCAAGATTTTCTCTACGAGGTAAGTATCAGGATGATTTGTCTTTTGGAGCTCTTTTTCATAAAACCTGCCAGATATTAGCTGTCCCTTATAATCCTCAAGTAAATACGTCACAGGAAACTTATTGTTAATACTGATAACTTTAAATATTTCAGTAGTCCAATTTGGTGTATAACCTTTTTCGAAAACGGTTTTAAATTTGCTAACTCGAACGAAATCGCCAACTTTAAATTTATTTTTCTGCATTAACTTAGGATATGTATAAACATGTTTTAAAAGTTGTTGTTCATTTGCCACAGTAACCTCTGCAGGTGCTAATTTAATTGTCCTATGTTTTTTGTTGTTGTAATCTTTCACTAAGTTTTTTAAAATATTTACCCACTTGTAAGATCCTTGAAGACTAAACTTCCTCCACATATGTTCCTTCAGAGTTCTATTAAATCTTTCTACTATACATGCTTTTATTGGGCTAAATGTTGAGTAATGGTTAATACTTTTCTGTTTCACAAGCTGTTTGAAATCTTTATTATAGAATTCAGTTCCCATATCTGTTTGTAGATTCCTTGGTATTCTTTTACTCTCATTGAAAATTTTTGTTAAAGCATCAACAATCACCTGTGATGTTTTGTTCTTTAGAGGTTCTACCCAAGCAAATTTAGAAAAAGCATCGATTACAGTTAGAAGATATTTAAAACCAGCATTTTCTTTTGCATAGGGAATCATTTCCACAAGATCTGCCTGCCATAAGTCATCAATACCCTTAATTTTAACATGTCTGCGTATAAAATTTTTACGTGCCGGCTTATGCAATTCATTGACTATTTGAAAGCGACTCATTTTATATATGTGGTCGAAGTATTAATGAAAGCTTATGAACTTTGGATTGTTATATATAAAATAATTTTTCCACATAATGTTTGGGATTTATTTAAAGCGAAAGATATCTAAGATTATGATCACTGCAACATTCAACAAAATGAATGAGTTAATAATTTAAATCTAGAACATCATAAATGCTAGTTGGTTTGTTCACAGCGTTGATAACAGTGAAGAAGCGGAGTCGAAACACCATTTTAAGATTGTTTTGAAATGAAATTAAATACGTTTTCTAAATAAGTTTATATAATATTGTTTTATTTATTTATTTATTTATTTATACAAAATGCACATTATATTTATCTAATTTCACCATAATTAAGTGATCTTTACATAAATTGCTTAAATTTTGAACTTCCATTTCATTAAAAACGTTGAATCGCTCCGGCATAAATATAATGTTCTCCTCTGTCTCTATTAGGATTTTCACCCCATATCTAGTGTTGACTGATTTTACTTCTTGCACCACATAGTTTCTAGCCACCTCCAGATCTTCAAATTTTATTATTGTTTTCTCTGCAAACCTTTCCACGTTATTGAGTTTTTCTATAAGTTGTTTTCGAATATCCATGGTTGGTTGATTGTTAACAATCCTATGCTTACTCTCAGACTGATGATTTTCAAAGAAACTCACTATAATTTATACTAATTAGTAATTATGGTTTAATATGACTTTTAAACACGCGCGTGGTATCAAGTAACATTCAATGATTTCAACAACCATATCAGCAAAATAGAGACCATAAACATGTTTAATCATGTTTAACCACACAGATTAAATTTGCTTTCTTAGAAACAATTGCCCTCGTATCACGTTGCATCCTATGATTTCAACAACCACATCAGCAAAAAAAAAAAAAAAAAAAGAGACAATAAAGAAACATGTTTAATCATGTTTAATCATGTTTAATCATACATATTAAATTTGCTATCTTAAAAACAATTTAAAGACAAGTAAACACGTGACCTCTAGGATGGCCTCATTTAAAACTATTCAAGAGTTTATATAGACTCAGTAAAGACTTGAACATTACATGAATCAGGTGTGAAAAGTCCAAAAAAAAAAAAAAAAAAAATGGAATGTGAAAGAGAAAACCTTATCGAAATGGATTCAGTACATCGAGAGGAAAATGGAGATACATGTGGTTTATATGGCTTAAACGGTGGTATGAACAAGATACAGAATCGATTAAAATCATTCAAGAAGTTGTGGAACAAATGGATCATTGATCCATTACAACTATCTCGAGCTGGATTTTATTACACAGGTGTAGACGACTGCATCAAGTGTTTCAGCTGTAAAGGAGTTCTCGAAGATTGGAATATCACCTATGAAATATGGACAGAACATGCATTTTGGTTTCCCACATGTCAACACGTTAGAAACATCAAGGGTGAAGTGTTTATTGATAACATCCAAAACAAATGGAATCAAGAGGGTGTAATTCATTGTAAAAATAATATTTAAGAAATAAAAAATAGATTTCAAAAAGTATAAATTGTTTTTATTCATTTATTTTTGTTTGTACGAATACAAAGATCATTTATTATTTTTTGCTTACATAAAACTGGTATTTCATTGAACAATCTTGAATAATTAAAATAGTTATATCCTGTTACTGGTGGTATAAAAAAATCCTGTATTTGTAGAGAATGTGTTTTCCGATCGACACATTTTGCTAAGTATAAAAAGTAATAATTAGCGACATCAGTCCATACTGCCTCGCTCCAGATAATAATTGATTGCAAAAATGATGATAAAGATGAGCAGCGTTCCCATTCTTTGGAATTTAAAACGATTTTCTTCCCACCACTCGTAAACAAAATGCGTCTTTCATTATTTCTACTGGTTAGCTTTACATCACAATTTCCATTCGTTTTTGGTAATTCAGCAAAGGAAATGTTATTTACACAACTGAAGTGATTTTTTATTGTTTGTAAATTATTGAAAATTGTAGTCGTCCACATTTCAGCACTTAGTGTATGAAACATTGTATTTTTGAATAAGATTATAGTAGTTTTAAAAGTGTTAACATCATAACCAATGTTGAGATAACATGTATGTTGATCATTTAAAAAATATGTATGAGACAACAATAAATTAGGTATGGTCACCATCTTTTTTTTAATTATATTATTAACGCTTTTTACTTTAAACATATTATTTGGGTTTAAAGGCAAATGTAAACTAGCTTTTGATAAAAAAACAGCTTTCCTATTTATACCCTTCAAGAGTTGCACTATCTCTTTCACACATACAAATCATCTCATCTCTTGGTTCTTCTTGTCGATGAACTAAAATAACCAGCTAAGCAATTTCTGAAAGGTGCTGAATCATGTTTGTTTTTGTTCTTGTAGTTAAAATCTTAGGGAATTCTTTTTTAAAAAGTTTCTTTATTTTTACATCATTTTCAATCTGGTTTTTAATATTAAATAATTTTATAAATTTTTCCATTGAATTACGTTTACATCTATTTAACAAAAATATACAACAATATTGACCGCAAACTCCAGTGAATAAACTTTGTAATTGTTTATTATTGTATATAATACATTTACTGTTACATTTTAGAAACCTCTTAATCTCAGGATATTTCGTTGCTGATCTTCCATAAGAATCAAAAAATTCTCCACATCCATTTGATGGAAAATAAACAGCTAACCAATGTTGCCCTGGTTGATTTGATTTATCCGTATTAATAACATATAAAGCAGGTTTTGATTTAACCCTCTTTGGGATTGTGTTGATTGCAAAAACACCTTGAAAATACTTCTTAGTAAATTTATGTGATTTCAATGCTTTTTGAATGTCTAAAGTAGTCATTGTATTGACAATCATTTTGTACAGTATTGTTACAAACTAACTCTTTATTTTAGAATTGTGAGCTATTTATATTATTAATAGTTCGTTATAATATTACGATTTTTATCGATTTCTAGAGTAGTATCATATTCCAAGTACACTAGACATGTTTTAGTTGAGTTAAGAGCTTCTGCAAATCTTGCCTCTAATCTTAAACTTCCTTGATTCATTAGAGAGTTACATGATAAAGTACTTGACATGTCTGAAGTTAAATCAAAAGCTAATAGGAAATAACCATTCTTAAACATTTCTTTGGTAATCAAATTTCCCTGAGGTGTGTGTAAAATTCCACTTGATGTAAATATTGTTGAATACGCTCTAGCGTAACTGACCCCGTCTGCGAAATTCATTTCAATCGGTGCACTAGGAACTTGAACCCCATTCATATAAATTGAGAACGAAGTTATTTTATTATTTTTAAAATTATATGGGTTCTTAGATCTTTTCCCAGAATACGCATCATTATCTATCATTGTAAATATTAGATTTGTTGGGAGCTGTCCTAACACAATATTATCCAGTGAAATTGAGTTTCCTCCGGTAGGAATTGTAAATGATTTAATTTCATTACGCTTGTAGTGGTATTTTGCTGTTGTATTTTCAAGCATTTTGTGATGAGCAATTAAAATATTTGGATTTATATGAGCATGTCTCAAGTAAAGTGTAGCTTCTGTTATTTTAACAATCGAAGTATCTGTATCAACACCGAGTAAATAAAACTCCGGTTTGTTCAATGTTAACGAAATTCGTAAATCTACATTGTTTAATAATAACAAAGGTTGATTGAGCATGTCAGCATGCAATTTTCCATATACTTCTACAATTCTACTGTTTTTAGTTAACGCTGCTCTTAATTTTAACCCATCGTTTTCATTAAGATTATCGAGATTTTTCGTCTCCAAACTCCATCCTGACAATTGCAAATGTGTTTTGTATGCATCATCACCATAATTTAATAGTTGTTCCAAATATGCTCGATAACTGTAATTCCCATCTGTTGAATTTATTTATTTTTATTTTTTATTTTATTTATTTATCAATTAGCCAATGCTGTTTAAACCTAATGTTTTTGTACAACATGAATATATACAATAATTAAAGTAGAGAATAACAGACAAAATTTAAAATTAACACAAAGAATAAAACAAAATATACAAAGATAATATATGTTAAGAATTTAATTTGTCTGTCTGTAATAAAGTTGATTTTTCGGCATTTTTTATAGACAAATATATTAATTGTTCATGGCAATCCCAATATTTTCGATTTGGTAAATCAGAAAAATATAGAGGCCAATCGCTCTCAATATATCTACTGAAAAAAGTAGAAATATCTTCCCCCCTCCCCGTAATTTTAATTTTGGCTGAAGGCCCAGAGTTATACCAATGTATAACTCTGCAAAAATGAGAACCCTCCATGAGTTCTGTTGGTAGTTTGGTTTCGTACTGAAAAGTATGGTCTACTCATCAGGCAGCTACGACCAAACTACAAAAATTTCCACTCTAACCACATACATTAAGTATCTGGCCAGAACGTACTGACATAGCGAATTATTATTCAACTACATCAAATATAAAAACCCATGGAGAAACCTCATTTGTGTGTGTATTATGCCCACACGTATATTTGTTAAGAATTTAATTTGTCTGTCTGTAATAAAGTTGATTTTTCGGCATTTTTTATAGACAAATATATTAATTGTTCATGGCAATCCCAATATTTTCGATTTGGTAAATCAGAAAAATATAGAGGCCAATCGCTCTCAATATATCTACTGAAAAAAGTAGAAATATCTTCCCCCCTCCCCGTAATTTTAATTTTGGCTGAAGGCCCAGAGTTATACCAATGTATAACTCTGCAAAAATGAGAACCCTCCATGAGTTCTGTTGGTAGTTTGGTTTCGTACTGAAAAGTATGGTCTACTCATCAGGCAGCTACGACCAAACTACAAAAATTTCCACTCTAACCACATACATTAAGTATCTGGCCAGAACGTACTGACATAGCGAATTATTATTCAACTACATCAAATATAAAAACCCATGGAGAAACCTCATTTGTGTGTGTATTATGCCCACACGTATATTTGTTAAGAATTTAATTTGTCTGTCTGTAATAAAGTTGATTTTTCGGCATTTTTTATAGACAAATATATTAATTGTTCATGGCAATCCCAATATTTTCGATTTGGTAAATCAGAAAAATATAGAGGCCAATCGCTCTCAATATATCTACTGAAAAAAGTAGAAATATCTTCCCCCCTCCCCGTAATTTTAATTTAACATTGGTATAACTCTGGGCCTTCAGCCAAAATTAAAATTACGGGGAGGGGGGAAGATATTTCTACTTTTTTCAGTAGATATATTGAGAGCGATTGGCCTCTATATTTTTCTGATTTACCAAATCGAAAATATTGGGATTGCCATGAACAATTAATATATTTGTCTATAAAAAATGCCGAAAAATCAACTTTATTACAGACAGACAAATTAAATTCTTAACAAATATACGTGTGGGCATAATACACACACAAATGAGGTTTCTCCATGGGTTTTTATATTTGATGTAGTTGAATAATAATTCGCTATGTCAGTACGTTCTGGCCAGATACTTAATGTATGTGGTTAGAGTGGAAATTTTTGTAGTTTGGTCGTAGCTGCCTGATGAGTAGACCATACTTTTCAGTACGAAACCAAACTACCAACAGAACTCATGGAGGGTTCTCATTTTTGCAGAGTTATACATTGGTATAACTCTGGGCCTTCAGCCAAAATTAAAATTACGGGGAGGGGGGAAGATATTTCTACTTTTTTCAGTAGATATATTGAGAGCGATTGGCCTCTATATTTTTCTGATTTACCAAATCGAAAATATTGGGATTGCCATGAACAATTAATATATTTGTCTATAAAAAATGCCGAAAAATCAACTTTATTACAGACAGACAAATTAAATTCTTAACAAATATACGTGTGGGCATAATACACACACAAATGAGGTTTCTCCATGGGTTTTTATATTTGATGTAGTTGAATAATAATTCGCTATGTCAGTACGTTCTGGCCAGATACTTAATGTATGTGGTTAGAGTGGAAATTTTTGTAGTTTGGTCGTAGCTGCCTGATGAGTAGACCATACTTTTCAGTACGAAACCAAACTACCAACAGAACTCATGGAGGGTTCTCATTTTTGCAGAGTTATACATTGGTATAACTCTGGGCCTTCAGCCAAAATTAAAATTACGGGGAGGGGGGAAGATATTTCTACTTTTTTCAGTAGATATATTGAGAGCGATTGGCCTCTATATTTTTCTGATTTACCAAATCGAAAATATTGGGATTGCCATGAACAATTAATATATTTGTCTATAAAAAATGCCGAAAAATCAACTTTAAAGATAATATATATACAAAATATATACATAAACATATATACATTATATACATACTATTTACACCAATCAATCAAAAATTTAGATTACCTTGTACCAATTTTAACATTAATCCTTTAAAAATATTCAAAGAACCAATATTCTTTAGTTCCAGTGGTAGGCTGTTCCAAATGACAATCATGTTCACCAAACAGGAGTTATTGTAGACCTTTGTCCTATTGATAGGCAAGTTGACATTTCTTGTTCGCAACGATGTAGAAAAATCTAACTTCTCATGTAAATAAAATGGTTTACCCGTTTTAATAATACGGAAAATAAAAGCCGCAGCTCTATAACGATAAAATTCAAACAAGTCACATCCAATAATAGAAACCCTAAATTCAGAGACATGGTCAAACTTCCTAAGGTCATAAACATATCGAATGCAGTTATTAAACGTAACCACAAGTAAACGCCTAGAAGTACTATCACAGTTATTAAATATTACATCACAATATGTGAAAATTGGTATAATCAGACTTTTAACAAGATATATGCGTAAATTCACTGGACAAAACTTTTTTATTAACCTAAGTGAGTATAGACAATAATTAACACGCTGGCATAGGGATTTTATATGATCAATCCAAGTGAGTTTAGGGTTCAATATTAGTCCCAAGTTATTAACTGTAGGCACAAATGAGATAATATCATTGTCTAAATAAATCAGAGGTGCTATATTATGAGAATTATTTGTAGAAAGCAATAATGCTTTACTTTTAGTGGGATTAATAGCAAGTGAATTATTCTTGGCCCATAAGGAAACATTTTTAAGATCTGCATTAAGTCGCATGACAATCTCATCCAACTCTGAAAAATCGCCACCAATATACAATTGCAAATCATCAGCATAAAGATGAAATCGACAATTCCGAATATGCCCAAGCAGATCATTAATATAAATGGAGAAAAGCAAAGGCCCCAAAATAGAACCCTGAGGCACCCCGTCAAATACTCCTCGAATACTCGATTGAGCTTCTCCATGCTTTACGAAATGTTTGCGGTCGCTCAAATAAGAATGAAGCAACATAATAGCAGAATTCGAAAATGTATAATACAAATGTAACTTCTGAAGCAAGTGGATATGGTTAACACAATCAAAAGCTTTAGAAAAGTCTAAAAGGACTAAAATACCAAATGAATGGCCCTTGTCCAGAATAGTTGATAGATCATCAACTATATGCACCAGTGCAGTGGTAGTGCTATGACCAGGTTTGTATCCTGATTGAAATTTGCTTAGAAAATCAAACCGGATAAGGTGTTCGGTAATTTGGAGTTGAATAATTTTCTCTAGTACCTTTGATAACGCCGGTAAAATACTTATCGGACGAATATCACCAATACCAGAAACCACATCCTTTTTAGGCAGGGGAATGATAGAAGCAACCTTCCACAAATCAGGAAACACCGATTTCGTTAAACATTGGTTAATAATAAATGTGATATGAGGCAGAAATAATTCAATAAACAATTTAAGTACTTTAAAGTTTATATTATCATATGCCATTAGATCCGATTTAACAGCACGAATCGCATTCAGCACCATAAGCTCATCGACACAATCAAATACAAACGCGTAGCTTACCGAACTAATAAAATTAGAATTAGGTAAAGGTAAAACACCAACAGAATCACTAAACTTACAAATTCCATTCAAAATTTCTTCGGCAGAAAACATAATGACTGCCTCATTTGATGTACCTAAAACTCCAAGCTTTTTTAAATTGACCCACGTTCTTTTAGAATTGTATACATTCCCAAAATAGAATGAATGCTTAGCGTCATTAATGCATTTGTTGGTTTTATTTCTATAGTACTTAAAGGAAGCCAAATCATGCTCCAATCCATATTTTTTATATTTTTTATAAACCAAATCTCTACGCTCCATTAAATCCAAAATATAAGCATTTAACCACGGAGCAGTAGGACACCTATTTAAAACTCTCTTACGAGGCACACAGATATTATCCAACTGTAAAAGGTTTAAGTTGAATTCCTCAACCATATCATTCACCTCCGAATAAAAACGAAAATTCAACCAATCCAACGAAAAGAAACAACTTACAAAACTCTCACGTTCAATCGCTTTAACATCAGCAACTACGGTATAGGAAATTTTATCCCTGACTCGACAGAATTTATAGCATGCAAAAACCAAGTCGTGATCAGAAATAGCAGGAACAGCATGTTGCCCAAAAGAAACAATATTATGCCTATCAGGCTCATACAAAATGATCAAATCCAACAAGCTGTTATCTAATCTAGTCGGTTTAAAAGGTAAATAATATAAATTGTACAAACTCAACCAATCACTAAGTTTATTGTTAGTCAACATGTTAAAATTAAAATCACCGCAGCAAATAACTTTTACATACTGAAACACATATTGAGAAAAAATTATTTGTAAATTATTAATATCCTCCGTACAAGCCGGAGGCGGGTTATAAACAATCAAAATAAGAATTTTTCCAAACCGTCCAATAAGTTCAGATGCCAAAATTTCAACTTTTCCAAATGTGCCAGAAAATAATTTACAGACTTTTAAAGTATCCCTGAAATAAATACCAACCCCACCCCATCGTGTATTATTTATACGATCGAAACGTATTAATTTATAATTATTAATATGGAGTGACTTGTCTGAAATTTTACCGTTAAGTAGAGTTTCCGTTAACGCAAGAAAATCAAATTTGTAAACATCCAACAGTATAGTAATGTCATTAAAATGTTTAACTAAACTACGAACATTTAGATGACCAAACCATAAACAAGAACTGGCACTAACCTGCAGACTATCACCTGGAACAGCCTTACCACCGTTTGAAGTACAATCTAAAAACCTTGTGGATTGGGTTGGCGTAGCCCTAAAAAAGGATGACTCTTAGGTATATTTTGGAATTCCTTCACTAGAACACCAGCTGGCCAAGAAGTTGGATCCATCAATTTGTCAAACATAGTAACAGAAATTTTTATTTTAAATGATGAGTAATCCTGTTTGAAATTATCCTTTAATTTTGGTGTAAAGCGATGAACAAATACTTCCGACAAATTGAAATTGTCTAGCAAATATTGCCTGATATTTGCTTCAGTAACATCCGGGTAAAGTCTGGAGACAAAAATCTGTTTTCGAGGCTCCACAGCACGTAAGGTAACACCGCTACCAGTGCCAATAATATAGTTGTTCATAACATTTTTTGAAATTGAAGATGTTGACTGCTGGGCTGGAGTATTAATGCTCGCGGGAGCACTAATAATTTTCTTGCGTAAATCCATTGTAACAGGCTGATTTGTCGTCAATGAGTTAATACAATGAGTTAGAATTTATATTCTTCCCATTTAAAGAAATATTGACTTGATGAAACAGAGAATGCAGCATATTGTTTACCAAACTAGGCTGATCTTTATCTGTGTCTATATATACCTTGCCATCATTTTTAGTTACTTGAAATTTCAGGCACAAATTTATGGATGATAAATCTAAATACGAATCGCCATGACTGTAACAAGCAAATTCAATAACCGACTGATTTTCTAAACTGGTTATAGGCTTGTATGCTACTTCTTCATTTTTTAAAATACTTGTCTGAATTGAAGGCGGTTGAAATAAATCTAGTTCTGATTTCATACATTCTGTAAACGTCATTATGTAAAAATATCAATAATCCGTTTCTTGTTTGATTTATTTTTTAATATATTTTTCCTCTTTTTCACTCTATCACGAGCAACTTTCAACTGTTTACAACGGCTTCTCAAACAGCCTTTTATTGAATTTTTAGCTCCTGTACCAGACATTTGTTTAATTTTTTCTGCTGCTTTATCTCGTAGTTTATCAACCACTTGTATTGATCTATCACGAAGTATTTCATTAATCGGCTTTTGCGTTTGAAGAATGTCTGAACCAACCTGAAGCGCTTCACTTTTTAAGCCCTGAAGGGCTGATGTTAATATTGGTTTCAAGTATCGAAATATTCCTGCGAAAAATCCTCCTAATCCTCTTCCCTTTTGATATACTCTTTGAGATCGTAATAATGGACCAAAATCTTCATTGTTATACCCACCACCACCTGATTGGTTAGCATAGTACTTTGCGTAATAGTTATCCATTTGTAATTAATGTAATCTGTAAGATACCTCTTTATATACCTTTACGAAAGTGAAGTACTAGGTAGGTCATAAATAGTCCATCATTAAAATTGATTTGTTCTCCAGTTTCATCAGTTATTAAAATACTGATCTCTGATATATTATACTTTTCAATGGGACAATATTGAACATTATCTATTTGATACGATCGAGGTATGCTTCTATCAGCGTCTGTTCCTAGAGGATGCATATACAAACATGGTACAGATGCATCTCCGATAGTTCTCGGTTTGATTATATTACAATAAAAACATATGTAAAATGGAATTGGGTTGATATTTGTATTCACATCAATATAACTATCTTTAACATTTTTTATTTTAGCTTCAATCTGTTTTGTTGGTTTGAAATTTTTAATTTCCTTTTTTAAAGATTCTTTAAACTCTGGCCATCGCGTTATTCTAATTTGAGAAAATATTACATCAAAAAATTCCTCAAGTGTGTACTCTTGATTACATTTTATTAAGGGATAAACATCTTTTAACACTGGTAGCTGAATATATGGTTCATTCTTGTTATAATTGAATTTAACTAATTCAGCTGATGAGTTATATCGATCAAAGAAATTAGGTTCTTCAATTTTTTGATAAAATTTAGAGGTAGTTGCATTTAAAAATATTATTAATTCTATGTCTAAAGGAAGTATTTGTTCTGATGTCGATTTAATTGTAATTTTTGTTTCATCACTTATAGAAGTATGAGCGACGTTAGTTAGACCAACATACCATTTCTCATTAGAATCCAAATTTATAGTGTTTGGGAGTTTAACCGTGAACCTCGATAATGAATTTTTTGGGTAATATTTCAAAGAACTGTTACTTAAAAGAGTTACGTATGTGAAATTATTCATCACTGTTCTCATTAATAACTATTAAATTAATAAATTAAAACACCGATTTTATCCTTTATATAACTTTTTATTTTTAAAATTTTTATTTAATTCTTGACCAAGGTTGATTTCGTAAGCGTTCTTGTTCACTACGTTTTATTGTTTGAACTGTTAACGGACGATCACTTCTCCTCTGAGGTACGTCTGAAGTTGTTTGTAGTGATCCTGGTTTTGGAGCCTGAAAAACACCTTTTTGTTTTTTAAAAATATGTTTTTTTGTTGGAACAGAGATTGTTGTTCCGTCCTTCATTTCAAATGTTCTGTACATATTAGAATGTGAAGAAATTCTTTCGCGTAAAATTTCTTTTGGATTAATAAACTCATCAGAAACAATACTATCATTATCATCATCATCATCATCATCTTTATCATCGAATACATCGCTGTTATTTTCAAATGTTTCTTCTGCATCTAATTGTGTAAACACTGGCTTAGGTTTTTCATCAGCATCTGTGTACTCCTCTTTTGCTTTAGGTATATCAGCTTGTGTATATTTATCAGAACCTTTTGATGATGCATCTGTATTTGTATCTTTGTTTTTAGAAATAATTCTTTTAGTTTGAACTCCCACTTCATGAACATGACGTATTGCTGGTTGATACAAATTAAATTTATCTTTATACGCATTTTTTCTTTTCATTGATGAATATGTTAATAAGTTCTGTCTATATAGATGCCACTTATTCAAATCAGTTAGTTTGTTGTTACGTAGAATTGATTTCATATTTTTATCTAATTCCGATAGTTTACTATCATCAATTAAAATTTTTTTAATTTTTTCGAAAATTTCTGGTTGTATAACAATCATCCGTTGTAAATTACTCATGATGTCTGATTAATTATTTGGCCTATCAACCCTGATAAAATAGTGCTGATTAAAACGGGTAAGAATCCACCTTTTTGTACAAGAATTTTACGCTTTGAAGAGAGACACAGTTTTGAACAAGCCAAGTCGCGAAGTTCTCTTTTATACTTTTTTAATTTTGTTTTACACTGTTTAGAAATTCTGTTGTTTCCATTTAATGTGTTGAGTGATATTTCACATAAAGTTTTTATAACTTCAGGGGTGCAGACTTTAAGTAGCGCTTTTCTTGTTTTTGAGTTACACTTTTTTAGCACATGTAGAATATGTTTGTTTGCCTTCAATCGTTTCATTTTTTATACACACTTTTTTATTTTCGAATAAAATTGATGGACAATAGCATGTGAAATAGCCTTTTTTTAAGATATCGGTACGGAAACGAAATAAATCATTAACTGATTGTGTTAAATCAAATAGTAAATAACCATGAGGTCTCGAAGTAGCTTCATTATATACCCTCATAAGTTCCGCTGTGTTTTCAGGGTATATTTGTCTGGCTAGAGAACAAATCTGAGATCTGTCTCGTGGATTTTTAAAAACTACAAGATATTTACAATTTAAAGAAATATCTCGACAATATTTTGCCTGATGAAACACATTCTGAGTTACTAAAATAATAGATAATTTATTATGATGTGAACCTTTGGTAAAAAGTTCACAAATATTTTTATTATACGCTTCTGTCATTAGATCATCTAATATTATGATACTTCCGTCTTCGCAATTCTCAAAAGTATCTGGGATATTTTTTATAATTTCTATTTCATTTGTTTCATAGATATCTTGTGGTATCGCTTTTGAGTTTCCATTACACCACACAATTTTATTAAATTTTTTACCATCATTTAAATGTTTTAATAAATTTAAAACGAAAGTTGTTTTTCCACACCCTGAGGGTCCCGCAACCATCATTGTAAACGGTTTAACCATATACATTATTCTAATGTATCATACAATAAATGCGTACCCTTTTATAACTTCTAAATAGAATGATTTTTTTTTCACGAAATGCAGATGTAATATAACAGGTTGATAACTATACAAATACACTTCAATTCAAATATTTTCTCTTACATATACAGAATTTCATTATGTACATTACAGCAAATTTTACGCCAAGGTTAAATTATAAAATATTATTATAACTATGCAGTTATGCATTCTCCGGAAATGTCAAGGTTGAATTAAAAAAAAAAAATATTATTATAACTTTACACTATCTAATTTCAATTAATAAAAAATTATTATCGTATACAAAATATTTTTAAAGCGTGTAGAGTTTGTAATCGACATTTAGGGGTATTATTATATGTATTATTTTAATTTTTTTATTTCGCTGAACATGCGGAATTTTTTTAAAGCGTGTAGAGTTTGTAATCGACATTTAGGGGGTATTATTATATTATTGTAATTTTGTTATTTCGCTGAACATGCGGAATTTTTTTTTTTAAACCATAAATAGTTGATGATTTACAATCTCGCTCGTAGTATGATGGTTAAGACAGTTTCTTACCATGCAAAAGTCTCGAGTTCGATTCTCGTCGATGACCATGAATTTTTCTTGTTGAATTTACACATGTTTTATCATTATTACAGAGTTTAGTTACTTTGATTGCACTGTACAGAGATTTAGTTACTGTGGTTGCACTGTGTAGTATGCATATAAAAAAAATACGTAAACGTTCATGTTGTTGTAATTTACATGTAAAAAATGTTTGGTGTAAAATCTTTTTCGGTTGGCCCAGGAACATCCACTTTACACTACTGTTATGCAGAATGCACTTACCAAATGGGCCAGCAAATGTGGATTAGGGATCAACCCGTCCAAGACAGAGCTGGTACTTTTTACCAGGAAGTATAAAATTCCGGTAGTTTGCCCGCCTACGATAAACGGCACAAGACTGACTTTTTCTGATAGAGCGAGATTCTTGGGCATAATCTTGGACAGTAAACTCAGCTTGATGCCTAACACGTTAGAGAGGATGAATAAGGCCACTGTAGCCATTTACTCGTGTAGGAACGCCATAGGTAAGAGATGGCGTTTGAAACCGGAGCTGGTACACTGGCTGTACACTGCCGTAGTGAGACCTTTACTTATGTACGGAGTGGGCGTGTGGTGGCCAGCTCTGGACAAGGTACCATACAGGAGTAGAATGGAAAGGGTGCAAAGAACGGCCTGCATGCTTATAAGCAGGGCGCTTAGGACGACACCTACTCGCGCTTTGGAGGTTATGTTCCACCTTATTCCAGTTGAGGTTTTTGGTAAGTAGAAGGCAGCCGAGGTGGCTATGTGACCTACGGCTGTCTCTCAGTGGAAGTGTCTGCAGGTGGGGTACTCGACGATAGTTGAATCACTAAGGGATGAACTGGTAAATCTAGATTATGTTATACCAACGGACCGGACCGTTTGTTCTTCAAGGGAATCCTGGAGGGAGGGATCAATACTGGAAAACGAGACAGTGAAATTTTTCACGGACGGCTCTAAGCTAGATGGTAAGGCAGGAGCCGGAGTCTTCTGTGAGAAGCTTAATGTTAATATTTCTGTTCGTCTTCCTGAATACTGCAGCGTGTACCAAGCTGAAGTGATTGCGATCGGGGAAGTCGTGACATGGTTGAAGCATAATGTGGTATCAGTGAGGGATATCGCAATTTATGTGGACAGTCAGGCGGCGGTCAGATCACTAGAGGCGGTTTGTCTGAGGTCACGGGTGGCGCTGATATGAGCGAGTATTTCAGTATCCAGATAATCTGGGTCCCTGGTCACTCGGACATCACGGGCAACTGCAGGGCGGACGAACTAGCTATTTACGGTACCACTCTCTTATAGCAGCGCTCAAATTGGCGCTCAGTAGAAAGGCAATCGCCTTGAAAAATGAGAGATGGACCAACACTCTCTCGTGCAGGGTAGCAAAACAGGTTTGGCCAAAGCTGGACTTGCGGCGCTCCAAGGCACTGATATCCCTGGGAAGATGAGAGTTAGGATTGGTCTTGGGGATACTGAAAGGACACTGCCTTTTTGGGGAACACGCGAGAAGGCTGGGTCTACAGACAAACGATTTTTGTAGAAGTTGCATGGACGAGGAGTAGGAAGAGACTATAGATCACTTCCTATGCTCGTGTCCGGCACTATCATACAGAAGAGATAAATACTTGGGTGTGTACGGTATGGACAGCCTTTCGGAGCTCGCGAACTGTGGAATACGAGATATTTTACGCTACATAAGTAGCACTGGATGGTTTCAGAGGAAAGGGGAGATAAGATCCTGTGGTATCACAATGTGCCACTATTGGCCTAAGTGTGCGATAGCAGCTACTCTAACCTAACCTAACCTATCACAGATATTTTAGATAGATTAGGTCGTTCTTATTTCTTTTCTACAATAAACCTTGCTCATGGATACCATCAGGTTCCTATCGATCCAAGAGACCGAGAAAAAACAGCGTTCAGCACCTAATCCGGACATTACCAGTTTACTCGTATGAGTATGGTACTTCGTAATGCTCCGAGTACTTTTCAAAAGTTGATGAATAATGTGTTATGTGGGCTCAATGGATTTTAATGTTTAGTGTACCTTGATGACGTTATGATTTACAGTAAAACTCTTAATGATAACAAGAAACTATAATCTAAAAACAAATCCTGAAAAATGCCAATTTCTTTACAAACAAAGAAATTTATTATCTAGGGCATTTAATAACTCAATCAGGCATAAAACCAGATCCAACGAAAATTGATACAGTAATGTATTATCCAACGCCAAAAACAGCTCGTAATGTAAAATCGTTTCTTGGTCTCATTGGATATTACTAAAAATTCTGTCCCAATTTTTGACTTATAAAGATGTAGTTTTGGTATGTGATGCTTTCTGCGATAAAACATTTACAAAAATGAAAGAATTTCTTATCAATCCAATCATCATACAATTTCCAGATTTCTCTAAGGAGTTCATACCGTCGTGCGATGCAGGCGACGTTGCGATAGGCTCAGTTTTGTCTTAGGAGACAAACGGTGCTGACTTACCAATCGCATACGCCAGTCGTGCTTTGAATCGCGTTGAGAAAAATTATGCCACATGTATGTAAGCGTTCATAAACCATTAATATGGCCTTGCAACAATAAAAACCCTTCATCAAGACTTGTCAGACGGAGAATAAAATTGGGAGGATTTCGATTACCGAATCGTTCATAAATCAGACAAATTAAATAGTAGCGCGTGTTGATCGTTGTTCGTTGGTCCATTATCTTCTTCAGATCGGAATAATATATCCATTTTGACGAGGCAATGCGATTTAACGAAATTTTCCCTCGAAATTCCCTTGCCTAATCTGGAATCCGAAACTGTCGCTAAGGCTTTCATTCAAGATTTCTTTTGTATATTTGGTTGTCCTACATCAATTTTAACTCACCAAGGGTCAAATTTTATGGGAAAATTGTTTAAACAGATTTGCAAAATGCTTGGGCATTTGAGCGTAGCCATAAAACCTTGAACAATGTTGAAAATGATCCATTTAATTGGGATTCTAGGGTACAATAGGCTACATTTTCATATAATACTTCTCTGCATATATCCACTGAATTTATGCCATTTGAAATAGTTTTTGGTTATAAACCAAATATTCCTAATATTCGAGAAGCACTCCGACAACATTTTCTCGTAGATATATTTTAGAGTCTCCTATAGTGTGTATTGGTTTGAAAATGCCTACAAAAAGGTTCAAGCAACAATTTAGTTTTGCAATTATTTTCTATTAGGAAAAAAAAATTGCGCCACTGCTTTTTATGATTGATTTGAAAATTTCTTAATTTAATTGAAATGAAACTAATTTGTCCAAAAACCAATTTTAGTAATCGAAATGAGTGATACAGAATCAAACAAAATAATTTAAAACGGTAGGTGACCATTTCAATTTTGTTAATTTTATGTAATAACAACAAGACATTAAACATAAAAATGATCCTTTAACCGAAACCCCCGTTCTTGTTTGGTATCATCTTCAGTTGATTTCTTCAATATTTCAGTATTTCATAAATAAATTCAACCTTTTTTCCAACTTGCAGAACGTGCTGTTGTATTTTAATTTAATTTGATTTCTTTTATTTATTTATTTGGTTCAATAGAAAGTTAATCAGATGGAAAAATAAATAACAAAATTAAGTGAAACTTCGATGATGTTGATGATGATATAGAGGGATATAATAGAAATCAAAAGTATGGAATCGTTTTCCATCAATTTTTTTGTTTTGTTTGCTGTTTGTTTGAATTTTCAATTTATATCATAAATAAATAATTAAATGATTAAATAAATATTTACCAGATGAATGACCATACTCCTTTGGTGGATAGTCCGTGTAAAAAACACTTTGTCCAATTGCTACGGTGCCTTTGCGATCGATTGGACTATTTTGTGCTGAACTGCCGTGGTTCATCTCTGTTCGAACTGGAAATATAATTTCAGTTTGTGTTATCCGTGATGATTCATTATTGCGCGGTGATGGTGCTTTTTTGATTGTGATAGAAAAATAGAAAATGAAAAAAAAAAAAAAAAAAATTAAAATTAGAAATTAATTTAGGAAAATAAAAATTATTAAATAAATTATTATAATAAATTAAATTATGTGCTTTGAGATTTTGATGTAAATAAATAAACATGAACCTTCTCAGAAACGGAGCCTTCATTTTTATATAAATAAGTATATAAGTATATCTAGATTTCCCTTGAGTTTCAAATGTTTGGTACTAGGAACAGATTATAAATTGGTAAGAAAAGGTTTTGTTTATGCATAAAATTTAACGGATGAGTAATTTCAAAGAAAATTATTGGATTTAGTAATAAATTCTTCCGCGAATTTAGAGTTTGCTGTACCTTCGATCCATTAAAGTAAGAAATTTTTTCAACAAGCTTTTCTAAAACCAATTGAGTGACAGAGTATGAACTTTAAATTGAAATCAAAATTTCTGTCTTTCTGTTTATTCAACACGTATCACTTCCGCCAACTATATTGGTGACCCCTTTAAATGATGGATTTATGCTACAGCGACGTGAAAATGAAATAGCTGCACTGATTATAAGAAAATAGTCTAAAAATGGAGATAATATTTTACGGTCGCTTGATTGAATCATCGATCTTACGACTCGCTCCAATATCTTCTTTTACATATTTGCTACTGATCCTAATAATCGTCTTTAAACTAAGGGATTCCTGAAATGCAAATTTTCCAGAAGAAACGAGGTATAGTCTGTGGATGGATGATGCCGTTCCTCCAAATAGGGAAAATACTAGTATTTACTGTTCCTTCTACACATCGCGGTTCAACCACGGGTCACATCGGGTGCACGACATTATTTAGATTTGGCCCACGAAGCAAAATGTAAAATTAATTTTGAATATGGCCCGACTTTAAGTTCGGCTAGAGACTTATAGTTCTACAATATGGCCGAGGGCCAACATCTTTGATTATTTAAACATTTAAAATATTATTTATCATACATTCCAACCAGCATTCCAAGCGCACGGTAATAGACCATCCCTCCGATGGAAGCGAAGAGATACCAATATTTTAGCATGGGTCTTAATGAAAATTGAATATGAATTGAACATTCGAATATTTATATGTATAGAAAAAAAAATTCAGAGGTGTGGGCAACACACGACCTTCTTTTACGAAAAGAGAATTTTGAGAAATTTTATTTAATTTTTTTTTTTTTAAATTTTTGGAAACATTTTGTTTTAAGTTGTTTTTTGTAAACCTCTACTTTTTAAGATATTTGCAAAATAAATTTTCTGGACCATGTCAGTGGCCACTTCCGGTTAGCCGATTTGGAGTAACATTCACTGGGACCTTCCAATTTATGAAAAAAGCCTTAAATATGATATTTCAGTTCAAATGATGTACACTCCTCAAGCTTGTATTAAAAATAAAAGATAACAAAAGAGCTCCTCGTTTTGCTTAAATCACGCATGCGATTTCACTAAAACGCACTAAAAGTGAAATAACCTTCGAACAATCAACAAATCGATAAAACTTTGTTTAGCTATTTTGGTTCGAAGTGACCTCCCCTATTACCCTGCTTCATTTGATCCTATACTCCTGGGACACCCTGTTTACATTGTGATGATACAAATAAAATTACGTTCCAATTTGATAATAATAAAAGACCTATACTACAACTAATAACAAGAACGGTCCAAGTGACGGGTCTGCCCGCGGTCTCATTAGATACAGCTGACAGTATTGCGGCAACGCATCCTCGCCTCTACTTGAAAGGAATTAATTTGGTTGTATTAAATAGTTATACTATTGACTCTAGGAGTGCCCAAGGGTGAAAAAGTGCCTTTGTCATTCTGAAAAATGTTTTTTTTAAATTCTTTTTAAAAGCATCCATAACCGATTACATTGAGAAAAAGTGCCTTTTTCCCAATTCCTGACACCCATGACCACAGTACCTCTACCGACATCGAGCCCGATAAAATGCTGCACAGTGTGACTCATCGCGGTTCAACACAATTTTTCTATATTGAACTGAGGAAACTCAGCTTAACTGTTATAAATGTTAAAAGCTCATTTAAAGTGTAACGTCAGAGTACTTACTTGCTTAGCTAAGAATCATATTTAGTAGGAAAATTATTTAGTAGGTATTTTCCTTTATCTTGCACAAATAACTCTAAATTTGTATTTACTCAAGGGGAACAGATTTGGTTTAACAGTAAAAAATACCCGTTGTCCTGCTTCTCTCAAAATTCTGTATTTACCTTACATAAATCTAAAATAATATTGTAAAATAAACAAAATATTTGTAATATTTGTAAATCAAAAATTAAAAAAAAAATCAAAATGAAAATAACAAAGTCAAAGTCAAAGTAAAGGTCAAAGTCGAAGTCAAAGCCAAAGTCAAAATAAAGGTCAAAGTCAAAGTCAAAGCCAAAGTCAATGTCAAAATCATATTCAAAGTCGAAGTCGAAGTCAAAGTCAAAGTCAAGGTCAAAGTCAAGGTCAAAGTCAAAATCAAAGTAAAGGTTAAAGTCAAAGTAAAAACTAAAAATCACAGTCAAAGTCAAAATCAAAGCCAAAGTCAAAGTCAAAGTCAAAATCAAAACCAAAATCAAAATCAGAATTAAAATTAAAATCAAAATCAGAATTAAAATTAAAATTAAAATCAAAATCAAAATCAAAGTCAAAATCAAAATCAAAATCAAAATCAAAATCAAAATCAAAATCAAAATCAAAATCAAAATCAAAATCAAAATCAAAATCAAAATCAAAATCAAAATCAAAATCAAAATCAAAATCAAAACCAAAATCAAAATCAAAATCAAAATTAAAATTAAAATCAAAATCAGAATTAAAATTAAAATTAAAATCAAAATCAAAATCAAAATCAAAATCAAAATCAAAATCAAAATTAAAATCAAAATCATTGTCAAAGTCAAAGTCAAAGTCAAAGTACAAGTCAAAGACAAAATCAAAGTCAAAGTCAAAGTCAAAGTCAAAGTCAAAATCAAAGTCAAAGTCAAAGTCAAAGTCAAAGTCAAAGTCAAAGTCAAAGTCAAAATCAAAGTCAAAGTCAAAGTCAAAGTCAAGGTCAAAATCTAATTCAAAGTCAAAGTCAAAGTCAAAGTCAAAATCAAAATCAAACTCAAAGTCAAAGTCAAAGTCAAAGTCAAAGTCAAAGTCAAAGTCAAAGTCAAAATCAAAATCAAAGTCAAAGTCAAAGTCAAAGTCAAATTCAAAATCAAAGTCAAAATCAAAGTCAAAGTCAAAGTCAAAGTCAAAATTAAAATCAAAATCAAAATCAAAATCAAAATGAAAATGAAAATGAAAATCAAAATCAAAATCAAAATCAAGGTCAAAGTCAAAATAAAAGTCAAAATTAAAATATAAAGGGCTGAAATATGTACAAATAATAAGGTGATCAGAACTTCACTCTTCATTAATTCAACCCCCAAATCAATCCGGAAATGAACCTCGCTGAATTTCATCATTATTGGTTGAGAAATACGCAAGTTCCATCATACTTGGCCATATTGCAGAACTTCATCCAAAAATCATTTTAGAATTCCATTTCCAACGCTCATATCAAATTTCGTCATACTCAGTTTATAAATAGACAAGTTCTCTCATACATTTAGGCCTTCCAAAACTTCATCGAAAAATCATTTTAGAATAACATTTCCAATATGCAAGCCGAATGTCATCATAATTGATTAAAAAATAGGCAAGTTCCATAGAATGGAAGAGTAGAATCCAATTTCCAACGCATTCAAATTTCACCGTAATCGGTTGAGAAATAGGAAAATTCCATCATACTTGGCCATATTCTAGTATATCATCCAAAAATCATTTTAGAAACCCATTTCCAACGCATAAGTCAAATTTCATAATAATTGGTTGAGAAATAGGAAAATTCCATCATACTTGGCCAAATTCCAGTATATCATCCAAAACTCATTTTAAGAAATAGATAAGTTAATCCTAATTGGCCATTCATTTAATTTGCTAAAGGTTTAATTTGAATGATGTAAAAGGGGAAAATACCGATGAATCCTAAGTAACAAATCGCATCTGCAGCACGTTACAAATTTTAAAGAAATATCGAGAAACTCGGATGGACCTGAATAAACTCGAAAAGCTTGAATAATCTTGAAGCATCTTAGAATTCTAGAATAATTTCGATATTCTCAAAAGAATCCGATTATTCCAGAAAATCTCGAATAAACTTAGAATCGAAAAATAAACGTCAAAAACTAATTTCTCTTAAAAATAACTGAAAGTTGACAATCTTCATGAATCCAAAAAATCTCTGAATTTCACTTTACTCATTACTACACGTAATTCAATTCAAAGAAACTTGAAAAGAATCGAAAATCTTGAATAACATTTCAAATTCTATAAAATTTTTAAAATACAGCAATTATAACATTTGGCGCAACTCAACGTCAAAATTTAATCTAAAATAAATCCTATAAAGACACTTCCAATTTATAAAATTAAATATTATTTTTCAAACTATCACGTTGTCGACCGACACTCACAGAGGTAACCCTCGCCGGTGAAATTGAAATTGGGATGGATTACAATAATTGTGTATAACTTGCTGTGAAATTAAAGTACAGTTGGCTGATAATTTGCTTATTACAGAATTTGTTTAAAACTTAATTCTAGCAGCCGCCCCTGATTATAACGTTAGTTAGTGTTTACACAGTAAGTACTCTGCAAAAAATATAGGAACATTGAATTTTGCTTTTAAAAAAAGAATTTGTCTGTTTAAAAAATTAGTAGGCGGTGTTTCTAACGTATTGTTCCTTTTCGTGGCGTGAACAGAAAAATATTTGTAAGATACGAAAACTTAACTGTTCTTTTATTGCCTGTTGCAGACCAAGCGGGTTTTGCTTTAAATTATATAAATTCACATCAACAGTTTTGGGGTTTTTACTATGTATTACGAAACAAAAGATGTTTTGTTAGAATTTTGAAAATGAATTTTGAATAAACTTTTTCGAGTTTCATAAAATGATTTATGAAATATCAAATAAATTTGCGAAAATTAATGTCAACCGAGATTTTTAAAATTTTTGATACTTTCCATTCCGATTTTCAGATGAGAAATAGTCAAAATTTGGAAAACTTTATTAGACAAGTGGTTTGTTACAGGAATGGTCCTTAAAATCAAATTTAAACAACTCTTTGATTTAAAAATAACAATATTTTGATTGACAATTGGGTATTTCTTCATTTAATATTAATTGATAATTAATAAAACGATTTTTAATATGTTTCGAAGATTGTAAGAGAATTCAATCCAGTTTCGAACTGATGAGCTTATGATTATGAACAAATCAATCTTCTCATCAGGCCGCGGCGACTGGACTGATTATACCACAATTTACATTCTATATATACAGAATGTGCTGTGCTTTAAGTACTAGCGAATCGTACTAATACAGATGATTCTCTTACAATTTTTTTCTTCACGATATTCACACTGCTCTGTGTGTAAGCTAATTTTAACTTTTTTATTAATTTTTTTGTTGAATGTTAATTAATTCATGTAATTTCTAATATGCTACCGATCGTTAGACCATTTTAATTGTGTTTCGGTTAACACGAGAAGTATATTAGTATTTACGAACAGTAATTCAACGAAACAAACCGACTAACAGACGAAAAAAAAAAAAAAAAAAAAAAAAAAAATTAATAAAAAAATTTATCATAATAAAAATATTGTTTAGGTTGATTTGATTTAAATATTATTTTACTTATTGCCAGTCTAAATTTATTATAAAATTATGCGCTTCAATTACAAAGAAAAAAATCTTAGGAGTAACCCGATTTAACTTTTATAAATAATAAAATAGGTCAGAATCTGAAATTTTTTAGCGTCTTCTACCAACAAGCTGAAAAATTATAGTTGGGCCAAAATTAAAAATACACAAGTAACCACAAGGAATTATCTGGGGATCAGGCCGAACTAATTTACATGACCGCAACCTGTTTCTAAATTTAAGGTGGCTAAAGGTTTATTATCAAGAACTTTGCTCGACAAACCGGATCGAACGATTTGACGATAAAGTATGCTCGTTAAAATTGTAATTTCTTCGAATTGAGAATAGTGCAAAGACGCTCTCATAAGCTAATATTTTGAACTGGTTTACGAAAATGTAAAGGTATGTGTTTAACTATTTGAGTACAGTGTATAAATTATGTACTTAGGATATATATATATATATATATATATATATATATATATATATATATATATATATATATATATATATATATATATATATATTGCGAGAAAATTAAAAGACCGGTATCGACTAGTAAATATAGACAGATTTCTAAGTTTTTTGAATATTTCATTTAAAAAGCCGAAATTAAATATTTGTAATAAGTGCGAAGTATTTAAAAAGAAAATCGAAGTATCAGCAGATAGTGTAGTAAAAGGTAGGCTAACGAAGGAAAGAGAAAATCACTTAAGAGGAGCCGAAACTGCATATAAAAGTAAACGAGCCGACAAAATATTTAGTAGTGTCAACAGTGGTTTTCACTTCGCAAAAATTCCGGGAAGCGGTAACTTTTGAGACGGAACCACTAAGTTTTTTGTAACTTTTGAACCAATTAATGAAATTGAGCCCACAAATGCTTAAATGAAAGAAAAAGTTTGTAGCTATATAAGAATGGTACATACATAAGTATATGAAGTCGGAACATAAGATTTGCAATGAAATCGATAGAAGGTCTGCCATTTCTAAAAATTTTCAGATTAAATACTTGGTCTTTCACATTTTACTCGTGAAGTAATGCATATAAAGATCCGGTGAGCGAAAAAAATCTCAAAAATTAATTTTTGAAGACGTACACCTCCAAAATTTCAAAATTTTGAGAAAGTTATTTGATATATGTATATTATATAACTAATTTTAACCAACTATTATTCTTGTTTAAATCGCGCTTATCGAATTAACCTTAACAATTAAATTAACCCTGCTTTTTTTGCTCACAATTTCGTGAAATACTCGTAAGGGGTAATTTTATAAAAATTTTATATAGCCTACCTATCAAATTCATATGAATTCTATTTTGGCCTGTATGCCTTTTTCAAAATTTTCAGCGATTGAATTTTATAGAAAAAACAAAAAAATGTTTACCATCGAAATGAAATTTCTAATATGTTGGGTATATGTAAAAGTAAGTTCCGTTTTGTTCTTATGTATAAGTATTGTGTGAATCTGGTAATACATACTTTTGAAAAGTCTCTTCATAACCTACAAAACATAGTTTATGGCATTTGATTAAAATATATTCGATTTAAAATGGAGAGTTTTGTGGCAAATAATCGACATTTACGGGAAGGAACAGCTTAATCGAAAATATAAGAATCCATCAATAAATCATTTTCGAAAAAATGTTCTATGGGACAAGGTAGAACTTGGAATATATAAACATATGCTTTTCATGAAATATTGAAAAAATCAAATTTTTTCGATAAATCGACTCAATGTTGATATCTCTAAAATTTGTATCCTGTTTAAAATATCCAGAACATATTAAACATATTCAGGTTGTACAGAGGATCTTCAGTAAAAAATTATCTGATTGCACAGACCGTCAGATATTTTTGGAACAAGAGCAGAGACAAGTAAAGCAGGTCGAACTTCCATTAACTGAAGAAATCAATATTTAACAATGAAATTATTCCGTTCAAAAAAATTTGTATATTTATTATGTTTAGTAAAAATCTTTAATTAGAAAGTCACAGCAATTACAGGTCCCGAAGTCACAGCAATTACAGGTCCCGAAACTTATTGATAGAGGTATCAACCATCGTAATCGGAGCATTTTAGATTTTTGCCGGCCAAAAACTTGTGGGCTATAGCACGGTTAATTTTCAATAAAATTGAATTTTCTAAGAAATGTTTAGAAATAATCGAGCAATCAAAATGAAAATTGTCACACCAATTACAGGTCCCGAAACCTATTGAGAGAGGTATCAACCATCGTAATCCGACCATTTTAGATTTTTGCCGCCCAAAAACTTGTGGGCTATAGCACAGTTAATTTTCAATAAAATTGAATTTTCTAAAAAATGTTTAGAAATAATCGAGCAATCAAAATGAAAATTGTCACAGCAATTACAGGTCCCGAAACCTATTGATAGAGGTATCAACCATCGTAATCGGACCATTTTAGATTTTTGCCGCCCAAAAACTTGTGGGCTATAGAACAGTTAATTTTCAATAAAATTGAATTTTCTAAGAAATGTTTAGAAATAATCGAGCAATCAAAATGAAAATTTTCACAGCAATTACAGGTCCCGAAACCTATTGATAGAGGTATCAACCATCGTAATCGGACCATTTTAGATTTTTGCCGCCCAAAAACTTGTGGGCTATAGCACAGTTAATTTTCAATAAAATTGAATTTTCTAAGAAATGTTTAGAAATAATCGAGCAATCAAAATGAAAATTGCCACAGCATTTACAGGTCCCGAAACCTATTGAGAGAGGTATCAACCATCGTAGTCGGACCATTTTAGATTTTTGCCGCCCAAAAACTTGTGGGCTATAGCACAGTTAATTTTCAATAAAATTGAATTTTCTAAGAAATGTTTATAAATAATGGAGCAATCAAAATGAAAATTGTCACAGCAATTACAGGTCCCGAAACCTATTGATAGAGGTATCAACCATCGTAATCGGACCATTTTAGATTTTTGCCGCCCAAAAACTTGTGGGCTATAGCACAGTTAATTTTCAATAAAATTGAATTTTCTAAGAAATGTTTAGAAATAATCGAGCAATCAAAATGAAAATTGTCACAGCAATTACAAGTCCCGAAACCTATTGATAGAGGTATCAATCATCGTAATCGGACCATTTTAGATTTTTGCCGCCCAAAAACTTGTGGGCTATAGCACAGTTAATTTTCAATAAAATTGAATTTTCTAAGAAATGTTTAGAAATAATCGAGCAATCAAAATGAAAATTGTCACAGCAATTACAGGTCCCGAAACCTATTGATAGAGGTATCAACCATCGTAATCCGACCATTTTAGAATTTTGCGGCCCAAATACTTGTGGGCTATAACACAGTTAATTTTCAATAAAATTGAATTTTCTAAAAAATGTTTAGAAATAATCGAGCAATCAAAATGAAAATTGTCACAGCAATTACAAGTCCCGAAACCTATTGATAGAGGTATCAATCATCGTAATCGGACCATTTTAGATTTTTGCCGCCCAAAAACTTGTGGGCTATAGCACAGTTAATTTTCAATAAAATTGAATTTTCTAAGAAATGTTTAGAAATAATCGAGCAATCAAAATGAAAATTGTCACAGCAATTACATGTCCCGAAACCTATTGATAGAGGTATCAACCATCGTAATGGGACCATTTTAGATTTTTGCCGCCCAAAAACTTGTGGGCTATAACACAGTTAATTTTCAATAAAATTGAATTTTCTAAGAAATGTTTAGAAATAATCGAGCAATCAAAATGAAAATTGCCACAGCAATTACAAGTCCCGAAACCTATTGATAGAGGTATCAATCATCGTAATCGGACCATTTTAGATTTTTGCCGCCCAAAAACTTGTGGGCTATAGCACAGTTAATTTTCAATAAAATTGAATTTTCTAAGAAATGTTTAGAAATAATCGAGCAATCAAAATGAAAATTGTCACAGCAATTACAGGTCCCGAAACTTATTGATAGAGGTATCAACCATCGTAATCGGACCATTTTAGATTTTTGCGGCCCAAATACTTGTGGGCTATAACACAGTTAATTTTCAATAAAATTGAATTTTCTAAAAAATGTTTAGAAATAATCGAGCAATCAAAATGAAAATTGTCACAGCAATTACAGGTCCCGAAACCTATTGAGAGAGGTATCAAACATCTTAATCGGGCCATTTTAGATTTTTGCCGCCCAAAAACTTGTGGGCTATAGCACAGTTAATTTTCAATAAAATTGAATTTTCTAAGAAATGTTTAGAAATAATCGAGCAATCAAAATGAAAATTGTCACAGCAATTACAGGTCCCGAAACCTATTGATAGAGGTATCAACCATCGTAATCGGACCATTTTAGATTTTTGCCGCCCAAAAACTTGTGGGCTATAGCACAGTTAATTTTTAATAAAATTGAATTTTCTAAAAAATGTTTAGAAATAATCGAGCAATCAAAATGAAAATTGTCACAGCAATTACAGGTCCCGAAACCTATTGAGAGAGGTATCAACCATCTTAATCGGGCCATTTTAGATTTTTGCCGCCCAAAAACTTGTGGGCTATAGCACAGTTAATTTTCAATAAAATTGAATTTTCTAAGAAATGTTTAGAAATAATCGAGCAATCAAAATGAAAATTGTCACAGCAATTACATGTCCCGAAACCTATTGATAGAGGTATCAACCATCGTAATGGGACCATTTTAGATTTTTGCCGCCCAAAAACTTGTGGGCTATAACACAGTTAATTTTCAATAAAATTGAATTTTCTAAGAAATGTTTAGAAATAATCGAGCAATCAAAATAAAAATTGTCACAGCAATTACAGGTCCCGAAACCTATTGATAGAGGTATCAACCATCGTAATCGGACCATTTTAGATTTTTGCGGCCCAAAAACTTGTGGGCTATAGCACAGTTAATTTTCAATAAAATTGAATTTTCTAAGAAATGTTTAGAAATAATCGAGCAATCAAAATGAAAATTGCCACAGCAATTACAGGTCCCGAAACCTATTGATAGAGGTATCAACCATCGTAATCGGGCCATTTTAGATTTTTGCCGCCCAAAAACTTGTGGGCTATAGCACAGTCAATTTTCAATAAAATTGAATTTTCTAAGAAATGTTTAGAAATAATCGAGCAATCAAAATGAAAATTGTCACAGCAATTACAGGTCCCGAAACATATTGATGGAGGTATCAACCATCGTAATCGGACCATTTTAGATTTTGGCGCCCAAAAACTTGTGGCCTATAACACAGTTAATTTACAAAAAAATTGAATTTTCTAGGAAATGTTTAGAACTAACCGAGCAATCAAAATAAAAATTGTCATGCAATTACGGACCATTTTAGATTTTTGCCGCCCAAAAACTTGTGGGCTAGCACAGTTAATTTTCAATAAAATTGAATTTTCTAGGAAATGTTTAGAAATAATCGAGCAATCAAAATGAAAATTGTCACACCAATTACAGGTCCCGAAACCTATTGATAGAGGTATCAACCATCGTAATCGGACCATTTTAGATTTTTGCCGCCCAAAAACTTGTGGGCTATAGCACAGTTAATTTTTAATAAAATTGAATTTTCTAGGAAATGTTTAGAACTAATCGAGCAATCAATATGAAAATTGTCACAGCAATTACGGACTATTTTAGATTTTTGCCGCCCAAAAACTTGTGGGCTAGCACAGTTAATTTTCAATAAAATTGAATTTTCTAGGAAATGTTTAGAAATAATCGAGCAATCAAAATGAAAATTGTCACACCAATTACAGGTCCCGAAACCTATTGATAGAGATATCAACCATCGTAATCGGAGCATTTTAGATTTTTGCCGCCCAAAAACTTGTGGGCTATAGCACAGTTAATTTTCAATAAAATTGAATTTTCTAAGAAATGTTTAGAAATAATCGAGCAATCAAAATAAAAATTGCTACAGCATTTACAGGTCCCGAAACTTATTGATAGAGGTATCAACCATCGTAATCGGACCATTTTAGATTTTTGACACCCAAAAACTTGTGGGCTATAGCACATTTAATTTTCAATAAAATTGAATTTTCTAAGAAATGTTAAGAAATAATCGAGCAATCAAAATGCAAATTGTCACAGCAATCACAGGTCCCGAAACCTATTGAGAGAGGTATCAAACATCTTAATCGGGCCATTTTAGATTTTTGCCGCCCAAAAACTTGTGGGCTATAGCACAGTTAATTTTCAATAAAATTGAATTTTCTAAGAATTGTTTAGAAATAATCGAGCAATCAAAATGAAAATTGTCACAGCAATTACAGGTCCCGAAACCTATTGAGAGAGGTATCAACCATCGTAATCGGACCATTTTAGATTTTTGCCGCCCAAAAACTTGTGGGCTATAGCACAGTTAATTTTCAATAAAATTGAATTTTCTAAGAAATGTTTAGAAATAATCGAGCAATCAAAATGAAAATTGTCACAGCAATTACAGGTCCCGAAACCTATTGAGAGAGGTATCAAACATCTTAATCGGGCCATTTTAGATTTTTGCCGCCCAAAAACTTGTGGGCTATAGAACAGTTAATTTTCAATAAAATTGAATTTTCTAAGAAATGTTTAGAAATAATCGAGCAATCAAAATGAAAATTGTCACAGCAATTACAGGTCCCGAAACCTATTGATAAAGGTATCAACCATCGTAATCGTCAAAAACTTGTGGGCTATAGCACAGTTAATTTTCAATAAAATTGAATTTTCTAGGAAATGTTTAGAACTAATCGAGCAATCAAAATGAAAATTGTCACAGCAATTACAGGTCCCGAAACCTATTGAGAGAGGTATCAACCATCGTAATCGGACCATTTTAGATTTTTGCCGCCCAAAAACTTGTGGGCTATAGAACAGTTAATTTTCAATAAAATTGAATTTTCTAAGAAATGTTTAGAAATAATCGAGCAATCAAAATAAAAATTGCTACAGCATTTACAGGTCCCGAAACTTATTGATAGAGGTATCAACCATCGTAATCGGACCATTTTAGATTTTTGCCGCCCAAAAACTTGTGGGCTAGCACAGTTAATTTTCAATAAAATTGAATTTTCTAAGAAATGTTTAGAAATAATCGAGCAATCAAAATGAAAATTGTCACAGCAATTACAGGTCCCGAAACCTATTGAGAGAGGTATCAAACATCTTAATCGGGACATTTTAGATTTTTGCCGCCCAAAAACTTGTGGGCTATAGCACAGTTAATTTTCAATAAAATTGAATTTTCTAAGAAATGTTTAGAAATAATCGAGCAATCAAAATAAAAATTGCTACAGCATTTACAGGTCCCGAAACTTATTGATAGAGGTATCAACCATCGTAATCGGACCATTTTAGATTTTTGACACCCAAAAACTTGTGGGCTATAGCACATTTAATTTTCAATAAAATTGAATTTTCTAAGAAATGTTAAGAAATAATCGAGCAATCAAAATGAAAATTGTCACAGCAATCACAGGTCCCGAAGCCTATTGAGAGAGGTATCAAACATCTTAATCGGGCCATTTTAGATTTTTGCCGCCCAAAAACTTGTGGGCTATAGCACAGTTAATTTTCAATAAAATTGAATTTTCTAAGAATTGTTTAGAAATAATCGAGCAATCAAAATGAAAATTGTCACAGCAATTACAGGTCCCGAAACCTATTGAGAGAGGTATCAACCATCGTAATCCGACCATTTTAGATTTTTGCCGCCCAAAAACTTGTGGGCTATAGCACAGTTAATTTTCAATAAAATTGAATTTTCTAGGAAATGTTTAGAAATAATCGAGCAATCAAAATGAAAATTGTCACAGCAATTACAAGTCCCGAAACCTATTGATAGAGGTATCAATCATCGTAATCGGACCATTTTAGATTTTTGCCGCCCAAAAACTTGCGGGCTATAGCACAGTTAATTTTCAATAAAATTTAATTTTCTAAGTAGTGTTTAGAAATAATCGAGCAATCAAAATGAAAATTGTCACAGCAATTACAGGTCCCGAAACCTATTGATAGAGGTATCAACCATCGTAATCCGACCATTTTAGATTTTTGCCGCCCAAAAACTTGTGGGCTATAGCACAGTTAATTTTCAATAAAATTGAATTTTCTAGGAAATGTTTATAAATAATCGAGCAATCAAAATGAAAATTGTCACAGCAATTACAAGTCCCGAAACCTATTGATAGAGGTATCAATCATCGTAATCGGACCATTTTAGATTTTTGCCGCCCAAAAACTTGCGGGCTATAGCACAGTTAATTTTCAATAAAATTTAATTTTCTAAGTAGTGTTTAGAAATAATCGAGCAATCAAAATGAAAATTGTCACAGCAATTACAGGTCCCGAAACCTATTGATAGAGGTATCAACCATCGTAATCCGACCATTTTAGATTTTTGCCGCCCAAAAACTTGTGGGCTATAACACAGTTAATTTTCAATAAAATTGAATTTTCTAAGTAGTGTTTAGAAATAATCGAGCAATCAAAATGAAAATTGTCACAGCAATTACAGGTCCCGAAACCTATTGATAGAGGTATCAACCATCGTAATCGGAGCATTTTAGATTTTTGCCGCCCAAAAACTTGTGGGCTATAGCATAGTTAATTTTCAATAAAATTGAATTTTCTAGGAAATGTTTAGAACTAATCGAGCAATCAATATGAAAATTGTCACAGCAATTACATCCTATTTTAGATTTTTGCCGCCCAAAAACTTGTGGGCTAGCACAGTTAATTTTCAATAAAATTGAATTTTCTAGGAAATGTTTAGAAATAATCGAGCAATCAAAATGAAAATTGTCACACCAATTACAGGTCCCGAAACCTATTGATAGAGATATCAACCATCGTAATCGGAGCATTTTAGATTTTTGCCGCCCAAAAACTTGTGGGCTATAACACAGTTAATTTTCAATAAAATTGAATTTTCTAGGAAATGTTTAGAAATAATCGAGCAATCAAAATAAAAATTGTCACAGCAATTACAGGTCCCGAAACCTATTGATAGAGGTATCAACCATCGTAATCGGACCATTTTAGATTTTTGCGGCCCAAAAACTTGCGGGCTATAGCACAGTTAATTTTCAATAAAATTGAATTTTCTAAGAAATGTTTAGAAATAATCGAGCAATCAAAATGAAAATTGTCACAGCAATTACAGGTCCCGAAACCTATTGATAGAGGTATCAACCATCGTAATCGGACCATTTTAGATTTTTGCCGCCCAAAAACTTGTGGGCTATAGCACAGTCAATTTTCAATAAAATTGAATTTTCTAAGAAATGTTTAGAAATAATCGAGCAATCAAAATGAAAATTGTCACAGCAATTACAGGTCCCGAAACATATTGATGGAGGTATCAACCATCGTAATCGGACCATTTTAGATTTTGGCGCCCAAAAACTTGTGGCCTATAACACAGTTAATTTACAAAAAAATTGAATTTTCTAGGAAATGTTTAGAACTAACCGAGCAATCAAAATGAAAATTGTCATGCAATTACGGACCATTTTAGATTTTTGCCGCCCAAAAACTTGTGGGCTAGCACAGTTAATTTTCAATAAAATTGAATTTTCTAGGAAATGTTTAGAAATAATCGAGCAATTAAAATGAAAATTGTCACACCAATTACAGGTCCCGATACATATTGATAGAGGTATCAACCATCGTAATCGGACCATTTTATATTTTTGCTGCCCAAAAACTTGTGGGCTATAGCACAGTTAATTTTCAATAAAATTGAATTTTCTAAGAAATGTTTAGAAATAATCGAGCAATCAAAATGAATATTGGCACAGCAATTACAGGTCCCGAAACCTATTGATAGAGGTATCAACCATCGTAATCGTCAAAAACTTGTGGGCTATAGCACAGTTAATTTTCAATAAAACTGAATTTTCTAGGAAATGTTTAGAAATAATCGAGCAATCAAAATGAAAATTGTCACAGCAATTACAGGTCCTGAAACCTATTGATAGAGGTATCAACCATCGTAATCGGACCATTTTAGATTTTTGCCGCCCAATAACTTGTGGGCTATAGCACAGTTAATTTTCAATAAAATTGAATTTTCTAGGAAATGTTTAGAACTAACCAAGCAATCAATATGAAAATTGGCACAGCAATTACGGACCATTTTAGATTTTTGCCGCCCAAAAACTTGTGGGCTAGCACAGTTAATTTTCAATAAAATTGAATTTTCTAGGAAATGTTTAGAAATAATCAAGCAATCAAAATGAAAATTGTCACACCAATTACAGGTCTCGAAACCTATTGATAGAGGTATCAACCATCGTAATCGGACCATTTTAGATTTTTGCCGCCCAAAAACTTGTGGGCTATAGCACAGTTAATTTTCAATAAAATTGAATTTTCTAGGAAATGTTTAGAACTAATCGAGCAATCAATATGAAAATTGTCACAGCAATTACGGACTATTTTAGATTTTTGCCGCCCAAAAACTTGTGGGCTAGCACAGTTAATTTTCAATAAAATTGAATTTTCTAGGAAATGTTTAGAAATAATCGAGCAATCAAAATGAAAATTGTCACAGCAATTACAGGTCCCGAAACCTATTGATGGAGGTATCAACCATCGTAATCGGACCATTTTAGATTTTTGACACCCAAAAACTTGTGGGCTATAGCACAGTTAATTTTCAATAAAATTGAATTTTCTAAGAAATGTTTAGAAATAATCGAGCAATCAAAATGAAAATTGTCACACCAATTACAGGTCCCGAAACCTATTGATAGAGATATCAACCATCGTAATCGGAGCATTTTAGATTTTTGCCGCCCAAAAACTTGTGGGCTATAACACAGTTAATTTTCAATAAAATTGAATTTTCTAGGAAATGTTTAGAAATAATCGAGCAATCAAAATAAAAATTGTCACAGCAATTACAGGTCCCGAAACCTATTGATAGAGGTATCAACCATCGTAATCGGACCATTTTAGATTTTTGCGGCCCAAAAACTTGTGGGCTATAGCACAGTTAATTTTCAATAAAATTGAATTTTCTAAGAAATGTTTAGAAATAATCGAGCAATCAAAATGAAAATTGTCACAGCAATTACAGGTCCCGAAACCTATTGATAGAGGTATCAACCATCGTAATCGGACCATTTTAGATTTTTGCCGCCCAAAAACTTGTGGGTTATAGCACAGTCAATTTTCAATAAAATTGAATTTTCTAAGAAATGTTTAGAAATAATCGAGCAATCAAAATTAAAATTGTCACAGCAATTACAGGTCCCGAAACATATTGATGGAGGTATCAACCATCGTAATCGGACCATTTTAGATTTTGGCGCCCAAAAACTTGTGGCCTATAACACAGTTAATTTACAAAAAAATTGAATTTTCTAGGAAATGTTTAGAACTAACCGAGCAATCAAAATGAAAATTGTCATGCAATTACGGACCATTTTAGATATTTGCCGCCCAAAAACTTGTGGGCTAGCACAGTTAATTTTCAATAAAATTGAATTTTCTAGGAAATGTTTAGAAATAATCGAGCAATTAAAATGAAAATTGTCACACCAATTACAGGTCCCGATACATATTGATAGAGGTATCAACCATCGTAATCGGACCATTTTAGATTTTTGCCGCCCAAAAACTTGTGGGCTATAGCACAGTTAATTTTCAATAAAATTGAATTTTCTAAGAAATGTTTAGAAATAATCGAGCAATCAAAATGAATATTGGCACAGCAATTACAGGTCCCGAAACCTATTGATAAAGGTATCAACCATCGTAATCGTCAAAAACTTGTGGGCTATAGCACAGTTAATTTTCAATAAAATTGAATTTTCTAGGAAATGTTTAGAAATAATCGAGCAATCAAAATAAAAATTGTCACACCAATTACAGGTCCCGAAACCTATTGATAGAGGTATCAACCATCGTAATCGGACCATTTTAGATTTTTGCCGCCCAAAAACTTGTGGGCTATAGCACAGTTAATTTTCAATAAAATTGAATTTTCTAGGAAATGTTTAGAACTAACCAAGCAATCAATATGAAAATTGGCACAGCAATTACGGACCATTTTAGATTTTTGCCGCCCAAAAACTTGTGGGCTAGCACAGTTAATTTTCAATAAAATTGAATTTTCTAGGAAATGTTTAGAAATAATCAAGCAATCAAAATGAAAATTGTCACACCAATTACAGGTCCCGAAACCTATTGATAGAGGTATCAACCATCGTAATCGGACCATTTTAGATTTTTGCCGCCCAAAAACTTGTGGGCTATAGCACAGTTAATTTTCAATAAAATTGAATTTTCTAGGAAATGTTTAGAACTAATCGAGCAATCAATATGAAAATTGTCACAGCAATTACGGACTATTTTAGATTTTTGCCGCCCAAAAACTTGTGGGCTAGCACAGTTAATTTTCAATAAAATTGAATTTTCTAGGAAATGTTTAGAAATAATCGAGCAATCAAAATGAAAATTGTCACACCAATTACAGGTCCCGAAACCTATTGATAGAGATATCAACCATCGTAATCGGAGCATTTTAGATTTTTGCCGCCCAAAAACTTGTGGGCTATAGCACAGTTAATTTTCAATAAAATTGAATTTTCTAAGAAATGTTTAGAAATAATCGAGCAATCAAAATGAAAATTGGCACAGCAATTACAGGTCCCGAAACCTATTGATAGAGGTATCAACCATCGTAATCGTCAAAAACTTGTGGGCTATAGCACAGTTAATTTTCAATAAAATTGAATTTTCTAGGAAATGTTTAGAACTAATCGAGCAATCAAAATGAAAATTGTCACAGCAATTACAGGTCCCGAAACCTATTGAGAGAGGTATCAACCATCGTAATCGGACCATTTTAGATTTTTGCCGCCCAAAAACTTGTGGGCTATAGAACAGTTAATTTTCAATAAAATTGAATTTTCTAAGAAATGTTTAGAAATAATCGAGCAATCAAAATAAAAATTGTCACAGCATTTACAGGTCCCGAAACTTATTGATAGAGGTATCAACCATCGTAATCGGACCATTTTAGATTTTTGACACCCAAAAACTTGTGGGCTATAGCACAGTTAATTTTCAATAAAATTGAATTTTCTAAGAAATGTTAAGAAATAATCGAGCAAGCAAAATGAAAATTGTCAAAGCAATCACAGGTCCCGAAACCTATTGAGAGAGGTATCAAACATCGTAATCGGGCCATTTTAGATTTTTGCCGCCCAAAAACTTGTGGGCTATAGCACAGTTAATTTTCAATAAAATTGAATTTTCTAAGAATTGTTTAGAAATAATCGAGCAATCAAAATGAAAATTGTCACAGCAATTACAGGTCCCGAAACCTATTGAGAGAGGTATCAACCATCGTAATCGGACCATTTTAGATTTTTGCCGCCCAAAAACTTGTGGGCTATAGAACAGTTAATTTTCAATAAAATTGAATTTTCTAAGAAATGTTTAGAAATAATCGAGCAATCAAAATAAAAATTGCTACAGCATTTACAGGTCCCGAAACTTATTGATAGAGGTATCAACCATCGTAATCGGACCATTTTAGATTTTTGCCGCCCAAAAACTTGTGGGCTAGCACAGTTAATTTTCAATAAAATTGAATTTTCTAAGAAATGTTTAGAAATAATCGAGCAATCAAAATGAAAATTGTCACAGCAATTACAGGTCCCGAAACCTATTGAGGGAGGTATCAACCATCTTAATCGGGCCATTTTAGATTTTTGCCGCCCAAAAACTTGTGGGCTATAGCACAGTTAATTTTCAATAAAATTGAATTTTCTAAGAATTGTTTAGAAATAATCGAGCAATCAAAATGAAAATTGTCACAGCAATTACAGGTCCCGAAACCTATTGAGAGAGGTATCAACCATCGTAATCGGACCATTTTAGATTTTTGCCGCCCAAAAACTTGTGGGCTATAGAACAGTTAATTTTCAATAAAATTGAATTTTCTAAGAAATGTTTAGAAATAATCGAGCAATCAAAATAAAAATTGTCACAGCATTTACAGGTCCCGAAACTTATTGATAGAGGTATCAACCATCGTAATCGGACCATTTTAGATTTTTGACACCCAAAAACTTGTGGGCTATAGCACAGTTAATTTTCAATAAAATTGAATTTTCTAAGAAATGTTTAGAAATAATCGAGCAATCAAAATGAAAATTGTCACAGCAATTACAAGTCACGAAACCTATTGATAGAGGTATCAATCATCGTAATCGGACCATTTTAGATTTTTGCCGCCCAAAAACTTGTGGGCTATAGCACAGTTAATTTTCAATAAAATTGAATTTTCTAAGAAGTGTTTAGAAATAATCGAGCAATCAAAATGAAAATTGTCACAGCAATTACAGGTCCCGAAACTTATTGATAGAGGTATCAACCATCGTAATCGGACCATTTTAGATTTTTGCGGCACAAATACTTGTGGGCTATAGCGCAGTTAATTTTCAATAAAATTGAATTTTCTAAGAAGTGTTTAGAAATAATCGAGCAATCAAAATGAAAATTGGCACAGCAATTACAGGTCCCGAAACCTATTGATAGAGGTATCAACCATCGAAATCGGACCATTTTAGATTTTTGCCGCACAAAAACTTGTGGGCTATAGCACAGTTAATTTTCAATAAAATTGAATTTTCTAAGAAATGTTTAGAAATAATCGAGCAATGAAAATGAAAACTTTCACAGCAATTACAAGTCCCAAAATCTATTGATAGAGGTATCAACCATCGTAATCGGACCATTTTAGATTTTTGCCGCCCAAAAACTTGTGGGCTATAGCACAGTTAATTTTCAATAAAATTGAATTTTCTAAGAAATATTTAGAAATAATCGAGCAATCAAAATGAAAATTGTCACAGCAATTACAGGTCCCGAAACCTATTGATAGAGGTATCAACCATCGTTAACTGACCATTTCAGATTTTTGCCGCCCAAAAACTTGTGGGCTATAGCACAGTTAATTTTCAATAAAATTGAATTTTCTAAGAAATGTTTAGAAATAATCGAGCAATCAAAATGAAAATTGTCACAGCAATTACTGGTCCCGAAACCTATTTATAGAGGTATCAACCATCGTTAGTTAACTGATCATTTTACATTTTTGCCGCCCAAAAACTTGTGGGCTATAGCACAGTTAATTTTCAATAAAATTGAATTTTCTAAGAAATGTTTAGAAATAATCGAGCAATGAAAATGAAAACTTTCACAGCAATTACAGGTCCCAAAATCTATTGATAGAGGTATCAACCATCGTAATCGGACCATTTTAGATTTTTGCCGCCCAAAAACTTGTGGGCTATAGCACAGTTAATTTTCAATAAAATTGAATTTTCTAAGAAATATTTAGAAATAATCGAGCAATCAAAATGAAAATTGTCACAGCAATTACAGGTCCCGAAACCTATTGATAGAGGTATCAACCATCGTTAACTGACCATTTCAGATTTTTGCCGCCCAAAAACTTGTGGGCTATAGCACAGTTAATTTTCAATAAAATTGAATTTTCTAAGAAATGTTTAGAAATAATCGAGCAATCAAAATAAAAATTAGCACAGCAATTACAGGTCCCGAAACCTATTGATAGAGGTATCAACCATCGTAATCGGACCATTTTAGATTTTTGCGGCACAAATACTTGTGGGCTATAGCGCAGTTAATTTTCAATAAAATTGAATTTTCTAAGAAGTGTTTAGAAATAATCGAGCAATCAAAATGAAAATTGGCACAGCAATTACAGGTCCAGAAACCTATTGATAGAGGTATCAACCATCGAAATCGGACCATTTTAGATTTTTGCCGCCCAAAAACTTGTGGGCTATAGCACAGTTAATTTTCAATAAAATTGAATTTTCTAAGAAATGTTTAGAAATAATCGAGCAATGAAAATGAAAACTTTCACAGCAATTACAGGTCCCAAAATCTATTGATAGAGGTATCAACCATCGTAATCGGACCATTTTAGATTTTTGCCGCCCAAAAACTTGTGGGCTATAGCACAGTTAATTTTCAATAAAATTGAATTTTCTAAGAAATATTTAGAAATAATCGAGCAATCAAAATGAAAATTGTCACAGCAATTACAGGTCCCGAAACCTATTGATAGAGGTATCAACCATCGTTAACTGACCATTTCAGATTTTTTCCGCCCAAAAACTTGTGGGCTATAGCACAGTTAATTTTCAATAAAATTGAATTTTCTAAGAAATGTTAAGAAATAATCGAGCAATGAAAATGAAAATTGTCACAGCAATTACAGGTCCCGAAACCTATTGATAGAGGTATCAACCATCGTAATCGGACCATTTTAGATTTTTGACACCCAAAAACTTGTGGGCTTATTGCACAGTTAATTTTCAATAAATTTGAATTTTCTAAGAAATGTTTAGAAATAATCGAGCAATCAAAATGAAAATTGTCACAGCAATTACAGGTCTCGAAACCTATTGATAGAGGTATCAACCATCGTAATCGGACCATTTTAGATTTTTGCCGCCCAAAAACTTGTGGGCTATTATAGCACAGTTAATTTTCGATAAAACTGAATTTTCTAAGAAATGTTTAGAAATAATCGAGCAAACAAAGTGAAAATTGGCACAGTAATTACAGGTCTCGAAACCTATTGATAGAGGTATCAACCATCGTAATCGGACCATTTTAGATTTTTGCCGCATAAAAACTTGTGGGCTATAGCACAGTTAATTTTCAATAAAATTGTATTTTCTAAGAAATGTTTAGAAATAATCGAGCAATCAAAATGAAAATTGTCACAGCAATTATAGGTCTCGAAACCTATTGATAGAGGTATCAACCATCGTAATCGGACCATTTTAGATTTTTGCCGCCCAAAAACTTGTGGGCTATAGCACAGTTAATTTTCAATAAAATTGAATTTTCTAAGAAATGTTTAGAAATAATCGAGCAATCAAAATGAAAATTGGCACAGCAATTACAGGTCCCGAAACCTATTGATAGAGGTATCAACCATCGTAATCGGACCATTTTAGATTTTTTCCGCCCAATAACTTGTGGGCTATAGCACATTTAATTTTCAATAAAATTGAATTTTCTAAGAAATGTTTAGAAATAATCGAGCAATCAAAATGAAAATTGTCACACCAATTACAGGTCCCGAAACCTATTGATAGAGGTATCAACCATCGTAATCGGACCATTTTAGATTTTTGCCGCACAAAAACTTGTGGGCTATTATAGCACAGTTAATTTTCGATAAAATTGAATTTTCTAAGAAATGTTTAGAAATAATCGAGCAATCAAAATGTCAATTGGCACAGCAATTACAGGTCTCGAAACCTATTGATAGAGGTATCAACCATCGTAATCGGACCATTTTAGATTTTTGCCGCCCAAAAACTTGTGGGCTATAAGCACAGTTAATTTTCAATAAAATTGAATTTTCTAAGAAATGTTTAGAAATAATCGAGCAATCAAAATGAAAATTGGCACAGCCATTACAGGTCCCGAAACCTATTGATAGAGGTATCAACCATCGTAATCGGACCATTTTAGATTTTTTCCGCCCAAAAACTTGTGGGCTTAAAAATTAATTTTCAATTTTCAAAAAATAATTGCACAGTTAATTTTCAATAAAATTGAATTTTCTAAGAAATGTTTAGAAATAATCGAGCAATCAAAATGAAAATTGTCACAGCAATTACAGGTCCCGAAACCTATTGATGGAGGTATCAACCATCGTAATCGGACCATTTTAGATTTTTGACACCCAAAAACTTGTGGGCTATAGCACAGTTAATTTTCAATAAAATTGAATTTTCTAAGAAATGTTTAGAAATAATCGAGCAATCAAAATGAAAATTGTCACAGCAATTACTGGTCCCGAAACCTATTTATAGAGGTATCAACCATCGTTAACTGACCATTTCAGATTATTGCCGCCCAAAAACTTGTGGGCTATAGCACAGTTAATTTTCAATAAATTTGAATTTTCTAAGAAATGTTTAGAAATAATCGAGCAATCAAAATGAAAATTGTCACAGCAATTACAGGTCCCGAAACCTATTGATAGAGGTATCAACCATCGTAATCGGACCATTTTAGATTTTTGCCGCCCAAAAACTTGTGGGCTATTATAGCAAAGTTAATTTTCGATAAAACTGAATTTTCTAAGAAATGTTTAGAAATAATCGAGCAATCAAAGTGAAAATTGGCACAGTAATTACAGGTCTCGAAACCTATTGATAGAGGTATCAACCATCGTAATCGGACCATTTTAGATTTTTGCCGCCCAAAAACTTGTGGGCTATAGCACAGTTAATTTTCAATAAAATTGAATTTTCTAAGAAATGTTTAGAAATAATCGAGCAATCAAAATGAAAATTGTCACAGCAATTACAGGTCTCGAAACCTATTGATAAAGGTATCAACCATCGTAATCGGACCATTTTAGAGTTTTGCCGCCCAAAAACTTGTGGGCTATAGCACAGTTAATTTTCAATAAAATTGAATTTTCTAAGAAATGTTTAGAAATAATCGAGCAATCAAAATGAAAATTGTCACAGCAATTACAGGTCCCGAAACCTATTGATAGAGGTATCAACCATCGTAATCGGACCATTTTAGATTTTTGCCGCCCAAAAACTTGTGGGCTATAGCACATTTAATTTTCAATAAAATTGAATTTTCTAAGAAATGTTTAGAAATAATCGAGCAATCAAAATGAAAATTGTCACACCAATTACAGGTCCCGAAACCTATTGATAGAGGTATCAACCATCGTAATCGGACCATTTTAGATTTTTGCCGCACAAAAACTTGTGGGCTATTATAGCACAGTTAATTTTCGATAAAATTCAATTTTCTAAGAAATGTTTAGAAATAATCGAGCAATTAAAATGAAAATTGGCACAGCAATTACAGGTCTCGAAACCTATTAATAGAGGTATCAACCATCGTAATCGGACCATTTTAGATTTTTGCCGCCCAAAAACTTGTTGGCTATAAGCACAGTTAATTTTCAATAAAATTGAATTTTCTAAGAAATGTTTAGAAATAATCGAGCAATCAAAATAAAAATTGGCACAGCCATTACAGGTCCCGAAACCTATTGATAGAGGTATCAACCATCGTAATCGGACCATTTTAGATTTTTTCCGCCCAAAAACTTGTGGGCTATTATAGCACAGTTAATTTTCAATAAAATTGAATTTTCTAAGAAATGTTTAGAAATAATCGAGCAATCAAAACGAAAATTGTCACACCAATTACAGGTCCCGAAACCTATTGATAGAGGTATCAACCATCGTAATCGGACCATTTTAGATTTTTTCCGCCCAAAAACTTGTGGGCTATAGCACAGTTAATTTTCAATAAAATTGAATTTTCTAAGAAATGTTTAGAAATAATCGAGCAATCAAAATGAAAATTGTCACAGCAATTACAGGTCCCGAAACCTATTGATGGAGGTATCAACCATCGTAATCGGACCATTTTAGATTTTTGACACCCAAAAACTTGTGGGCTATAGCACAGTTAATTTTCAATAAAATTGAATTTTCTAAGAAATGTTTAGAAATAATCGAGCAATCAAAATGAAAATTGTCACAGCAATTACTGGTCCCGAAACCTATTTATAGAGGTATCAACCATCGTTAACTGACCATTTCAGATTTTTGCCGCCCAAAAACTTGTGGGCTATAGCACAGTTAATTTTCAATAAATTTGAATTTTCTAAGAAATGTTTAGAAATAATCGAGCAATCAAAATGAAAATTGTCACAGCAATTACAGGTCCCGAAACCTATTGATAGAGGTATCAACCATCGTAATCGGACCATTTTAGATTTTTGCCGCCCAAAAACTTGTGGGCTATTATAGCACAGTTAATTTTCGATAAAACTGAATTTTCTAAGAAATGTTTAGAAATAATCGAGCAATCAAAGTGAAAATTGGCACAGTAATTACAGGTCTCGAAACCTATTGATAGAGGTATCAACCATCGTAATCGGACCATTTTAGATTTTTGCCGCCCAAAAACTTGTGGGCTATAGCACAGTTAATTTTCAATAAAATTGAATTTTCTAAGAAATGTTTAGAAATAATCGAGCAATCAAAATGAAAATTGTCACAGCAATTACAGGTCTCGAAACCTATTGATAAAGGTATCAACCATCGTAATCGGACCATTTTAGATTTTTGCCGCCCAAAAACTTGTGGGCTATAGCACAGTTAATTTTCAATAAAATTGAATTTTCTAAGAAATGTTTAGAAATAATCGAGCAATCAAAATGAAAATTGTCACAGCAATTACAGGTCCCGAAACCTATTGATAGAGGTATCAACCATCGTAATCGGACCATTTTAGATTTTTGCCGCCCAAAAACTTGTGGGCTATAGCACATTTAATTTTCAATAAAATTGAATTTTCTAAGAAATGTTTAGAAATAATCGAGCAATCAAAATGAAAATTGTCACAGCAATTACAAGTCCCGAAACCTATTGATAGAGGTATCAACCATCGTAATCGGACCATTTTAGATTTTTGCCGCACAAAAACTTGTGGGCTATTATAGCACAGTTAATTTTCGATAAAATTCAATTTTCTAAGAAATGTTTAGAAATAATCGAGCAATTAAAATGAAAATTGGCACAGCAATTACAGGTCTCGAAACCTATTAATAGAGGTATCAACCATCGTAATCGGACCATTTTAGATTTTTGCCGCCCAAAAACTTGTGGGCTATAAGCACAGTTAATTTTCAATAAAATTGAATTTTCTAAGAAATGTTTAGAAATAATCGAGCAATCAAAATAAAAATTGGCACAGCCATTACAGGTCCCGAAACCTATTGATAGAGGTATCAACCATCGTAATCGGACCATTTTAGATTTTTTCCGCCCAAAAACTTGTGGGCTATTATAGCACAGTTAATTTTCAATAAAATTGAATTTTCTAAGAAATGTTTAGAAATAATCGAGCAATCAAAATGAAAATTGGCACAGCAATTACAGGTCCCGAAACCTATTGATAGAGGTATCAACCATCGTAATCGGACCATTTTAGATTTTTTCCGCCCAAAAACTTGTGGGCTATTATAGCACAGTTAATTTTCAATAAAATTGAATTTTCTAAGAAATGTTTAGAAATAATCGAGCAATCAAAATGAAAATTGGCACAGCAATTACAGGTCCCGAAACCTATTGATAGAGGTATCAACCATCGTAATCGGACCATTTTAGATTTTTGCCGCCCAAAAACTTGTGGGCTATAGCACAGTTAATTTTCAATAAAATTGAATTTTCTAAGAAATGTTTAGAAATAATCGAGCAATCAAAATGAATATTGGCACAGCAATTACAGGTCCCGAAACCTATTGATAGAGGTATCAACCATCGTAATCGGACCATTTTAGATTTTTGCCGCCCAAAAACTTGTGGGCTATAGCACAGTAAATTTTCAATAAATTTGAATTTTCTAAGAAATGTTTAGAAATAATCGAGCAATCAAAATGAAATTTGTCACACCAATTACAGGTCCCGAAACCTATTGATAGAGGTATCAACCATCGTAATCGGACCATTTTAGATTTTTGCCGCCCAAAAACTTGTGGGCTATAGCACAGTTAATTTTCAATAAAATTGAATTTTCTAAGAAATGTTTAGAAATAATCGAGCAATCAAAATGAAAATTGTCACAGCAATTACAGGTCTCGAAACCTATTGATAAAGGTATCAACCATCGTAATCGGACCATTTTAGATTTTTGCCGCCCAAAAACTTGTGGGCTATAGCACAGTTAATTTTCAATAAAATTGAATTTTCTAAGAAATGTTTAGAAATAATCGAGCAATCAAAATGAAAATTGTCACAGCAATTACAGGTCCCGAAACCTATTGATAGAGGTATCAACCATCGTAATCGGACCATTTTAGATTTTTGCCGCCCAAAAACTTGTGGGCTATAGCACATTTAATTTTCAATAAAATTGAATTTTCTAAGAAATGTTTAGAAATAATCGAGCAATCAAAATGAAAATTGTCACACCAATTACAGGTCCCGAAACCTATTGATAGAGGTATCAACCATCGTAATCGGACCATTTTAGATTTTTTCCGCCCAAAAACTTGTGGGCTATTATAGCACAGTTAATTTTCAACAAAATTGAATTTTCTAAGAAATGTTTAGAAATAATCGAGCAATCAAAATGAAAATTGGCACAGCAATTACAGGTCCCGAAACCTATTGATAGAGGTATCAACCATCGTAATCGGACCATTTTAGATTTTTGCCGCCCAAAAACTTGTGGGCTATAGCACATTTAATTTTCAATAAAATTGAATTTTCTAAGAAATGTTTAGAAATAATCGAGCAATCAAAATGAAAATTGTCACACCAATTACAGGTCCCGAAACCTATTGATAAAGGTATCAACCATCGTAATCGGACCATTTTAGATTTTTGCCGCCCAAAAACTTGTGGGCTATAGCACATTTAATTTTCAATAAAATTGAATTTTCTAAGAAATGTTTAGAAATAATCGAGCAATCAAAATGAAAATTGTCACACCAATTACAGGTCCCGAAACCTATTGATAGAGGTATCAACCATCGTAATCGGACCATTTTAGATTTTTTCCGCCCAAAAACTTGTGGGCTATTATAACACAGTTAATTTTCAATAAAATTAAATTTTCTAAGAATTGTTTAGAAATAATCGAGCAATCAAAATGAAAATTGGCACAGCAATTACAGGTCCCGAAACCTATTGATAGAGGTATCAACCATCGTAATCGGACCATTTTAGATTTTTGCCGCCCAAAAACTTGTGGGCTATAGCACAGTTAATTTTCAATAAAATTGAATTTTCTAAGAAATGTTTAGAAATAATCGAGCAATCAAAATGAATATTGGCACAGCAATTACAGGTCCCGAAACCTATTGATAGAGGTATCAACCATCGTAATCGGACCATTTTAGATTTTTGCCGCCCAAAAACTTGTGGGCTATAGCACAGTTAATTTTCAATAAAATTGAATTTTCTAAGAAATGTTTAGAAATAATCGAGCAATCAAAATGAAAATTGTCACAGCAATTACATGTCCCGAAACCTATTGATAGAGGTATCAACCATCGTAATCGGACCATTTTAGATTTTTGCCGCCCAAAAACTTGTGGTTTTCTATAAAATTGAATTTTCTAAGAAATGTTAAGAAATAATCGAGCAATCAAAATGAAAATTGTCACAACAATTACAGGTCCCGAAACCTATTGAGAGAGGTATCAACCATCGTAATCGGACCATTTTAGATTTTTGCCGCCCAAAAACTTGTGGGCTATAGCACAGTTAATTTTCAATAAAATTGAATTTTCTAAGAAATGTTTAGAACTAATCGAGCAATCAAAATGAAAATTGACACATTTTTGTAAATGGTCATAGTGTAGCATCAGGTTTCGACAGTTTATTTGATTTTCACAATTTTCAAAATAGCGTCGAACATACCCAACCCTTTTTATTTTAATAAGAAAAATTGTTCCGGATAGCTTGACCTGCTTACTTAAAGGGAATATCGCCCCATACCTGGTTCTACTTCTTATTTACACTTTTTATGTAGGCCTACACTTTTTCAGTACACTTACACTTTTCGTTAATTTGTGTTGCTACACTTTGTGTGAAATACTTCACACCGGTACCGAATAGTCATTTAACATGATTTGAATAAGAATTGTAGATGAATTAAACATGAATTGAATAGGAACTCGATATGAATGAAATATGAAATGAATATATGAATTTAATTTAAATTAATCGCACATAATTTTTAATTAAATTATGATTACTGTACGGTCTATTACTGTCATGAAGAACCATTGTTTTATGCAATTTTGAAATTGGCTGGGCATATTTAGTATTGATGTTTTCGTAGTAAAACCGAATTTACCGTTACCTCATTATTTATACCAGCACATTAATTTCTTGGCCGTCAACATTATGCTTAATATTAACATTGGTAAGATTTTTTTTTGTTTATGTTTTTGAGGTTAACATAATCTCGTATTTATTAAGGAAACACCAAAATGTGATGGAAAAAATTGATGCGATTACACAATGTATACACAACAATTTCAAAAGAGCACCCAAGCAACAAAGTAGAACACCGAAATACTATGAAAAAGGACATTTATGGTATTTCAGGAATTTATATTTCATTTTTAAGAGAAAACCTGAAATTTTTCCGAAATGGAAAAATATAAAAATTTATTACATTTGTTTTTTCAGAAATGAAAATCATAAAAAAATCTAATCCACATACATACGTATGTATGATGCTCATAGTGGTAAGGGTAATATACATTGTTGTTGTTGTTATTACCATTTTAAATAGTTGGATATTTGTACGATCTGTTGTTGTTTAGCAGATATTTTGACAAAGAACAAATACCGTAAAAATGACAGCACAGCAACATTGAAATAAATTTTGTTTTTTTATGAACTGTGAAGGTCATTTTATATAAAAGGATACATATAAGGAAAGTCCAGAAAAATGTTTATTTTAGACAAATGTTTGAACGAAAAAAGTAAGTCAAGTAAATTTATGCTACTATTTGAATTTGTGCCATTTTGGAGCCGCACACATTCACATCTTTACTTTGATTTATGTAATTGATGCTTTTGGGTTTCCACTAAACCCAATTTTCGAATCAGGACAACTCACAACGAGAATATAATGTAAAATCTTTACCATACCTATATAAAATATGGTTTTGAATAATTTGGGATTACCACGAATCAAGATGATAAAACTATGTTAACAAGTTTTATTCGTTATCCTAGCAATGACTAAGAATTCGTTTTTTGCCCAAACAATGGAAGAAAAATTGCAAGCGAGGTTCATACGATTTTTTCCCATACGGCCGCCATTTTTTATTGTGGTGATCGGTATTCGTGAGCCATTTGCAGTACATTGCAAAATTCGATTCAAAGCACCAGTCAGAATAATTCACTTAGCTGCTAATTATTGATTGATTGCAAACTCTTTCCTAGGCGCATTAAAGACCTTCGTTGTCAATGCGAGAAGCCAGACGTTGGTTTCAAATGTAAGTTTGCATGAAATTAGCATACATCTGTGATCGAAATGGGTTTGGGCGTTATATGTGGTGATAACTTTCGATATAAATAGGAAACCAAGCGGGTAATGAGGTTCTTTATAAAATAAAGGATTTAGTGGTTGGCAACATCGATGAATTAGAACTAAACTTGTTTAATAACATTCCCGCACCCTTGAAATTTCTAAGATTCCAAATTTTTTTAATCTGAAGTTTTACACATATAGTTTATAAAACTCAAATTTAATTACAAAAACCTAAACTCCATGTTCTCTAAGTTTAGTTGAGCCAAATTCCTAAGCAGTTGCCACTAAATATCTAGATTTTAGAATTTTCGAAATTTTTTTAACGAATTAGCAGGATCTAAACTGGAGGCTCAACTTTAAATCGATAAGATGCTTCGGTCGGCTAATTTTTCGTTTTTTTTCGGCTCTGTGTAAAAATTAATAATTTAAAAGTGCCTCGCCAGTATCTTTACATTTAGGTTCTCTAGTCTGTAATCGGGCCAGCAATAAGTTTGCAAATTTTTCTCAGAAGATCAACTCGCCAAACCGATCAACATCAAATCGGTAATTTTTTCAGAGTTGACCCTCAAACAGTGTCAATTCTGGATCCATCCCATTTGACTTTTCTAAACTAATCTGGAAACTTCGTCATGTTTTTCAATAGTTTGCCTTTGTACTTTCAAAAGATTCATGAATGCCTTACAAACAACTGCAACATCAGGATATTGTCATCCAGATAGATAAATAATCCAAGTTAACCCTGAGTGCCTCATCCATCAATCGGCAGAGAGTCAACGTAAACATTCGCTTAAAAGCACAGTGAGGCGAGTTTTGAAAAAAAGCTGTAAGTGACTGGGCCAAACTCCTAGTGCATTTTTGAGACGATTGAAGGCACACCAGTGGCATGCAATTGTTATATTCGTGTATTCGTGGGTACGTACCACACAGTCTGAATGTCTCATCAAGTCGGGCAAAACAAAACTCAAAATTGACCTGTCTGTTAGGAATACGGAAAATTAGAATTTAATTTAGGTAACTACAAAATTAATTTAGGAACGTATATCCTTCATATGGTAGATCCCAAGATTTATGCCGCCCTCGTTCAATAACTTGCACGCAGTGTTTCCTAACTTCTTGAATAATGAACATTTAAGGATTTTAGGTGTAAGTTGACCAATCTGACCAGTCTGACCAATTTCTAAATTTTGTTTCTCACTCCGGAGGTTAAAAGTATGACACGATCTTTTGTAAGCGTCTTGCATATGTTTCAACTGTAAACTCTGACAGGCACGTAATGTGCTGTCTTTTGATTCTGTCGAAATAACAATTCTAAGTTTAGCAGTTTTACCAGATCATATTCCTTACCATTCGTAATCATGTGCCGGCCAAATATTAAGAAATGAGGAGAGTACGTCGTCGAGTCATGTACAACATTTCGTTAATCTCAGGAATATGTTGACCCCAAGTAGTGTGGTTGTCGTCAGCATAAGCCCTCAAAGCCTAGAATACGTATCGATTTACGCGCTCCGATGCATTCACTTAAGGGCAATAACGCGGAACAGGTTAACGCTCGACACCGAACTTAGGCAGGAAACTTGAGAAGGTTTTTGGAGGTGAATTGTGGACCCAAAAAGAATTGGATATTGATCCAAAACGGTAAATGCTTGTCCACCCATATCGGTTCTGGTGGAGTATACATCATTTCAGTTTTTACGCCAATAAAAGTATCGTTAAATGTTCTCTAGCATTTCCGCAGAACCAACATTAGCAGACGTAGGATGGTCGTGAGCTTGTATAAGAATCTACGTTACCAAGGAACGAGGTAGATAAAATTTCCAATTAGGTACGTCAGGCATAGTAAAAGATAGATTTTCATTTGCAGACATGTTGACAAGGATTTTGCCATCAGATGTCATAAAATTAAGGAAGAAATCAGACGATTATTAATTCTAAATATTCAGTAGATTTGAAGGATACGGTGTCGAGGTTAATACATATTAAAGCCACCGCCATTCACAGGAGCCTCAATAAAGGTTCTCGAAAGTGCATAAGGTGCGCCGTTCTGTGATGATCCACAAAGATACTGTATTGTGCAGTCGAATGGAGCTGTGAGCTCTTTCTGGCTCATAAGCCATTTGAGTCTTGCATGGCCAGTGATAGTGTTGAAAGGATATCCCTCGATATATGCTCGGAGGTTCTTTACGCTAAGCACAACTGCAAAACACTCTAGCTCAGTAAAGGAATAATTTTGCAAGGCTGCGTTTAACTTCTGAGACATGTAACACTCCTCCATCACCAGCTACAATAGTATAGCACTGAATCACAAACGGTTTGGAGAAATTTACGTTTTTACCAACACTGGAGTATTTAAAAGGATTAATTTAACACTATCAAACGCTTGCTGGGCTTTCGCAGACCAAATGCAATTTGGATTCTGTTTGGTGAGAAACGATGAAGTTTTTTAGGAGTAGTTGGTATTGGATATGTTTGAGGGGAAATATTTTTTTTCAAGGTTTACTATTAAACCAGCATCAAACAATCTGTAATAATCAACAGTAATACGAAATTTTCTTCAAATGTCCTAGAAGTAATTAGAAGGTCATTCAGATATACGACAACGCCATCTTAAAATTCATGAGGAAACACTCAATCTATTAACCGGCTACAGAGATCAAATGGCATAAACTAGAATTGGTACAAAGGGTGACCAGGAACCGTATACACCGTTTTATCTAGGGATCCCTCATTTAACCGAATTTAGCAAAACGCATCTTGCAAGTCGTGGCTTGAAACCCATTTTGTTTCCTCCCATCGACTGATAAGTCGGTCGATTATAGGCAGCGGATACGCATCTCTTTTCGTCACTTCATTCACTCGTCTTGCATCCAAACAAAAACGAGCCTTGTCATTTGGTTTCCGAACTAATGCGAAGGTGAACTACTTGAACTTCTGGATTATTCAACTACTGCCAGAGACACCATTCGAGTTATCTTAAGAAACATATCAGATTGTCAGGAGATATACGATAGTATCGTTGTTTGATGGTCGTAGCAACTTGTGTGACTGCCACGGATTTCGAAGGTGATTGATGGTAGCTACTTGAGTCCTCGTATCGAAGTTTCCCGAAGAACAAAACTTCGTACAGTTATTTCTTGCGCATTCGTCTTTTCTACATTCGCCAATAAATAATCGCAGAAGTTTTATGCCTAAACAATTCCAGAAGTTTGATTAAAATTTCATTGAATTTTGGGCTGAATTTTTATCCAAATTTAAGCTGATCATAATTGTACGTTAGACTTTAAACTGAATTTTAAGCTGTACTTTTAGCTGACTTTTAGGTTAAATTTTAAATTGTTAATTTTAGTTTGAATTTTATGCTGTACTTACACTGTTTGAATTTTAGTTAGACTTTTAAAGCAGAATTTTACGCTGAGCTTTATGCTGAATTTTAGGCTAAATTAGAGGGTGAATTTGGGTAAATTTAGGATGATTTTCTATGTATTTTTAACTGCATTTTAGGTTGAAATTAAAGCTGGATTTAAGGTGGCTTTTAGGCTGTGATTTTAAGCTGAACTTTGGGCTGCAATTTTCGGCTAAACTAAAGGCTAAATTTTAGGAAACTAACTTTGGGAAGGCTGAATTTTAGGAATAATTTTAAGCTGAATTGTTGGGCTGAGTTTTACGTTGAACTTTTGATGGAATTTTAAGCTGAATTTTATGCACAATTTAAAGGTTAATGGGGTTGCGCTAAACTGTATGCTAAATTTTCTAGTGAACTGTTGGCCAACAAAATTATAAGCAGAATTTTAAATTGAATTTAAGGCAGAAAATAAATTCTGAATTCAAGCCGATTTTAGACTTTATAAGCGGAAAAATAAACAGAATTATAAGCTGACTTTTTGCTGAAATTGAAGATGAACTTTTAAATAAATTGAGATTTTACTAACTTTTGAAGAGACCTACTGAAGCGAGCTGGTATTTCAGAGATCGCACATTTTTCTTCAAAGTGCACCACCATCTTGCCTTGTCAGTATGCGTGCAATTACGATTTTATCAATTTAACTTTAAATTCTACTTTTTCCACTATCACGACGTTCAATTTTGGGTTTCTTTTTTGAGCAATGCTGGATATATGAATGGGCTATAAAAAGTACGAAGTCATCTATAAGTAGACGACCGATCTTCGAAGTAATTTTAATAATTTGATAGCGTTCTTTAAGGTTGGCCGATTTGTAGGACTATCTTGATCATAAATGTAAAAAATTCGATCAGAATGACAGTTCGGTCTTACAATTAACCTAGCCGTAACTTCTACTTAAGCAAAAAATATCCTTTACTTGTCAGTTTTCCGTATAAAAACATCTAGGTATAAACTTCCACCACCAGAGTGTAGAACAATACCAAACACAATATGCACGCTCGAACGAGGTAGACCAAAATGTTTTGAATATGAAAGAATTCATCCTGTAATTCAGCGAGGAAAAGTTCCATCTGGACTACCAGATTTGTAAAGTTCAATGTCTTTCAAGGCTCAAATTCTACAAATTTGAAATTCATAAAATTCTGAAAACTGGAATTTCTTGGATATTGTTGAATAAACTTGGATATTTTGTTTTTTTCTCAAATTCTACCAATTCTTAAAATATTTTAAATTAAAATGTGTAAATTATTAAAATTGATGAAATGTTTCAAATTTGTTAAATCAAACGATTTTCAAATCAACTCAAATCGTTAAACCACCACGAATTCATCAAACACATCTAATTCTTGAAATTTCTCAAATTTTTCAAACTCTTCCAATTAATAAGATACCGATACTGAACTGAGATCAATTTCTACTTATTCTTCTTCTTCAAATCCTTTAAATTTGTCCAATTAAATTCTTAAAACGTTTCAATATCTTTGAACTCTTTAAACTGCTTCAAATTCTTTAAAGTCATAATATTGGCAGACTATACTTTAAATATTCGATAAAATACTTTAAAGTTTTTAAAATTCTTTGAATTCTCCTGTTTTGGTGTGTACAAATCATAAAATTCATGGATTTTTAAAATTATAAAATTCACATTCTTTAAATTCTTAAAATTAGTCAAACCCTACAGATGTCGCATGAAATCCTTGAAATTCTCCAAAGTCGCAAAACTTCTGAAAATCAGTGGATTGCTAAAGTATCTTAGTCACGTCACGTCATTCAAATTATTGTACAAGACTCTGACCATCTTTACTTAGAGTAAAACCTAATTATTTTATTTATGGATTGTTTGGGAACATTCTCTAGCAAATTATCTAGACTTAGAATATTACCACCTATCAATTCAAATGCTATCCTCTTAAATATATCCATCATGGAAAAATAGTAGTATGCGCTTCTGAAGTAAAATACAAAATTTTTGTACTCGGTTTACACTCGTTAGAACCTTGTTTCCTTTTCGAGTCCAGTCGAGTGTAAAAAAATCTCATCTCGGTAGCTCAACATCCTCGAAATTTAACTTAATTCAATAAATTACTAAAGGAATTTTGAGAATTGGAGAACCTTGAGTAATCTTGAAAAGTTCAATTAATCTTAGAATCCTATTGATATTCACAAAAAATTACCAATATTCCCGAAAAACTCGAATAAACTTAGTATTCCAGAATAATGTTCAATGTTAAAATTAAGAATGTCAAATAATTGGGTCGAGAACTTAAAATCAGGGAATAGTGATGCGCAACACATAGCCTCTCCCGTTTAAAGGCCGTCTTACGTGGTAAAGAATCACGCCCTTCGAGAGGTGACCCCGCCTAGCAGAATATAACGACAAATTACGGAAGCAATCTTCTCACTGAAATACGGAAGTAAATTCAGAAATTTCAAATTTTGAGAATCACGGGTTCGCTTAATGTCATAATAGTGCTAGCAGTTCAATGCTCATCCTATTCAGTCAATTTCCTATTAAGATACGTATTGAATGGTAATCACTTAAAATCAATAATAAAAGTGGCTGAAAATCATTGCTCATCGTCCATCTACTTACAAAAACTGTTTGACCATCCAATCACAACTGAACGTAAAAAGGGGAAACCGTAACATTGGCTGAAAAGGCCAAAACATAAATGAAGTAAAGGAATAAGAATTCTGAACGAATTAAAGGCGAAAGTAAGACAATTTTCTAAATATCGTTGAAAGGGACGGATAACGAAAAGACGCAGTATAGAGAATAAAACAGCAGCAGACAAGCCTTTTTCGATTTTTTGCAATTTGGTTTTTGGATTATGATGCGATTGGACTGATTGTATCACAATTAACATTCTATATATACCACTAAATCTACTCTTAGTGAACTTTGGAAGTAATATGGTAAGACAAGGATGTATACTATCTACACTGCTGTTCCTGAAAGTTTTGGACAACGTAATGCGATAACTCGACAATGCAAACCAAATAGTATACAATGAAGACTAGATTACGCAAGCAACATATGCCTGCTAACACACAAGTATACCGACATACAGAAGAAAATATAGAAGCTATCAGACCTAGCACATGAAGTCGGTCTCAAAATCTACTTCAGTAAAACAAAAGCCATGAGACTGAACACAAACTTTAGTACAGCAATATCACTATCATCAAAACGTCAATCGAAGAGGTTGAAAAATTCGTGTACCTTGCAAAAACTGGCGGCACTAAAGAAGAAATTAACCAACGCATCAAATCAACAAAGCAAGAAATACTTTCAACAAGCTTCATAAGATGTGAAATGCGTTCGTCCTGCCAAGAATATGAAGCTGCTATATGGGTGTGAAACATGGAACCACAAAAAGTTGGAAACCATGGAAGATCACAAGAAGTTACGAACAAATGCCTTAGAAGGTTGAAAAAATGGCAAACAACGGCAAACAGACATTGAAACCGAAATAAGAAAGCGCAAGTGAAGATGGATCAGGCACACACTGAGTAAAACTCCTATTGGCATAACACGGATGTCATTAGAATGGAATTCGCAAAGGAAACGAAAAGTGGGAAAACCAGCTATAACCTGAAAGAGAACGATGCTAGCCAAATCTAAAGAATTCGGAAAATCATGGGGAGAGCTGAAAGCATTAGACCCCAATAGAGTCAGATGGTCCAGCCTAGTAAACGCCCTACGCTCCTAAATAGGAAATAAAGGAAAAAAAAATATTCAGAATGTATTGGGTACAGGTTGTACTAGCGAATTATACTAATACAGCCAAATTACATTACAAAATATTTCATCGTCACGTTCACCCAGATCTGTTCCTGTGTAAGCAAATCAATGATTTCACAACCTTCTGAAAACAAACTATAGGGATAAGGTTTATAATTTTGTGGATCAAAATTTTTAAAACGAAACTTTTGATTATTATCTGAAACAGAATTTTGATTTATAATACCAGTCGTCACAACGGTTTGGTATATTACCTATTTTACGATTCATTGTGTGGTCTACAAAACTTGTCGGGTAGATAATTGGGCCGTTTCCATGATACAACCCTTTTTTACGAAACGAAAAAATTGGCCGCATTAAAATTTACAATCTCGTTGTAGTCCGCAAAAAATATCATTTTAGACAGACACACATACCCCAGATGGTCAACAAATTCTTCGTCTCAAGAAGGGCGGGACCACCACCTTATTTTCTGATATAAATGATACGGAAAAAATAAAATAGAGGGGAATGAAGCTTCACAAGTCATGTAGGCACAAAAAATAGGATATACAAGCAGTTTTTCAATATAAATTTTAGTTAGTGTTTGTTAGAAATTTGATAAAGGAGTAATTTCAATTTCTAATAAAAATAAATATCACATTAGGAAAGCGACAAAATCAAAATAATTGTGTTTTATCTTTAAAATCTTACAGAAATTAACTACCAGTTATACTAATCCTTGCTAAGAGATAGCGCTGTTAAAATATCAAATTTTGGTTTTTACGGTTTTTCCATACATAATGTATAAAATTACCTTAAATAAATTACGAATTTTTTGTGTGTAAAAAACTGTGTAAACTAAATTGTGTAATTTACTCGCCCAATCGTCCGATGCAAGATAATTGCTGCATTTAATTAGTGAAGTTTTTCGTTTTAAGCTCCTAAACAGTAAAATTTAATTTTCCAATTTCAAGACCGCCTCAAAGAAAGTTACTCAGTGCAATTGTATTTGTGTTATTGGCAATATTATCTTCGATTCTATCAACACATAATTAACAGTTTCTTCTAGATTGGAGCACAACAAACCAAATTAACTTTTAATAATGAAAATACAACCATAATTTGACTCGGAATTAGCTTTTAAATTCTCAAGCCAACGGGTATTACAACCATTGAATTATTTAGAAGTGAGCAAGCACACATTCCGCAATGAACTATATAATATAATATTTATTAGAAATACACAAAACAAAACTCTTATTGGAATGAACTGAGTGATTTATTTCTGTTAAGTTTCTAACAAATAATTAAAACGTAATTATTTGATTCCAAACATAACACTTCCAAACTAAAAAAATGGTTTTAAATTCACATTAAAACGTAACTGAATGAGTGTTTCCATGTAAAGCTTAGAAGAAAAAATTTTCTCGAAACGGAGAATTCGGAATCTTGTTAATAGCAGTTTTGTATTTGAAATATTGAGTATTTTCTATTGATGGACCATTAACAAGCAATGCCAGAGATTTGGGCAAGGTTCGACTATATAGGTCATATGAGCCAATGTATGGGGCACAATATCCAAAAGAAGTCTTTTCGAAACGGAGGATTTGGAGTCTTGTTAATGGCAGTGTTCCACTTACAATGTTTATTATTTTCTATTTGGGCCCATTAACAAGCACTGCCAGAGATTTGGGCAAGGTTCGACTATTTATTTATTTATTCAAAAATAACACCAACAAACAGATCTTTATGATCCAATTACATATTGGACGTGAAGGTAGTACAATATCAAAAACAAAGTGTTAATAATAATTTGACATCAACCCATATAGGTAATAAAATACAATATACATAAAATGAACAAAAATTACTCTAATACATATCAAAAAATAAAAAAATAATAATAATACAATTAAAATAAAGAATAAAAATTAAACAGATAAGTGAATCAGGTTGTTTTCAATCGTTAATTTGAAATTCTTGAGGTTGCCGAACGAAAACATATCAAGTGAATTGAAATAATTGTTATGCTTGCTTTGTAGTCTGATTAATGGCGAGTTATTTCTCATATTTGTGCGGTAAGTGTTATAAGTGAATGTAGGAGGATTACGAGTAGTGTAATGACTGTGACACCGAAAATTTACTTTATCATTTAGAACATTATCAATCATTTTATGAACAATTTTAAATAGCACCATCTCATCAATAATAATTCTTTTATTATGCAGCGAAGTAATGTAAAACCAAGACAAACGCAAATTATATCTTTCATAGAAAATATTTTTTTTGTGGTAAAGGAAACGAGTAAACTTCTTTTGTACCCGTTCAATATTATGTGAATGTGTGCTGTAGTTATTATAAATGCTAATGAAAGTGCTGGAAGATTTAAAATTTGAGCCAGTCCTCATCCCAGAGCCAAACATTTTATAAGCATTGCTGATTAATTGGTATATATGAACCTTAAACGAAAAACCCTCACCTATAAAGACCCCTAAATCTTTAACAAATGGGCAAACCGATAGACAACTATTACCAATTTTGTAGGAAAATTCACTAAACAAATCTCTACATTTTATTCTGAGCACTCAGCATTTATTAATGTTTAATTCCATGCAATTTCTATTACACCATCCCACTAATTTATCAACATCTGATTGCAGAACAATGCAATCTTGTAAAGAACAAATTGCGCGAAATAATTTTAAATCATCCGCGAACATTAATACCTCACTATCAATATAAACAACTATATCGTTAATAAAATACAAAAACAATAGTGGGCCAAGGATTGAGCCTTGTGGAACTCCCGAAGATGGAATGAAAACTTCAGATTTCGAATCTACTATTTGAACATAATGTGATCTATTGGTTAGATATGACTTGGTCCATTGGATGATTTTGTTATCGATTCCAAAGTTAGAAAGTTTCGATAAAAAAATTTTGTGATTAACTTTATCAAAAGCTTTCACAAAGTCAGTGTAAATTACATCAACGCAGTGCCAAGTTCAATAAATTAGTCAAGGTAGACCTAGATTTGTAAAAACCATGCTGATGATTAGAAATTAAATGTCCCGTATTTTCTATTAATGCATTAAACACAAGTCGTTCAAATGTTTTTGCGATAGTACCTAGCAAGGCAATAGGTCTGTAGTTTGAAACAAGTGATTTATCACCAGATTTGAAAATAGGTACAATAATTGCCCTCTTCCAAACATCGGGAAATACGCATTCATTTAGCGACCCATTGAACAATAAAGAGAGTGGGAAACTTAATGTTTCAGCTGTGTGATATAAGAAGTAAGGTGAAATGTCGTCAGGTCCAACACCCTTGCCTAGATCCAAATGTCTCAACTGGGCAGTAACTATGGAAGCGGAAATAAAAGAATTATCAAGTGTATCAATCAAAGACAAAGTGTTTAAAGACAAAGTGTTCTCCTCTATAAGTGAATTGGGATTCAAAGAGGGGTACGGTTATCAAATGTATGAACCGACTTAAAATAAGAGGCGAATATATTACAGATATCAGTATTGTTGTTCGCGATGCTAGTGTTGTCTCGGAGGCTTTGGGGGAAAATACTTGTGTTTTTTAACGATTTAGTATAAGACCAAAACCGTTTTGGATTGAATTGGATGTTCGATTTGATGGAAGAGAGGTAGCTAGCGTAACACGATTTTATTTTCCTCCTCACTGTTGCACGTAAGGATTTGAATAAACTACAAAACTCGGGATCATTGATTCTTTTGGATTTTTTATAAATTAAATGTTTAAATTCAATTAATTTAATTAGGTTTCTTGAATACCAACTGGGATAGTCCTTTCGTTTTGGTGTCATGCATGGAATACAAGATTCAATAATATTAATCAGTTCGCTATAAAGTATTCAGATTGAATCATTAATGCTTAAAGAACCAAATAAATTTGACCAGTCAATCGAACTTACTATGGAATTTATGAGATCATGATTTCCCTTTTTCCATAGCCTAATTAATCGTGTTGAACCTTTCGATGTTTTGATATGTTTAATAATTACATTAGTTTCTAACGGTGGATGATGGGAATCAATTTTAGGCAAAACGTCTGAAGCTAATGACACATGAATATAATTCTGAATATTTGAAATAACTAAGTCTAACATTCTACCATTAACATTTTTTATATAATTATGCTGTTTAGTGCCCGTGAAATTTAGCATATTAATGAGAGACTCAGCAGTACCGGAAAGAGGTACCGTGGTTGAATTATTTAGGTTACTCCAAGAAACCATATGAAGGTTAATATCACCAGCTATAATAAAGTCAGAGTTTGGATTTAAATTAATAATAGAAGAAATATTATCAAAATCATGATAATAGTCGCCAATTTTGGCATTAGATGTGTAGGGAACATTAATATAAAGCAACTTCCCATTATCACTTCTAATGCCAACCCTTACTTCCTCTTTAAACACTTCCCATTCAAAGTTTCTAAAAGTGTTAAATTTTTTATGGATTGCAATAATGCAACCACTACCATCTTTTTTATCTGGAAATAAATTTAAGTCGTGATCTCTTCTGTATACAATAAAGTCACTTGAGAACAACTCACCATCAAAAATGTCATCATTCAGAAATGTCTCACTCAAAAAGATAATATCGTAACTACACGCCAAAATATTTCTACGAAGAATATTAGTTCTTGTTCGGAGACCTCTTATATTTTGATAATATAGTATACCGTTAATTTAATTGTTATGATTACAATCTAAGATTTGAAAAACAAATTATAAAAGTAATAAATAACGTAAACAAAGATAAAACAGTTATATTTAGATAAAAATTATTATCCTACTGATTGTGGTTCAACAGCCCCTCAATGATTTCAATTGAGTTCAATTTAATTATTTTTGATTTATCATCTTTCCTGCATAATACGTTGCCACGTTGTGACCACACAAGCTTATAGTTCCGGGTTGTTTTCAATTCTCTGGCTTTCTTTCTGATTAGTTGATTATCAGCAGAAATGTATAAACTATATAGATCAAATAAGCCGAGGTATGGGGCACATTAACCAGAGGAAGTTTTTTCGAAACGAAGGATTTGGAATCTTGTTAATGGCCGTTTTGCACTTAAAATATTGAGGATTTAATATAGGGGCCCATTAACAAGCACTGCCAGAGATTTGGGCAAGATTCGACTTTAAAGGTCAAATAAGCCAAGGTATGTGGGCCATACCTTGGCTTATATGCCCTATATAGCCGAACCTTGCCCAAATCTCTGGCAGTGTTTGTTAATGGGCCATCAATAGAAAATAATCAATATTTTCAGTGTAAAAGAACCATTAACAGGATTCCAAATCCTCCGTTTCGAAAAAACTTCTTTTGGATAATGTGCTCCAATCTTGGCTTATATGAAATCTCTGGCAGTGCTTGTTAATATGGGCCCCCAATAGAAAATACTCATTATTTTAAGTGCAAAGCAGCCTTAACAAGATTCCAAATCCTCCGTTTCGAAAAAAACTCCTTTTGGATAATGTGGCCCATATCTTGGCTTATATGCCCTATATAGCCGCATCTTGCCCAGAGCTCTGGCAGTGCTTGTTAATGGGCTCTCAATAGAAAACATTCAATATTTTAATTGGAAAAGGGCAATTAACAGAATTCCAAATCCTTCGTTTCGAAAAAACTTCCTCTGGGTAATGTACCCCATACCTTGGCTTATATGACCTATATAGCCAAACCTTGCCCAAATCTCTGGCAGTGCTTGTTGTTGGGCCCCAAAATAGAAAATACACAACATTTTAAGTGCAAAACGGCCATTAACAAGTTTCAAAATTCTCCGTTTCGAAAAACTTCTTCTGGATAATGTGCCCCATACCTTGGCTTATATGTCCTATACAGCCGCACCTTGTCCAAATCTCTGGCAGTGCTTGTTAATGGGCTCTCAATAGAAAATACTCAATATTTAAAGTGGAAAAAAGCCATTAACAGAATTCTAAATCCTCCGTTTCGGAAAAACTTCCTTTGGATAATGTTCTCCAAACCTTGGCTTATATGACCTATACAGCCGAACCTTGCCCAAATCTCTGGCAGTGCTTGTTTTTATGGGACCCCTATAGAAAATACTCAATATTTTAAGTGCAAAACAGTTAATATCAAGAGTCCAAATCCTCCCTTTCGAAAAAACTTCTTCTGGATAATGTGCCCCATACCTTGGCTTATATGATCTATATAGCCGAACCTTGCCCAAATCTCTGGCAGTGCTTGTTATTGGGTCCTCAATAGAAAATAATCAATATTTTATGTGCAAAACGGCCATTAACAAGTTTCAAAATCCTCCGTTTCGAAAAACTTCTTTTAGATAATGTGCCCCATACCTTGGCTTATATGCCCTATATAGCCGCATCTTGACCAAAGCTCTGGCAGTGCTTGTTAATGGGCCCTAAATAGAAAATAATCAATATTTTAAGTGGAAAGAGCCATTAACAGGATTCTAAATCCTTCGTTTCGAAAAATTTCCTCTGGATAATGTACTACAAACCTTGGCTTATATGATCTATATAGCCGAAACTTGCCCAAATTTCTGGCAGTGCTTGTTAATGGGCCCCAAATAGTAAACACTTAATATTTTCGCTGCAAAACAGCCAATAACAAGAGTCCAAATTCTCCCTTTCGAAAAAACTTCTTCTGGATGCTGTTCCCTATACCTCGGCTTATATGGCCTATATAGCCGAACCTTTCACAAATCTATGGGAGTGATTTTTATTTTGGCCATAATTGAAAATACTCAAAAGGTTTATTGAATATTACTATTACATTGACATTTTAATTTGAATCCTATATAGTTTTATTATTCTTATTGGAATCGTATACGTATCCGTTTTCATTTTTTGTCAGAAACTTCACGGGCTATTTCTTTCTTTTTGATGTATAGTTGTGATTCTTTTGTCTACTGAGTTTCCATTCTCATGGCAAGGAAAAAACGAAGAATTTTATTCGTAAGAATCAACCACCAAATTTCCCCGTTTTTCATGTAAAGACCAACATTCGTTCGTCTTGACTTATAGCTATATATCGATATAGATACACAGCCCCATTTAAAGGACTAATAAAACGGATATCGTCCTTTCTATTGTAGTTCGATTTGTTGTTGTATTTAAAAGGAAATAGGAAGTATGTTTTGTGTTGTTATGTTATTTTGAGATTTTTTTTATTTTTTTATTCGTTTGATTGTGTAAATACGAACGTGCTACACTGAAAATTTGTAGAGTTGTTTTTCCTCTCGTTTAACGTTGTGCTTGATATTGTTGAAAAAGGATTGTTATATGTATGTATGTGGAGGAAAAGCAAATAAAATGAACATAAAAAATTTGGTATCTTTTATATTGTATTTATATAGGAAAAAGAATCATATATACAGTAGATGAAAATATGTGATCGATTAGACATTTCTTTGGCTATATCTTGTAACATAATAACAATAAAAAAAACCAAACACAAAATAAGTTTTATACATATACGAATATGTACATATCTTATATAGTTGTAAAATAATAATTTTCGATTAACTTACTTTCCTTTGGTTGTTCCGAAATCACATGTGTTATTTGCTTTGATGGCGTTGATGGTAATGGAATTTCTGAAAAGATTACGATGAAAAAAATAAGATGAAAAAAACTGTGATATAATAAAATTTCGAAATAATATTTCAAAATGCAACATTTTATGACAAAAACAAATTTGTTAGTATCACAACACACTGTCGCCTTGCATATGAAAATCATAAGTTTAGTATATAAATAGTAAATTGGTCGCATTGCAGATACTCGTAATATAAAATTTATATCCAAAAATTCGATCAGTCAGTTTTATATGCTTGTGCACAAATATTTATAATCGATTATTGTAAATTGTAGTAAAAAAAAATAACCGCAAATGTGATTTTAACACGTATCTAGTCTCTTATTATCATGACGGCACACACGATAACCTGATAAATCACTACAGATTTTTATCCTCTGCCATATATCCCATATGTGTATTTTTCAATTTTCGTTTATTGTGTCATACATTAAAGTAGAGATTTGTTTTAAATTTATATGTTATCATATTTCACATTTTTTTGATTACTTTTGATGAATAATAAATTTTCTGATTAAAATTCCAGCAATTTTAATTTTTGGTTCTTCTTCAACTTTATGACTTTTTTCGTTTATATAAACTTAACATCGAAATATAGCTGAGGTCAACAAAAATCACTACATAAATTTTTGTTTTTACGATTGGCACAGTTGATAGAGTTACAAAAAATATTAAAGGTGAAATCTATAACTAAACGTCAAAAAACTCCCCCACAATCTGTTTTTTTATTTTTTTTTTTATTGATGATACACAAAATTTATTTTAGTTTTTTTTGCCAGGTCGTTATTTAATTCTCATAGGAATTTCTTCTGAATTGAATATGGTATGTAGTATAGTGTATAGTCATACACAATATCTGGGCGTGTAAAAGTTTGAGATGGTGACATTTGGTTGTGTCATTAATAATAACCTGAATTTAGAACTTTTTTTTTTATTTTGTTTCAGCCGAGAGAAAAATGTCAACAGGTGTGATGTTTATATCAAAAGCTTATTTAGGGAGAGTATTGCTGCTATAAGGTTGTCTACGATATTTTTATGTTGTGACTTTTATTTCGTAATTATAATTTAGATGACTGACTGGTGGTGGGAACGTTGTTAGACAACAAGATAACCTAATTGAATATAATATAGAACTTATAAATCATCATCATCAGTAATGGCCAAAATAGACGATTTGTATCTCCGTATCTGTGTAAATGGCTGTTAAATTTGGCAGTTAATTCAAAAGTATTTATCGTCTTGTAAGAGTTTTAGAAACAATATATAAAAAATTACGAAACTTTTGTTCTAATTTTAAATGATTAGTTTCAGTCTTGTTTAATAGAAGGCATTATTTCATAATTATAGTGTTACGTTTTTGCCTTGTCAATAAAGGTTCGTATCACTGGATTGTGAATAATACAAACTCAATGCAATTTATCACCAACGAATTTATTTATTTCACAAAATTTATTACAACACAGTTTATTAATAAAAATTCACAAAATCACTTTATATAAATTATTCTTAAATTTTACTGATCACTTTTACTTTATTTATCACACTACAACACTTTTTCATTCACTTTTTAATTCCTTTTAATCTTTATACTATCGCTTACCAAATATTACTAATAATCTTACAAGTTTACTCTATCGCGTTCCAAATTCTAATAATCCAATTCGATCTTGTTCGCCTTTTTATATACACAAACCAAGCTTCTCGAAAGTTCACGACTTTGCCAGTTGGAATAGCGTTGGAACATTACGTAACAATTTTTATCATGGAAAATTCCATTTAGTACAGTAAACATTGAGCTATTAGTTTTACTTATTCTATTACACACTAGGTGTCACCGTCACAATAGTACCAACTACAAAAAAATAATTTGACGGTGACACCTAGTGTGTAATAGAATAAGTTAAAATTAATAGCTCAATGTTAAACTGTTCTAAATGGAATTTTCCATGATAAAATTGTTCTACACTATTCTAACTAGAAAAATCATGAGCTTTCTAGAAGTTTGGTTTGTGTATATAAAAAGGCGAACCAAATCGAATTGGATCAGTAATTTTTGGTAAGCGATAGTATAAAGATTAAAAGGATTTAAAAAGTGATTTAAAAAAGTGTTATAGTGCGATAAATAAAATAAAAGTGATCAGTAAAATTTAAGAATAATTTATATAAAGTGATTTTGTGAATTTTTATTGATAAACTGTGTTGTAATAAATTTTGTGAAATAAATAAATTCGTTGGAGATAAATCAAATTGGTTTTGTATTATTCACAATCCAGTGATACGAACCTTGATTGACAAGGCAAAAATGTAACAATATTTATGAAAAAGACGGAAGTGGGAGAATAAATTGAATAAAAAACCTTGAAGAAAGATGACGTGAAAAATAAAAAGAGTGTGTGCGTACATTTTTTATTTCAAAGAAGATTTAAAACGTGGTGTTCGAGTAATCTAAAAAAAACAATAATCATCGCCTATAATTATCAGATGTGGGGTAGTGTATCCAGTGCGTAATTAATTGGTGAATTTATTGCGAAGATAATTTGTAAAGGAATATCAAGTGTTTTGATAATCGTGGAATAATAATAAAAGAAAGTGCGTGGAAATAAAATGTCGCTAACATTAAGTAAAATTCTACAATTTAATGTTGAGGAGTTGACTGAGCAGTTACAACAAAGGAATTTGAACGCAGAAGGCATCAAATGTCAATTGCAACAAAGCTTAATCGAGTGCATGAATGAGGAGCAAAATACGGGGCAAGATGATCTTAAATCCATTTTGACAAATTTACAAATGCAGATGGAAATAATAGAGAAAAAAATTAATGTAAAGCCGGATAATCGACTTAACAATTCGGTTGGTGTAATCGAAAATCAAATACGTAATAGTGTCAATACGCATGAGTCTTGTGACGAGTCGACAAACAGAAATAAGTTAATTTCAACAAACAAATTGGGAAATTTACTACCGGTATTTAGTGGTGAGAACGATAAATATCAAACTTTTGCAACCAAAGTACAATTGATTCTGAACACATATTACCCCGATGCCGAAGAATTTAAAATAGAAGTGATAAATAAATTCAGTGGTAAAGCAGCAGAGTGGTTCCCCTCTAAACCCCTCTAACATAACTTATGGTTTACAGGGGATAATGGAAGAAATGAGTAAGATGTACGATACACGCCCAAGCAAATTAGATTACAGGCGTAAATTCGAACAACGCAAGTAGATATCGTGCGAAGAGTTTTATATGTATTATCAAGACAAAATAGTATTGGCGAATCATTTGGATATGGAGGAAAGTGAATTCATAGATTACATCATAACGGGAATGGACAATGTAAATCTTCAGACATAAGCTAAGATACAGTGTTTCCAAAACAGGGAAGATCTATTTAGTGCGATGCGGAACATTACGGACAAGGAACGGGTTATCTCATTTAATAAACAAAAACCAAATATGTCAGCAGTTACTAAATCAGACGACAATTCAAAAACTAATAGTTATTTTAACAATCATAAACATCGTCAAACATCGTGCTACAATTGTGGTAAACTTGGTCATGTGTCGATCAACTGTAGTAAACCAAAAAGGCCTTATGGATCATGTATGTCGCGTGGACAATAAGGTTATCGTATGATGAAATGTCCATCAAGAAATGTAACAGCAAGTGGACATCAACAGTTGCGTGATATTAAAAAAATGGGAGACACTCAACCGACAACAGTTAAAAATACGAATGAAAGATTGTATTTATGTACGGAGGAATCTAAATCGATTAATGCGCCATCGAGCAGTTGTGAGATGTTATCTAGATGTATAAATATTTCGCCGTTGGTTGATACCGAAAGTCCTATAAGCATTATAAAAGCTAATATTGTTCCGAATAATTCTTTTGATTTTCTTGCTGAATCATGTGGTGAATATTCTGGAATCAACCATAGTCGATTAAATATTCTGGGCAAAGTGAATTTAAATGTAGTTTGTGACGATAATTTGTATAACATAGATTTGTTTGTAGTATCGGATGGTACTATGTCGCATGACATGATAATCGGTCGGGATTTTTTAAAACTATGCGATACTAAAGTTAAGATAGGCGAACTTGAAGTTCAATTAAATTTAAATAATGTAGAAGATAATTTTGAAAAGGAAATTCTCAATATTTCGGTTAATGAGGAAAATGTGAACTGTGTGGAGACTTTGCCAATTGATGCAAGTGTAGATTATGATACTAAATTAAAAATTTTGGATATTTTTGTAAAAATTTATTTCGAGAGCGGTAAGCCGCTTGAGCCAGAAACAAAGTTCCAAATGAAGATTGAATTGACTTTAAATGAATATTTTTATACGATGCCTCGTCGACTATTTTTTGCAGAGCGTGATGTCCTTTCTGAAATTCATCAGAATTTAGTCGCAAAAGGTGTAATTAGAAGGAGTGATTCTCCATATTGTTCTCCAATTGTGTTAGTAAATAAACGTAATGGTCATGAAAAGCGATTATGTGTGGATTATCGCGTGCTAAATAAAGTGACCATTCGGGATAATTATCCTATACCTGTGATAGAGGATCTTTTAAGTTACTTACACGGTAAAACCTATTTTACAACGTTGGATTTAAAGTCGGGTTTCCATTACGTTAATATGGCTGAAGAAAGTGTTAAGTATACTAGTTTCGTGACACCTATAGGGCAGTTCGAGTATGTCAGAATGCCTTTTGGTTTGAAAAACGGCTCTCCAGTATTTCAAAAGTTCATAACCACAATTTTTCAGGATTTAATTTCGTCAAATCAAATAGTGGTATATATAGATGATTTGCTAATTGCAACGGAGACTATTGAAGAGCATTGTGAAATTTTGAAGGATGTTCTTATTCTATTTTCAAATAATTTACTAGAACTGAGGTTAGATAAGTGTCAAATATTAAGTAGAGAAATTAATTTTTTGGGCTACAGCGTAAATCGACAGGGTATTCGACCAAACAAGAAAAACACGGAAGCAATTCATCACTATCCGATTCCAAAACGTATGAAAGAAACGCAACGATTTCTGGGTCTGAGTTCGTATTTTAGGAAGTTTGTAAAAGACTTTTGCCACATTGCTAAACCGTTACAGGACCTTATAAGAAAGGATAGTAAATTTGAGTTTGGTCCGAGCCAATTAGAATCGTTTAATTGTTTGAAAGCTAGGCTGGTAGCTGAACCAATTTTAGCAATTTTTCTCCGAAAGATGAAACTCAATTACACTGCGATGCCAGTGCCGATGGATATACTTACTTTTCAAAAAGAACAACTCCTCAAGAAACCAAATATCATTCCTATGAACTTGAGTGTCTGGCGATAGTGTACTCATTACATAGATTTAGGATTTATTTATATGGACGTCCCTTCAAGGTGATTACCGACTGCAATGCATTGACTCTTACGCTAAATAAAAAAAATAATCAACCCTAGGATTGCTCGTTGGGCATTAGAGCTTGAAAGGATTGAGTTCTAACTTTCAACATTTAATGAATTGATATTTTTGATTGTCTTAGGTGAAACGCTCTTATACTATCGGCTGTACGAAGCTGTAGCCTAATTGTCATTTTTCTTGTATGTTATTTAAAACCATGACGTCATGATCCAGTTGATACACCAAAACTTGAATTTTAGAACGATAAGTAGGGGAAATGTAATCGATAATTATAATTGTATTTTTCTCGTCTGTTTTGTGTTACACATCAATCAGTCTTCTTCCAATTTTCAACTTGAAAATTTCAAATTTTGGATTAAAAACAAAACAAAATACTTAACAATAATTTCCAACACACGACCAGTGCTATACTTTTTATAGGTGAGTAATTATTATAATTGTGACTTTTCGGCAAAAATTTATGGGTACATAAACCTTTTTGTTTTCCCTTGTGTAGACGAAGGTAGTGGACCGCTTTTTGCCTCCGCTTAACTTATACCTAAACGAGTTAAATAAATTATACATTGGTGAATTATAAACTCGAGTATATAAGAATCACACAAAAGTCAACAACGTGGATGCGAAGAAATTGGCTGTAGTAGAAAATCGTGATCTTGATACGGTACTCCGTTCATCCGCTATACATCCCGCAACACCACATGGTTCGTGTGGTAATTTGGAGGAAGACAACATTTTATTTTCGTATACTGAAAGTATTGCTTATACAATTGTTTGGTTGTATGACAAACTAAACTGTACACTGTACAGCAATTAATAATTAGTTTTTTTTATATGTTAACGTGTTAATTTCAATCATAAATTATTTATATTGCTAAGTTATTAATACTAAATTCCCAAATAAATGCATTAATAGGGTTTAATTTTTGTTGCATTTATAGTTTATTAATTCATTGAATAAGTCAATCATAAAGTTAAATAATAGTGCTACATTGTTGTAGGAATAAGTGAAATTTTTCTCAAAATATAGATTGATACACAACACTGGTGGAATTGGAGCGCTCTACTTCTAACCGGACTTAATCAGGTACATTTTTTTTTTATATATATCACTTATTACAGTTATCGCAATGTGACACTGTTGCTTAAAGTTATTTTTATTATATTCCTACGTTATTTATTATTTAGTATCATAAATTTATATTTAATACATATTTTCATAATTACATGCAAATTTAAATTATATAACAAAAATTTATGTCATTATGATTTCAATTATTGTTTTTTTGTTGTTCAATAATTATGTTTGAATCTAAGATAATGCGTTTGTTTTAATTTTCTATTATGGGGTGAATTCGTTTTCCACTGTGGCAGACATGCACTGAGAATGATGTGTTGATTTATTTAAGTGTTGTTTTTTTGTGAAAAGCAGCTCACTTAAATCCACTGATTACCCGAGAGACCACGCCCACTTCTCCTGTAGCTTTAGCCGGCAAACTTGCTGCTATCGGGAAGCATAATTAGTGGATCTGTTAACGGTTGTATGAGATTTTGTCAAAAATCTCAGGCGACCGTTACAGTGGCGCCCAAATGTGTGTGTGAAAGACACGAAATATTATCAGATTAATTTTGTTAGAGTAACGTAATTTAAATTGTTGTAGTGACATGCTGTTCGCAATGAATTCCGTCCTTGACGTTTTGATTTTTTTTTGTCCGTTATAGGTATGTTCACAACATTATTTCAGTTTCATTGGTTTTATTAGTTATAAACAAGGTAGTAATACAGTATGAACAGCGCAAAATGATTCTGTCGATTCTGACATTTGGATAGAGTATCCCGTTGATTGATTTTGTTAGTGATGTTCATCATTAGTACCTTGTGATTTTTCTTTGCGTTCCGTAAATGGAAAATAAATTGTAGTATATTTAATGACTTATTTGTAGAAGTGGTTATAGTTTATCATTCAGTGCATGTATAAATCTTTAGTGGTCATGAATTTACCCCTGATGAAATTAAATTATTCAAAGAAAGAAAATTATTATATTACAAGTATTTTTCTAATTTTTGTTTTAAACCTTAAATTTTCTAACTCGGTATAAACATAATATACTGTTCGATATGGATCCAATAGACCCAGAACACCTAGATTTCGATGAATTTGAAATAGAGTGTGAAATTAGAGAAATTGTTGGAACCCCTGGTGGTAAATTAGAAAAATTAAAAGAAGCGATTAAGTCGGAAAAAGAACACTCTGTCTTAATTCGAAATAAAGCACACCATGCAGCTAGGAAAAACCCCAAAAGGGAAATTTTAAAAATTTCTGTTAAATTGAAAGACCTTTATTTATCAATGCAGGAGTCGATTCCAAGTAAAAACATAATTAAAATAAAATGTATCTTATCTCGATTGCAACATTTATTTAGTAGATTAAACCGTATCAAGAACTCGAAAAGTGTCAAAGAGGAGTGTAAAAGTGTACTCGATAAATGTTCAAGTCTAATAGGTATTTGTAGTAAACTTTTAGCAAACGAATTAGAGCCTGACAAGTCTATTAATCAGTTAAATAAGGTTATTTTAGAAGATCTCGGAACTGATGTATCTGACTCGGCTAGCGACACGGATGTAAATCGAACAAATTTCAAGAAACCCGTCAGTGAAGTACCAAAAGAAAATCAACCAGGTTCATCAAAATCAGCTGCCGCTGGTGATTTCTACCAACCTGAACAAGTTCGCTTCCTCAACGATGATAAAACTCAGAACAATAAGATAGCTTCAGACTTTTTTTGTTCAAGTCCTGTTGAAGCAAATTCTCATTCCAATACAATTAGCAATACTGGCAATGCGGCTTCACGATGGAATATTTCGTTTGATGGATCGCTTAAGGGGACACCTATTAAACGATTTTTATTCAAAGTTGAGCATATGGCTGCAGCAGCAGGTCACTCATCCAAGCAGCTCATTACTGATTTAAGTTATGTGCTTAAAGGTACAGCCGCTGACTGGTATTGGACCTATCTCGAACGGAATAAAATGATAACGTGGAATGGGTTAAAAATCGATTTAGTTCAGCGATTTCAGGATCGTAGATCCGACCATGAGATTCAATATACTCTTGAATCTAGAAAACAAAAGATAAAAGAACCTTTTTATGATTTTTACCAAGATCTGCTTTCCATATCCCTCCAACTGGAGAATCCAATTACTGATTCCAAACTGATGTACATCCTGCGACATAATATGAGGGCAGGGTTGCAGGATAAATTAGTAGATCAACATTTTGCAACAATAAGTCAGATGGTACAAAAGTGTGTAACTTATGAAGATACATGGGCTAGGACAGGGTTTGTTCCCGAATTATTGTGTGTTAAGCGTTCAGTTAGTGAGATCCAACTTGAAACCCAACTGGAATATGACGAGGAATTATGTGCGATGAATTTATCTAAAGGCTCGTTTCAAGGATCGCAACCTCAACCCTTTGTACGGCGAGAAAATCCATTAAGGCAAATCAGGAAATGCTGGAATTGCTACCTTGAGGATCATTTTTTTAAACAATGCCCGGTTCCTTTGACTCATAAGTTTTGCTTTGGGTGTGGGACACCAAATCGATTATATCCTGAGTGTTTGGCTTGTCTGAAAAAGAAACATTCGGGAAACGCATCGAAGGGGGTGGGGTTCACCAGCATTCCATCCCCGAAGGAAAAAGTAGAGGCGGCGAGCAACACAGATCCGGAGTTGCTCAAGATGACATCAACCAAATAAACCCAGATAAATTTCACCAAGTCGTAAATCAGTCTACTCAAACTGATACAAATCAAACGTATATCGACGATAACGTACGACAAAAACGCAATGAATGCTATTGGAAATTACGTAAACATATGAAATCCTTGATCGCCGAGTCTTTATTAACCAATAATTGTGATCATCGTCCGTATGCAGAGGTGGAACTGTTGGGTGAGACATATCAGGGATTACTGGATAGTGGGGCTAGTATTTGCGTAATTGGGAAGGGGTGCGAGAAATTTCTGGATATTCCGGGGCTTCATTTCTTCAACTTTCCAACAACTATAAAAACCGCCAGTGGTCAGCCAGAAACGATTCTCGGTCACATCCGCATTCCAGTAACCTTCGCAGGTCAAACTCACATGGTAACATTTCATCTGGCACCAAAATTAAAACAAGCATTGTACCTGGGGATTGATTTCTGGGAATTATTTAAAATTAAAATAGTTATTCCATCAAAATTTCAGAATTCACCTCCTGATCTCGTATTAACACCATCTTCATCTCGCGCTATATCAGAACTCGATAGTTCACTTGATTCACAACTCGAACAGAACGCGCAACATGACCTCTCACTCGAACAAAAATCAATGTTAGACGTTGTCGTTCAAAAATTTCCCTCGTCTGCGGTACTAGGCTTAGGGCGAACCCAATTAGTTAAACATGAGATTAACGTGGGCCTGTCAAAGCCTATTAAACAGAGATATTACGCCGTGTCCCCTGCCGTGCAGGCAGAAATGAGTAAAGAAATTGATAGGATGCTAGCATTGGGTGTAATCGAAGAGAGTTGTAGTTCGTGGAGCTCCCCCATCGCTGTGGTGCGCAAACCAAATGGCAAAGTCCGATTGTGTCTCGATGCGCGGAAATTGAATGAAGTGACAGTGAAGGATGCTTACCCTTTGCCTCTCATCGATGGTTTGCTAAGTCGTCTTGGCAAAACTCGAGTGATTACCACTCTTGATTTGAAAGACGCCTTTTGGCAAATACCATTAGATGAGAGGTCGAGGGATAAGACCGCTTTTGCTGTTCCAGATCGTCCGTTGTATCAGTTTAAAGTTATGCCTTTCGGACTTTGCAATGCCCCACAGACGATGTGTAGGTTGATGCACAGAGTTATACCCCACGAACTACACTCTCAGGTTTTTGTTTACCTCGATGACCTTTTAATTACTAGTGAGACCTTTGAAGAGCATCTAATTTTATTAGAAAAGGTAGCGGAACTGTTAAAAAGTGCAAACCTTACGATCAATATCGAAAAAAGTAAATTTGTACTAAAAGAAGTGCGTTACCTGGGTTATATAGTGGGTGATGGCGTATTGAAGGTCAGCCCTGAGAAAGTGGCTGCTATAACTTCTTATCCTGAACCAAAAACAGTCCGACAAGTAAGAAGATTTCTAGGTATGTCTGGATGGTACAGGCGATTTATACCCCGGTACTCCGAAATTGCGGCACCTCTTACAAATTTATTGAAGAAGAGTAAGAAGTTTGTTTGGGATGAGCACGCAAAATCAGCCTTTGACAGTTTAAAGTTGTCACTTTCCTCTCCACCTGTTCTGTGTAATCCAGATTACACGCGTCCATTTTATATACAATGCGATGCCTCCACGACGGGCGTTGGGAGCGTTTTGTTTCAGAAATCTGACAGTCTCGAAGAACAACCAATAGCCTTTATTTCTCAGAAGCTCAACGCGGCCCAGCGAAATTACAGCATAACTGAGCTTGAGTGCTTTGCGGCCGTGTTGAGTGTAAAGAAATTCAGGCAATACATCGAAGGTTTCCCTTTCACGATCATAACTGATCATGCCAGTTTAAAATGGCTTATGAGTCAAAGAGAGCTGACAGGTAGGCTCGCTCGCTGGAGTCTGCAATTACAGAGTTTTAACTTTAAAATCGAATATAAAAAGGGCAGCGAAAACTTGGTACCAGACGCACTTTCCCGGCAATATATGGATGAAATTGATTTTATAAATGCTAATATCGACAGTCGAATTCCTATTGATTTGGATTCGGAAGAATTTTTAGATTCGGATTATCAGTCCTTAATCAAAACAATCCAAAGCGAAAATGATCATATTTCCAATATGAAAGTAGTCGACAATCGGGCTTTCATTAAACCGGGAAAGCTAAACAGCGAATCTTTATCATCAGATATCCCACAATGGAAGTTAATTGTACCGCGTGGTATGATCCAAGCAATTATAATAAATGCGCATTGTCCACCTACTGCAGCTCATTTAGGAGTGCGTAAAACATTGGATTTAATTCGGCGATTTTACTATTGGAATCATATGGCAAGGGACGTAAATGATTTTGTGTCTCAATGCGAAATCTGTAAAATGTGTAAGCCCGTAAATAATATTAGTCGTCCGCCTATGGGTAATTATATTCCAGTCGCTCGGCCGTGGCAAAAACTCTACATAGATTTTCTTGGGCCATATCCGAGATCCAAACAAGGCAATACTTACCTGTTTGTAGTATTGGATCAGTATTCTCGGTTTGCTTTGCTTGAGCCTATGCGAGATGCATCCGCAAAGAATGTTGTAAAATTCCTCGAAAATAGAGTTTTTCACATATTTTCAGTTCCAGAAGTTATTTTGAGTGATAACGGCAAACAGTTTTGTTCCAACTATTTCTCAGATTTCTTAATACAATTTGGGGTGAAGCAAGTTCTAACCCCAAAGTACTCACCCCAATCGAATATGTCTGAACGACTAAACAGATCCATTTTATCTAGTATACGTTCATATATACGGCAAGATCATTCTAATTGGGATGAACATATTCACTCAATTGGATCAGCGCTTCGAAATGTTACCCACCAAAGTACGAACAGGTCCCCTCATTTTATGGTATTTGGAAACCATCATATTGAACATGGGTCGGACTATAACATATTGCACACCCTTCAAATGCTAGATGATAATGATGTCGAACTTACCAATTCCGACCGTTTAACCTTGGCACAGAAAACTGTGTTGGAAAATTTAAGGAAAGCTTATAACCAGAGTTCTCATTATTATAACTTGCGCAGTCGTGCTAGGAAATTCCAAGTTGGTCAAGAAGTATTTGCAAGAAACTTTACACAGAGTAGCGCTCCAAATAAATTTGCTTCTAAACTAGCCCCGAAATACATAAAGGCCTATATTAATAAACCGGTTGGAAACGTGGCATATGAACTGCGCGATCCTAAAGGTAAATTAATGGGAGTCTATCATGTAAAGGATATTAAGTAAAGAATATAATACGATTAGAAACGCTGATATAAAAAGCCCGGCTTGTTGAGACTTTCTCATGGGTATGGGTCGTCCCCACGAGTTGAAAGGATTGAGTTCTAACTTTCAACATTTAATGAATTGATATTTTTGATTGTCTTAGGTGAAACGCTCTTATACTATCGGCTGTACGAAGCTGTAGCCTAATTGTCATTTTTCTTGTATGTTATTTAAAACCATGACGTCATGATCCAGTTGATACACCAAAACTTGAATTTTAGAACGATAAGTAGGGGAAATGTAATCGATAATTATAATTGTATTTTTCTCGTCTGTTTTGTGTTACACATCAATCAGTCTTCTTCCAATTTTCAACTTGAAAATTTCAAATTTTGGATTAAAAACAAAACAAAATACTTAACAATAATTTCCAACACACGACCAGTGCTATACTTTTTATAGGTGAGTAATTATTATAATTGTGACTTTTCGGCAAAAATTTATGGGTACATAAACCTTTTTGTTTTCCCTTGTGTAGACGAAGGTAGTGGACCGCTTTTTGCCTCCGCTTAACTTATACCTAAACGAGTTAAATAAATTATACATTGGTGAATTATAAACTCGAGTATATAAGAATCACACAAAAGTCAACAACGTGGATGCGAAGAAATTGGCTGTAGTAGAAAATCGTGATCTTGATACGGTACTCCGTTCATCCGCTATACATCCCGCAACACCACATGGTTCGTGTGGTAATTTGGAGGAAGACAACATTTTATTTTCGTATACTGAAAGTATTGCTTATACAATTGTTTGGTTGTATGACAAACTAAACTGTACACTGTACAGCAATTAATAATTAGTTTTTTTTATATGTTAACGTGTTAATTTCAATCATAAATTATTTATATTGCTAAGTTATTAATACTAAATTCCCAAATAAATGCATTAATAGGGTTTAATTTTTGTTGCATTTATAGTTTATTAATTCATTGAATAAGTCAATCATAAAGTTAAATAATAGTGCTACATTGTTGTAGGAATAAGTGAAATTTTTCTCAAAATATAGATTGATACACAACACTGGTGGAATTGGAGCGCTCTACTTCTAACCGGACTTAATCAGGTACATTTTTTTTTTATATATATCACTTATTACAGTTATCGCAATGTGACACTGTTGCTTAAAGTTATTTTTATTATATTCCTACGTTATTTATTATTTAGTATCATAAATTTATATTTAATACATATTTTCATAATTACATGCAAATTTAAATTATATAACAAAAATTTATGTCATTATGATTTCAATTATTGTTTTTTTGTTGTTCAATAATTATGTTTGAATCTAAGATAATGCGTTTGTTTTAATTTTCTATTATGGGGTGAATTCGTTTTCCACTGTGGCAGACATGCACTGAGAATGATGTGTTGATTTATTTAAGTGTTGTTTTTTTGTGAAAAGCAGCTCACTTAAATCCACTGATTACCCGAGAGACCACGCCCACTTCTCCTGTAGCTTTAGCCGGCAAACTTGCTGCTATCGGGAAGCATAATTAGTGGATCTGTTAACGGTTGTATGAGATTTTGTCAAAAATCTCAGGCGACCGTTACAAGCTAGACTACTCAGTAGAGCATAGAGGTAGCGCTCGTATGCAACACGTAGATGCTCTAAACAGATCTGAGTCTATATTATTGGTAGAGGAAAACCCTTTTGAACAGACTATGGCGATCTTGCAATATAAAGATCCAAAACTCGAAACTTTGCGTTTGGAGTTAGAAGTAAAGGAGAGTCCATTCTATGAACTTCGTGATGGATATTTTTATAGAAAAATCTCAAAGTCGCAAATTAGATTTTATATACCGGAAGTTTTAGAGAGTCAAATTATCCGTAAAGCATATGATTAAGTTAGGTCATGTTGGATTGGACAAATCAATTGAGTTTATTTCACGAAATTACTGGTTTCCACGTATGTGAGAAAAGGTTAAAAATTACATAGGAAATTGTCTTAAGTGTCTTACGTATTCGGTTCCAAGTGGAAGAAAAGAAGGATACCTTCACTCCATCCCTAAGGGATGCGAACCATTTCACACCATTCATGTAGATTTTTACGGACCTTTAAATGCGACCAAGCTGAAAAATAAATATATTTTATCAGTAATAGATGCGTTCACTAAGTTTGTCCGCCTTTATCCAACGAGAACCACTAATACGAAAGATACTATTAAGAGTTTGGGTAATTATTTCCGCTTTTATAGTCGTCCAAAAAGGTTAATCAGTGATCGGGGAAGTAATTTTACTTCAAATGATTTCAAGTTCTTTATGCAAGAAAATTGTATTCAGCACGGTCAAGTCGAGCGAATACATAGATCATTGACTTCAATGTTATCTAAATTGGTAGATAAAGAACGAAAGGTTGATTGGGACAATGTGTTGGATCAAGTTGAATTCGCTTTTAACAATACCATTAGTAGTTCAACGAAAGAAACGCCCAGTATGTTGCTTTACGGATTGAATCAGAGGGGTCGGGTTAGTGATAAAATGACGGAGTACCTGGATTCAATTGAACTCGGTTCAGATTATTTATCATTGTCAGATCGCAGAAAAGAGGCATCCGAACACATAGAGAAAATTCAAAATTATAATGAAGAATATTATAACAAGAAGCGATAACCGGCTAGAACTTATAAGGTAGACGATTTGATAATGATTCAAAATATGGATACTACTCCTAACGTAAACAAAAAATTGATACCTCAGTTTAAAGGACCATATAGAATTTCAGTTGTTCTTGATAAAATGATAGATATGTTGTCGAAGACCTCAGTGGTTTTCAGATCACCGACAGGCCTTTTAAGGGAGTTTTTGATATTACAAAAATTAAACCGTATATTGATGTTGCTTGATCAGTTCAGATCGATTTTGATAATTTTGTATAGTTTAATGTACATGTATTAATATTTCATTTTTCAGTTGAAACCAACGTGACAACTATTTAAAGTTTTGAAATTTGCCGAGTCGAAATAAAAAAAAAAAAAAGGTAAGGATAAGTTAAAGTTTAAACCTAAATTAAGGAGCGGATAAGTTAAAGTTTAAACCTAAATTTTGTAAAACAAAAGTTTTGGTGTGAATTCAGTATAATTTAATAGACCAGATCGGGGTCGATCGACTTGCAGGATGACCGAACTGTAAGAATTTTAGAAACATTATATAAAAAATAACGAAACTTTTGTTCTAATTTTAAATGATTAGTTTGAGTCTTGCTTAATAGATGGCATTATTTCATAATTATAGTACCAACTACAAAAAAATAATATATTTATGAAAAAGACGGAAGTGGGAGAATAAATTGAATAAAAAACCTTGAAGAAAGAGGACGTGAAAAATAAAAAGAGTGTGTGCGTACATTTTTTAATTCAAAAAAGATTTAAAACGTGGTTTTCGAGTAATCTAAAAAAAAGAATAATCATCGCCTATAGTCTCTTTATTCATACAAACTGGCTGTTGAATGTTCAATGCAAGTTTGATCAATATACGATTTGGATTACCATTGTAAAAGTAGAAGTGGTATTTACAGCTTTTTCTAACATGAATTTTGTATGTAAATATCCTAACTTGCTCATTATTGAAATGAGACATCTGTGTTAAATTAAGTCAACAAGAATAATTGTGACCATCTTGCAATAAAAAATATCATTTTTTCGCTCTCTTGATCGCTGACCACAAAATAAAGTATTCTACCATTTTGTATACCAATTGCAATCCTACCTCATCTTCATTTTCGTACCGGGATTCTTTTTGTTTGCGGAACCCGAAGCCTTGGTACGGAATATTGGTTCTTCGAGCTGGATCTCACATCCAGTAACAGGTAACATAAATTTCTCCATTTATAAGTGTTCAAGAAACGACCAAACAAAGAATTAAACTCGTGAATCAAAAGCAGTATAAAGTGAACTATTAAAACCAAAACACGTCTGTTCTAGTGAAGAAAAGTGCAAGTGAAAAAAAATCAAATTTTGGTAGTAAAATGACTGAGCTCGCATCATTGAAGAAAAGACGGGCATACATTAAAGGCAATATGACCAAGATATTTAATTTCATTAATTCCATAAGTGAAATTACCAACACCGAAGAAATAAAAGTGAGAATAGCAAATGTAGAACGGTACCGTGCGGATTTCATAGCCATTGAAGACCTAATTATCATGTTGGATGACACAGAAGAGTTAGATATTGACTTCGAAGATAATTATTATAAAGCAGCTGCAGGATTGGATCTTGCATTGAGAACAAAATTAGAGCCAATGGAGGTGAAGCTTCCAAAAATATCAATTCCAACGTTCGTGGGAGATTATACACAGTGACAATCTTTCCATGATTTGTTTTGTTGTACCATACATGACAATCAGACGCTTACACCCTCTTAGAAGCTGCAGTACTTAAAGAGGACTTTGCGAGGCGAAGCAGCAGGATTATTGACGCATTTCAGCATCACGGATGCTAACTAAATTAAAGCTTTAAAGGAAATTAAGAGAGAGATACGACCGTAAGAAACATACCATATACGCCTTTATAAGAAACTTCATGCTTCAGCCATCATTAAACAAACCTAACAGTTCAGACATTCGACAATCGTTAGATACGTTCAACGAAATAGTTCGAGGGCTAAAGGCGCTAGGAGATGAGGCAGAGACCATTGGATAATTCACATCCTGATTACCAAGCTTGACAATGAGACTAATAGTCTTTGGGTTCGAGCCGACTTGCTCGGTACAGCGGCAATATGGATACCTAGCGGTGAAGTTTTCGCCGAAAATCATGGAGCAGGAAGGGGCTTCGTCTGGGTGAAAGCAGCAGGTATAACCTACGTAAGTTGCTACTTCACCCCGAACGAAAGAATCGCAGAGTTTGGAGCAAAGCTGGATGCTCTGGAGGACGAGGTAGCCGCAAAGTCTGGGCATTTGGTGGTGGCCGGAGATTTCAACGCGAGAGCACTCGAGTGGGGGATGCCAAACCCCGACACAAGAGGTAGACTCATTCTGGAGATGGCCGCCAGAGCAGGACTCTTGGTGCTGAATAGCGGCTCTGTGACAACCTTTCACCGACTAGGGTATACAGAGACGATACCAGATATCACCCTCGCATCGGAGGCCCTAGTTCCGCACACCCATAACTGGATGGTTATGGAGGATTATTGCGGCAGTGACCACCAATGCATCCAATTTGAGGTTGGCAGAAGCGGATTGACACGCCGGTTAAACCTCACAGGTGGAACCTGCAAAGGCTGGATGTGGAGCGGTTCATGGAGGAACTGACGAAAGGTAGGCGGCAGATAGCAGAAAGGAGCTCAGGTATGACCGGAAGAGCTGCGGCCGAGGCGGTGGTAGCTTCTACTATGGGTCTCATTGGCTCGGCATGTGAGGCATCCATGTCAAAAAGGAAACCACGCCACGGGAAGCCTTCTGCATATTGGTGGACAGCAGAAATCGCGGGAGCACGTAGGACATGTTTAGCAAGCCGGCGGAAAGCTCAGCGTGCAACAGACCGTACCGAAGCTAACCGGCTATCCGCTGAACATAAATCCGCAAAAAAGCTACTACGCCGGATGATAAAGAACAGCAAAACCCGATGTTAGAAACAAATAATAGAGGGGGACGGGGTTACCAGTTAGTGACCCAGAAGCTAGGAGACCAGAAACCAACACGCGTGATGGATGCCGGAACCGCGGAGTATATTGTGAAAACCCTTTTCCCCAGTCACCCGCTGAGGGAAAGAGCCACCGAACGGCAAGAGATGGAGGTCCCGTCATTTTCAGAGGCAGAACTCGAGAAAGCGATACTCTCGCTAAAAAACAAAAAAACACCGGGCCCGGACGGAATGCCCAATGAGGTATTGAAAATCGTCTTCCAGCAGGATCCCGAACTCATGCTAACCATGTTCAATGCTTGTTTGACGGAGGGAGTGTTTAGTACCAGATGGAAGAACGCGCGGCAGGTATTGGTCAAGAAGGGTAAAGGCGACCCCGAGCTGCCCTCATCCTACCGGCCGCTGTGTATGCTCCACACGGCAGGTAAACTATTAGAGAAATTAATTAGGGAAAGACTCACGGCCGCGATTAGATCTGCGGGAGATTTTTCACCTAGGCAGTACGGATTCAGGCGGGGCCTATCCACGATAGACGCAGTCCAAGAGATCACGGAAGCCGTAAGGAGAGCGGAGAACTATAACCACTTCTCGCGTCGCATTGTCCTCCTAGTAACGCTGGACGTGAGAAATGCGTTCAACACCGCAAGATAGTGTGATATGCTAGACGCATTGGAGCACCAATTCCGCATACCACGATACCTCCAAAGGATGCTGGAAGATTACTTCGGAATCGCACCCTCACATACGAAACGGAGGAGGGACAGCGAGAAATGCAGGTCACAGCTGGAGCAGTTCAGGGGTCGATCCTAAGACCCGATCTCTGGAATGCCTTTTATGACGAGCTACTTCGAGAGGAGATGCCCGATGAAACCCATCTCGTGGGCTATGCGGATGACGTTGTAGTACTCGTTGCTGCGCGGGACACTAAACAGGCCCAGCTGAAGTTAAACCAGGCTATGCAGGCCTTAAATGGCTGGATTGAGGAACACGGACTGGCCTTAGCTCTCAGCAAAATTGAGATTACGGTACTAACCAAAAAGAGAATCCATCCATCCCTCCCGATGTGGGTTGGCAATGAGGTGATCGAAACAAAGCCGCATTTAAAATATTTAGGAATCTTTATAGACTCGAAACTGAGCTTTTTCGAGCAGATCCGGCAGACAGCAGATAAGGTGGCAAAGGGAGTGACAGCCCTAAGTAGGCTCATGGCCAACACCAGCGGCCCAAGGGCTAGTAAGAAGCGACTACTTATGGCAGCGGTTCAATCGGTTCTGCTATATGGGGCAGAGGTTTGGGCAGACTCCATGCACAAACAAATGTATCGGAAGCGGCTTCTACAGGTACAGAGGCGAAGCGCGCTGCGTGTGGCGTCGGGATATCGGACGGTGTCGGAGGCCGCCATCTTGGTTATAGCGGGATGTATCCCCACACATCTTGTAGCGCAGGAGCGGAAAGCTATATACCACAGGAAACTGCAAGTCGGCCGGAAGGTAGCGAGTATGGAGGAAAGGTCCCGAACCATGCAAATCTGGCAGAGGGCATGGGAAAATGAGACAAAAGGGAGATGGACAGCCAGAGTTATCGCTCTGGTAGGCCTCTGGACCGAAAGGAGTCACGGAGAGGTCGGTTATTACCTGACCCAGTTCTTGAGCGGCCACGGGTACTTCAGATCATACCTGTGGAGAATGAGGAAGGTAACGTCGGCAGAATGCCTATACTGAATTCATTTAGTGATAATATTACTAAACTTCAATAAGAAATGTACTTACAAAAATTGATTTTTTATAATTGCTATGAAATAATAAAATATACTAGAAATATAACAAAAATAATTTATTTTTATTTATAATTTAGCCCAAATAGTATACTTATAATATATATATATATATATATATATATATATATATATATATATATATATATATATATATATATATATATATATATATATATATATATATATATATATATATATATATATATATATATATATATATATATATATATATATATATATATATATATATATATATATATATATATACATATATATATATATATATATATATATATATACTGGTTTTAATAATCTTTCCGAGGCTTCAGTAAAAATAGTATCTACTAAAAGTTTAGGCGCATCGACAGTTTTACTAGTTAAACCACGTACCAAATATTTAACCTCTTGCTCCTCTACGGATAAGCTTGAACTACAACTATTCCAAAAAAAAAAAAATATAATAAACTAACAATATCACCCAAAATATAAACCAAAAAAAAAAAAATAAAGATTAATCACTATAAATATATAAAAAACAAACCAAACTGAATTAACCAATTAATTCAATTTGAAAGAAAATGTAATTATAAAAAAAAAAATAGAAAATCATAAAATTAATTATGTGTATGTATTATATATGTTTAAATATAACAAAAAAAAACTGATGATGAGTTCGACAGGCCAAAACACCACACATGCAAATGTTCTCGGGCGAGACATGTCGTATAATCAAAATAATCATAAAAGGATTAGTATTTTATTTATGTCTCCTGATGAGAATTGCCATAAGATATCGAAAGGATGTACTATACAGATTCACTGTAGATTGAAAATGGATGATATGGAAAATGGATGTGTCAAGGTGTTCTCTGTCTAGCCAGAGATTTGGTGATTTGATTTTTTTTTCGTAATGGTATTAGAATTTCTGCAAAAATAAACCATCTAAAATGTAAGGTCTTGTTCCGTGAAGGGACTCTAGGACCTGGTTTACACTAGGGTTACACACTTTGTTAATTTATTCCTGCTTCCTGAGGTCTACAATTAAGGAAACTGCATCATTGGGTTGTTAATGCAGAGACTTCTTACAAAAAATTTTTTCAAGCATTTCAAGTGTTCCATCAGAAAATCAATAATGAAGCATAAAATGAAACGCATGAAAATTTATTTTGTTACACAGTTACCGTAATATTTTCCTATCAATAATTATTTATGGAATCCAATTAAAATTAATTATAATTTGTTTGCTTAATAACGAGTAACCCAAAAAGTTGTATTTTTTTTGTAGTTCACTGTATTGTTAATAAAAAATGAAACGCTTTATTGTGGCACTCAATCATGAAAAAAGCGCACGTTTCGAAACGTGTTTCGTTTTGACACGTATTCATGAGCAATATAAAAAGTCGGAACTTTTTAAATTATACGTCTATTTTCAAAATGATATTGTTCATATCTTTAACTTTGCTGGCATTGAGTACGTTTTACGGAGTTGAGACTGGTGATCATTTCTTAATTAATGGCCGCCTTTACTATTCTAGTTATCCAGATAACGTAAGCATAATTTGACATAAATATAGGAAATATTTTATTGAACTTTTTTAAATAATTTGTAATTTGGGTTCTATATATATGTACAGACTACTTGGTATCGTGCGATGCGATTTTGTTCTTTTAACGACATGTACATGATTGATGTACCAACAGATATTGAAAATCAACGTATTTTAAATATTATTAATACAACCGTAGAAACATATCGAATTCCTGAAGATCAAGTTAAGTTTTGGACAAGTGCTTCTAAAGAAGGATTAAAAACGAAATATTTCTGGATTAGCACGGCTCAACCAGTAATTTGGACAAATTGGGCAAAGGACCAACCAAATAATAAAAAAGATAAATATTGTGTTTTATACCTCGGATCAGTAGAACTGAAATGGTCGAATTGGTGGTGTGAGGTCAATGCCTATTTTATTTGTCGTGACAAACCAAGTACAACACTAAATTTTAAGAATAGGAAACACAAAAGACATGGACATTTCGGAGATGTTTAAACTAAGGCGGTTGACTTGAACAAGAACTTGTAAAATAATTAAAACAGAATTTCTCAATTTCGCACAGGGCTAACGAATAAATCAATAGAAACTTATATTATTGTGGTTTTATTTTATTGTGTGTTATAATCGCAAATTGTGTATGTGGCAAACCAAGAAAATACTCTTCTGTGTTTCCCCAGGTGCCCACAGATTCCGCAACAAACATTTAATCTTGCAAAAATGCGATTTCCAAAATAAAAAAATATTTTAAATATTTTATAATTTGTTAAATATTAAAATTAGGATTTATGCCTTTATATTATTCAAATAGAGGCAGTTTATTTGAAAAGAAGCGAGGCGGGTCACTTTTTGCTTCTTTGCTAAATATTATAAATTCAAGAATTCTAAAAGTTGATTTGTGCTAAAAATTTCTAACAGGTTTATATCTTTACTAAGTTAAGTTATATTTACTGCGTTCCATTTGACATCGCAAAGTACAAATAAGTACTTGAGAGTAGATGGTAAATGGAACGCAGGAAATTAGTTGCGAAAATAAAATTTAATTAAAAAAAAATTACGTGCAACATGGAAAGTTGGAAAATTAATTATTAATTTGAAAACTGATGAGCCATTTCTTAACGATTAGTTGTACTAAATATTCTGGTAACGAAGTCGGCATAAATTCAAAAAGCAAACTACTCATAAAATTTAGCAAGAGTAGCTCCGTGCAGTCATAAGTACTTCTGTATACTTTGCCACGCGTTAAATGGAACGCAGCAATTGTGCTAAAAAGTTACATTGTACTAAGAAAAAGCAGCATATCGATGATATATCGATGATTTCTGTTATATCGATGATTTCTGTCTCTGGATTCTCTGTAAAAATAGGTTGAGATACGTGACTGTAAAAATTCTTGGCATTAATTTTTTTACTGCCACTATTCTTGAAGGCGTCTGAATTTTCACGGCAACTACCAACGGTTCTATAACTTCCACACTTACTCAAGAGATCTTTTGATGCAGTACACCACGTACACGGGTAATGAGAAGAATGAGCCATGACCCCAGTTATTATATTGGCCATTTTTAGGTCTGTGGCAATGGTCATGACTTTTAAGTTATTCAAATGTAGAGAGGACCACAGAGTGCAAACATTCACATAATTTTCTTGTGTATCAGAAATGATACCAAGGATGAATAATTCACACCCGTGTCCTTAAATTTATTGGCGTGTACTCCATCATGATAATGCTGCCTGGCCCCTTTGAAATGTGGATTATTATCGGCTCCTTCGAATCTTGATTGAATGGATAAGCAAATCTTCAAAAACCCTCCACCACCGTCAAGCCCAATTTTCAAATCTACTTTTTGCAAACCTCTTTTTTCTCGAATATATGTAACTAAACCTTGTACATTATTACAACAAACAAAGCCTCCAGATCTATTTATTACACAAGACTTCTTGGTATTCAATACGTCACAAACACGAGATACAAAAAATGAATCAAGCTGATGATTCAACAAAAGCAGGTCCTGCTTCAAGTTGGGCTGACACATTTTCCTATTCTTACTGCCAACTCGCAAAGCAGCAGTTAGAGAATGTGTCTTTCTTGTAGACAACCCCAATTCTGTACTTATTTTCAATATGTCGATAGCTGTGACTGTTTCTTTTCTTGAGCTTTTATCCACATTGTTTGAATTTACTGAAACTTGTAGTTTTTTGCCTCTCCTTTGAGATAACCGCAACTGTCCTTCATTGTTTGAGTGTTCTGGCACGTGTAGAATACCTTTTAGAATTGATGAAGCTAATTTTTCCTTTTCTTTGGTAGACAAATTTTTTGAAATCATTTCAGTGAGAATAGGGATGCATTTAGGTGAAGTGCAAATTTTGTTTTTATCCAGTGGTCCTCTGCATTTCTTACACTTTTTCTTGATCACTTCTCTTTTCGCTGAATTTCCTAGACACAGATTGTCTGGTGCATGTCTCGCAATTTCACACAACTTGCAGTCACAAAGTATCTTATTTTTAGATCGTGTTACACATGGGAGTTCCAGAAAACCAGAATAGTCCGGTAGAGCTAATGTGGTTTCTGCAGAATTTTGTTTATTAAATTTGTATATGATGATTTTGCAACTGCTACAGACAGCAGATGGGTAACGAATATCATCAAGATTAATATTTACAGCATTTTTTACCTCAATTTTCAATGGGCCCACAATATCCCACATCTTATCTTTCTTTCTTAAACACAACAAACAAATCGCGCCTCGGTTTTCTTCATGAGTTCGCGCATGGTCCTTTGTCTTTCGTGACATTTTGTTTCACTCTTATGTAGGTAATAGGTTCGTCTATTACTAATAACTGTTATTTACTGGCCGGTTTGTCAACGACTGTTTTGACTAATATTGCGACAACTAAGTCTGTCTTTCTGCTGATTTTTGAAGTAAACATTTGAAAACAACAAACAAATTTACGTGAAAAGAAACAAAACAATGTCTGTACACAGACAGATATGGTGATGTATTTATTTTTCAAGCATTTCAGCATATCTCTTGGCTACACCTACAGAATTATGAAAAAAAATTGTGAATTTTCGTATCGTCGCAGAAAAAAAATTGAAATTGCGTTTTTTTTCAAAACAGCTCCGGGGATTTTGCTAATTTTTGTTTTTTTGGACTTTTTAAACATGGAACTTTCGATCCTTGAAGAAAATAGAGACGTGGTTTTCCGAGCCATTTAAAAGTGGTTCAGGCACACCGTGTGGCGCAATTGCTATAACCACTAGTTTTAGCATATTCGAGCAAAGACCAAGAATGTCAAGTGCATTACTTGATTTAAGTCCATTAATAATACAAATAATCTCTGATTCTTCGACTGGGTTAATAAAAAATGTGTCAAACATTTCAGTAGAGTTAGAGTAAGAACAATCATTAGGACTCATACTTTGGGAAGAAAAGTTAGAAGATCTCAAATCGCTAGCGATTTTAGAGAAATAAAAACCAAAATCTTTAGCAATTGATACAGAGTCAGACAGAATCTCTGAGTTAATAGACACAATTCTTTTGATATTAGTTCTACTCAAATTCCCGCACAAAATTTCATTAACAACCGACCAGGTCTTCTTGCAATCTTTACCACATTCATTAAATTTCCTACTAAAATAGTTGTATTTAATAGAAACTATAGAATCATTGATTCCGCTACACAATTTGAGATAATAATTATACAGTTTTTTATTCGCCGGGTGTTTTTTACATTTAAGTTGAATTTTTTCCCCCCTTTTATTTAGTAAAAGTACCAACTTGTTAGAAATCCACGGTTTAAGCTATATGTTTGAATTATGCTTAATTACATTTTTGGAAAATGAATCAGCTACTTTTGAAAGCATTGAAACCATATTGGTCAAAATTGATGTGGGGTTACTTAGACTTAATAAACTAGAAAAATCAAGTGACGAGATTAATGATTCAAATTTAATAATATCAAATTTGCTGTACGCCAATTCTTTTTCGTTAACATAATTACCAAGAACCTCTATATCAATTTTAACCAAATCATGGTATGTAATGTGTAAATTATGCAATGATACATCTAAAGTAGCACAACTATTAACACGGACAAAACAGTGATCAATGCAAGTAGCAGTGTTACTAGTAACTCTTGTGGAAGAATTAATAAGTGACAGAAATCTATTTGACGACAACATAAACATATAATCATTACAGGAAGCTGGAAAGTTCAAAATAACAATGTTCAAATCACCAACAATTATTACATTTTGATTTTTAATTTTCGAGATGAAATTTGAAAACTCACAAATAAAATGATGAAATGGGAATAAATTGTAGGCGATACACACAAACAAAAATATAATTATTATTATTTAATTAAACAGATAACTTTAAAACATCCGCAGAATTTAAAGAAATAGCTTCACTAACACATTGCAAACTTGAATCGTAAGAAGCACAAACACCACCCGCTCTATAATTATTGTTACAGCAACCTATACATTCATAATTAGGAAGATTATAATAATTTAACTCATGATCAAAAATCCAAATTTCCGAACGAAAAATAATAGATGGATATTCATCAAATGAACTCAAATTTACAACCAGTTTATCAAAATTTTCGCACATGCTACGAATGTTTTGATGGACAACAGAGAAACTAAAGATGTTGGGTAGAGAATTTTTACAATGATAAGTATTAGAATTTAATAAAACTGAACTTGACTTTGAGTTAAATGCTGGATTTAAACAGTTAAAGCTGACCGAGGTACTAAAAAATGATTCGACGATTGCCGACGATAATTTAAAAATTCTTTAATAAATACACCAGGAGGCCACGATGATGAGTCCAACAGCAGGTTGAATTTATTCTCAGGAACCCCAATTTTAAATGAGACATAGTCACGGTCATCACTTCGCCTCATCCGAACCAAAAATGGTTTATCAATCTCAAATTTATTTTTCAAATACCGAACCTTATCATCGTCACAAACATCCTTGCACAGACGTGAAACGAAAATCCATTTAACAGGTTCGACAGTGCGCAGAGTAGCATCGAGACCACCACTCCCAATAATAATTTTGGGAGAATTGTTATTATTAATAACACTTACCGACTCAGCCTATGTTGCGGATGACGAACCCCTAGATCTAGTAGTTCGTGACGACGGCATATGTTGGTTAAAACGTCTATTAACCGCAAGGTTTTTGTTACCATTGGGTCCCTGTTTATCTTTGACTGTATTGTGCAAAAAACAGTTACATTGTGCTAGAATAAAGCAGCATTGTGATAAAAAAATTTCATTGTGTTGAAAAGTAAAATAAGTTCTAAAAAAGTTTTGTCTTTGATAATTATTAATAATGTATGAGGTACTAAAAAGATTATGTAAAGTTGCTTAAAAAAAAGTGACATTTGCTGCGTTCCATTTAACGTGGCAAAGTACATACAAGTACTTCTGACTGCACGGAGCTACACTTGCTAAATTTTATGAGTAGTTTGCTTTTTAAATTTATAGCGACTTCGTTACCAGAATATTTAGTGAAAATAATCGGTAAGAAACGGCTGATCAGTTTTTAAATTAATAATTAATTTTCCAACTTTCCATGTTGCACGTAAATTTTGTTAAATTAAATTTTATTTTCGCAACTAATTTTCTGCGTTCCATTTACCATCTACTCCCAAGTACTTATTTGTACTTTGCCATGTCAAATGGAACGCAGCAATTACGTAATTACAAGCAACTTTTAGATCTCATCAAAGACATAAATTTTTTGGTACCTCATAGATTAATTAGCAAAGACAAAACTTTTTAGAACTTATTTTTACTTTTCAACACAATGAAAGTTTTTGATCACAATACGTTTTTTAGCACAATATACATAACTTAATAATTATCACAGTAAAAAACTTTTAGAACTTTTCTCAATGCTGTTTTTTTTTAGCACAATGTAACTTTTTAACACATCAATATAACTTAAATTAGCAAGGGCATAAACCTTTAAGAAATTTTTAGCACAAATCAACTTTTAGAATTCATGAATTTTCAATAATTAGCAAAGACGCCAAAAGTATGCCAGGATAGCCATTTTTACTCAACTCGAGTCCTAAAATATTGTTCACAGACAAGTCAGTTATGATTTATTTATATTTATTAACATTAACTGTCGTGTTATCCTCGAATACAATAAATCTTGTGCTACGCGATTCAACAGGTACCATAATTATGAACACCAATATCGTATAATTAGTGCCTCAGTATTTCCTGCTGATGAGATATTGGAATGTGTCAATGTTGTTCAGCTCTATAAAGCGTTGATTACACATTATCAACCTCCCCCGGGTGTCATACGTTACAAAACAAAGAAGCTGATGGTACAAAATAGGTACATTTAATAGAACTTTTGTTCATTAAAACAGTACAACAACCGAGGTCCGAGTGGTGTTTGGCCATCATGCAAAACTATTACTCGACTATCATTTGTACGCATATTCATGATTTGGTCCAGCATTAAATTAAAATTTGCCAATATTCTAGATTCTGCCAATTACACGTTGCAGGCCATATTTCACTGAAAAAAAATTAAGTGCATTCTATTTACGAATGGCATTCATTAACCAGAATTCGTACTATTAATGTAAAAATTACTATATTTACGTAAAAAACAAAATTTAGAAAATATTTATGAAAAGGCTTGCATTACTAGTACGAATCGTAGTTCATCAACTAAAAATTGGGTTAGTTTATTGCACTATGCGTATAATAAATTCACTTGTTGTTTGCGTATTAGTGTAACCTGCATTATTATATTTAAAAAAATACATTTATTAACAATTCATAATATGTATGAATAGCACTATATACGAAAATTATGGTAAACACCTATTATTCGTCATATTCACGAATCAGATACTGTAATACGGGAATATTATATTTCGTCATCCACTTCTTGATGTAATTGAATTGTGATGAAAATATTCATAAATAGTATAATTAAATTGTAAATTTGACGTATTTTTTCGTAAATATGGAAAAATTCCACAGGTAATTAATAATACGAACAAATTCATAAATGTAATGATAATGATTCTGTCGCATTTCTATTTATGTGAAACGATCAAATTTCATCATTACATAATATAAACGAATTTGTTCGTATTGTTAATAATGCATGAATCTATTCGTAGCATCTATTAAAATTGTGTAAAGTTAAATGATATAATCGGGGCAATAACATAATTGTTATGCAGCTTGAAAGACCACATCAACATTGAAAAATCGTTAGGCATAAAATAAAAGATTGTTTTATGTACGAAATCAGTGCTCTTATTAAAATAAAATTGTCGCCTCTGTGATTGGTAATTAATTCTCATTCCGTGAAATTAAAATCGGAACACTTTGTTTGCGAAATTCATTATATCACTCATGTTAATCAATTTATTGTGTTTTTGGTTTATTATACAATAGTTGCCTGCAACAAAATGTTAACCATGACCATGAGAAGACCATGAAATAAAATCGCTTTTGAAGTATTTGGATCAGAGTAATTAGTCTATGTAATTGCTATTAATTTATTAAATTTACAGAAGAAGCCGAGCTGTTCACCATGTAAAGACGCTCGCAACAGAATTTACAGAGAGTTATGTAATATTATTTTTTTACAACTGTAGTGTTTAGATTTTACGTATCTATTCGTCAAACGACCCAAAAGTTTACATTCTTATTATGGAAATAAATATTATGTAGTTTTGTGTATCAAATATGAACCAATTCCTATAGTTTATGAATTGTTTTCAGTATATTTACGAACATTTTCATCACATTGGTGAATTATTCATAACCACTAAGTATTCCATTCTTCCTACAAACGAATAATTTCGTAAAGACAACAAATTAATTTCTAAACTTATATGTATGAATTTATTCGTTAATGTGATTTAACATTTCATTAGTATTATGAAAAATTTCATGGTATCTTTAATTTCTTACATTAATAATAAGAACTTGTTCATCCACAATGCTTTTAACAGCATTAAAATAATAACATTTTTCATATCTTATATGAATCAATTCATAAATATTACAATATTAGTGGTCAATATTAAAATAAAAAAATTTATTTGTTTCACTATATTAACGTATAATTTTCGTACTATTAACGAACGGAATGCAGTTTTTATCATCATTTATGTTGGTTTTTTTTAGTAGCTGAATGATCAAAAACCCTTGGAATTTTGTACAACCCTGCAGCAGGCTTATAATAGCGTAATGCCCACTTTGATAACAGGCACCATAGCCAATTCGGAAGAGATAAAATAGAAATAATTAAAAATACAGAAAATATGAAAAAGGAATTATTTATTTTAAAATTAAATTTCCATGTTTGTTGATAAAATCTTTGCGTGTTTTGTCTTTCTTACTTTGACGAAGAGTATGTCTTATTTCTAAGTATTCAACTACTAAGCATTATTCATATTTGCTAGAATCATTAACTGTGCTAATTATATTTAAGAAAAGCGTTCGAACTTGAAATATTGTAATGTATGAGTTTTCGGGTTCCAGAACGTGGAAATGGTTCTTTCGGTAATTGCCAAATTTGGTACGCTAATTTCTTTTCTGGTGATTTACCATAAGTTAAAAGCCAAAACACATTCTATAGAAGGATATTTAGCAGCAAACATTAATGTTGGCCATACAAACATTTAAAATTTCTCAAAATGGGTACCATACAAATTAAGCGAAAGGAATTTGTTAGATCGATGAATGCCAACCATTTGTAGCCATAATGTAATGAAAGTGGATTATCGAGGCACTTAGAAAAGAAATGTCTTTGACAATTTTGAAATTCTTATAGCTGGCGAAACGATAAATGCTGACAAATATTGTGGCCAGATCGATTGCTTGATTAATCCAAGAACAATCAAAATAAAAAGGTTTCAATAATTTAATTTCCCTTTACCCTTGTAGCCTTTCTTAATAATAATAATAATAATATGATGAAATAACTGCAAAAACAAATTATATTATTGAAACCTTTTTATTTCGATTATTTTTGGGTTTGGAAAATACACAAAGACTTTATGAATAACCTTACAACTCTAAAATTAAATTACCCTTTCCCGGAATATTTTAAAATTAAAACTTTCTCTTCCAGAAAGAGATGCAGTATACTTTAAAATTATATCTTCATTTTTCACAGATTCAGATATGTTGGGTTTAGTTAGGTTAGGTTGGAGTGGCTGTTTAGGCACACATAGACCGGTGGCGATCCGTTGAAATACCCCAGAATATAACCTCTTTACCCTTACCAGAAACATTTTGAGCTACTTATTTAGCGTAGAACGTCTCGCACTTTACTGTTTTCGAGATCCGACAGATTGTCCATCCTGAACTTACCCAGGTGTTTACGCCTTTGAGCAAGGGAAGTGAACCAACGTCTCTTCCTCCTCTTCGTTCAAACAGCTTCTACAAAAATCATTTGTCTTCAGATCCAACCTTCTTGCATATTCTCCAAAAAGGCAGTGTCCCCTGAAAATTCCTACGACCGTTCTTAAATCACGTCTACGAAGGGATATTATTCTTCTAGTGCGCACCAAGTCTGGCTTTGGCCAAATTTGTCTTGCTACTTAGGCCAAATTTGTCTTGCTACTTACTTACATAGGCTTGCTTTTCCGGTTGCAGCTGGAAAGTCATGTCGTGAATATCATGTTCATTCACCCTGCATTTCCCCATGACGTCCGTGAGACCAGGGACCCAGATTAACTAAATGTTGAAATGTTTACCCAATCAGGCTGATTGCTACCTGACTATCCACTCAGAATGCGATATCAGCCGCTATCACCTCAGCTTGGTACACGCCGCAGTAATCAGGAAGACGAATAGAAATGTTCTCATTTAGTTTATCACAAAATACTCTAGCTCCCACTTTGCCGTCTAATCCATCCGAAATCGCTTCTCGAAGCGTAGAGTAGTGATCAATGTAGTCTCAAAATTTTCCAGCCCATTCCTCAACGATCTAACAATAGTGGAGTGTCCTGTATTGAGATACTTAAACTGAGAGACGGCTGCAAGTCGCACAGCTGTATTTGCCTCCATCTTTTTGCCAAAAATTTCGAGCGGAAGAATGTGCAACATAACCTCTAAAGGACCGTTAAAATTATCGCCACGTCATCTGCGTAAGCAATAACTTCAATACCCCCTCTCTCTCCAGATACATTAGTAACCCATTTAACACTATGTTCCAGAGAAGAGGGGACAAGACTCTCCCTGGGAATTCTCCTAACTCCGAGCTAACAGTCATGCCTACCAGCATGTAATTAATTAACCTGCTCATATTTAATATATTCCTATTCTTACTTATTTAATTTCCTTCTTACAGAGTATTTTAAAATTGAGGGTGTGGCGCTATTTTGATTAAATGCAGACTAAAATGATTTTCTGTTTAATAGCGGACATCAAATCACTTTAGAATAGTCCGTATTTAATCTAGGTAAAAAATTCGAATACATTTACAAAATTAAATCTCCCTTTTCCAAAAATTCTAGTCTTATTTAAAACTCACTTTTCCAGAATATTTTAAAATTAAATTTTCTATTTCCAGAGGTCCCAATCTAATTTTAAAATTGTATCTTTCTTTTTCAAAAAGTTCATTCTAATTTTATTCGCCATTTTTCAGAATAATTAAAAATTAAAAATATTTCCATTCTTATTTTCAAAATTAAATCTCCTTTTCCAGAATATTTTAAAATTAAGTTGTGCTTTTCCAGCAATTCCTTCTAACCTCGGAATAAAATCTCCCTTTTACTAATTTTAAAATACAATCTTTTATTTTCAGAACGTCCATTTTAATTGTATTCTCCATTACATTCTAGAATAATTTAAATGTAAAACCTTGCAGTAATGCGTGCAGAAATAATTTTTAAAAGATTTTCCGATCTTTACTGAGTACTAAGTAGTCGTATTTCATGACAATGAGGAAATCTTTTACAATGCTTTTTCTATATAACCTCATAACTAATGGTTCTCAATCGACGATTTTGGGTTGCACAAATACTAGCGAGTGTCAGATAGTGAAGACAACATTTTTTTCTGTTAAATTTTAGACTTAGACTTCGAGTCGGACCTTCGCCCCTTGAAAAACAAAAAATTCTTACCTTCACACTTACCTCACATATTTCGATGAATTGGGTTACCAGTACCCAAATACCGCTACAATGATAATGACAAATACTAAACATAAAGATTATTCTCATTACTTTTTCTAAGATAGTAGAAGTATGCATAAATATGTCACCTAATACCCTATTTAGTATTATGTCAAGTTAAAAAAAATTCTATAAATCGCTGATTAGTTGGCTTATGCATGCACCTTACTATCCTGTAAGGGAATCAGACGATTACTGTCTTTAACCCTGTTTTGTATTATGTCCACAGGTAACACTCTTCCCATTTCGAAATTTTATGTTAGTAATGTTTATCCCAATATTTACATAAATTACAGATTTATTTCCATAATCATAATTAATGGAAACAGTGGGGGTGAGCAAATGCTCTTTGAAAAGGATAGCCGTGTTTTTTCTATCCTCTTGAAAAATTTAATTTAATTTTTATTTTTTTGTGTTTTATTTATTTATAAAATAAAAATAATTATTAAAGTGAATTAGTCATATAATAATTAGTGATATTGTTTTTTTAATGAAATAATAATTAAAGTGTAACTGTGGAATGGAAAATGCAATCCACCGGGATACATTTATCAGGCAATGTTTTATATTTATAGATAAAGAAATCAAAATTATTGATCGCGTGTTTAAGTGCATGATTTTAACTTTTGTATAATTGTACATGAAATTCAATTTAAATTTAATTACGAAGGTCTAATAATTGGATAGTATTAAAATAGATTTTAACTTAAATAGAAATACGTCGTAGTTATTTTCTTATTAGATTTTATTTTTACGCCAATTTGAATGTGTTTAAGTGCATGATTTTAGCTTTTGTATAATTGTACATGAAATTCAATTTCAATTTTAATTACGAAAGTCTAATAATTGGATAGTATTAAAATAGATTTTAACTTAAATAGAAATACGTCGTAGTTATTTTCTTATTAGATTTTATTTTTACGCCCATTTGAATGTGTTCTTGTGTTTTATTTTATGTACAATCGGCACAAATATATGCTTGAAACATGATACATATTAAAGTTAACGAAATGTTTATATAGCCGCCTCGTTCGTTCTTTGCACATCATTTTTTGCACATATGCATAGTGGTCACAAATATTTTCCTGTATCTTGATACGTAGATCAGGTATGTTTGTATGTTAGCTATAAGGGTATTATCTAAAATATTATGAAAACATGATAAGTCTACTATAACGCACATGGAAGATGGTAGAAAATGTTTACCTTCAATGTTTCTGTGTGGTTTAGTATATAAGATTATGTTATTTTTTTAGCTGCTGTGGTTGTCTCTCTTTGTCTTTTTTGTATTCATGAAACAATTATGGTGTTCTTGATAATACTCAAATAGGATTATGATACTTCGTATAATTGAATAAGTTTGAGTCAAATTGGAAACCGCCTTATACTATCCATATATAATAGTTTATTAAGTATGATTAATTTTTTTTTACATGGTATTACAAACTGCATCAAATTGATTTAAATTAATTTAAATTATATTTTAAAAATATAAATTAACTAAACTATATAAATAAAATGCTAATTTGGAAATGTTGATTTGAGTTGAATTGAGATTTGGTTTTCAACACATAATGACGTATTCATTTATGTGTGCAAAATTTCGATTAAACGAATGTGAACAACGTGGAATTCAAATCAGTCAAGATTACTTATATGGCACACCGATGGATTTTTAAGAAAATAATGTTTCATTTTCCTTTAATTGATTTATTATTTTACTTACTTTGCATGCTTGATTTGGCAGGGTAATATGTCCGTAAATGGAGTTAAAGTTTTATGGATATATTTATGTTTATTTATAGATAAGGGGATCAAATTCTTCATTTCTTGATTAAGTGCATGATTTTATTGTTGTGCGGTTGTACATGGAATTTTAATTTCTAAATTCTAATAATTTCTAATATGTCATAGTTAATGTCATATCTGCATTTATTTTTAAGCATATTTGAATATGTTGTTGTGTTGTATTTTATGTACAATCGATTCAAATATATTCTAGAAGCTTGATTCATAGCAGGGCCAACAAAATGTTTATACAAGCCGTCTTGTTCGCTCTTTACACAAATCTTATCAAGAAAATGTACTATTTATTATTGGTTTTTGTCATATAATATTTAAACAACAACAAAAATAGAGTGACATTTTTGTTGGTTTTGTTATAGTCGTCACAAATATATTCCTGTACCTTGATACATGGAACAAGATTGTTTGTATGTTCACTGTATGGGTTTTATTTGTATGTGTATAATATAGTTTATTATATTATAATGAAACATTATATGTCTCCTGCTACGCATATGGTAGATGGTAGAATATTGTTACCTTCAATGTGTATTAGTGGTTTAGTATATAAGATTTTGTTATTTTATTTTGGCGTGGTTTTCTATATGTGTTTTTTTTGTATTCATGAGACAACCATTATGTTCTTGATAACACATGATCCATACAAACGAAACATAATTTTAGTGGTTTCGACTCAAATATGATTCTGATACTTTGTATAGTAGAGTAAATTTGAGTTGTGTTGGAAACCGCCATATATAATACATACATATATAATAGTATATTTAGGTATGACTTATTAATTTTTTTTTTTTTACAGGGTTAAATAAACTACATTAAATTATTTTTAATTAATTTTTCAATATTATAAGTTCATAAATTAACTAAATTATATAAATAAATACTAATTTGGAAATATTAATTTTGAGTTGAGTTGAGATTTGGTTTGCAACACATAATGACGTATTTATTTATGCATGCCAAATTTTGATTAAACGAATGTGAACAACGTGGAACTACATAAAGGCAAATCGTGATGCTAAATGTATTGATATTAATTAATTAAATTAATGGATTTATTGAAGTTTAGGTTGCAGTTTTCACATAAAATCGTCAATTTTACTGATATGGTACACATATAAAATTTTTTAAGAAAATCTTGTTTCAGGTACCTTTCATTGTTTTATTATTTTACTTAGTTTGCATGCTTGAATTTTGCAGGGTAATATGTCTATAAACGGAAGTGAAGTTTTATGGAATATATAAGTAATAAATTTCGTAGATATTGATTTTTGTTTATGTTAATTATGTCAACAAGACTAGTAAAATTTAATCATTAATAATAATAATAATTGTTGATGTCCCGATTTAGATTCAAAGAATTATGAGTTCTGGCATTGGATTTCAGAGGAACGAGTACCTAATCATGTGGTTATAATGTGCTATCTTGTGTTATCCTGTTTATCATTTATCATTATTGTACTAATAATTTATTATCTGTTAATTGCTTAGGAGGTGTGGCTGAAAATACTGAAGATCCTATTATAATAATTATTCATTTAAGTAATAAAATTTGGTATTATGGTGTTTTATTAACTAAATTTAGTTTTCAGTGTTGCCTAATAATCCTATCCTATCCTTCGGTTTTGTTATATGTATACGGGTGTACGGTGTGTCCCCGGGAGACCGGGAGATCCTGCTGTAATGCTTGGCCGTACACTCATAATCAATCAACCAATCAATCAATAATTATAATTAATGGAAACAGTATTAAAAAATATTTATAATTAGTTCAAAACTTTTCACTTTAATATCATTAATTAAATAAAATCGATTAGTATAAATATAAAAGCAAACGTAAACTGATTTTAGACGCAACGGCAAAATGAATTGGATATTATTAATTACTTTAATTGTGTTTTATAAAGCCTTCAAAGTAGAATCTGAAGATTACTTAGTTCGTGATGGCATTACCTATTTCGTTAGTTATCCTTTACAGGTAAATACAGATTTAGGAGTGAATATAAAAATAATCATAAATAATTAATTATTTTATATTCTTAAACTTGTTCAGGTCAATTGGTTTCAAGCGATGCGACACTGCGCCTACAACAGAATGTATTTAGTCGATATCCAATCACCCTTTGAAAATGATCGAATTCTTTCTATCATTAACGAAACCGAAACCAAATATAATAATCCGAATACAGGTTATTGGACAAGTGGAAATGATCTTGGGCATCACATGCAATTTAACTGGGCTACTACTGGTGATCAAATAATTTATCATTATTTTGACAAAGGTCAACCAGACAATGATGGACATTTGGAACATTGTGTATACTATTGGCAAAATGCACGAATACGCTATAAATGGAATGACGGGTATTGTTTATATCGAACATCTTTTATTTGTCGTGCCACATTAGACAGGTCCATTATTATGGCAAAGGATAAAGTTGGTTGGGGTAATTTAGACTCTTAATCAATATAATTAGTTTGACAAAATAATATGAAAAATGTGTTTGTTATTTTTATACTTAAAATTGAATTATATTTAGTTTTATGTTCGATATTGTGGTTATAGTGAATAATATCGTATTCATGCATAGCCGTGTTACTTATGTGTGATAATAATGCCAAGGATCTAAAGTAAATGAAACTTTCCGATCAATTAAATTGTGCAAATTATTTCCACTAGAATAATGAAGTTGTTGCTGAGCTCAGTATCTAGACCTTTTAAGCTGTATTTCTTAGATGCTTATATTAGAGCAGTGGTTTACTGTTTTTTATTATACCTTTTTTCGTTTACCGGTTGCTAGGACGACGAAAGAGGTTTTAGTATTGATTGCTGGTTTTTTAACTACTTTTATTTAGGTAAATTTCTGGTATACCAACTTCTAGTGTTCACGTGACTAAACATTTTCTGTGATCACTGTATAATTGTTGCTTTCTTGCAGTGCGATAAAGGTTGCAATAATCTCGTGTAGTGAAACATAATGATGAATATCGGGATGACGGATTTGTTGGTTTTCACATTTGGTCAAATACTTTAGGTGTGTAACATTAGTTGATCATAGTTATGTTGGTAGTATTCTGATATATTTCATTTTCGTAGTGCATGGATAGACTGCTGAGGTTTATCGTTGGCAGATAGAAAAACTTCTTTCCTGTGTTGAAGTTTTCGATAGAATGATCCCCGTGTAATGAACACCGCTTCTTTTAAAAATTATACAAATACTTCCGGGGGAAATATGATATTATATAGTCTCCCTCCCGTCTTTATAATAAATTAATGTATTAACACACAAAAAAAAAAAAAAATTAAAAGGTCGCTATTTTTATTGCTTGAGACTTCAAATGAACAGGTTCGTAAAAAAATATTAAAAAATTAAAAAATAAATATTAAACAGAGTTTTTTGAAAAATTAATAAAAGAATATAATCATTACAAATTTGGTGATAGCGGGTTTCGATGTGCTATCGAAAATATTAAAATCTTTTCTACAAGCAATTTTAATAATTCTGAACATCTCATCATAATTTATTAGTTGTTATAAAAGAAGCAAAACTATATATTTTTTAGAGCTTCGTCGGTTGTGAACCTGTTTGTTCTTCGAATATAAAGACTGTAATCGACGGTTTAACGCAAAATAAAGAAGCGTTCAGCATTTTTTTAAATCGTCGAATTACCAATTTTTTAAGGTAAATTATCGTAGCTGCATCGTAATCATTTTCGACTCGAAAAATTAGAAAACCCTGTGTTTCCCGTAACAACAACCACATTGGCAACCCCAAGAAACGAACCAGACCTGACAGATATAAGCAGGCTGCCTGATTGTGTAAGAGAAGAAAGAAACTATACCACGAGACTGCAACATTGTGCGAGATAAACCAATCTACAGCGCAATACTTCAACAAATAAGACACAAAATTCGAGGCAACGCCGACTGTGCTTTAATATCTTATAATATTTTTGATAAGCAATGGACGTCAATAAAAAATGCCTGTCCCTACACTATGCAGACAAAATGGATTTCCATACGCTAGAATACCAGATCAGCACCATAACACAAAAAAATATGACAGTGGATGAATTCTATGCTACTGTTAAACATCAATTTAAATATCTCATTATTTAGCTGAAACAATCAACGTTTTGGTTGAAACATACAGGAATATTGCTTTAAATATTTTCGTCCGGAGGCTGAATGGAGATTTATCTAAGATACCTATAATTTGAAAATCAACAACGCTATCAGAGGCATACGCTGTCTGGAAATTGCCAATACACAAAAGAAATATCAACAACGTGACAACAGCCTCAATAAATCAAATTTTATATAACAACTCACCAAATCTGCGAACAAACGATGGTACAATACCAATACAGCGGATAAACATGGCCTACAATATGCCAAGCCACCAACGCCAATGGATATCGACCCATCAATGGAAACAATACAGGTGAACTATATCAACCGTCCAACCAATCAAGAAAATCCAATGGCAAAACCAGATTATTCTCACCGTTTCGAACCAGTTAGACAACAGAGGATCAAACCAGTATACCGGAGATGATTCTGAGGTAAATTTTATGACGGAAGCCTCTCTCTAGCGTATCATACCTAGAGTATAGGCTACGGCATCCCAACTATGGTTCTAAAATTAGCGGACAATTCTTCAAAAGTATTGGCATCAACAATACTATTGAATTCTTCATTCTACTGGGATTAAAATCATTTGATGGCATAATAGGAGACGATACATTGAAGAAACTCGGAGCAATAATTGACAGGAAAAACAACCTGTTAATAATAACACCAGATATTAGAATTTCATTAAGGGAAAAACCATCACTTCAAATCAAAATATGATAATCGGAGATAGACATCTTTCATCAGAAAGAAAGAAGCAACTCCAAACAATAGTATCAAAATTTAAAAATTTATTCGGACCCATAAATAACATAGAAACAATCTATACTGGCTGGGTAAGAGCCAGCAAGTGGAGAAACAAATATACCAGCTCATAACAGATGGAATCATTAGACCAGATAAAAATGAAAGAAGCGGATATACAAAACACCTCATTTTCTACAATAAACGGCAAGTATGAGTTTCTACAATTTCCTTTTGGCTTAAAGAAGGCCCCATTCATTTTTCAAAGGATGATTACGTCTTAAAAGAATTCATCGGCGAAATATGTTACTTATACATAGATGATATCATAATCTTTGGGGGAAAAACAGAAAAAGAACATTTATTGAACATTGAGAAAATTTTCTCAAAATTGGAGAAAGCCAACCTAAGGGTCAATTTGGACAAGACCTAGTTCCTGAAACAAGAAACAGAATTCTTGGGTTATCTCATCACTAACAATGGTATTAAACCTGATCCTAAAAAAGTTGCAGCCATTACAAACATCAACTGCCCCCAGAATGTAAAGGATCTAAAGTCATTTCATGGATTAGCGTCCTATTACAGGCGTTTTATACAAGACTTCGCAAAGATAGCCAAACCACTGACCAACCTTACAAGAGGATAAAATGCACAAACAAAAGCAATTCAGTCCAAAAAAGTACAAATCAGCATGAACAAGGCAGAAATTGAAGCATTTTTACATATCAAAGGCCTACTATCCTCCACGGACATATTACTCTTCCCAGACTTCAACAAACCGTTCCTTCTAACAACAGATGCTTCATCATTCGCAATTGGCGGGGTATTATTCCAGGGCGATACCGGCACAGACAGCCCCATCACCTTTATATCTAGATCACTAAATAAAACTGAAGCGAATTATGCTACTAACGAGAAGGAGATGCTGGCTATAGTTTGGGTCCTAAATAATCTCAGGAACTACTTATACGGAGATATCGACGATCATCAACCAATAAATTAAAGAGGTGGAAAGCACGCTTAGAGGAACATAACTACGAAATTATTTACAAACCGGGATGCATCAACAAAGTCACCCTATTTACAAACGGAATGATTCACAGTGCTGAGGAAGATTCCAAGGAATGAACTTATATTCAAAAAAGGGAGAGACATTTACGCTCAGGAAGAACCACACCCATCTTACCATAGGCATCACATTAGCCTGAATGAACTAATTAAAGAAACCCTATAAAGAGAATTCTACGTGAAAAACTAAATCCGAACACAATCAATGGAATAAAAATACCTGAAGAATGTATTTAAATCTTCCAGGAAGTCATTGAAGAAAATTTCTCTGGTTACAAGATACGATTAACACAAAGAGTGGTGACGGACATATGAACGAGGAAAATCATTTTGCAGAAAACAAAAAAAAAATATTAGCATATACAAACATTACAGTAATTTGGAATGAGGAAGTTTCTTGCCTATCTAATGCCATAATTAAACTACAATTACGAGTGACAGGTTTCGCCACCAATTTAAAAGTTCACTTTCTACTACAAATAACCGAAATGTAACCTCACCAATTCATCGACGACGTAGAAAAATGGCCGATACTTAAAAATATTCAGCTTAAGGTATTGATCTTTTAATCGGAGCAGGTCTGTTCTGCAAATTAATCGTTATAGGCCAAATTAAGTTAAACAACCATCTGTTGGGATGGGTTGTTTCAGGCAATGTTGACATTATCAATGACATATTCACTTCCCATCTTGTGTTAAGTGAACTCTGGATAGAACTAAGAAATCCAAATTGAAAGATTCTGCGGAATTTGGAGAATTGTGAATTCAAAAATGTAGAACTAACACCACAGGAAGAAGCATGTGAGGAACATTTCAAAAATAATTTTGCTCGAGATAACGATGGACGATTCATCGTTAAATGGCCATCGTTCCATTCTAGAAAAATGGCAACAAGACGGTTCCTGAATTTAGAGAAGAAATTAGCTAAGGACTCCGATCTCAACAGGAATTATACAGCATTCATTGATGAAATAAAAATCTAGGACACATGCAATCAGTGAGAGGAAAAAATATTCCTGAGCTGAATTATTTTTTATCGCAACACTGCGTCATCAAGCCTGACAGTTCTTCTACCAAACTTAGGCTGGTTTTTGAAGCGTCCGCAAAGACAAATGCAGGTAACTCGCTGCTCTTAACGATATTTTATTAGTTGGAGCAGTTATGCAAAATGATCTGTTTACAATATTGATCAGATTTAGAGCTCATAAATTTGTATTAAAATTTATCATCAAGTAAAGGTACAAGAGTCGCATACAAAATTTCAATATATCTTATGAAGAGGACAAACCAAGATCTAAATACAAATCTACAAGCTTAATACAGTCATATATGGTTTAGCTTCTGCACCATATTTGGTTACTCGTTTTTTAAAACAAGTTAGCTTTGGACGGAAGTGATCGGCTACCGTTGCCCAGCGATATCATCCAAAATGATTTGTATGTTGATGCTCTTCTTACTGGTTTAAATTGTCATCAAAAACTACAAAAATGGGAGATAGTACATGGAAGGTATGAGGCTTCGAAAATGGGTTTCAAATTCTTCAAAATTATTGAAAGATATTCCCAAGGATGACCGCGAGTCGCTTCTTCACATTGATGACTCTCAATTCATTAAAACACTCGAAATGTATTGGTAACCATTCTCTGAACAATTCCATTTTGGTTTACCAGTTATCACACTAGGGAAATTGTTTCTTCAACAGCTCTGAACAATGAAGATGGTTTGGGATCAAGCGTTACCGCAAGAAATGTTAACCAAGTGGAAATTATACAGAAATGAACTTCTTCAATTAAATCATCTTCATGTTCAATGTCACATTTTCACTTCAGAATCAACTAGCTCCTATAAAAAATACCTCACTTCCTCGACTAGTGCTGTGCACTGCTGTGTTGTTAGCAACCTTATTATGAAACGAGTTTCATTAGAAGTAAATTTTGAGTTTAATGGCATTTATTTTTGGAGCGATTCAACGAACGTTCTCAATTGGATTAGAGCCAAAACGAATCCTGCAGATGTCCTTTCAAGGAGACTCACGCCTCGAGAATTTTGCTGGAGATTCCTGGACAAATAACATTCCAACTGTCGTGAACGAACTTCGAGAACGGGGAAAAAGGGTGGATGTCTTGGTAGCGTCTATCAAAAACTGTCTCCGTTCAACACAAAATATATTTACATAAGCTCTTCGAGTTGTTGGACCCCTTTCCGTTGAAGAAAGAAAGAAGGGAGTGGTCATGCTACTAAAAAATATTCAACTTACCTCCTTTGAATGGGAACTCAAGGCAAATTTGCTACCGACGGCAATTCATCTAGAATACTGGCCTATCAATGGAAGAACCTTGGCAACAAAAGTGTTTCGAACTTGCTTTAGATGTTTTCCTGCGAGGCCCTTTACATAAAAATCAGTTTATGGGACAGCTATCGAGTGAAAGAATAAATCGTGCACATCCATTTGAAAATGTCGTAGTTGGTTACTGTGGGCCAGTTCTACATCCACTAGAAGATTCGAGGGAGAAAACCAACGAAATAAAAGGCATGCCATTTGAAACCAGTGTCTGATTTATCAACAAATACTTTCATTGGTGCGTTGAAACGATTCATCGTAACGAGAGGTCTATGTGCCAATGATTTGAATGAATTGTATCATTTGTTGAATTCCCAATCATATAGTGAAAAAGTTCGTAAATTCTTCATAGAAGATAATATTACTTGGCACTTTCAACCACCATCCGCACCGCACTTCGAGGGGTTGCATAAAGCAGCAGTCAAATCAGCCAAATTTCATTTCAAGACGGGTTGTCGGTAACGCATCTCTTACATTTGAGGAGTTAAGCACAATAGTAAATCAAGTCGAAGCGGTTTTAAATTCTCGCCTGTTAGCTGGCGGATTATTCAACAACTGCAACAACATTTTTGGACAAGGTGGTCCAAGGAACATTTATGTGAGTTACAACATCGCCAAAAATGGACCACTGCCGCAAGATCTTTGTCTGTTGGAGATTTAGTCCTGATAAAAGACGAAAACCTTCCTGCATTAAGAAGAAGGGCAAAAAAGAGTGGCGGAAATTCACCCAGGTGCCGATGGACATGTTCGAGTAGTTTCAGTAAAACGTCTACAAGGTTGCTTAAACGAGCTGTGTCAAAATTATATATTTTACCTCAAACTGATGAAGCAGATTTGAAGAAAAATCTCTTCAAGGGCGGGACTATGTTTAAGCAACGCAGGCACTTTCGAGTCAGCCGATAGATTATTACAAACACACAACCACAAAGCATCCGTTAAAGATGTCATGGTTTTTCTTAAATTTGGAAACTCCCTTCCCCAATAACACAATTGGTCACGATTGTCGTGGAATCTTCTATTATCATGCCGCCAAATCACAGACTCACAAATAATGTTATATTAGCTAGAATTCAACAAATATTGCGGGATTCAACAAATATTGCGGGACACTACTAACGATAATTTCGTTCATAAATACAAACCGTAACCCCGTCAAAAAATTAGACTTGCCAAAAACAAATTTTTGGTTTACTGACATAAGCAATTCAAGCATTTACTACATGCCCAGCTTCAAATTGGGGGGCGAAGTCCTAGATTCATACTTCCTTGTGGTGCTCCCTGGGTCACGCTAAATGAATCAGGCGGTGTAGCGGAGACGAGCAGGGGAAATCCTGTTTATAGTCATGGACACTACATGTCAGGGCGAGTCATTGGTTCCTCAAAACCAATATCAAATCAGCGTCTGTTCTCCAGGTTAGGTGCGGCTGAAGCAGGCGTCTGTCTTGTATCAAGCGGCTCGCTATATAAATGTGTTCAAGGTAGGACTGGATGCCTTAAGATTATCACCAGTACGTGGCCCACACACGTAACTAGCAAGTTGAGCAGCAGGCCAACAACTTGCTATCATAAAAACAATTAAAGTTATGAATCCTAATCAAAGGCCTCGGATTAACATATCGGATTCATCACAAAATCGACCTCGGAAATTGTACACGGACAATGCTTTAAAAATAGGAACATGGAACGTGCTTAGCCTCTTAAGACCTGCAGATCTCCAGATCCTTTGAAATCAAGCAAAGAGTTACACATTAGACGTGCTTGCACTACAAGAGCTTAGATGGTCTGGGAGTGGGATCCATGATGCCACCAATGGTTACACTCTTCATTACAGCGGCCATCAGAATGGAGGAGAAATTGGAATTGGCTTCCTTATCCATCAGCGCGCGAAGCATCATATCATCGACTTCCGCCCTATCAACATGCGGATATGCACGGTCAGGCTCCGTACCAAGAAACGATCGTTAAGGTATATGCACCCACCGAAAATAAATCTGATGAAATCAAAGATCTCTTCTTTGTCGAGCTGGAGGAAGTAATCAATAACATACCGCACCACGACATTAAAATCATCGTGGGCGACTTTAACGCAAAAATCGGTAGGAGTGCAGAAAATACATCGTACATCGGTCCTAACAGCCTGCACCTAACTAGTAACAACAACGGCCAACGCGTCACCGACCTGCCATTAACGTACAACTTAGTTGTATCAAGTACGTTTTTCCCACACAAGAGAATCCACAAAGTAACGTGGAGATCGAATGATGGTAGAACGGAAAACCAAATCGATCAAGTCATGGTGTCTAAGAGACACTCCACCAGCATATCTGACGTCAGATCTTACAGAGGTGCAGACATGGACAGCGATCATGTGCTTTTCATATGGGGGAGGGGGACGAAGAGGTCCAAAGAGGTCTTTGTCGAATATCCCACAGTAGAGGAAGTAGATGCAGCTATTAATAGATTAAAAAATGAAAAGGCACCCGGTCTCGACGGAATCCCCGCAGAATTGATTAAGGTCGGAGGCGCTACGCTTGCAACAAATCTATACGATCTCATCGTCTCTATTTGGGACCAAGAAGAGCTGCCGGAGAATTGGAAGACCGCACTCATATGTTCGCTGCACAAAAAAGGAGACCGTCTTAAATGTGGAAACTATCGTCGTATCGCCCTATTGAGCACTACTTATACAAAGTGTTGGCTAAGGTTGTACTTGCCAGACTCATTCCTTTCATCGAAAACATCATTGGCGACTATCAATGTCGTTTTCGTCCCAACCGATCGACCACTGACCAATGTTTTACCATGAGGATGATCTTGGAAAAATGTTGGGAATATAACATAACCATACATCAACTGTATATAGATTTCAGACAGGCATATGACAGTATAAATCGCGAAAACCTATGGGCCGCGCTAATATGCCTAGGAATTCCAGAGAAACTCGTTTCTCTGTGTAAATTAACAACCTCTGGGTCTGTGTAGAATCGTAATTTAGGGAGCTGTGTCAGACTCCTTTGAAATAACATCTGGTGTTCGACAGGGAGATGCACTCGCGCCTGTGCTGTTCAATTTGGCGCTTGAATACGTAGTGAGAAAAAGCAACATTGAAACTACGCGCTGTATATTTAATAAATCAGGCCAAATTCTTGGATATGCAGATGATATCGTGCTTCTTGGCCGAAGACCTAGCGATATCAAGGACAGTTTCATACAGCTCGATCGCTGCGCAAGAAGACTTGGTTTGGAGGTGAACAGCAGCAAAACAAAACTGTTATCAAAACCCAGGAACATCTCCATGGTAAATGTCGGAATTGGTGACCATAACTTTGATAGCGTCGAAAACTTTAAATACCTCGGGTCAGTTATAATATCGTCGAATGATATGCAGGCAGATATAAAAGCCCGAATCGCTGCTGGACAACGAGTTTTCTACGCCCGAGAAGAAACGAGAGCTGGAACATGACCTCTAACGATTATAGATTGTTATCTACCTTCGAAAGGAAGGTCATTCGCTCAATCTTTGGTCCAATTAAAGTCGCGAACAACGAATATCGGATTCGTATGAACCACGAGATAAGGCAACTTCTTGGAGGCTGCGATATTATTGGATTCATCAAATCCAATCGAGTTAGAACAGCCGACTCAATCACGGCATCAAAACTGGCGGAACTAGCAGACATGTTGCACGAAACGATGACACAATCTCATATAATGTCCGTCGCAGCCCCATCGCCGCCAAGCCTCGACAACAGCATCGCCAAACAAATAAGCGAGATTGCACGTCAACTGGAACAGATAGAATATCACCACCAGCGCAACCACTCAGTGAGCAATCGACGTTTCCGGAGTCAGTCAAGAAATCGAGGTGCAACGGGTAAGTCAACGTCGGAACAAAGTTCTGCACAAAACAACAACACACCCCGCCTGTGCTATTTCCATTATCGTTTCAAGGAGGCAGCGCGCAATTGTAGGCCTAACTGCCCAAACTGGATCGAGTATAAGGAAAAAGACTAACTTCACCGACGCACATGGCGACGTGTTGCGGTGAAGCGAACAACTGTCGCCTTTGACAAATCGACCAACATGACATATCTAATAGACACCGGAGCAAACGTATCGGTCTTACCGGCGACACAGGAGAATACTAAATATCATGATGCAGATATCTTTTTGTATGCGGCGAACGGAGCAAAATTAAAGACATTTGGCAATAAACGAATCACGCTAGATCTTGGCCTTAGGAGGCAGTTTCAGTGGACATTCGTCATGGCGGAAGTAACGGTACCTATAATCGGTGCGGATTTCTTTAACCAATCGGGTCTATTTGTCGATATACAACACGGACGATTAATCGATCCGATCACTACCCTTTTCACAGTGGCAAAGAAAACCACGGAAGAAGCACCTACGGTCCGAGTGATGGACGCCACCAGAGTCGACACATGGATTTTTACGCTACTGGAAAAATACAAAGTAATCACACATGAAAATCAAGCGTCAAATCCGCCCAAACATCAAGTCACACACCATCTAACAACTCGTGGACCACCGGATTTCACCAGACCACGAAGATTAAGTATGGAAAAAATGGCGATAGCACAAAAAGAGTTCCAGTATATGATAGATCCAGACAACAATAGATTTGGTACGAGCATACCATCAGATCCCGATCGAGGAAGAGGACATAGCGAAAACAGCGATTTCTACTCCTTTTGGGCTTTTGGGTTTATACGGATGACTTTTGGTCTGCGTAACGCTGGAAATACCTTTCGGCGCTTTGTGCACTCGGTTTTCCAAGGATTAGAATTTTGCTTCGTGTACTTAGATGACTTACTGATGCATCTGAACGACTTACTGACTGCATCTAAATCAATGGAGGAGCACAAAAAGCACTTGGAGATAATTTTTTCAAGATTAAGCAACGCGGGCTTATTGATAAATACCGAGAAATGCTGTTTTGCAAAGTCGAAAATCAATTTTCTCGGACATGAGGTTTCACGGGAAGGAATTAAGCCGATTACAAAGCGGGTCGAGGAAATAGTGATGATCCCACTACCTAAAACAATAAACCACTTACGCCGATTTTTGGGGATTATCAATTTCTATCGGATGTTTATCCCCAACGCCAGCCGAAACCAGTCGATACTGAACGATTACCTCAAGGGCAGCAAGAAAAACGACACCAGAGTGATCGAGTGGTCCAAAGCAGCTGAGGAAGCCTTCAACCTGACAAAAACCCAATTGAGCGAGGCAACTTTGTTGGTCCATCCATCACCAGCAGCTAGGCTAGCGTTAATGGTCGACGCATCCGACACTGTAATCGGAGCGGTGATCCAACAGTGGGGCCAGGACACAGATGTTGGGTGGCAGCCTTTACAGTTTTTTCAGCCAAACTGTCTCCGGCGCAGCAGCGTTACAGCGCATATAATAGGGAGCTATTGGCCGCGTACGCATCAGTGAAACGATTCAAGCACCTAATAGAGGGTCGCGCCTTTACGATATACACCGACCAAAATCTTTCAATCAAAACCCGGAAAAGGCATCGCCGCGGCAATTTAGGTACCTCGATTTTATAGGGCAGTTTTCTACGGATATACAACACATTGCAGGTAGTGAGAACGTGGTGGCCGACGCACTGTCACGAGTGGAAATTATACATTGTGCAGAAACTATCGATTACGGCATGATCGCGGACGCACAGCAGGACGACATGGAATTAAGGGAGCTGAAGGAATCTGCATCCGATTTAAATTTCACAGACATTCCTATCACATTCAACTCAGACAAGTTATTGTCCTGCGACGTGTCTTCAGGAAAGACTAGGCTATACATTCCAGTACACTTCCGCAAAAAGGTCTTCGAAGCAACACACAATCTGTCACATTCGGGCGTCACAGCATCCGTAAAAACGATGGCGGACCAATTCATCTGGACAGGCATAAAAAAGGATGTAAGAAGGATGGTTCAAAGCTGTATCGCGTGCCAGCGAGCGAAAGTATCAAGACATACAAAAAGCCCACCAGGAGAATTTGCACCAGTAAGCACGCGGTTCATGGAAATACATCTAGATATAATCGGTCCACTGCCCGTGTCTGAAGGCCAGCAATACTGCGTGACAATGATTGACCGGTTCACATGATGGACCGAGGCAGTACCAGTACCGAATATACGAGCCGAGACTGTCGCAGTAGCGGTATTAAACAACTGGATCGCACGTTTCGGAGTCCCAACATCTATAGTAACGGATAAAGGCCCACAATTTGAGTCAGAATTGTTTGCCGAGTTTTCGAAGATGTTGGGCTTCGAACGTAAGAGAACGATCGCGTACAATCCGAAGTGCAACGGGTTAATAGAAAGGTGGCACAGAACACTCAAGGCCGCTATTATGTGCCAGGGGAGAAGTGACTGACGGTATTACTGGGATACCGACGGTATTACTGGGATTACGATCAGCTTACCGAGAGGAGTTGCAAGCGTCAGCAGCCGAGTTAGTATACGGCAAAAAGTCCGAATACCCAGCCAGCTGATTGTCGAGACAAAAGCCAATAGCCATCAGTCAGACTTCGTAAGAGAATTACGAGAACACTTTGACCGAATTCGTCCAACACCAACATCTAGGCACGGTAGTCCAACGGTATTGGGGGTTCATTTCCAGTCGTAAAACGTAGTGAAAAAGCATTCATGGTAAACATCAGAAGCAGAAACAGCAACATTTCGATTGACTGGATAAAACCGTGTTTCTTCGAGGATGACCCGATCGAAACATCGCAAGCCAGCAGCAAACCAGAACTAAGAAATATAACACCGCCCGTAGACGAACCAAAGGAAGCACACAAAAAGAAAATTCGCTTCAACAAAGTGGCTCAAACAGCACCAAGCAACAACACATCCGATCCAGCCAGCAGCAAAAAGTTTCCAGATCAAGCAACAGAACACGGAGTAGACCATCAAATGGATATGTGTATTCGTTAGGTCCTGAAGAGAATAATATGAATACGTCATCGTTGGAGCTGTTGTCAGTCCAGTCGAATGATAATGAAAATTATCTAACGGTTCAATAGACTCTTTGGAGATGGTTCGAGAACAGATGTCCAGTTTGGATCAAGATGCTGCGCTCCAGCTGCGGCAACTCGGAAAGAAAATGTTCATTCCAATTGAGATAAATGGAAGGATTTTACAATTTTTGGTAGATACGGATGCCTCGGTGTCGATGATTGGAAAGGACGGCTACAATCAGCTACTTAAACCAGAGCTTAGTCCAGTCAATACAGTCGTGAAAGCGTACGGCAATGTTGACATTCCAGTTCGTGGTACCTTAGATGTTGTGGCTAAATACCAAGATCAATCCTGGTTACCGATACAAATGGGGCGAACATTTTCGGAATGAATTGGTTCAACCAATTTGGATTCAAAATTTCTAAAGGAAATTTTCAGTTAGAAGAAGATTTTGTTGGCGCGGTCGAATGGCAAGACAAAATAGATGTTCTGTGTCAGAAATTTACAAAAGTGTTCGAGCCAACCTTAGGTCATTGTTCGGTGTTTAAAGCTCACCTGCTTCTGAAACCGAACTTCATGCCTAAATTTTTCAAAACGCGTCCGATTCCCTTCGAGCAGATGCCAGTCGTGAAGAAAGAGATTGAAAGATTGGAGTTCTTGGATGTCATCCGGCCTGTTCAGTTCAGTCAATGGGCCGCTCCCATTGTTGTAGTACAGAAGGCAAACAACAATATTCGTATTTGTGGAGATTTCAAGGTTACAGTGAAACCTCAGTTATGTATCGAACAGTACCCGATACCTCGAGTGTAAGAATTATTTCATCGTCTTCAAGGAGGTAAGCAGTTTTCCAAGATTGATTTAAGCGATGCTTATTTGCAACTCGAGTTGGATGACGAGTCCAAGCAGCGGATGGTCATTACAACTCCTTTTGGACTTTACCAATATCAGCGATTGACGTTTGGGGTTGCCAGCGCACCAGCAATTTTTCAAAAATTCATCGAGCAACTCACGTGCGGTATGGCGTATGTATCCAGCTATCTGGATGACATATTAATTACGGGAGCAACGGAAGACGAACACTTAAATAATTTAGAGGAAATTCTTCGGCGAATGAATGCGGCAAATTTGAGGGTTAATCTGCTAGATTTTTTTCAGACCGAGGTCGAATATGTTGGGCATATAATAGATGCTGCGGGAATTCGTCCCACCACAAAGGGCCTTCAGGCAATCGAGCAGATGCCTCGTCCAAAAGATTTAAAGGTCTTGGCAAGCATTCATAGGTAAAATAAACTACTATAATAGATTTATTCCGAATGTTTCGCAGTTGGCAGCACCTTTAAATAAACTCCGGAAAAAGGACGTCCCAAACCGTTGGGGGAAAGAACAGGAAGATTCATTTCAACGAATAAAACAACACATCGTTGAAGCAGCCAAACTTGTGCATTATCGAAGAGACTACCGTCTCGTGTTAGCGACGGATGCGTCACAGTACGGTATTGGAGCCTTACTATCGCATTTGTACCCCGATGGTTCCGAGCAGCCCATAGCCTTCGCATCCAAAACCCTGGATAAACACCAAATGCGGTATAGTCAGGTAGAGAAGGAGGCGCTATCAGTAATTTTTGGATGCCGGAAATTTCACTAATATCTATATGGACGCCAGTTTGAATTAATAACCGATAATACCGGGTTAATGTCAATTTTCCGTCCAAACAATCAGTTACCATCGATGACAGCAAATCGGTTGCAACGATGGGCCATTTTCCTAATGGGTTATACTTACACAATGCGGTTCCGTCCAACAGCTAAGCATGCCAAAGCTGACGCATTTTCCAGATTACCCATGGGTCCGGATGATCAATTCGACAGAGATGAGGAAATGATGGAAATCAATCAATTATACACCGAAGAACTTGATCGGTTCCCGATCGATCATGAGAAAATAGTCACCGGTACCGCCCAAGACCAAGTTTTGTCACAAATTAGAACTTTCGTAAAAGAAGGATGGCCAGATGCCATCAAGGACGAACAGCTTCGACCATATTGTGTAAGACAAAATGCTAAAGGGTTTTCCAATAAGGACTTGACAACTTTGAACTTTCACTGTGAACGCACTCTTAAACCAATAACCAAACTGTCAGTGTCAAAACATTCAGTAAAGACAACATTTTCATCATGATGAAGTACACGAATGAACAACGTTTACAAATAATTAAAATTTACTACAAGTCGGTGACTGCAACTTCAAGAGCGTTAATTCCAATTTTTTGGTCGTAATTATTGTCCCAGTAGATAACCAATTCATAATCTAGTGAAAAAATTTGAGTCTAAATATTCGCTGTCGGATGTTCCCGTGCCAGTGAGACAACTGGCTGGTCAAAGTGCCGAGAATATTGCTGCCGTTCAATCGTCCGTCGCAAACGAATCAAAACAGTCGATTTGCTGCTACAGAGACATGTTGCAACGTTATTTCTTTGGTCAATTGCATGAGCTAGGCATTAATGATATGTGGTTTCAACAAAACGGTGCGACATGCTACACAGCGGGTCTTAAAATCGACTTATTGAAATCTAAATTCGATGAACGTGTTATATCCAAAAATGGTCTTGTCGATTGGCCGCCTAGATCGTGTGATTTAACATCTCTAGACTTTTTCTTATGGGGCTACGTTAAATCATTGGTCTATGCCAACAAGCCGGCGTCGTTAGAGGAGCTCAGAGCTAATATTGAAAGAGAGATACTGGCCGTTTCGGTCGAAATGTGTGGCCAAGTAATCGAAAATTGGGTTCAACGAATCGACACTTGTAAACGTTTCCGTGGTAGACATATGAACGATGTCGAATTCCATACATAAATGTTTTGATAGTACTTTGATCCAATAATAAAATTTTCAAAATATCTCAAATGGTTTGCGTTTTATTTAAAAAAAAAAGTTGTCAAGTCCTTATTGGAAAACCCTTTATTTCCGTTTTTAATAATGTTTTACTTTTTCAGACTGACTATACTCGAGTAATTGTTCCATCCAGTTTACGAAAGTCAGTGCCGAAAATGCTACATGAAGGTCATTGGGGTGTGGTACGTACCAAGCAGATGGCTCGCCGTTACTGTTGGTGGCCACGGATAAATGAAGATATCGAGGCGATGATCAAATGTTGCCCCAGTTGCCAAGAGATGTCGTCGGCGGTTACTAGAGAATTCAAAAGTTGATCAAATGCAGCGAAACCTTAGGAAAGGATACATTTAAATTTCGCAGGACCATTCCTAGGTAGCATGTGGATGCTGTGTGTCGATGCATTCTCTCGGTATCCATACGTCATACAAATGCGCGACATCACTGCCCAGTCGACTGTCCAAGCGCTACAAGCAATTTTTGCAATTGAGGGTCTGCCGGACACTATCGTGAGTGACAACGGTACCGCGTTTACATCAGGTACATTCTTCGAATTTTGTCATCAAAACGGAATCCAGCATCTAACGACAGCGCCGTTTCATCCTGCATCAAGCGGAGAAGCAGAGAGGTTTGTACGAACTTTTAAAGGGGTGATGAAAAAAAAGGTAAACGAAGGTGGTTCAACAGACCAGGCATTGTTGACATTTCTCAGCACCTATCGTTTTTCGCCGGATCCATCATGTGGTAAATCTTCGGCTGAGAAAATGTACGGGCATCAACCTAAAACCGCATTAACGTTGATGAGCCCACTTAAATCAAGAACTAAGACGGAAAACGAGGCGAAATTCAGATTAAACCAGGCGGTATTCGCGCGATGTTTTTCAGCGCGAGGACCAAAGTGAATCAGAGGAACTGTAGTTCGCCAACTAGGAAGTAAGATGTACGTTGTGTCAACGGATAAAGGCGATGTGTATTGTGGAAAATGAAGATACTTATTCGTTTGCACAGCGATTACATGAAAATCAAAGCAATCCAAAGAGACCAGATAATTATAATTCTACGGTTGATCGTGTAATCACTAAACAACAATGTTTGCGTCGATCTATGTCAGATCCAGATCTCCGAACATTACCAAGACGATCAAATCGGATTCGCACACCGTTAGTTCAATTTACACCTGGAACATAAAGTCAATGAATAAGCCGAGGAGAGTGTTGTGTATGAGCGAGATTTCATATCTTATGTAAGTTTACGTTTACGTATAAACGAGCTTAATGAATGGTATAAACCATTAGTAATCATGCGATCGACTGTCAAATTATATACTTCTCTTTTTTGTTGTAATACACCTATATAAATAAGTGATTTATCGTATGGCGGATATATTGTGAATATCGCTCAGTTAAGCAAAACATAAACCTAACATATTGAGAATATAGTTTTGATTATTAAATTCAACAAACTAAATATAGAATAGAGTTGGTCCTATTTAGGGGAGCATTTCGGTGTTGAATGATTGGATGAACGAAATCGAATTTTCAGCAGAGTCAAGCACCGACGAGTAGTTTAACGCTTACTTTGTTAAGGAGTAGACATAGTCAGCTTGGTCATGCATAAAACAAACTTGTGTACCATTTTTGTTAACGAAGACTTAATTTATTTCCTTGACGATTGCAAACAAAGATGCTACCCACATATGACTGATAAGGGGACGTTTGGATGATTTTTGGTGGAAATGTGAAAGAACAACCGTTACTGCCCAAAAAAAAACTTAATTTTATCTTCTTACCATACTATATTCATTCATTTATGTATGAATTTTGTCCTAAAATCGAAATGCCAAGACTATACAACATAAAGGGGGAAGAATGAAACCTGTTATTAGGACACCCTTTATATATATGTATATATTTGTATTCCAGTAAACGCACATGTTTCTAAAAACGTGAATCAATTTGACACGTATTCACGAATAGTATAAAAGACTGAACTTTTTTAATTAGTCATCAATTTTCATAATGATATTGTTGATAGCTTTAACTGCACTCTTATTGGGCACTTTTTCCGGAGTTGAAACTGGTGATTATTTTACAATTGGTGGTCATCTTTATTATTCGAGCTATCCAGATAATGTGAGCATTGATTTGATTCAAATATGTACATACGTATATAGCAAATATTGAGCTTTGCAATTTAATCTGTAATTTTGTTTCTATATACATACATATGTATACACAGGCTACTTGGTACCGTGCAATGCGATTTTGTACCTTCAACAGAATGTACTTGGCTGATGTACCAACAAATATTGAAAATGAACGTATTATGAGTATCATTAATACAACCATACAAAAATACAACATTGATAAACCATTTGTTAAGTTTTGGACAAGTGGTTCAAAAGAAGGATTAGATGATCAATATTACTGGGCTACCTCTGGTGATCCAATAATTTGGTCAAATTGGGGAAAAGGGCAACCAGGTGATAGAAAAGATGCGTATTGTATTTTGTATGTCTTATCAATTGAATTGAGATGGAACACCTGGTGGTGTGAAATCAATTCCTATTTCATTTGCCGTGATCAACCAAGTACTCCAATAAATTATAGGCAAGCTAAACGAAAAGGAGCTAAATATTTTGCTAATTAAATGGATGTGGTTTTATTGAAATTTTACAGAACAAGAATTTTTCAGTTTCACAATAATGAATAAATCATCAAAAACGTATTTCGGTATGGTTTTAATATATATGTATATAGGAACATCCAACAATTATTAACTATAATTGTAGATCCTCTACCTATGCGGCAAATGTAGAAATATGTAATTTCCAGTTACAACTAACATTATTTAATTTGTGAATTATCGATTTAGATTAGCTTGTCGGTAAAAGGAGTTGATGTATTCACCAACCCCATTTAATTATGTTACTTTATGAGCTGTTCTAGAAGTTGATGATTCGTTGACTTCCATCAAAGATTCTATACCAAATCAAGGGTTTAGCCGGTAACAATTTTTCACGGCAACTTTTGCCGGGGTAAATTCTCGTTCTATGCGAATATATTTTGAACACTAGCTGGAACCTTGAAACAAAAACCAAATTCAAGGTTATTCAAAACAATCTTTGAAAATATTACTATAGCAACTTTATCTAACCATGTGGCCGAATTTTTCTATGATTTCAAAATCGAATAAAGAAAAAGCATTACACATCTGAAACAAATCAATTAACAACATAACCATTCACTCGAGGCAACGAAAAAACATCTTTAAAATTAGGTTCACCAAGTCTTGATTTAAACAAGCAAAACATAATCAAAATAAATCAAATACAAATATCAATATTAAAATTGAAGATGTTTCCATTCAAATTCAAAATTATAATCCTCAACCACTTGATGTAAATATCAATGTATTGAATTACTGAATGGTTAAAAAGGAAGAATTGCATTATTTAAGCAAGCTATACATAAGGGGCAGAGACTGACCAGAATTTTCCTATATGTTCTAAAAGGTTCCAGTATGTTCTAGAAGGTTCCAGTATGTTCTAGATTGAACAAATCTGATATAATTTGTACAGTTGAAAATTTGCTGGATACCGAGATAAAAAAACCACCGACCAACTTATAACGCACTTAATTTATTTGTAATGAATTTATTATTTACTGATACAATAATACGTGGTTATAAACAATTTTTCTTAGACTTATTTGCTTGATTGTCTTTTTTGAATGTCCACCAAAAAATTGTATTCGTCCTACGTCAGCTTGATTTTTTCCCCGGGAAAACCACTTTGCAAAACTCGTTTGGTTGCAAGCCACTGAACATCAGTTTGAATAAATTTTCCGGTGCATCTTCCAATGAGTAGGTGATTTAAATTTATTTTGTACACATATTTAAGAATTGAGCTACTAATGCCGTGTGCCTCAGAAGACTTTTCAAACTAAACTTTTGTAAGGCCCAGTAATTCATGCAATCTTTAAATAGATGTGACTAGGTTAAAAGTATTCAATTGTGCCTTACAGCCAACTAAACTTTTCAATGTCTCGTTTAAATAAATAACGTCTAATAAAAAATAAACCGAGTCGTTTATTAAAAATATGTATGTACATAATTCGAAATAAGATATATATATATATATATATATATATAAATATATATATATATATATATATATATATATATATATATATATATATATATATATATATATATATATACATATATATATATATATATATATATATATATATATATATATATATATATATATATATATATTATATATATATATATATATATATATATATATATATATATATATATATATATATATATATATATATATATATATATATATATATATATATATATATATATATATATATATATATATATATATATATATATATATATATATATATATATATATATATATATATATATATATATATATATATATATATATATATATATATATATATATATATATATATATATATATATATATATATATATATATATATATATATATATATATATATATATATATATATATATATATATATATATATATATATATATATATATATATATATATATATATATATATATATAGTTACATTCCCACAATCAACACGAACATTTCATGATCGCACAAGAATCAACACGAACATTCCATGATCGCACAAGAAAGGTGTCAAGTGACTATTAAACAAATAGTCACACGCTCATAAGTGATGAATAAAGAACATTCCATCATTACAGACAAAAGGTGTCATGTAAATATCAAACGAATATCGCTGACCAACAAGAAATATAATAAAAGAAGAAATAGGTTAACAACAGGAAAAGTGCATGATTGCACTTTTAATAAGAAAGATATTATAAGAAATAGAAAATAAGTTTAGTTTTAAGATCTAACCCAAAGTGTACACAATAAAATAATAAAGTTAAATAAAATAAATATATTTTTTTCGATTTATTATCCGTGTAACTTATAATTGGCGCAGCCGTCCGGTGGTGTTTAGACTATTGTGTTAGTGTAACAGTGCAAATCAGTATTGAATAAAAACTAGTGAAAAGTGAATCCGTTAAAACGGGAAATTATTTAGTGAATTTTTTTTCTCAATTCCTGAAACAACATCTCTAGCAAAAAGGGAAACCGCGAAGAGACTTGTGATTCCGCCGCATCACTTCACAAGCTATACATCAGAACCTGTGACACACGACTACAAACAAAATACGAAATTGGAAATTACGAAACTACAAGATAGGCGTAGACCCTGATCATCGTATAAAAAGGTAACGAATTTTTTTTATAAATTTTTCTTAATTTTTATTTATAAAGTTAAATATTTTTGTTGCCAATTTGGGCAAAATTGTGATACTACGAGATAGGCACAGAACTGTCCCCCGTATACTACGAGATAGGTACGGAAGAAAATTAAAATAAATTTTTCTAAAAAGAAAACATTGTGATTAAAAGTGAATGAGTAAAAAAGTACCCGAAAGGTTCGACGTTAACAGAGATATCGCAACCGATTCAGATACTAACTCTATTTACGAAATGGATCCAGCAATAATTGCAGCAGACAAGTTCAAACGATGACTTTAAAGTCAGAGGAACATGAACAAACTCTCGCATTTTTGCAACAAAAGCCACTAGAAAATACTGCAGAGATGGAAAGTCCTGCAGTAACACAACTACTAACGTTCGATGCATTCAGAATCCCGGATCCTATAAAATCATTACCGGAATACGACGGTAATAAAAAACAATTAAATGCTTGGCTTCAAACAGCTGAGGAGACACTAAGAGTGTTCGTACCTCTTGTATCTGAACCACAATTAAAACTTTACTTACAAGCCGTGAGTAATAAAATAAAGGGTAAGGCCAAAGACGCGCTATGTCTCGCCGGAAACCCACAGAATTTCCAAGAAATTAAAACAATACTCTTGGAAACCCTCGGTGACAAACAAGAGTTGTCATTTTATAAGTCCCAACTTTGGGCCACAAAACAAAACGATGGCATGACTGTACACTCGTACTTTAACAAAATTAAAGAGAATGTACAAAATATAAAAACATTGGCGAAACAAAACAATGTTTACAATCATGCCTGGGGTGCTATAAACGCCTTCATAGATGAGGACGCATTAGCAGCCTTTATATCAGGGTTAAGAAAACCGTACTTCGGGTACGCCCAAGCGGCCAGACCGAAGAGCATAGAGGAAGCATATGCTTTCCTATGCAAATTTAGTTCAAACAGGACAATATCGGAAAACTCGCGAAGAATCCACAACCAAATACCTATAAAAAATGTTCCACCAATTCAAAGACAAAAGGAGTGGAATCAAAATAAGTATCTCAATAATCAAAATCACAATCGACCAAACCCAACAAAAGATGGGGATGTTTCTATGAGGTCGAGAAACATAAATAACACTCCTATGGAAGTAGATACATCCATAAGATCTAGGAACACGTTTAATAGAAGAATAATTAATACTCATGAACTTTACAAAGAGGATGGAAATCATGAGGTTGAAAATGTAAACTCCGAAGATCCTTCACCTGAATTCGAAGTAAATTCCGAAAATGTTCAGGAAGACCAGGAGGAAGATACGGAGGATTAAATTTCCTCCCATATCTAATATGCAACGGCATACAAAATAATACAAAAATTAAATTGTTGATAGATACAGGGGCAAACAATAATATTATCAAACCCGGTATCATCCCAGAGACAATTTTCACCAAACATAAAACTTCAATAAATAATATATTAGGCAACTACACTCTAGATAAAAAAGGTAGATTTAACTTTCTGGGCAATAAAATACCAGAACAAACATATTACGAGCTAGAATTTCACAAGTTCTTCGACGGAACTCTAGGTTCGCAATCAATGGCGAAATTAAACGCAAAAATAGATTACAAAACCAACAGTATTCTACTAAATAATATACAATTTATATTTCATCGTTATTACCCTAAGGGGAACATTTATAATCATACGGTGACATTTAAAACGTCTAACGACGGTGAATGGTTCGTTCCAAACTATGCAAAATTGAACAAAGAAATAATAGTTCAACCAGGCATCTATAAAGCCAGCAAAGGCAAAACAACAGTAAAGATACTGACGAACGAACCAGACATACCAAAGACGGTACCAAAACTAAAACTTGTAGTTAATAATTTCGAAACGATCAAACCAATTCCTATCTTCGGAAAGGAAATAATTAGCAAACAAGATATAAGAAGGGTCATAAGAACAGATCATCTAAACGAAAACGAAAAGATCGCCCTAATTGACAAAATCTATAGAAACCAAATGGTGTTGCTGAAACAGAACGAAAAGTTATCAGCAACAACAGTTATTAAACACAAGATTCTAACGAGAGATGAAACACCAGTCTACACAAAGACATATCGATACCCCTATCATTTTAAAGGGGAGGTAGAAGAACAAGTACAAGATATGTTAGACAGTGGGATCATCAAAAACTCAAGCAGCCCATATTCTGCACCAATTTGGGTCGTACCGAAGAAGACAGACGCTTCGGGAGCACGCAAAGTAAGGGTAGTCATCGATTACAGAAAGCTAAATGAAAAAACAATCGACGACAAATTCCCCATGCCACAAATTGAAGAAATTTTAGACAATTTGGGCAAATCTACATACTTTACAACACTAGACCTGAAATCGGGTTTCCATCAGATCCCGATGGATGTAAAATCACAGGAAAAAACTGCATTCTCAACTGACAAAGGTCATTTTGAGTTTTGCAGAATGCCGTTCGGCCTGAAAAATGGCCCAGCCACATTCCAACGTGCTATGAATCACGTGTTACAGGGATTAATCGGCAAAATATGTCACGTTTATCTGGATGATATTGTAATAGTAGGGGAAAACCTAAAAAACCACTTAAACAATTTAGAAACGGTTTTTAAAAGACTCTCAGAATTCAATCTCAAGATTCAACTTGATAAGTGCGAATTCTTGAAAAGAGAGACGGAGTTCTTGGGGCATATCATCACCCAAGAAGGAGTGAAACCCAACAAAGATAAAGTAAAAAAAAATATTAGATTGGCCATTGCCAAAAAATCAAAATGAAATAAAACAATTCTTGGGACTCTCCGGATATTACCGCAGGTTTATAAAAGACTATTCCAAAATAGCAAAAAATATGACCAAATATCTAAAAAAAGAAACCATATTGGATTTAAATGATCCAGAATACATAAAGGCTTTTGAAACACTAAAAAGAACGATAGCGACAGACCAAATCTTGACCTATCCAGATTTCAAGAGACCCTTTATCTTAACCACAGATGCTTCAAATTTTGCATTGGGCGCAGTTCTATCCCAAATCCAAAATAGCATCGAAAGACCCATTGCGTTCGCCTCAAGAACACTTAATACAACCGAAACAAAATATGCCACGAACGAAAAAGAAGCGTTAGCCATAATATGGGCGGTGAAGAAATTTCAACCTTACTTTTACGGTAGCAAATTCACCCTGGTAACTGACCATAAACCATTGACATTTATCAAATCTTCGGAGAAAAACTCCAAAATTCTAAGATGGAGGTTAGAGTTGGAAAATTACGATTACGACGTAATTTATAAAGAAGGCAAAACTAACGTGGTAGCAGATGCGCTAAGCAGAATGCCCACAGTAGACAACGCAAGGGAAATAAACTCAAATGAGCTCGCGGACATTAACACTTCACGTGAATCTATCAAAACAAATCACTCACATTCATCAGATGACATAGAAACAATACACTCAGCGAATACATCAGATGACCATTTCAAACACTTCGCTGACAGACCCATTAATTATTACCGGAACCAATTAATTTTCAAAATTGCAAACATAGATGTAACTATTTCAGAAGATATTTTCCCAAATTTCAAAAGATTTATTATTTCAAAGAAAGCCTTCGAGGAAAACGACATTACACAATTTTTAAAAAAATATCACAATGGGAAACAATCGGCATTAATGGCTCCAGAAAGTCTATACGACAAAATCCAAACATCTTTTAGACAAAACTTCTGTCAAAACGGCCACTTTGTGCTAGTAACAAAAATAGTTGAAGATGTTACGAATGAGGACAGACAGAACATATTAATAACAAAAGAACATGAACGTGCACACAGAGGCACCAACGAAGTCGAAAACCAATTAAGGCGAGCATACTTCTTCCCTCGAATGGGAAACAAAATAAGAACTCACATTAATGCATGCAATACTTGCAACAGACATAAATATGACCGCAAGCCTTACAATATTAAAATATCTCCACGGCCAATCACAAAGAAGCCGTTAGAAAGGTTACATATCGACATCTTCAATATAAACAGGAACAATTTCCTATCAATTATTGACTCCTTCTCCAAGCATCTACAAATGATGCCAATGGAAACAAAAAATATATTGGATGTAACCAACGCTCTTAACAAGTACTTTACTCTTTTCGGAATACCGAACAGCATTGTTTGTGACCATGAAACCACATTCCAATCTACCCAAGTGAAGGAATTTCTAAATAATTTAAATATCAAAATAGAATACGCATCGTCATCAGAATCCAATGGGCAGATTGAAAAGACCCACGCCACAGTGATAGAGATATTCAATACGAATAAGCAGAAGTCAGCAAATCCAAACACTTCAACTGCCATAGAACTGTCAGTTGCACTTTATAACAACACCGTGCATTCAGCGACTGGCTTCACGCCCAATGAAGTAATATTCAATCAGAATAACTTCACTGACCCAACAGAAATTCAAGCACGGGCGAATGAAAAATTCCAAACAGTAAACAACAATTTGGAAAAGGCGGCCACGAGAATGAAAAAACAAAATGATACAAAAGAAGAACCACCCAACCTTACAGAGGGTCAAGTTGTATTCATTAAACCAAACACAAGAGCAAAAGCCCAACCAAGGGGAATCGAAACCAAAATCCAAAATATCGAACCTAAAACATTCCACACATATAGAAATATAAAACGGAATAAAAATAAAATAAAAAGATTAAAAAAGATTAATTAAAACCAAAATTTTTGTATCATTCCAGGCAAATTTTTAACACAATTTTAAATACAACCGCAAGATAATTTTGCTTTTACACATAAGAATTTTAATAACACTTGAAATAAAACATAAAATTAACATAGACCTTAAGGAACAAATAAAAATAGACATTAAGTAATACTGTAACAATTTTTTTAAATAAAAAAAAAAAAAAAAAAAAAACCCCCATAAACTTTATCCATTATGAAAATGAATGTCATAGCAAGATTAGTAATATTAATAGTAATTCCTCAAATTTATCATTCCCAAAAATTAGAGATAAAAAACTTAAATGACGACCCTATTTTAATAATAAAAACAAAAAATTGCAAAATTCAAATAGGTAATATAAAGGTCGTACATCCAATCAATTTAAATAACTTGCAGAACACAGTAGAATCAATAAACAAATTCATTTACAATAAATTAGATGATAAGAACAATTTTTTGCACTTTTGTTTTACTATTTTATATAAATCTATATAAAATAGTAAAACAAAAGTGCAAAAAATTGTACAACAATCTTCAACAAATTAAACCTATAAAGCATTATAGACAAAAGCGATGGGATGCCCTAGGCACAGCGTGGAAATGGCTGGCAGGCAGTCCAGATGCCATAGATTTGCGAATGCTAGAGAACAAAATGAATCAACTAGTAGACGAAAACAATGAACAAATTCAAATAAACAACCAGATTGATGAAAGGATACAAATGATCACAGATACGATAAACAAAGCTGTGACAAACACTAACACAGCTAATAAAATAATACTCAGCGAGATAGAAATGTTAGCAGCCATCATTAATATAGATAGCATAAATACTATACTAGAAGACATACAGGATGCTATAGTCAGGACAAAAATCGGCCTGGCAAGTAACAAGGTGATTTCACTAAAGGAATTAATGATAATAAAAGATCTAATGACAAACCAAGGAGTAAACATAACTCTACCTGAAGAAGCACTACAATATGTTGTACCTAAAATAGCAATAAACGAAGAAACCCTACTCATTATTCTAGAAACACCAAAACTAGAAGAAGAAACTTCAGTAACAGCAATGATTGTTCCACTGACAATCAATGGCACAATAATAAAAGAATATCCTCAGCATCTCGTAAAGACGAAACAAAAACTGTTTACAACAATGAATCATAATAATTTTGTACAGAAATATTCGGAAATAAAGGAATTTGACGATGAATGCATTAAACCGCTTATAATGGGAACTAAAAGCACTTGCAACGTGACCACAAAATCAGAAACTACAGTACGATTCATCACAGAGGATAAATTACTCATAGATAATGCAAAAGAAGAAATACTGTCATCAGATTGCGGACCAAACAACCGCACGTTAACGGGCAATTTCCTAATAACGTTCCAGAACTGCACTTTAATAGTTAAAAACAAGAAGTTCCAATCCTTTGAAATTAGAAGCGAAGCAGAGGAAATACAGGGTGCTCTACACAATCTCGAAATAACACGGAAACTGATCAAGACGGTAGATATAGATCTGATTGAACAACAAAATATTCAAAACAGAAAAAGGATAACCCACATGGACATAAAACAAGAGAACCATCAATTCTGGATATGGTCTTTGTCAGGAGGCGTATCTATCTCATCATTTGGATTAATAACACTATGTATCTACATCAAGGTTCGTCAACACGGGAAGAAATCAGTAGAAAACAACACAAAGCAATCAAAATCAGACGATCTCACTCAAAACGGAGACACAACATACTCAAATCTACTAATAAAATTAGGCATTACAACAAAGGACGAGGACGCCCTTTCTTTACCCCCGGGAGGAGTTACATTCCCACAATCAACACGAACATTTCATGATCGCACAAGAATCAACACGAACATTCCATGATCGCACAAGAAAGGTGTCAAGTGACTATTAAACAAATAGTCACACGCTCATAAGTGATGAATAAAGAACATTCCATCATTACAGACAAAAGGTGTCATGTAAATATCAAACGAATATCGCTGACCAACAAGAAATATAATAAAAGAAGAAATAGGTTAACAACAGGAAAAGTGCATGATTGCACTTTTAATAAGAAAGATATTATAAGAAATAGAAAATAAGTTTAGTTTTAAGATCTAACTCAAAGTGTACACAATAAAATAATAAAGTTAAATAAAATAAATATATTTTTTTCGATTTATTATCCGTGTAACTTATAATTATATATATATATATATATATATATATATATATATATATATATATATATATATATATATATATATATATATATATATATATATATATATATATATATATATATAAAGGGTGTTCAAATTTGCAGTAACTTTTTAAATTTTAAATAAAATACATTGGTTCCGGTTAATAATAAAAAAGAATGCCGTTCAAGTGACCTCCTCTGCTAGCTCGGCAGGTTGCCAATCTTTTACCAAAATTTTGAATAACTTTGCGCGTAATGATAGTTCAATTAGTGATATTTGCTCGATGATGTTGTCTTTGAGGTGTTGAACAGTTTGAGGACTATCCGTATAAACTTTACTCTTCAAGAAACCCCATAAGAAGTTCAATGGCATTAAATCGCATGATCTTGGTGGCCAATTCACGTCTGTTCTACGAGAAATTATTTGATTATTATACTTCTCTTTTAAAAGATCGATTGATTCCATTGCTGTGTGGCATGTTGCACCATCCTGTTGAAACCACATATTCTGCGCATCAATATCTTCCAATTGATTACACAAAAGTTGTTGGTTTGAGGCTTAATTGCTGTGAACGACGACAAGTTGATGCCCTTGGCTCTTCAGCAACACTTGTTCTCACAGCCGCAATATTTTCACTTGAACGAACACTACGATAAAAAATTCTGCTTCTCTGATCTTGAACTGAACCAGTTTCTTCACATTTATCAATGATAAGGCTAATAGCCTGGTTTGTCAGACCATTTTCTCTACCGTATTTTGAACGAAATTTTCTTTCAACTTCTGAATAACTGTCACCATATTTAAAATAAGCTTTAATAATGAAAACACGTTGTTCACTCGTGTAACGATCCATTTTAGTTAACCGAAATGTTTGTACTTGTCATCTGTCAAATAACATATGGTACTCTAGTACCAAAAATATAAAAGCCTTTATATATAAATAATTTGTGAGATTATGTTAGGTAACATTATTATTTATTTGTAGATAACACGAAACTATACCAAAACTGAAATTTGCAAGCATATATTTGCTAATGATAATGCTTATATCCGCAAATACTTAAGACTGTGTGCTCATTCACTTAATAAAATATGCTGTACATTCGTCCACCATAAAACTTTTAATTGTTTCAAATTTTCAGTTGAGCGAGCTATAGGCTCACTGGTATAAGTTTCAATTAATATATTGATATACTGTGAGAACTATTGTTCACAAAATTCTTGATATGTTTGTGAAGCTTGCACACATGCCACATGCGATACACATGCGATAATTCTGGTAAATTTATTTTATTGTGCATACCCCCGAAAGGGTCCTACGGAATAGTCAATTATATCGCAAACAAACATTCTAAAGATCGGAGTTTTGAAGGAAGGATGATTCTCAAATCGATAAATAGCGGAAAAAATTGGTAGAGGGGAAACCGTTGTTAGATCCTTTATCAATAATATTAAAAGTTATGGTAAAAATAGAGAAGGACGCATTGCGCAGGCTACAACGCCCACGGATAAACGGGCGACCATTCGATCAGATTCAAATTCATGCTTATCAGCGTAAAAAAATAAGGCGAAAGCCGGAGTCAAAGTCTCACCAACGGTTCGACGTGTGAGTAACAATGCTACGCATCTTAAATTGAAAAAACTCCAAAAGAAACCTCCTTTCAATGCATGACGCAAAGCAAACTGATTGGAATTTGCCAAAAACCACATGTCATGGAAGCAAGAATGGAACCGGGTTGCATTTTCAGACTCATGAAAATGAAACTGATGCCCGTCATCAGAACCATCCAAATTAATTTTTTTTCGTTTATGTTAGTAATTAATTTTTATTTAATTTGTTTTTGATATTCAATTACAATTACTTACTAAATATTTTAAAAAATGTATGTCATACAAATTGAAAAGTCATCGAAAATTAACCTAATAAACTGCCTTTTCACTAAGCGTCTATGAGGAAATAGCGAAAACTTCAAAATTTGAAAAGTTTAGTTTGAAAAGTCGTCTGAGGCACACAGCATTAGAGTTAATTTACAAATAATTGACTTATAATAAAAGCTTTAGAAACAATGAAAAAAATATAAATGTCAAAATAATAAACAAGGTTAAAGAGCTGTGATAATAAAAAAGATAAGCAACAAAATTTTATGTAAAATAATTGTGTAGTAATTTTCTCTGTTTGTTTCAGGTTTTTCTTTTTTGTTGTTCACCAAGACGTCTTCAACATAGATTGTTTCAGAATGTTCTAGAATATTCGAGAGTGTTGGAGAATATTATAGAGTCTTCCAGAAGGTTTGAAAATGGTCCAGAATGCTCTAGAATATTCCAAAATATTCTAAGATGTTCCAGAATATTCTAGAATGTTCCAGGATCTCCCAGATGGTTCTAGGCTTTCGAAGGAACTTTCGGTTCCGGAATGTTCGTAAGTGTTCTAGAACGTCCTGGACCATGAAAGGGACTATCTGTTGGCTAGAATGTTCTTGAAGGTTCCAGAATGTTTCCAGAATGTTTTAGAATGTTTCAGAATATTCGAGAATGCTCTAGAATGTTCCAGATGGTCTAGAATTTTCCAGAAGGTTCGAGAAAGTTCTAGAATCTTCCAGGATTTTCGAGAATGTTCTGGAATGTCACAGAAGATTGTGGACCTTAGATGGGAGTTCCGGTTCCGGAATGTTCGTGAATGTTCCAGGCGTTTCTGAACCATCGTAGAGACTTAATGTTGCGAAACGTTCGAGAACGTTCCAGAATGTTCTAGAAATCGAAAACGAAAGTCCAGAATCTTCTCGCACATTCTCGAATCCTTTATTATCCCGTTGTGGTGGGGATACATTCCAGCTAAGAAGGATATATATGTATATAGGCGATGGCGGGACGCTTGCCTCAGTAAACTTTTGGAAATCGAAAAGAGTAGAACAAAGAAAAGTGCAAGTGATAGAAAGTGACATAAATTTCAGATTAAGAGGCTTGACACTCAGCAGTCAGAGTTGCAATGAGTGAAATCCGAAAAATTCATCGATCGCAAACGCATGAACAAAACATCAATCTACGAGAAAAGCAAAGCAGAAGAAGTAGAGATTACAGTTTGACAGGTGAGGCATAAGGATCAAGTGTGTCAGTTCTGCGGTGCAAGTTAGTTAGTTACCTTTGCAAAACGAATCTAATAAATTTTTGCAGCGTATTTCATTGGCGACGAACAAATGGAAATTGATCAACGTTGCACAAATATATGTGGATTGAGACGACAAATCAATGAAGATCTGCAGAGGTTTTTACATAAGTACAATTGATTGGGTGACGTATTCAAAACAGCGCTGGATCGAATGGTATCCACTTGAGAATAAAATTGTGATTATTATTCGAGCCGATAAAAGACCAGTTGGAGCACACGAACGTCGATTCAATGTACCTCAAGTCAATGAAATGGCCGTTGTAATTGTGGACAATGAGTACACAAGTCATGATATATTACAACGTATCGCAAAAATACATGCGTTTCAATATCCGTTAATTTTTAAAAGAGGAGAAGACGGATACCATTTCAATTTGAAACAAGTGAACCCAAATACAGAAAAATAACTTCGAAGGAATTTTAAGCGTCTCGCCTAACGATCAGAGACAACGAAGGATACAATCATATTACCAATCCCTCTCATTTAATTCAACAGATTTTAGTTTGATACGTACGCAACAATAAGGCAGAATAACGGCAACGTTGACGACATTAGAAGACTAGTTATTTCACCATCAATTTACAAAGGAAGTTCACAATACAAGTTCACGACCTATGTAAGAAAACCTGGTCGCCCTGATTTATTCATAACATTCAATTGTAATTCGTCAAGGAACGTCGAGTTTTTCAATATAAACCCATGCGATTCATAAATTTCATCGAAAAGTATCATAGTTTTTAACCGTTAGATGCTTAACGTTCACAATAGAATGACAGAAATGTGGATTACTTCATTCACACGGCGATAAAAATCGTCCAAATCAAATTGATCAAGTAATTCGAGCTGAATTTCCGAATCTAGAAGAGAATCCAGAATTATACAATAAAATAGTAAAAAACATGATTAAACATCATGAAACATGATTCATCATATATGAGTGAAACCAAGTGTACAGATATCCAAGACCATATTTTATTGAGACACAGACAAGAGAAAATGGATATCCTATGTACAGAAGACGATCTCCTGAAAATAGTAGTTTCAGTGTCAAAATACGAATGCTAGGTAACCAAGAGATAGAAGTAGATAATCAATGCATGGTGCCAACTCAGTGAAATATGTTAAAAGAGGCAATGTCGTGGTTGTATTCGCAATAACCAGGGAAAACAGAGAACAACCGCCGAAACATGAAAGACTTCACTATCAAATAGGCATATATATAACTATTAATGTACCTATGTAAATGATCGAGAACCAGCAGTTGCTCATTTGGCAGGGTATTTAGAAAATGGGCAACGAGTATATTATATAAGAGAAACTGTAGAGAGAGAGAGAGAGAGAGTAGGCCGTGTACCATTTGTGAATACAACATTAACTGCATTTTTCCAACTTTGTTAAAGTGATCCGCTTGCAAAAACGATAATATTTGCCGATGTACCATCATAAAATACATCGAATGCAACGAGACGAATCTTTCAACGGAGAAAGTATGGAACTCCAGTAGAAGGTCACGAAGGAATCTTCAGAAGTGACGTATTGGCACTATCTCCGAATGCTATATACTACATCAAATTCGTCGACCAATTTATTTCACAGATTTAAAAGTCGTACATCTACTATATATACATGTGAAACAGACAGAAAGCGTGTCAGCGTTTAGGATTACTGGAAAATGAAGACCATTGGGAGTTGGTACTTTGAGAAGCTTCATTGGTAGCAACCGCAGAATCAGTGAGAGATCTAGTTGCAATAATATTGATAACGTGTATTTCATTGAATCCAGAAATTGAAATAAATTATGAGCAGCGTATGTATTACATCATCAAATATCGTGTTCAATGAAAAGATGTTTAATAAAGCACTTATTAGATTGTAAGACAAATGCTTAACAATAACCAATCTAACTTTAGTTGAACTCGGAATGTAAGCGCCACGAAGTGATGGAATCGATGCATTGAATTCCAAAATATTGAAAGAGAAAAATTATAATGTTGATGAATTCTTACAATACATCGCTCAAAACAAACTATCATGGAGTAATCTATTTGGATGCACTAGAAGGTACCGGTAAAACATTTTTACGAGAGATTGCGCTTGCTTTGGCATCAGCTGAAATTGCGGCAATATTAGTGCAAGGAGGATGTCCTGCACATTCTGTTTTGAAACTGCAGAACAGTAATTTTCAGTTTGTAATGAGTCAAGAGCATCTGGACGAGGTCAAATTTTAACACTGTGTAAAGTAATCATAAGGGACGAATGTACAATGATGCGTAAAAAGTCATTCGAAGCATTAGATAGAACACTACAAGCTCTCCGAGGTAATACATAATTATTGGGAGGTGCATTAGTTATAATTTCTGAAGATTTTCGGCAAACGCTTCTAGTTATTCCAAAACCAACTCCAGCAGACGAAATAAATGTATATTTGAAGCAATCATTTCTCTGGCCTCGAATGAAAAAGATACAATTAAGAACGAATACGAGAGTTCAACTTTCCAATGATGAAGATGCAAGACATTTTGCTGAAAACTTTTACATTTTGGTGAAGGTATGCACCCATTGACTGCGTAAGATGAAGTTTATACGAAAATTGTTCAAAAGTAAGAGGAGTAAGAGTGTAACGAACGCAAAATAAAGAAAGCCGTAAATTATTGCATACGTCCACCTCTGTCATGAATTCTCTTGTATGACTTTAGTCACCTATATTTATAATATCTATATTTTCATATTGTTAGATCAATTCCCTAAATTTGTTATGACGATGCCATTTTGTGTAAAGCAACTTCAAATGACGTGGTGAAATTTCTATAGAATTAGGTATGGTAATTGTAACCCCATTCTCATTAGTTTTGTGCTGCATAAAAATTTCGATTTGTTCCAGTTAAAAAAAAAAGAAGATAAATGCACGGTAATGGAAACACAATATAATCAATTAACGTGGCTAAGTTGCATAAAAAAGCGTCGTGCATACCTGCAAAAATTGTATAAATTAAAATTTTAACGTTTTCCCGAAACGTCACACTAATTAAATTACTACAAAACTTATCATATCCGTGACTGTTTTGGATTGTGATAACTTGGACAATAAAATAAAGATTGTGATTCATGATATAATCAAATACAAATTGGAGATTCGCCATTTATTTATTATGTTTTTCGATAACAAATATTCGGTACCACAAAATTTTTGTCAATCTTGGCAATACCTTGAAATCTCTCGATCGATTAGAGCAGTAAAGGGTAACAATAAAATTGATGACTTGCCGTATTTAGCGTTAAGAAATACCAAGAAAACTTCAATTATAGTACGTAAAGGGCTCTAACTTATATAACAAATAGATATGTTGAATTACACGCTGCCCATGCAAAAAAATCTGGAAAATGTTTATTTGCTTTGATTATTTCTATGGAATGCGCCCTGAGCCTGAAGTCAAATCGAGGACTTACGGCTTTAGGTCGTTTTCTCGTAGACCACCTACCCGTTGCATAGCAAAAACTCTCTCAGCAAGGCTTTTAGAGGATTTATCATCAGGAGTAGACTCTGATGTTATTGTGGTGGAGAAGAGGCTATAGAGATGGCATTGACATTTCTGCAAGTCAACCTTTGCCACTCTAAGGGATTTATATCGTCCTAATCCAGGCACCTTGGGTCACTGAAGAACGGGTACTTGGGTTCAAGGCGCCCTATTATAGATTAATAGATGCGAAAAAAGCAAGTGTGAAACCTCTAGATAATATCAGCTTATCTAGCTTATTGTGAACTGGATATTCCACCAATCATTCTAGATGAGCTAATCTTGGAGGCTCAGATGCAAATGCGAATTTGAAATGGACTTGACTTCTCCAAAAGTTCCAATCTACAGCAACAGGAAGAAAACCAACTGGGATAAGAACTAAATATTCTTCTTCAAAAACTGCGCAAGAGCTCGATGGCTTGGTGGACATTATGCTATGCAAAAGACTCTTCAAAACAGCAAAGGAAAACAAAAGCCGCTGTAGCCTGTTACTTCTATAAAGAAGTCTTCAAAATGTACAAATAGCAATTGAGAAGTGCCAAGAAAAGCTCTAGGAGACTATACCGTGGCAAAATACAGGAGTCTTCGGAGATGTCTAGGCTATGCAAAGTACTAGCAACTGGTCCTTCCATCCCCCCAAGTTATCTTCAACGGCCGGATGGAATATGGACCAGTAATAGTGCGGAATCGCTGGAACTTCTGATGGAGACTCATTTTCCTGGTTGTTCCGAATCTGTACCTAGCACATCAGTAGGTAAAAGGGCAAGTAGCCTTATAGGCCAAATTATTAGCAGAGAAAAGATCCTGTGGGCGATAAACAGCAGAGGTACGCTGCAGGGTGGGGTACTGTCCCCCTACTTTTAAACTTGGTCATAAATAACCTGTTGCAGAGACTATAGGACGGTGGCTATTGGTGTCCGTGGCAATTATCCCGGCACACTTAGTGAGCTTATGAAAAATGCCATGGGCATTCTTTCATTATGGGCCAATGGCTGTGGATTGAATGTGAACCCACATTTAACTGAATTGGTTCTCTTCTCTAGAAAATATAAACTTCCTCATATCGATCCTCCCACTTTAAATAGGTTCAGCTTGACTTTTACAGTTGAAGCGAAGTTTTTGGGTCTCGTTTTGGATAGCAAATTAAATTGGAAACCTAATATTCTGGAAAGGGTAAAGAAAATTACGGTAGCGCTATACTCTTGCAAAAATGTCATTGGGAAAAAATGGGAACTGGAGCCCCGCGTCGTACATTGGCTTTATACCGAACTAGTCAGACGCATACTCTTGTATGCGAGTAATAGTCTGGTGGCCTGCTCTGGACAAAACTGTCAACTAGACGTTGTTGATAAAAGTTCAGAGAACAATCTCTCTGTGGATCAGTGGTGCACTGAGGAGCTCATCCATTTAGGCACTAGAGACTCTGCTATTTCTGACTACTCTAGATATCTTCGGGAAACATTTGGCAGCTTGTACTGCCATATAACTGAAATCCATCCCAATGTGGACCGGCAACAATACAGGGCACTCATCTATTTTGTTGGTTGGGTATATTGGTTCAGGTATAATGTAATATCCGTTTGAGATATTTGGATATATATGGACAGTCAGGCAGCCACTAAAGCGCTTCAATCACACCTCCTCACGTCGAAAGTAGTCTAGAACAATCTCTCGTCTCTTAACGAGATGGCAGATCAGTTCAACATCAACATTTTCTGGGTGCCAAGACATTTCATAAGTACAGGGAATATCAACGCCGATGAACTGGTTCGACGTGGTACAACGGTCTAAACCTAACCTAACCTATTTAATAAATTGTACATATTAGCAACGTATATTAAAAGTTGCGACACCCGTTATTTAACCAAATAACCATGAGCACAGGCATTCCTAAAAGATTGCACGGGTTTAGTTTTTAAGAAAATCTGTTTAGTAGGTTTCTCTTCCACTGCAAACCCTTCTATTATAGATACGAATAGACCTACAAATTAATACAAACTGCTTATTACTAAAATCAATCGTTGTACAAAATGTCAAGCAAAACTATTAATATTTGTGAGAATGGGAGGCAAAACAATTATAATCAAAATATATGAATAGAAAGACGGAAGAATCGAAGGACGGATATGACATTTTTTCCGGTGATGATACAAAGTTGAGGGGTAAAATTCTAGTGGATCTTAATTTTAAATCACATTAGTTTTAAGTCACAGAGAACCAATAAAATCTGGATGAGCATTCAAAATATAAGTGACTTATCATTGCTTAATTTATAGGGACTCACTCATTCCTTCTCTGCCACAATGTATCAACTACATATATTGGCGTCAGAGCTCACCCAATCACCACTACAAAGTTTTCACGCCGCTCAATGTTGACATCGCTTTACACACTCACATCGCTTCATACACTATACAATAAATAGCTCTGGTGCATTCGGTTATTTTCTTCTTACGTTGTTTGCTGAACCAATCAATGCATTACAATTCACGAACACGAATGACACAACAAAAAGCAAAATAAAAAATCAAATCAGTCTGCTCACGAATTTCAAAACGGCTCAACAACTGTTAGAAATCAAACGCAACGATCGGCTTTTGTTCCATTGCATATCAACTATTTGTAAATGCAGTACCATTAGTTCTTGTAAATGTGTTCTAAAGCAAACACAAGGCAGTTAAAGTCGTCAAGTTGTATCAGGAAAATTATACTCAAGTACAAATCGCACGCAAATTAGGAGTGAACCAGTCTTTGGCTTCACGAATACTTAAGCAATATCGTGAGACCGGCGAGTATAAAAGAAATCCCGGTCAAGGACGACCGATTTTTAAAAATTAATTCGTTACTTGATCGAAAGCGTAGTTCTACTCAACTAAAAAATGATTTACTTAGTACGCGTCAAGTGAATGTTAGTGCCAGAACAATTAAACGAAGATTAAAAGAAGCGAACCTAATCCAAAACGGCCCGTAAAAGTTCCACGGCTTCTTCCCCGACACAAATCTAGCCGTTTAGAATTTGCTCATACTCATGCAAATTGGGGGAACTGATCAATGGGGCACAGTTCTCTTTTCAGACGAGACCAGAATCCAATTATGGAAACCAGATGGAAGTAATCTTGTATACAGAAGACCTAGAGAACGCTATGGTGCAAACCGTAAGCTTTGGTGGAGGTGCAATAATGTTTTGAGGTGGAATCAGTTGGGAGGGCCTTACGGAACTGGTGGAGATTGGTTTAAGGATGAATGCAGACTGGTATGTTCGGAACATTCTTGACGATCACGTTTTGCCATATGTGTACTTCATAGGTTATGACAGTTTTGTGTTAATGCATGATAACGCTTCAGTCCACCTAGCTGCAACGGTACGACAATATCTGCAAGATATCGGCATTCGTTCACTTAAGTGGCCACCAATGAGTCCCGATTTTAATCCGATCGAATACATATGGGACATTCTAAAACGCCGCGTTAGAGCTAGAAATCCTGTACCAGATTCGTTAGCAGAGCTGAAAGTTGCAGCGGAAGAAGAGTAGAATCTCATCCCGCAAGAAATGATACAAAGCCCGGGGGGGGCGGGTGCACGAGGGGGGGGGAATACTCATTACTAAATTAATCAAACTAAATTTTAACATTTTGCAATGAAAAATAGCTGCTATAATTCCATAACGCCACATTTATGCATCTTTTGAGAAAAATATAAATTTGGGATCATTTGATACCAATTCCACTGAAATTGACCAGCGGGATTTTTTTTAATTACAAAAAAAAAAATATTTCTTAATTTTGTCCAGAAGTGTATATGTAGATATTGATCTATATAATAGTCACCACCGACAGCCGTGTTTATGGCACACAACAGACGCAGCATCAAAAATCGACGCTTGGTACGATTTCTCGTACCAAGTAAAAGGTACGTATCTACACCTACAAAAAACATAAAAGGCAAATCGTCACCAAATTCGCGTGCTTTAACTTTTCTATAACTCTGCGGTTGTTGCTTTCGCTGAAGATGAATAGCTTCGCTGGCTCAACAATAAAACAAGTTGTTGATTGAATCAGGAAATAATCAAAACTTTAACTAATTCAATCTTTAACAATATTCTTATTTATTGTCACATTAACTTTTACAGTTTTTGGTTCTTTTATGCTGTTCGCTGTATGACGCTTTATAAAAATCTGTTTGTTTTATGCATTTGCTAATTTTGTCATAATTATAACTACAACAATCAATCAAAGAGACCTCTATATATTTACTATAATTATTTTACGAATAACTAGCCACACTAAAATACTGTGGAACATAATTGAACCATTTTACAAATAATATGTACACTTAAAAATTACATTAACAATCCAAAATTATATGTACATGTATCTGATTTGACAATTGGATTTCAGAAATTGACATAATAATTATTAATTACATTAGGTAAATAAATGAATCTATTAAATACAGCATAATACTTTAATAATAATACATAGTTGTTTTGTTTATAATTTGTGATTTGAATGGTAGAATATTTCAATGGAATAACAATTAAGATTAGTATTATACTGGTTATGCAAACACCAGTTACAGGATTTAACTGGCGACTTCTTTAATTTCAGCTATTGCAGCATTCATCGCCAAATAACCTATATATACATAAAAATAAACTGAGTCACATCACACAAAAGCAAACCAGTGGTGGCGCACAGCTGCCTATAATGCGAGACACACACACACGTGCATACAGGGACTAACATCATCGCCGTCTTCATGGGGCAGTAGCAACCAATACAACGGCTGCAACATCTACAGCTGTACTATCATCATTACCATCCCGTCATAACAATACCTGGCAGTGACAACATCGCCATCATCATCATCATCATTATCGGAACTACCATTCATCACCACCACGGACAGCAGTAGCAGACAACAGGACAAGTAGCAGCGGCATCAACATCATTACCGTCCTTGCCGTTGGTCTTCCTGCTTTGCTTCCTGACAGGGAAACTCGGTCACTGTACCATTCCTGTGTCGGCCTGGTATGGTGGACAGTGAGGGAAGTCTAGAGGAACACAGCAGCCCCTGCTCTAAACCTACCAGGAGCCTTTTACGAAATTTTCGATAGCGTTTTTTTGAGTTTCGATGATATCGAATGTTGATTTATCATAACGGAACTGAGAGTCCAAGAGCGGTTAATTTGGCCAGTTCGCAAATTAATTTTATTCCCATTACAGAGTTCATCTAAAGGGACTTGGTTGCAGTAATGGTGGAGGTTCTGCGTGAAAGAAACAAACAGGATACTATAATGGCCTCCGCCTACTTTCCTGGAGACTCAGAGTCGATACCTCCACTCGAAGTTAGGCGCCTCATAGCTCATTGCAAACGCGCATTACACGGTGTGGGGATGCACGGACATCAATAACAGGGGTGAGCACCTTTTTGAAATTCTGATCTCAAATAATGTAGACATTGTCAATAAGGAAAGGAAACCTACTTTTATAAATGCGATTAGGCAAGAGGTCCTAGATTTGACAGTTGCTAGTCCGCAATTCAGCGACATGGTCAAAAATTGGCATGTGTCTGAAAAAGCCTCATTATCGGATCACTTGCACATCAGATTCGATTTGGCGGCCGAGACCATGCAGCGGCAGGAAATTAGAATTCCAAAACTGACCGAACTGGGACTCTCATAGAGTTTCACTCGAATCAGAAATGCTCTTGGTTGTAGAAAACATAGTCTCTAAAGGGTTTGGAGTTCTGTTCAAACCAGCTTCTTACTTCTAAACACTTGGCTTACGAGAACAGCTACCCTGATCATTCAAATGGTTTAGGACTTCTCCAGAAGCAAGATGGGAGGTTCACTGAAAACCGGAGGGATACCTTAGAGGTAATTAGGTACCCACTTTCCGGATTCAGTATTGGTAGGAGCATAAAAGGATTTGCATGATCCTTCAAGTGAGGAGGCATATGCGCCTCACAATAGGATCTGGAATTTTTCTGGGAAAATTTTCACACCCAGTAAGGTGCGATGGGCTATTGGATTTTTTAAACCTTTCAAATCCGAAATACTCCCCAGCTTGACCAAGATGTTTCGGGCAAGTTGTGCTTTTAACGATATTCCGAAACTATGGCGGAAAGTTAATGTGGTCTTTATACCAAAGGGCTGGGGGGTCGTTCAGATACCCAGGCCAAGGCATATCGGTCAATTAACCTCACATCGTTTCCAGGAAAAAATCCTAGACTATCAAATAAGAAGTGAGATCCTTGAAAAAAATCGAAAGCCAGAGATTATAGGGCCGTAAAGGGCTGTCCCCAAGGAGGCGTATTGTATTCTTTTTTATGAACGTTGGTTATTGACAGACTACTTGTCCTTCTGAGTAGCCATGGGTTTGATGTCGGATGATGTGGCTATCATAATCAGAGGCAAGTTTGATGAGGTCATTTCTGATCGCATGCAAAATGCACTCAATATGATATGGCAGTGGTGTTACCAGAAAGGACTCAGTGTCAATCCCAACAAAACTGTCATTGTTCCTTTTACGAGAAGGAAAAGCTCGCGCTTGCAGTTCATTCGCTAAACGGTATTACTGTTCCTTTATCCAACGAGGTTAAATATCTAGGGGTTATCCTAGATCATAAACTGAACTGGAAGCATCATTTATTGACGGTTCAAGATAGAGCCACCAAGGCTTTCTGGGCTTGTCAAAGACTCAATGGGCGTACCTGGGGACTACAACCAAAAATGATCTACTGGTCATTTAGTCCATGTTACTGGCTCAATGAAAACATGTCCAACCGACTAACTACTAGTTTGTCTGATTGAATAGACTGGCTCTGAACGGTATCCGCTCACCCATTTTTCACTAATATCAGCTGTACAATGAAGACATTGACCGAGTCGAGTTCATTTCCGATCTTGGTGTAATTTTTTCATCCGACGCTACATTTACCAGACATGTTTAAAGTCGTATATTAAACGAAACTGCAATAATTTTAGGAACCCGATAACTTTGACATCATTGTATGTTCCGTTTGTTCGGTCTATTTTGGTGTGTGCAACTCCAGTTTGGGCGCCATCCTATACCACTATCCTTTCGGGAGGATTGAGAGTGTTCAGAACCAACTGGTTCTGTATGCGCTCCGATGTTTGCCGTGCACGCGTGCTGTGGAATATGTCCTCTCACCATATCAGGATCGAGGTAATCTTTTTAAACTACAACGTCTTAACTATCGCCGAGACGTATTAATTCCCGTATCGATTGTACTGAGTTACTTGCACGTTTAAAAATCTATGGCGTTTATTCATTGAGCTGGTGCCAATAAATTATGGTCTTTCGGAACCTATCCTCAGAACATCACGGGTGTATTTGAAATTTTCGATTTTTAGCTGTCGAAAGAGTTTTATTTAAGTTTTTTTTTTTAGGTCTAATAATTGGTAGTTAGTCCTAATTATTTGTACCGATTGTAAACACTGTAAGTATCAAATAAATAAATTTAAAGACAATTTTAAAAAGAAGTTAAAAATAAATATTTTTAAACCACAAAAATTATTTCATATTAAATTAAAAGCTTAATACGCTTTTTGTATAAGGTGCTTTAATTAACACTAATCCCAGCATATAGTTTTGGGAAATGGCCATTTAGAAAGAAACTTGGTGATATCATCACCGATTACGATGATATTTAGGATGCATGATGGAAATGAGATTCTAAGATGAGTTTCAAATGAAGTTCTGTACCAGTTAGCTATTGCAGAGGTTTTTAACAGATTCTTTATAGATGTTGCCAAATTAATGATTCGATCACTGAATACAAATTGATGGCACAGAAACATGAATCAAAATCTTATTTGAGCTGATAACTTCAATCGAATCATCATCAATCAATAATAACTTTGTTTAAAGTCCGTGAATTTATTTTTAATATGAATCTCGAGCAGGGCATTGTTCCAACTAGCTTAAAGGAATCAAAAGTTATACCCTTTTTTAAGAAAAAATTATCCATTGAACTTAAACCACTGCCGTCCTATTAGCTTATTGTCGGTTTTCTCAAAAAAATTTATGAAATAGGTCAAAACAAGGTTATTAAGTTTTGGATAAAAGTAATTCATTTTTCTCGAAACAGCAATTTGGTTTTAGAGAGGGTCAGAGTGAGAGGGAGCACTGAACTTGCTTAAGATGATTTTTTAACCAAAATTCTGAATGCTTCAAATGATAATCTCACTACGCTTCACTAAATTTTTTAGATACCGTCAACCATAAATTAAACTGTGAAGGAATACGAGAGATTTATTATTATTATTATTATTGGAGGGCCATGAGGGCGAATAGCCACCTCGCACTGCGACCTAAAAGATCTATTGTGCTGGACCATGCTTAATTATCCGTCCAGACAATATTCAGGTTCTTAATGAACCTGACAATACTGCCTCCCGGTACGTGATACATACTATCTGGGCTTATTGCTCTCCCTCCTAGATGTTTACTACAGCATGTAGTTCCGCTAGAAAGACTGTAGCATTGGAGCCCAAGGACCTCGAGAGGGTTGTATCCCTCCCGGATATTCCTACGCCTGCGCCGTATTGCGTTTGATTTTACTCTTACGAGTTAATGGGAATTGCAAATCGCCTGTAGGTCACCCAGCTTTACTACAGGAAGGGTAAATAAAACTGGAGGGTACCTGGTATCCAGAGTCCGCATATTTTGGACTGATTAACCTATCAGCCATTCATCCATCGGCATATGCTGTTCCACCTTAGATTAGGGTTTTTTGCAAAGGTTTTCTTTTTTAGCGCCGTACTTTAGCCTGTGCCAAATGGCCAAAAATGTGCCAAATGGCCTTAGTTACCAGTGGTTGCCACGAGGAGGCAGCACGTACACTTGCGAATTGTGAACAGGTTACTCGTTACACAATTATACCCATCACGCAGCTGCCTAACGACATGACCAGAACAGCGCACATGATGCGCACCCTACTGGAAGGTTACGGAGCTGGTAGATTAATCTATTCAACTTTGGTCCCCCCCCCCCTCCATATAAAAGACGCCGAACCAAGAGGGATGGCTCCAATCATACCATTTATAAGGAACTTAAAATTGTCTCTCTTTAATTAATTGATTTTGACGGCTTTTTATAGACAAATATCTATATTAATTGTTCATGACATTCCCAATATTTTCGATTTGGTAAATCAGGAAAATATAGAGACCAATCACTCGTAATATATCTACTGAAAAAAGTAGAAATATCATTTTCGGCCATTTTCTAGAACTTTATATAACTATTTTAGAATCCTATTTCCGTCGTGCACGGTGAATTTCATAATAATCGGTAAATAAACGGCTAGGTTCCTTCCTAATTGGCCATATTCCAGAACTTAATCTAAGCCTCATTTTAGAATCCCGTCCCCGTCGTGCAAATCGTAAATCATCATAATCGGTTCATAAATAACCAAGTTCATTCCTAGTCGGCCTAACTAAACGGGTCGTTCATTTGCAGTTAGGTTTAAAGAATACACAAATGAACTAAAACACACACACACATACAAAAAAAAAAACAATTTAAATCGAATTTTGGACCACATCTGGCGGATGAAGATCACACTTATACAAATATGGATAAAAACCTGCTTATAATTCACAGAATACCAAAAAGTGATGCCCTATATAGGTTAGAGGAATTTGTACATAGAACGTAATAATCCTTTACTGCTCAATAATAAAATCAGACAAACTTCAATTTTCATCGTTGGGAAAACCACCAATTCTGTAGTAACCAAGACTTGAAAAATGATTTAAATAAACATGTGGTTCATGGCTCACAGTTCCGAGTTCCACATTTTATAAAGACTTTTTAGCTTTCTAAAAATTTTGCTTGTTGGTTTTTGATGCTTAATTAAAATAAAACATCGTATTGTGGCACCTTTGCTATGGTTTCGGTATCACTTTAACATCATTAATTAAATATAATCGATTGGTATACCTACATAAGCAAACGTAAAAAGTTTGTAGACACAATTGCAAAATGAATTTCATATTTTTAATAACTTTAATTGTCGTATGTACAATGAAAGTTGAATCTGGTGAATACTATATTCGTGATGGCATTGGCTATTACGTTAGTTATCCTGACAAGGTAAGTATCCATTTAGAAGTGAATATAAAAGCAGCCACAAAAAATAATCCATAATTTAAACTCGTTTAGGCCAATTGGTTCGAAGCGATGAGATTTTGCGCCTACAATCGAATGTATTTGGTCGATATAAAAACACCTTTAGAAAATGAGCGAATTCTTTCTATCATTAACGAAATTAAAATAAAATACAATGATCTGCAAAGTTATTGGACAAGTGGAAATGATATTGGGCATAACAAGAAATTTAGCTGGGCTACTTCTGGTGCTGATATAGTGTGGCATAATTTTGACAAAGGTCAACCAGATAATGGCAGGAACAATATGGAACATTGTGTAGACATTTGGCATTACGCAATTATACCCTATAAATGGAATGACAGGGTTTGTACGGATGTCAATGGCTATATCTGTCGTGACAGATTAGATGTGTCAATGATTAACGCAAAGGATAAAGTTGGTTGGGTTGAACCGCAGGATGTCAAATAATCAGTGTTCAAAAGTGCTAAATAAGTTTGATTTTCGATTTGTCATTTTAAGTAAAGTTACAGTGAAAGTAATAAAAGGAAATTGGAGACCAATGTGAAAATTATTTAAAACTATAGAACAATCAAATAATTATTTCGCACGATTATTATTTAGTACAATCAAATAGATATCTTCTACAGATGCCAGAGCGTGGACGTGTTTTAGTTGAATTCTACATTTTTTTTTAATTCTTCAAGTCTTGCAAGTAAACCTTAGTCTTAGAAGGCAATCACCATCTTATGTTACTCTGATTTTTGTGACACACATAACAATAAAAAACGTTTTTTATTGACTATTGCTGCCGTTGATCAATCCATTGTACAAACTTCGGATTGAAGAGTTTAGGATTAATGTAATCAACCTTGCAAATAAACGGTTTCACTTAAATCTGTCTGTGGGTGGTGAATTTTGGTATATTCTGAAGATTTTATCTGTCCCGAAGAAACCTGATTTTCTTGCAACTAAATTTGACACAAACCCTAACCATCCAGCTCTAAACATTTTTCATCGATGAATCGAATTAAATGCGGGTTTAGAAAAAATGCTTGCGACAGTATTATCCAATTGTTTTTTAAACATTGCTGCCCGTCTTTGTCTGTAATAAAAAATGAAAACAAATCAGACCGAATTAATTACCGCCATTTGCTAAACAGTGAGTAGTTCTCGACTTCGACACTTACTTGTGGTAAAAAAAAGAAATTTGACACGGTTAGGCGCTGTGTTGTAAATATGGTGTTAATACATTTTTCCGTCAAAGGACATGTTATTGGAAGAGTAATATTTAAAAAAAACATAAAAAATGAGTGCTAGAGTCTGGCTAATGAACTACTCAAGATACCAACGTAATCAGTACAGTTGGGGCGTTGTTTTTAGTAACTGGAGACAAATTAATAGTATTCGGCGAAATATACTCTAGTTCAGTACATCCCAAAAATTGTTGCATACCTATTATTCATTGAAGCTTAATGATGAACATCAAAACGAATCAGAATCAGAAGACTTGAGATGATCATTTAAACAGTGAAGTGACTGATGTTTTGTGACGTAGTCAATCTGACTACGTAGATTTTTGCGATTTTAACTATTTTTCAACACTGGTAGGTGGGTAAGATTTAAATTCTATTGGTCTCTCTAAATCAAGATCATCCTAAAGAGACCTCTTTCAAGTATCTGCATCTCTTCAAGTGGCAAACACATATTTTGCCTACCACAGCTATATTTTTACAATCTTAGTGGCAGACCATATTTGAGAGAAAATTGTATTTTCACCACACCTTGTTGAATATTTATATGAGTGGTGAATAATGTTATACATTTTATTTCGTAACACCGTGCAACATCTAGAAGTGACCAAACATTTGAATACGTGGTCGGGACATGACGCGCTGTTTGTAGATTTATATATATGTACTACTGTGTTCAAAAAGTAGTAAGACGTTTCAAGTGAGTAGCTGTTTTTTTTATTTTGGTAACATCCTTACAAACATCTGTGTAAAATTTGGTGTCAAAAATGGAATTTCGTCTACCGATGAATATCACGTCAAGGCAAGTCAAGGATTTGTTGCTCAAAAATCGTCGATTGACAATTAAAGGTCTTGGTGACATCAGGCAAAAATCGTTTGGGTTAGAATTTCGGGCAGGCAACTCTTTGTTTGTACGTCACGATAATGCGCTTTCTCACTTATCGAAATGTATTGTATCCAAAGGGGATTACTTTGTAGGTGATGAAATAAATTTGAAAGAATCTTAAGAAATTTTTGTTTTATTTAAAAAAATTTTACTAATTTTTCATCAAAGGGCTTCACCCAGGTTAAAATTCAATTGGTGCACTTCAACAGATTTTTTTTTCTAACTTATATCCAACTAAAAATATAGCAAGGTGCATTTCAATACAATTTCTAAAATGAATTGAATAAAGAAGAGAGCGGGAAAGCTTTGTTGATGGTTATGGCAAATGAGAGTCTAGCTGGGAACTGAACTCGTTTGAAGCTAAATGGTAGGTCGATTGGTATCAAGGACGTACGTCCTCTTGCCTTCCCCTTGCTCTATTGCATAGTTTTAGCGGGTGCAGACCCTACAGAAATATTAATAATAATCATTCAATTTTTAAACGCTTGATGAAGCCGACGAAGATTTTGAGACCAATTTTTAAACCGCAAATTTGTTTCTGTTTTCTTGTACAGGTTGGAGGAAAAAAGTTTACGTTCATCTATTTTTGTATTTAAGTATCTTCTAAATCAAATTTACAAGGTTTAGGTTATGAAACGAAACCAGTTCCTTTACTCTTTTTTTGGTAATATTTTATTTAAGGAGTTATCTAAGTTTTCGAGAAGCCTGACTGAAACAAAATTATACCGAACCTAATTGACGCTTCTAATCAAAACCAGCAATATTTAGAGTATCTAGCTTTGCAGCTAAGCAGAAATCTGAGTTGCTAAAACCTGCCCTTCGTTAATTACGACTGATCAACATTGACAGTGGTTAAAGTCATTGCATTTGAATCGAAAGATACTGAGTTCGAATTAAAAAAAGGATTGGGATGCGATATTTAAAATAATCCGTGAACATGTTCTAAGGCCCAAAAAGGTAGCAGGAAAGTTTATTATTCCAAACTAGCAACAACCCTACACCCCTACACGTGCTCTGGAGGCTATGTTCTACCTTCTTCCTGTCGACATCATTGGTAAGAAGAGAGCGGCAATTACGGCTGCACGACTCTCTACCGTGGGTGAGTGGAAATGTCTTCAGGAGGGCCACTCGACGATTGGCAGGTCGCTAAAGGCAGATGCGGTGAATAGTGACTACACAACACCGGTTGTTTGCTTTGAAATGGGTTTCCGGACTCTTCTCCCCTCAAGGGAATCATGGGGGAACAGGTCAATGGCAGAAACTGGTTGTATACAAGTTTACACTGACGGCTCCAAGCTAGACGGCAAAGTCGGAGCAGGAATATTTTGTGACAAATTAAATGTGAATTTATCCGTTTGTCTTCCTGATCACTGCAGTGTGTACCAGGCGGAGGTGGTAGCAATTGAGGAAGCGCTGACTTGGTTGAGGCATAATGTCATATCCACAAGGGATATAACAATATATGTGGACAGTCAGGCGGCAATCAAGTCGCTGGAATCAGTTTCTCTGACATCCGTGGTGGCATTGAGGTGCCGCTCATCTCTTAACGAGATGAGTGAGCAGTTCAATACCCAGATAGTCTGGGTCCCCGGTCACTCGGACGTACGGGGGAACTGCAGGGCGGACGAACTGGCAAGGCAAGGTTCAACACTCCAATTGAAACCGGAAAGGGCAAATCTGGGGAGGCCCATAGCGGCAATTTTTAGGGCGCTTGGTAATGAAGCGATAGCCTCGGCACAGAAGAGGTGGACTAACACCATAACATGCAATGTAGCGCGGCAAGTCTGGCCGAAACAGGACTTGGAGCGCTCCAAGATGCTACTATCCCTACGTAGACCTGACTTAGGTATAGTCGTAGGGGTACTCACAGGACACTGCCTCATTGGGGAGCATGCGAGGAGACTTGGGTCAATGACAAATGACTTCTGTAGAAGCTGCATGGATGAGGAGGAGGAAGAGACTCTGAGCCACTTCCTCTGCTCATGCCCGGCGCTAGCTAACAGGAGGCACAAATATCTGGGCAAATATAGTTTGAATGGCCTTATGGATCTCAAGAACTGCAATGTGCGAGATATCTTATGCTACATAAGTAGCTCAAATTGGTTCCAGTGAAGGTGGAAGAGGAGTAGGATCCCTCCCTGTGCGTTTTGGCCGCCGCTCTAACCTAACCTAACCTAAACTAGCAACAATTTGAACATTCAAACAAAATTTCAAATTTCAATTATAACTTTAGGGAACCAGTCCAAAAATTTACAAATTTGTCCATCGCACCGGAAAGTGTTTTTTTTTTAATGTAGGACTATTCAATAATTAGGTTAAGAAAGCTCATCAAAAAAAATTCGGTAAAGTAACTTAAGCTTTAAACTTTAAATTAACCAAATTTACAAAAAAAAAAATCGAAATTTCAGCATGTCTGCGGATTAATGGGGAAAGCGCCACCGCCAATCTACAGCAGTTTTGCGGCGAATTGCTGTGCTTCAGTTCCTTTCTGAATGCGAATTTGCACATTTGTTGACAATTGGAGTTTCTGCACTTTTAGCCATAGAGTTTATGCTTTAAGGGAGACGTTGTTACGCTCATCAATACGTGTTATCCGCGAAATTACAGGCAGCGCTTGTCAGGATCACTATATCCTTCCCGTACGTTGTGGTCATTTTTGAGTAAACCCAAAAGATGTTGGTCCCCAAACAGTGTGAAGCAACATTCTTAATAGCCGCATTTCTAAACGTTTGATCTGATCCAGATCAGATCATGTCTCATGAAACGACACAAAAATGCATAAAACAAACAAACACCACAATTCAATTTTTATGTCTCGTTTCGTTTTGAATCTGCCTCTTTATGCTCGTACTGTATTCATTATATTCTTTGTCGCTTTACAAAATATTGTTCAACTATTTTTAGATCACCATTTGTGAGCCAAAACGAATGTTGGATCAAGAAACGCAGCTAATAATAACATTCTGCATTGTTGAGATGCATCGCTTGCCACAGCATCTTGCCCATAAACCGGCATTCCTTGTTTCCTTTTGCAAAAACTTTTCTTGACAAAGTTGAAAACCGCAGTTAACGTTGTGTTCGGTGGTGTAGCGGCAGCTCGTTGGGTTGTCTTGGCAGTGAACTATAGACTCACAATCCATTTTCTAAGTGTACACTTAGGTGGAACCAACAGTTGGGAGGCGCTCAAGGGCGGCGTCAAGTCTGTTCCCATTTGCCAGTCCAAACACAGCCAGATACTACACAGCACACAGTACTCGACGTTGATATGAGGTTGGAATATCTTCAAAAGCAGCGGCGCGTATGGACCCACTTATTCTCTACCTCAATTTCTTCGTTTCCATGCATCGTCAGTTGGTGGTAAACCCTCCTCGTCTCTTATACTTTAGTGCATTTCCGGTCCTTCATGCATGGTAATTTTGGATAGAGACGTCCGCATGCCCCATGAATTATGTTCCTCTTCAGCACCTGGTACGAGTGGGCTCTTGCTTTACATTGGGAAACTCAGGGGAAATAACACTGCCAATTTGTGATAGACGAATTTTTTCATTAAACTATAGAAGTATATGAGCTTGTGGCAATCCTCTCTTTTGCCATTCGACAGAGTATATCCAATAAGCGGACTTTTCAAAATACGTTGTACTTTTTCTTGGTTAAAACATCCATCAGCTTTGATAGCTTTTATTGAAACACCCTTCTATAGGCGTAGAAGTCCTTCGCAGGGACTTTTTGTTGGTTGGTTGGCCTGCAGGCAGGGTTTATTTGCATGACGTTGAAATGGTAACCATCTTCGCCTCACCATAACATCAACGGGTACTGCAGAGCGTGAAATGCTTCTCAGCAAGCCCGTGGCCCATCGATGAATATAAGTGATAATCGGACGGATCCAAGTCTGGCTAGTATGCCGCATGTGAAAGTATTTTCTAATTAAGAGCTTCTAACGTTCTCTTGACCAGTGTTGCTTTGTGTCATGGTGCATTATTATGAAGAAAAATCACTTTGTGCTGCCTTTTATCATATTCTGGTCGTTTTTTGCATATTCAAATTGATCATTTGTTGTTGGTAGCGTTTAGTATTTACGGTTTCAATAGGTTTTAGCAGCTGAAAATAAATCACACCGTCCGAAGCGATTTGACCTTGCAGTCGATGTCGATGGTTGTCCTTTGCTAACCCAAGACTTTTTGCCCTTTGGATTCACAAAATATATCGTTTTTCAATCGTTAGTTTTTTTTACCTCTCTGAGAATTCTCATTAGTAAAGTGGCCTAAAAGATTGTCAATAAAATCTTCTGGAACCTTATCCCAAACTGTTTTATTAGAACCAAACTTTAAATTCTTGGTTCACCTTTCTTTTTCAATTAAAACAACTTTAGTTTAGATCAAAACCCTGCCCTGACCAAGATCCTTACCTGCTGTATTTGATGTCATTTTGGAGTGGATACTATGGCGTAACGTCACATTTTATAAATATCAAACATCTCCCCATTATCACAAATTGTTCGATGGTCTCCCCTTAGGTATGACACCTATTGTAATACCCTCCAATTACAAACGGTTCATTATATTAAATAAATTAACATCCCAGCAAACCACAAATCATATAAGAAGTATTTAACTTGATCATATACAATTTTGTATGATTTGTTTATATGACATAGTCATGTCATAAAATCATAAAAACGTCATTATTCACCAATTATAAATGTTTGTGTGATCAAAATGAAGTCATATAACGGTCCTAAAACTATCATATTAACATCCATATGACTTTATTTATGACCAGAAACTATAAAGCAATCACCGTATGACTCTTTTATTACTTTTAGTGTGACTAATTAATGCTGGATAAACGGCAGGCGTATAACATATTTTTTAATGATGTTTATATATGGATTAATCGTAATGACTTACATCATGATCCATATCTGACCGAAATATGACTTTTCCAAAAAAATCCATAAAATGGTAGTTTTTTTTTTACTTGTTGTGACCTCCCCCTCCTTTTTTTTATTTTCAATTTTTTTAATTTTATATTTTTTAACCAATAAACTATTTATTTTTATTTATTTAGAATTATTATTTAAGTTCATATATTATTAATTTACTTACGTTTATAAATCACATGTCGCTTGCGCCTTCAGTTAGGATTCGAACTGTTACTTTTTGCAATATCCACATATACTCGACACTCGTACGTCGCGCGTTAACCATTTATGCTACCAGTCCCATATGATTTACTTATTTACTTTTCGATATTATCAAATTAATTTTCCTTCTCTGTATATTTTTGTCTATTGAAATTTATTGTTAAAAGAAAAAGAGAGTCAGCATACAATTTAATTGTCAAGTTTTAACCTCAAAAGATTTTCAATTTTATTGTGGTGAACAACGTTTTACAATAAATAAATTGAATTTTAATTCTAACGCCTAAAGTACGATAACATAAAACTAACCAAAGTGTATAACGTGTATTGTGCAAGAGAGTAACGACATACGTACATAATAATATAATATCAATTTATAATAACAAAATTAAATTTTTCTTTAAAAATTATTAATCTGGTGCAACTTCGCATTATATTAGTACTAGTAATTACCCGTCAAAACTGACGGAAGTTTCTGAAAACTCAATATATAGTAGCTCACATATTTATTTACTTTTTATACCCCTTACTTCCCCTTCCTAAAAGATCGTAACATATTTCAAAACCCCTCCCTCTCCCAGGCGTAACATAAAACTATTCACATTTTTAAATTATTTTAATCACGTGAAAGTGAATTTTGCAATTAAGAAAACGGGCTATCAATGATATGATCTATGTTCACTCCTCCCTATCTTTAACAAATCGTAACAAATCATGAAGCCACCCCCATGAAGCGTTACGTAATATGGCCCCATAGCCTGAAAAGTAAAATGTTTTGTTTTTCCTAAAATAATACGAAATAAGACAATTTAATATTAATTCAATAATTCTTTTATCACAACGTTTCTTATAAATGTACAGTTATCATTTATTATTGCGCCTTGGTATGAGAAATTGTTGATCAGCACTCTAAGGTTTTCATGATTTCGTACTCGCGTTAAAGCTACATAAAGCTGGCCATGAGCAAAAACAGGTTCTGGTAAAAACACCCCAACCTTATCGAATGATTGTCCCTGAGCCTTGGTAATCGTCATTGCAAAAGCCAAAATGATGGGAAATTGTCGTCGCTTCATTTGAAATCCTAAGCTGCTCTCGCTTGGTTCAAAGTCGATTCGGGGGATGCAAACTTCCGCTCCCTTATTGCTGCCTGCGATTATTTCCGCCTTGATACAATTCCTGAACAGCTTTTTCACGATCAATCGAGTTCCATTCAGAAGTCCCTTCTTTGGATCCAAATTCCTTAGCAACATGATGAACGCACCAGCTTTCAATTTCAGTGAATGAGGAGGCATGCCAGAAGGGGTCTGAGAATTCAAAAATTCGACTGGAAAATCGATTGCATCGTTCGGGTCGTCGAAGATCATTGAGTCAATGCTCAGGAAGGTTGTTGCATCTCCCGATAAAAGATCGAGAATGGCATTGTTGAGCTTTGTGACATGAACATTTTTTGGACTGAGAATGATCTTGTTGGCGACATCGGCGATTTCATCAGCAGTTCGAATTTCAACTCCAAAAATTGATCGAATGATGTTTTCACGCTCTATCATTTCCTCAGGAATTTCGACTAAATCCGGATCGGCTTCTTCCAGATCATTTCGCAATCTGCCATCGCCCAATTGCAAAACCCATTCGTTGAACCCTCGTTGTCCAAATGCTCGCATGTTGGTGATGAGAGTTCGCTGCTTCACATGCCGCCACAAAAGAGAATTTTTCACGCACATTTCGATGATATCAGCATTTTTTCCTCTGGGAACAATATTTGAGGTTTGTCGAAAGTCACCGCCAAGGATGAGAAGCTTGCCACCGAAAGGACGAATATTATTCATGATTCCTCGCAGAAGCAGATCAATCACTCGAAGAGAATGCGAAGAAAGCATTGAAGCCTCATCGATAATGAGCATTGCAGCTTCTCGTAATTTAATGGATTCCTGCGAGGGGATTTTCATGGATTACACCGATGTTTCGTTAGCAGAAAGCGGGATTTTGAAAGCACTGTGGGCAGTTCTGCCACCAACTAATAAATCCGCTGCAATTCCTGTCGTGGCGAAAGCATGAACAACTTTACTCTGGCCTCTTACATAACTCATCAAAGTGTTGTAAAGGTAAGTTTTTCCCGAACCGCCAGGACCGTCGAGGAAGAAAAATCTCAACTCAGCCATCGAATCATCAATTACAGCAGCAATCTCTTCGAAAATGGCACGCTGCATTGGGTTAAGGGTGGCGATCAAGTTTATGACCATTTGAGCTTGCTCTTTGACATCGAAAACATGTTCGACGTTTTGAATCCGGCCCGGTTCAGGAAGGCGAAACTCTGTGCATTTCATGCCATTCATGCGCAAAATAACCTCAATGTCTTGAAGCAGTTTCTTTTCAGCGGTTATGTGATCGAAATACATGATGAAGTCGGCGATTAAATACTCCTTGAATTGCTCGAAAAGCGCAAGAGGATTTTTTGGCGAATTGAAGACACAAATCAAAGCAAATGTTAGGCGAATTTGATGCGGCATGCACACATGACTTGCTTCACTTAAACATCGTTCCCATTCGCTATCATTCTCAAGAAGGTTCATGGCTCGTGCTGCATCATTGAAGGTGTCAAAAATCACTGAATCGACGGTCTTAAGATCGGTAAAACTTTGAGCTCCACGAATGTGTTGTAATAGCAGTCTCAAATAAAAGCGCTCGCGATCTTTCGGACTGACAGCATACATTCGAGTGATAATCCTATCTCCTCTCTGCTTGCGAACTTTCCAAATGCAAAAAGTTTTGTCAAATACGTAATGCTCAGGAATTTCGGAATACAAATATTGTCGAGCATTCTCGTCTTTGTGCTTGTTAAGCTCAAACCATGCAGTCAGATGTGTGTATCGGTGTTGAGCTCGATCAGCTGCAGCATCTTCTTGGCCATCTTGAAAATAAACCATTTGGTCGTCAGGAAGATGGATGGCAAGACGATAAACAACATGCGATCGATCGTTCATTGGATTTTCGAGCAGTCGCCAAATTGCTTCAGGAGCACAAACAAAACGCGCATCGAGAAATTGCTTAATTTCATCATGAACAATCGGTCCTTGTGCACTTAATTCAACAGAAGCACAATCATATACTTTGTATATATATTTGAAAATGTACTTGATTGCTTGAACGGTTTGGCAGGATTCGACGTTAATGTGACAATTGAATTTGCGTGTTAAAAATTTGTTGTATGGAACGACATGACGATTATCAATTTTTCTTTCTCCTATTTGAATCTCAATTCCTTCACGACGACGATAAACGGGAAAATCATTAACTTCGGTTAACGTTTCCTTGGAAAAGGATTTCGGAAATCTTTTTGCACATTCACATTTTTCCATGCAAGGCGCAAGTGGGTTCTCATTGCCGCAAGGTCCATGTATCATCGAGCGAACAACGATTTCATGCAATATGGGTTCCAGTTGCTGTTCAGGAATCTCAGCGCACACAAATCGATCAATCTTCTTGGCTGTGTCGATTTTTGAGTCATTGGCCAGAATAAAGAGCATGTGAGCATGGGGAAGTCCTCTTTTTTAAAACTCAATCGTGTAAACGTATGCAATGACATTTCCAAACACCTTGTTCTTTACTATGTCATCGAGTAGTGCTTTCAACTTAATGCTGAACACTCGAGCAACCAAATCTGGTCTGTCACCGTGTGAGGGGACCGCCTTCTGCAACTCAGGCAAACTCAATTGCAAGACAAAGCGACCCGTCAACAGAAATATTTCAAAGAGTATCTGAGTCAGCACACATGCCTTGGCTAGGGTCTCGTCGGATTGGGGTGGATATTTACTCAGAACCCTCCTTGAAACTTTGTTAAGTGCTGATGTATAATAAAGATAATAAAAAAATAAAAATGAATTCACTAACTGACCATTACGAGATTGCTTTCTTGACACTTTCCACTAACAACACAGGATGCACGAGATCCTCCTCGATCTCAACCCTCCGAAAAGATTGTCTCACCTCTCACATTTTAACGCTTATTCAGACATATTATCAATGTAAAACAAAATACATATGAGATTCTACTTTACACAAATTTATTGAACGAATTGAAATCATTTTAACTTAAGACAATTACGAAATAATTTTAATGGTTACGAGTTAATTATCATATTTAAAGAAGTTTAATTTAATTTAATTTAATGACATTATAACTAGAATTTTTATATAATAATGAAATACATTAAAGTGTTACCTCATGTTTCAGGATACTGGTGGGAAGCGCTTCACACTGATCACTCGTAACACTACTGATTCTATACAAGAATGTTTTCGTGTTCACTTACTTAAATATTTTATGTTTTTAACTTAAATTAACTATACATAAACTAATTAATATTTTGATAATTTTGCATGCACTTATATTTTGTTATTTAGACATACACAACACAGACATATTTATTAATTTATTTTGTTTTTCACTGCTCGATTATTTTGAGATTTTACAAATAATAACACTATTTGGTAAAACTAACGGTACACTTTATCACGCGAACTTTATTTGTGGTTTTGAATTGTAATAGGTGTGGCAAGGCCACCTAAATGATTATGATGACTGCTGACAAACACGAAACACTACATTACTTTTTGGTACAGTGCTCAAAATATGACGGTGCCGCAATGATTGTTTATATAATTTATTTTTGTATCGTCTTGTATCGTATCCGTTCGATAATTAGGTGATTTCCGACAAATTATAGATCCGTTAACATACAATTTTGTTACCAGGTACGGGATTATTCCAGAATTTGTATGTGAAAATATTTATAGACAATCGTAGAATATAGCGGTTTATATTATATACATATGTAGAAATGCCGACGAAAATGGCAGTAAAACTACCGAAATATACCAAAATTTGCTAAATGGTAGTGGCTGCCTAATTATTTCGACCACACGGTTATCTAAAGAATGGTTTAAAATCCTAAAATTAATAACTACCTTCGACACTGTATTGAATTTCTTAATCACTTTGAGCTTTACTTACATGGATTAAAGAAATAATTTGTGTATTTTTATTACAACCAATCGTTATTTGCACCCGCTATATAGTCCGATAATATATATACTATACCAAACGTACAGACTTTTAAATAATAATTATTCAGGAAATCGGTTTGTTTCTCGATCACGGCAGCCACCAAAAATAATTATTATTCTTGATGGTTGTTAGTGAGGGATATAAATTACCGACAGTAATTTGTTTATTATGCTCGTCAAACAGGTATATAACTCTCATTTTTTTGTTTTATTTGTATATATACAATAACCATGTACTCATCGTTGTACATAGACGTAATTACCATTATGTATAATAAAAAAAAACAGAAATAATTTGGAAATGTTTACAGTCGCTCAGATACCTGTAACGATCGTTACAACCGGGCTGTTGTACAGGAAAAAGGTTCTCTCGAATCTCTGGCCAATTGGGATTACATGTCATAGTAATGAAAAGATCAGGATTGCCGTACTTTGCCACAATTGCCATAGAGTCGTGATACTTTTCGCGCATGTTGCGAGGGGAACCTTGAAATGAAGATGGCAAGATGACAGATCGACCAACTGTAGTTCCATGACGAATTGCCACATTATTCAAAACGTCCATTAGACCTCGATATTGCTCGACTCGTAAGCGTCCCTGCTGATTGCGCACAAAGTTCAAATTGTTGGCTTCAACTTGCAGATGAGCATCAACAGCCCACTGCTGAAACAATTTTCCGCCATGGAGAATTGGATTGAAGCGACCGACTCGAATGGCAATTTGTGCAACTTTCCATTGCAGAAGAGTGATTTTAGTTAGCTTTCTCTCGGGACAATGAGCGGTATTCATTTGCATGTTTGGTTGCCAGCCAGCTTCTCCAAAAGGATAGAATAGTACGTATGTCATCGGATCCAAATGTAAATTTAAAATGTTGAGTCTCGGAAGGTTTCATGATCAAAAATCGATGAATTCCCAGCGGCTCTCGATCTTCCCATCCGATTTGCATTTTGAGCTCTGCGAATTATGCCTTCTCCCGGCATTTTATTTAAAAGTCGTTGGCGTTTTTGCTCATTATTGCGTTGACGACCTTCTTGCGACTGTCGATTTCTCTACCTTAGTTGTCGTTCACAATTCAAACGCAATTTCCGTCCTTCCGGAGTTTCTCGTTCCATTCTCGTTCATTTAAATTCAATAAAATGACAGAATTTTAACACTTTATTCACACGTAAAACATAAGAACTAAACAAAACAATTGAAGAAATAAAATAAATTTCAGTTTCTTATTTTTATAAACACACCCGATACCTATATGAGTATTTGAAACTAATTTTACAATGGTTCCTATGGTCATGATTGCATCGAAAGGGCTCCACGAATTAAAAAAGGCTCACTTAGCTGAAATTTACAGCGGGCCGTATTATACGCGAAATATTGATACAATGAAGTGTTGGTGCATTTAGTTTGTAGTAGTGTTAGTGTGTGGGGTGTATAATTATACATATAGCGTCTCGCCCCACACTGGGTATATTATTTAATAATAAATAAAGAGGATATAGTTTTCAATTCGTTATGTTGTAATGAAATGCCGTTATAAAATGAAAAAAAAAAAAAAAATAAAAATAATGTAAAACGTTCTTGGTGAGGATCGAACCCGAAAGCTTATTGGAAAAAATTGAATATCGAAAAATAATTTTCGGTACCAGCCTAAATGTACATTACAGTTTTAAAAAATGTATTATTACATATTACATTATAATCATTGTCTTACAATATAAAATTTTATGTTTTTCAATTCGTATTGAAAAAATGAAATACCGTTATAGGCAAAAAAATTATTAAAATTAATAAGTACTTCGATGAGCATCGAACCCGAAACTTTTTCTATTCGAAGTTCCTTGTTAAAAAGTCACCACCTATATCACTCGCACTACTCAGTTATAAAATTGAAGCATCTAAATTGGAAATATAAGAAAAGCGTTACGGCCGCACACTGTGAATTATATATTAGTAGATATTATAAATTTATTATATTGGCGTATTCAGTAGTCCAGACCACCGAAAACAATAAACCGTACCTCTCAGTTGTCCCTAATAAATGGATTGTAGAAAATGGGTGTGTTAAGTTTGTCGACGGTTGCGCCGATGGTATCGCTGCCAAAGCAGATGGCATTGACTCCTTATATTGGCCACCAGATAAAGTCAATGATTTGTTAAGGCAACCAGAAGGCAATTTTTTTAGCTTTGTAGTGAATTTTGAAACGTTTTACTTTTTCATAATGTTTGACCTACTGCAGATAATGAAATGTAAAATTAAACGACGCGATTTGGAATGGCATGTGGCCAATAAAATACAAGGAGATATGATGGAAAAATCAGAAACAGAAGAAGAATGCCATGCTGAGGTTAGGAAAAAAAAGAAGAATCGATAAAATGAGATCTTCTGTGCTGTTAGATTCAAAATTAGGCGATAAATGGTAAGTTATTAGTTTTTGTGGAAATATTATAAATCTAACAGCTGAACTGTTTTTAGGTTCTAGTAAATCAACTAACATTATGAAAACCAAAAGAAAACTTATTCGTAAATTGCAAGATAAGCCATATTTCAACAAAACATCAATTAAAGTACAAAACCAATCCAAAAATGGTGCGAATTCCGATTTCGAGCTACCGCCACCAAATATTTCCACAAATGATATATCGTTTATACAGGACAATACAAATAATGCTGACACAAATAGTACAATGGTTTGGCAGAAAATTCTGGAAACGGTGAATACGCTTAAAGACACCATGGAAACGAGAATGTCAGCATTAGTACTAAAAGTCAATAGTATAGAGAACCAAATTGAAAAATTACCATTTTTAATGAAAGAAGCTGCCAAGTAAGATTTTTGTAAATGTATTTAATCGCTTCTTTTTAACTTTTAAAAATTTCTAGGCCTTTGTTAGAAGAGTCTGCCAAAATTCAAATGGTTATAGAACAATTGTATTCAACAAAAAATGATTCTTTAACCAACCGAGTATCAAACGTGCAGCTTGAGATGCCAACCGTCATTGCGGGGTTTGACGGTATCGATTCTTTGTCGAAATTAGAGCAACTAGAACAGAACTTAGCTGACTCAAACTTTTTCAAAAATTTGGTAAGTAATTTTCAAATGGTTTATTTCTTAACACGTTCGCTGCCACCTAAGAGATAACTCGTGTTTTTAAAAACACTAAAAAATTCCCATTTCCCTCTGAAAAACCAGAATAGGGAAACAGAAGTGATCCGGATTAAATTTTGTATAGGAAACGTCCCAAAAATTGTGTTATTTTTTTTATTTTTTTAGTAAAAGAAAATACCAAAATTGTTGTTGCTTTCTATATAAAATTGAATCTGGATCAGTTGAAGTCATGAAATGCAGCTGATACTAAACTAATATTATATATATATTTTTGCAGAACATCTTCAGATTTCGGAGACACAATAAATCAATAAAGTAAAACTTTATTAACTTGAATGAATTAAAGACATATTTATTTTATTTTTATTTTATATTTATAAATTTATTTTATCTAAATAAACTGACTGAATTAATATATTTTATATAAAAAAAATATTGGTTTGTTTAATTAACTGGTATTTGAGTCATATACGGGACATAATCATTTTGTTACCAAAAATAATATTTCCAGACGTATTCTGTTTTTGTTGTCTATTGGCACTAAATATTAGAGTAACTTTCGTTTTGATTATATTTTCGTTGATAGGGATATATTTTGACATAACCTATTTTTATTGTGGTCGAAAATCAGCAACAACATCACATGCGTTCATTCTACCTTTCCACATCAAATTTAAAAGGAGAAAACTAATAAATAAGCCAAAATAATTGTGAAATAAACGAAGAAATAATGGTTTTATGTGAAATAGCTGTATTTGATTACTAAAATCAATTTAGTCTGCCGATAATTGGTAAGTAAACATATGTATCAAATATGACACAAAAACCGTTGCAGTTCTTTTTCAAACATGTGTCATATACGCACAGTTTTATAGCAAAAGTAAATTATTTTAAATATTTTGAGGTTGAAAAAATTTATTAAGTAGAAAGTTAGTTCGAGTTTGGCCTAAATGCCTAGTCCAAAATATTTATCTCTTCAAGAGATAGAGAAAATAATTAAAGAATAGCCTGATAGTAGCGATGACGACGTAAACGATGAGGAAGATGACGAGCTAGTCAATAACGAATAGGGCGGACGTCGATGAAAACAGGGGACTAACAGATGTGGATTTGGATATTGAAAATATCCCAATAATTTTGGCGAGCAACGTGAATTTAGAAGGTACCTATATATTTGAAAACATTTAAATAGATGGCGGGGAACCATTTGGACAGACACAACAAGGTATTAGTAATGAGGAAAGCAAAGTAAAAAGATTGAGGGAGAAATACAAGAAATTAATTTGGAAAAATGTCCCGTTCGTTCCAAATTCGGAAACGTCCACATTTAAAACAGATATGCAAATATCGCAGGAAATAGTTAATTGCGAAACTCCTTTATCATTCTTTAACGTGCTGTTTAACGATGAAGTCCTAAATCTAATTGTAGAGCAATCGAATTTATACTCTGCACAAAAAAATATTTCAAATCCTTTTGTTTTATTAAAATCAGAATTAAAAAAATTCCTGGGAATTTGTTTGATTTCATCTATACATCAACTTCCCAACGCAGAGCTGTATTGGAATGCCCTTATGGGAAATAAAACAGTTCAGGAAGCAATGTCATTAAAATCTTTTTAAAAAATCAAAAGCACCCTGCATTTCGTCGACAATCAACTGGCACTGCCTAAAACTTATCCGCAGCATGACCGATTATTTAAGCTACGACCGTTGTTAAGTCTTTTGCAACAGCAGTAGACGAACGGATCTGTGCGACTAAAATTAAAAGCTTCATGAAACAATACCTCCCATCTAAGCCGCATAAATGGGGTTTTAAAATCTTTGCGCTAACAGGAGGATCTTCAGGTAAACTTTCTTATTTTTTATACATACTTATTTTGGCTTTATGAACTTTTTTTATATTATAGGTTACATGTATAATTTCGAAGTTTACTCCGGTCAAAAGAATAACTACAGAATTACAAACGAAGAAAATCTTGAAGCTTCTGCAAATATAGTAGTACGATTATGCAGACCTATTCCACGAAACATGGCCTACAAAATTTTTTTGTGATAACTATTTCACCACGCAGTTCCACTAGTACTATTCCTTCAACAACAGGGAATTCTTTGTATTGGAACAATTAGGCGCAACAGGATTCCAAATTCGAAGCTAAAGACTAAACGAGAAATTAGCAAACTACAGAGAGGGTCCTACGAAGAATACACTTCAACATTTGATGGTGCTGACTTATGTCTAATACAATGGAAGGATAACAAGCCAGTAACTCTCGTCTCGACTTTTGTTGGAGCAAATCCTTTGTCAATTATTAAAAGGTGGGATAATAAAAAGCATGCTGAAGTGAATATTCAATGCCCAGAAATATTCAAACAATACAATCGGCATATGAGAGGGGTCGATTTACATGACAGTTTTATTGGCCGATATCGCATAAAGTATAAATCCTTAAAATGGTACCTCCGGATATTCTTTCACGTGCTTGACATTACGGTAGTAAATTCGTGGATAATACATAGGAAGGCATGTAAAATAATAAACCAGCAGCCTTTAACGCTTTGTGACTTTAGAATAAATTTAGAAATTGCATTATGTGTTGTTGGGTCTGGTAGGGAAAATCGAAATAAATCCCCTTCTTCCCGGCAACTAACGAATGCATTACTAGTAAAATCGCGAAAGAAATCAGCCCAAAACATCCCTATAAAGGATATTCGGCTTGACAATATTGACCATTTTCCTATTTGGGATAAGAGAACTAGGTGTAAAATGCCTCAGTGCAACGGCCAGAGTTTTATCAAATGTTGAAAGTGCAATGTCAACCTATGCATCATTAATTCTCGAAACTGTTTTTATGATTTCCATAAATGACTAGTTGTTACAATATGTAAATATTTGTATTGACTTACTAAAGAAAGACTGAATTAGAACCTTCTACTTTTATTTTGTGATCAACACGTGATTCTTTTTTAAAAATTAATTAAACATTAATTTGAAATGTGTAATTTGTTTATTTATGTATAATTTAAATTGAAAATTGAATAACATTTATTTTATTTAACTTCTTTTTATTTTGTCTTAACGGATTTTGTATCGTATTTGACACATAAACTAAAATGCATTTTCCGGAAAACTAAGCATTTTAATAGGAAAATCCCAGAACTAACATTTTATAATACACCGAATTCTATGATTTGGTAAATTTTGATAGCAATATATGAGAATGGCCCGTTAAGGGTTAATTATTTCAAAGAAGTATTATGTAGATATTTAGAAAGATGTAATCATTTATTTTAAATGTTTGTTGTTGATCCTAAAATTTAATGGACAAATGTGTGCTGTAGGTATAGATACAACATGAATGTTTTCGTTTTTATTGCAACTAACTTGCATAATATTGAATCAATCGGAAACAATTCACTCGCACTAAACTCCGTGCAATTTGTGGTATAAAATACATTAATAGTAGAAGATTCTATTGGGTCCATGAAAAAATCATCGCGATTTTTTATCTTATGTCCATAAATAAAGCAGCTTCCATTTATTTCAATAGCATACTCCATTGCAATGATATCTTTGTTTAAGCCTATAGGAACCACTTATTTTCAAATGTATTTTTTAAAATTAAATTGTTTCTTAGTTTTACACACAAAAATTTTTTGCAGTTTGATTCACTAGTTTTGAAAGGTACTGTAAAAATTGGATAATTTTTTTTTTGAAACCAGAGGAGCAGTACGTTTGGTTACTTCAGAAAGTCTATTTGCTAGTTGAACCAGTGGTAAGCGCCCATTCTTTATTTTCTTTTTAATTTGATACAGTGTATTCTAAAAAGGATACGTAGAAATAGTTGGCAATGATCCAAAACGCTCAACCTCATCCGCTATATGACAAAAGTTATGAGGATTTGACGTTACGTGGTCCGGATAAAGAAAGGTATAGTTACCAACGAAATGTTCTGATAAAGTTCTTCCTAATGGCCAGTATATTTTATAGTAATCAGATGAGAAGATAGTAGTGGCACAGAATAATACAACAAAATTATAGTAGTCGTCCACAGGTAAATGATTTTTTAGGGCTACAATCCCTATATAGTTTAAGAAAGATGCAAACTCGCTTCCTTTCCAAAAGGCAAGAATATTTATTCCCCTTACTCCGCGATGTATTTCATCAGGCAATTTAATATTTAACAATTTTTCATTTATTATTTGTATTGTTTTGGAATCCCATTTCGTACTGTATCCTAAACTTCCTTCTTTGAAGCCCACTAAATAACGTTTTACTATGCCTAAGTGTAAAATATGTAGCGCATCTGCAGTTATTATATCTTCAATCACATCCAATGATTGAATTCGTAGTAACGGTGTTATAATTGGTTCAAATTTTGTTCGACAAATAGGTCCCTCGGGTACTTTTATTTTATAGTTTCTGTGATGTAATCCATAATTTCTGGATCGAAAGCCCTCATTTGTCCTACTAGGAGCGTGTTGATTGTGGAAAACTGTTGTATTAGAAGAATGAGAAAATTATCCTACTGTAGTGCATATAAAGCATCCATGCTTTCCATTAAAATATGACGTTCCTTTGATAAATGATCGTGCCGGTGTGTCACATAAAAAACATCGAATTTTCACTTCCAGTTTGTGACTATTTATTTCTAATCCATTGTCAATGATTGAAATTATTTCATCTACGAATGGAGTTAAAAATTCTTCAACTTTTTTTTGGTTTGGTGTATCCATAAAATACTCCAATTACCATAGGTTGAAATTCTGGTATTTCAAAAATATTAAAAAGAATAGGCCAAAATTCTGCTTTTGAGCTTCGGAAAATTGGCAATCCATCAATATTTATGTTTAAAAAAGAGATCGTCATAATTTTCCTAAGATTAACGAAATATGATCTTAAACAGACTTCAAGACCCTGATGCCAATATTCTCCTCCTTCTATTTGAATGAATGTGTGGGCTGTGTTACGAGGAGTTTACATTATCGTCCTTGGATCGTTTTGAAGTTTAGCTTCAAAATTTTTATTTAGATAATTTATCAACGGTTTCAGGGCGGCCTGGTTAATATTAAATTGGTGAGTCCAGGATTTAAGAAATTCGTTTAATGGTATGTCATCTTCATTATCTATATCATTGTTTTAAATTTCGTCTGTAATATTTTCATTTGGGCTAAAATAGCCGTCATAATTACTTGCATCAATTGTATCACTACTGATACTATAGCTTTCATGCTCATAATCACTTAATGCGTTAACATTAGAAAAAAAAGAACAATTTTGAACATATGTATTACTATCCACTTGGCCGGATTGAATGGGTATTTCTTGAAATCCTGATGATGTTGGACCTCATTTTCCAAATTATGTTGCATTTGATTGAAACTAGTTCCAACCATTTTATTAAATGTTGCCAACTTTTCTAATGCTATTTTTTTTTAAACGCCGCTGATACTTTCCACTTTGTTTTAATTTTTTCCAATTGAACGAAAAATTTTTTGCTTTATTCATTTTGAATTTAATATTAATAATATATTAATTTTTATTATTTCATTCAAGTTAATCTGCGATAAATGTCACAAATGTTGAAAGTACTGTATGACCTATTAAAAACTTTATATAAATTAAAACTAGATTGAGACATATTTCGATCATATTAGCAATAAAATGAAAACAAATGACCAACTAAAACTATGATTGAATAATGATCATTTTATTTTTTGGTCCATTGAGAATATTCAATATATGATTCATTATGGCTATGTATCACGAAAAAAATTAATATATCATTTCTAACTGTATATCGACTAGAACAATGACCACATTGTGATCTACAAAACAGCTTAAAAAATTTACATTTTAAATAGCCATCGAAAAATTCAATATATGAGTCCTTATGACTTCGTGTCATACAAATAACTCATTTATGATGTTTTACTGGTAATTAGCCAACCCGATGACCGAATTATGATGTCCACTTTTAAATTGCCTAACTTAGGACCGATATATGATAATATTGTTATCGGCCAAGGGACTTATAAAATCCCACTCTATACTATAACTACGCTTTCACCATGTTTAATACGGCCTCATTTTAAATTATTCTTATAAATATTTCATTCGAAGAAGCAAAATCAATAGCAGCAACATCTTATTGGGACACCCTTTATTAACTGATTCACTTTAACATCATTAATATTTACAATAAAAATCGAATAGTATGAAAGCAAACGTTAATGCTGGTTCGACGCATTTTCAAAATGTTTTTCATACTTTCAATAACTTTAATAATTCTGTTTAGTTTAAATCAAATAGAATGTGCTACGCAATACATCATTCACTACAAAAACTATTATGTTAGTTATCCAGACAAGGTAAGCACCTTAAAGAATAAAAAAAAAAGATAAGCATTTTAAAATTTTTTTAATTTAAAAATTCCTACAGGCTAATTGGTACGAATCAAAGCGATTTTGTGCTTATCACCGAATGCACTTGATTGACATAATATCACCTTATGAAAATGATCGAATTCTTAGTATAATAAATGTAACCTTTGAAGACAATTCTGAAAGCTCACCGGACGGGGGTTTTTGGACAAGTGGCAGCGATCTAGGACATGCTGGTAGATATTCTTGGGCTACCAGTGGCCAAGAAATACTTTATAATTATTGGGGTGAAAAGGAACCTTTTCTAACATCAGCCAATGAACGTTGCATAATGTATCTGAAACGAAAAGATAGCAGATGGAGCGTTCAGAGTTGCGAAACCAATGCATGGTTTATATGTCGTGACCAAATCGATTCTGTTGCTGTAAATGAAGTGATTGAATTTCCTGACTCTGAAAATTATGATCCAAGTCAATTACTTACAGCCGGCCAACTAGAAAAGCCGCAATACGGCGGCGAAAGCGTTCTTGTTGGAGGGGTTGGTAGAGGCGGTGGTGAAGGCGGTGGTTGGGGCGGTGGTGGAGGCGGTGAGGGCGGTGGTGGAGACGGCAGTGGTGGTGGTGGTGGGGGCGGCATTGGTGGTTCCCAAGGCGGCAAACCTCCAAAACAAAAAGGCAATGTCGGATTCGGGCAGGATGAAGACAATGAATACTATATTGATTATTTTACAAATTCTACAGATAGGATACCCCCTGAGGAGTATTATGGAATTGGTTAACAAATGATTAGTTAACGTCCAATATCTTATTTTAACATATTTAAGGGAATATATGGTTCAATATTAGTCACTCAATAAATATTTAGTTTAATAATTAACAAAATTAAATAACTTTATAATTTTGCTATATTGGAATATTTAGAATAAAATGCGACAAAAAAATAAAATTTACATTTTTATTTGATGGTTTACGAATATTCAATTGTGCGATATAAAGCGAAACCGTGAAATCAATCGTTTTAAAAAAGTTACGTATAAATAATTTCTAATAAACAAATATGAAAATATATTGACGTCATAATTTATTTTACCTCATTCGTACTTTGTGCTTTGCGCTAAAGGCATATTTGTGTTTCTTTATTTGGCTCAAAATAGATACAAGACCTAAAATGTTCACTAACTTCTTCATTTTAGATTCTTCAATCGTACAACTCGCTTGATAAATTAGTCTGCGCGACGGTGTTTGCGTATTCAGTGTGGGAGTTCAGATGAGAATTGAATAATCACTATATGGTCTGATTTCATTTAGAAAATCAATTGTCTAAATCTATTTCGTTTAAAAATTTTAGTAACCTTCAATAGTTTGATAACACATTGTATCGAAAATTAAAGAGATTCAGGTTAAGCAGTGCTAGCTTACGTAAAATTTGTTTGTTAGCTTTTTTCAAAATGTTTTTGAATTGGATGTTATTGGCAATGTGAGTTTTTGGTTAAAATACTAAATAATACAAATATAGAATCTTGCATAACCCCCCCCCCCCCCCCCCTCACCCCTCCCCACATCAATCCAGATGATATTATTAAATCTCTCCGTACACTTAAGAATGATTGCGGATCAGATTTGCAGAGGCGTTTCTTCCCATTTATCTGAAAATCGGCACATATTGGACTTATTTTTAAATTAGGAGTATGTCCATATTTTGAGCGATTTAAAGTCTCTTATAATGACGGTACGTTCTCGGGAGTTACTGTTGTAATTTCTAGAATAATTGAAATACTCATAATCACTAGTCATCCTTTTACTGGATTTAATTAAAAAGCTTTCACAACGATTGCATTTATGGTATTTACTACATCTATAAAATACGTATCCAATTAAATATTTTATTGTTGTAACTTCTGACTGATCGGTTTCTGCAGTATCCACCTTTTCCTCTGGAAATTGAAAAAGTGTTTTCCAGAGCGTCTTGATCTAACCGTTTGGGAAATATATAACTACGAGGAAGGAAACCCTCAATACAAAAATCTTTGGTCTTTTTATTGAATTTAATAATTTGCCTGTATTTTAATATTTTGGTATACTTGAATGTTCTTCTTTAGAGGCTGCTTTCAGTGAAGTTTCTGAAGACTGTATGAAAAAAAAATAGATAAAGGAGGTGTTGATGAAAAATTACCAGTGCACAGTATTTTCAAGGAGAGACCTGGGCCTGCTGCACATGCAAAAACCATTATATCTTCTCTATGAATCAATTTATTTCCAGGGATATCACAACGATCTCATTAGAAAAGTCATTACTTGAAGTAGGCAAGGTGTACTATAAATATCATATCAGTCTATCTCCAACGCCATTCTGGAGTGGTATGTACTAAAACACGCACCATTCTCAGATCATATGTATATCCGATTTGAGATTACGATCCCTTTTAAAACAAGAGTAAGTCGTAAGGATACCAAATCGATCCAACTAGCCGGGCTATAACGAATAACTTCTTGCACATATAACAAGTCCACAGAGCGCTATCAACTCAATTCAGGATCTTGATTGTGTTGCTTATGACTGTTTCTGGGCAATATTTAATGCCTTTAATTCAAGCTCTGCCCTTGTATGAATGAAGCACGAGAGATGTTCAGTGGTAGAATCACATCCTAGAACCCAAAAGAAAAAATGTTCGCAAAATTTGTAGAAGAGCCAAGAGGACGAACGGCTGGACACCCCATCACACTTCACTTACTCAATACAACACAGCTTTAAGAGAGCGCAAAAGAGAAAGCTAGCCTATAGCTTCCCAACTCCAGAAGGTGCTCTTCTTAGAACACAGGAATCATTTAGGTTTACCCTCTTCACTTACTGGAGAAAAATAATTCCTCCCTCGCTAACACTGAATGGGAAAACCCTTCAAATAGAAATGGAAGTCAAACATCTGGGAGATATACTTAATCAAAAACAGGCAAAGCACCCCTTTTAAAATATATCTCAAATAGGAAAAACAAAACTCATATCATTTACCAACGATTGGCTATCCGCGTCCATCATTAGACAAAAACAGAACATACTGGTGCTTTCTCTACAATGGATAAAATTCAAAGAATAATCTCGCTTAAAGCAATGGGAGCAATGAGGACTTCCGCACCGCTATACTAGAAAAAACTTTGAGGCCCTCACTCCTGCACATTAAAAGGATATCTGAACTTAACCAACACTATTAAAACAGGACAAATTAAAGTTAGCGGAAAGAAAAAACCAACTGCCAGAAGTAATGTTTAAAATATTAGACTGCCAGTAGAATTTCACAGAATATCCTCCCTGCCCCGTCCTGTTTTCATATGGTACACTTACAGGTCAAAAACAAATGTGGGTAATGGCGCGGGAATAATTGGGCCTGGTATCAATCTCCTCATACCACTGGGTAAATTTTTGCCATCAAGTAGGTAAGCTTCAATACCTCCAAGCCGCGTACTGCTAATCTTAGCAGATTCAGTTAACAATTCTAAATTAACCAGGAGCTGCTTCTGCAGCCTTATAGAACTGAGTAGGTTAAATAAACGTACTATTCTATAGTCTCAAGGTCACACTCTTACAGGGGAACAAGTCACTGGACTGTGACATTTACCTTGCCCTTGAACCTTGCAACCTACACCAAGAGTCATCTAGCGAGGGGTGTTAGGAATTGGGAACCTGAATGCAGGAACAATTTCAGGGAGTCCTCCAGTGCGACAAGACAAAACAAAAATTCTTGTGTTATTCTATAACTAACATTCAAAAGACACATAGGTTGGACCGTCCTTCTTTGGAAATCCTTACTTGGTATGTAATAGGATACAGCCACTTTCACCGCCATCGCTTCTGCAGATTGGAGAAAGAGACATCCGAACATTTACGGATTTACGGGATTGAAGCTATCGTCTTTAAAAGATACAAATTCCTCAACGTACAATAAATTGGCCTAATGTCAATCCAGTAGATATGCATGAGGTACTAGCACTTATCAAGAACTTGAACCTTCAATTCACGTAATTGCCTGCAGCAGTGCGCGTGGTTTGGTAGCTCAACCTACAAAACAGATAAAAAGCCCTACGGAAAACTCTCCGGCTCAATCAGAATTAAGCCTAAATTTTTTTACTTTCGTATTACTGGTTGTTGAGTCTGCTGTATGTCATTAAACGTTGCTCAATCGATACTGGTAGATAATGATAATCTAAAGAGGAACGCTTTTACAATGCATGGCGTTATATTTTCCGTTACGTAACTAAATTTTTAATTATGTAACGTTTGTAATAATATTTTTAAAAAACATTTCATTACATCATTACGTTACACTTAACGTTTTCTATCTCTGCATTTTGTGGGAAACTTTATCAAATTAAAATCAGTGACAATTACATCAATATCATTTCTATTTTCGATGTTAACGCTTAAAATGTAATATCAATTTAGTTCGATTGGTGATCGTGCGCCACTCTCTAAGAAAACCGTGTTTTGGAAGCATAAAGAATCAAGTTTTTTAAGTAGCTTAGGAATACAGAATAGTTTTGTAATTAGAGACGTCGGACTTGTAGCCCTTCTTATGGATCAGAACAACGAATCGTTATTTTCATATTGATGAAAAAATTTCTAAAGGAACCGATTCTCGAAGTAGAGGCTTTGAGAGCATGAACCAACTGTTCAAGTTTTTAAACCAAATTTTTAAACTTATCGCTATAAAAATATAATGGCAGTAAATGCCATTGGTGCTTTATTTGGCAGAGATTTCAATGAACTCGTCGATTTTGGATCCAATTCAGATTTTCACCAAGTTCAAATCAAAATATATTCACATTTAAAAAACGGGATGAGCGGAACAGAATTCGCTGTTGCCGACGACGTCTGGAAATTGATTCGATAATTTTTCTAGGGATAACTATTGAAAGGGCACTCTTGTTAAACTACTTTCCAGACAAGACACTTTCAAGGTTGAATTTATAAAATTTTATATGTGCCTTTCATTTAAAGAAATTTCCCATACATGAAACTAGACCTAATAATTCTCACATTAAACTTGATCTGATAATTTTTCTAGAAAAAACTATTAGCAAGTTTTTTCTACTGATTTACTTTCTTCTGATGCAATAAGTGGTTCGTTGAATTTTAAGTATCCTGCTGAATACGATTTGGGGTTCATTGATAAAGTGTGTGAATTTATAAAATGTGGTGCCACTCGTTTTCAATCGGGAAAAGGTTAAATGTTACATACATACATACAGTTGTTGTCATAATGGCAAAGTATCCGTACCGCTTGTAAAAAATTATCAGCCTGAATTTCACGAGTTGCTAATTGATAATGGGTGCCATCGAGTTACCACGTCATTAACAAATAACGATCCCAATCAAATCCCGTCTTATGTGCAATTGTATATTCTCGATTCCGATAAAGCAGTCCAAATCGCATGCAAAATGCAGCTAATAAGAATTGTGCCAAGACCATTCGCTCGCCAATACAAAAATTAAAGTGTATAGTTGTTGCTGAAGAAGAGGAGCGCATGGCGCATGTCCGTTTCCTATTTTTACACGGTGGATCAGTGATGATCCACGTAGGTAAAGGTATAGGGCCCTTTCCACGACTGATGAAGTAGCATGGGTTCTAGTTGCCGACAGAGAAGGAATAATAATAGACGACTGTGCGTCAATACTCGAACAGTGAAAATTAAAATAAAATAAAAATCAACCAACAAATTATTGGATGGAAGAAATCGATATTGCTGTAGATCGATAAAAAGCATGAGGGCATATCATCTCTTTTTATTGGTAATATTAAATTGGCGAGCACAATTGATACAAAAATAATTCCCGGCTAGCTAATATCAAAAAATTCCTTCTATAAGATAATTAACATACTTAGAAAGTATAGAAACCTTAAAAGAAATTAACAATTCAAATTTTTTACTTTACTTTAAATTAATTAATGAACTGTTTTCGGAAATATTAATTTCAAATAAATTAAAAGAAAAAAAAAATAATTCAAAATTGATCAAATAACCGATAAATACGTGGCGAAATATAACGCAGTACGAAATTTCTCAGAAGATTCTAATAGTTATATTGAAAGTGAAAAAATAAATAATTTAAAAATGACGGACAAACAATTTAAACAAATGGAACGTACACTCAGACTTCTATAGCTTCCGGGCGCAATAAAAGACATCCCTCCATATAATGGCAGTAGAACAGAATTAAGCAAATTTATTATTCAAGTAGAAGATATATTAAAAATTCTCAAACCAGCTTCTACCGATCCATCATATCAAGTAATACTTCTTCGAGCAATAAGAAACAAAATCATTGGCGAAGAAAATAAAGCTCTTGAAATGTATAACACCACCAATGAATGGGAAAGTATTAAATCAAGTCTTATAGCTCACTTCGCTCACAAGCGAGACGAAAATAGCCTAATGGAGATATGTAATAATCTTAAAACCCGGGCTAACCTCAATACCCCAACCGAAGCTATACAGAAAGCCAAATGGTACGATTCCATGTGTCTTTCCATATTTACAGCTAATTTAAGAGACTCACTTGGCATCATGGTACGAGCCATGCAACCACCAGATCTCCCTACAGCTCGATTAAGAACAGAATATAGTTTATATGAAAAATAAAAGCTCTGAACCACCAATACCCCCTAAGAATCAGTATCCACAATATAATAGAAGTCAATTTCCACAGTTTAGACCTCAAAACATTAATCAACAACATTACACCCAACTAACAATTTTGAAATTTATGAGCGTGATATAAGAGTTAAAATGCATCTTATATTAAACTTTTAAGAGTCTTCTGGCGAACTATTTGGGCATATAAGGTTAAAATAAGCGCCTTGTAAGGTGTATATAAGTGTCATATAAGGCTAAACTTTCTTGAGAAAGAATGATATAAGTTATAAGAATAGTCGTAGAGTAGTCTTTCGTAAGGTTGTTATCAGAATATACATTCTTATGTAAGAGCGTTTTAAGACTTACGTTGTATTCCTATACATATAATTCATCGTTATAATCTTAGAAAATTATGTTATAGGATTATACAACTTTAATGATTCTTAATTCAGTTTTATAACAAACTTGGTATTATCATTTGACAAATAAAACAGATAAATTAAATTAATTACTTTTTATATAATTAAAATTTACATTGAAATTAGCATAAAATTTAGCTGCGAATTCAAATTTTTCAATTAAAAATAATAGCTACCTCATCTAATTTTTTTGCGCTCTTAAAAATTCGAATAATAAAATAAAGAATTATTATTATTTAAAAAAATAAAAATTATCAAAAAAAGAAATATCATAAAATGGACTAATTAAAATACTACATAGTACTTGTTATGAAAGGAAACTTTATAAAAGCACTTGCTAAGTTCCTAAAATTGCCAAAATATTACATTTGAAAAAAATGTATCTAAAAAATTACAAAATGGATGCTTTTTTTCATAATGGAAATTCCTAAACCAATGGCCGAAATGACGTTCTACGTGAAATATCTTATAAGTGTCTTATAAGAAAACGTTTAAATTAGTTTCCAGGGTCGGCTTGAGTTTATATACTTCGGTAAAACTGAAGAAATAAATATAAATTAACCAACAAAATTAAAGTCATACAAATTTGTTGATACTCAATATTATCAAACAATTTATTATAATAATAAGTTTGTATGACTGTTTTGTATATTATATCATATATTATATTATATATATATATATATATATATATATATATATATATATATATATATATATATATATATATATATATATATATATATATATATATATATGTATATATATATATATATATATATATATATATATATATATATATATATATATATATATATATATATATATACACATACACACATATATATATATATATATATATATATATATATATATATATATATATATATATATATATATATATATATATATATATATAAATCAGAGACGAAACGTGACATTTTTAGAAACGGAAGCACAACTAATTTTAAATTCGAATCATTAAGTGCCAGGGGGGTAAGGGGCGCCGGTTTAGATGGTCTTATTATACTAGCCCAAATGCCAACCTCACCTGCACGTGGTACTTCCTGCTAATTAACTAAAGAGGCTCTGGCGACCGAGATACGGCGGAATAACCGACTACCGAGAACATAGCAAATGATGTTCTCTTCAATGACCCACTACCAACTTGTACTGGTTAGGTTGGTAGTTGATACATAACCAGTTTTAAAGCAATGAGTTCAACGCAAAAAGGAAACAATACCCCAGGTGGTAAACCAACTACCCTGTTGGCTAATCCACCCTCTTACGAGGCTGGCTCAATGGATTCTGGGGTGAGCCAATCATTGCTAAACCCATTCGAAAGAAGTTCAATGTTGTTAAGATCACCAAACAATCATACTAACTCTGCAAATCAGCAGAAAGACGAAAACGCTGAACTCTGTCGAAAACTCAGTGAAGTAGAGGTACTTTTAACCCAATTAAGAAGCGAAATTGAAAAGCTGAAAAAAGAAAATGAAGAATTGAAGAAGCCCAAACCAATGGAGATTTCTGAAAACCCGCTAACTTGTTATAATGAAACAAGTACTCACACTAGTTATAACAATGAGTTCCATACTGATGAAGAGGATCTCATGAGAGAAACAGATTGGGTACTGAAAAGGAAGAAAAGACCTACCAAAAAAAGAAAAGCAGAATTCTCGCCTGAAGTTGGAGATCATTCGCAAGCTAATGTATTAGTAACTGGTGATATTAATACCAAACCAACTCACCAGCAACAGCAACAAAAGGTTGTACCGAAAGAAAAGGCTCCTCCGCCAATTAATGTAATCGGCATAACAGAATTTGCAAGTATACAATCTATAATGAAATCAGTGACAGCTAAGGAATATAGAGTAGTGTCACTAAACAACAACGTGTGGAAAATCAATACACCAGATTCCGACACATATAGAGCTCTAGCAACAAAGCTCAATGCGGAAGGTAAAGAATGGTTCACATACGAAGATAAAAACGAACGCGCAATTAAGGTTATGGCCAGAGGCCTTCATCCAACGTGTAAGAAGGAGGACATAATTGAGGACCTAAAGGCAAGAGATCTGCAAATAGAAGATGCAGTAAACATCCTAAAACGAGAGAGAGGTGAGAACAATCAAGTCAAAAAAAGGGGGCTTCCACTCTTCATGCTTACGTTTAACAAAAAGGAGAAAGTTGAAAACATCTTCAACATCAAAGCAATTCTCAACATGAGGGTTAAAATAGAACCGCTTAAGAAAAACACGAGGCTAATACCTCAATGCAAAAAATGCCAAGGTTTCAATCACACGCAAAAATATTGCAGACGGGAGCCAAGATGCGTAAAATGTGCTGGAAAACACAACGCGAAAGAGTGTACAGAAAGTAGAAACACCCCTGCAATAAGTATAAACTGTAAAGGGCATCATCCTGCAAATTATAGAGGCTGTGAAGTAGCCAAAGAACTTCAAAGACTAAGAAACAAAACGCATCAGTTTCCTCAAAACCCTAGGGTTACCAGAGAAGAGAAACCAACTAAAACCCAAGCGGAGCCAAAACCACCAGGTATTGGTACAGAGCGGAAAAGTTATTCACAAATTGTACAGCAATCATCTAATGCTACGAATGATAATCCCCTTGAAAGGATTTGTCGAAGCATAGAAGCCATAAATATACGGCTAGCAAAGCAAGAACGTGCTCTAGAAGCTTTATATAAGCGTCTAGATATGCATCAAACCTTGAACGAGGCAACAGCCCTCATATACTAAAATGAGCAGATCACTAAGAATTGTCACCTGGAACGCGAACGGACTAGCGCAACAGGTTCCAGAGCTAGAAATTTTTCTAAATTTAGAAAAAATAGATATCTGCCTTATATCGGAGAGCCATTTGACAAAAACATCATTTATTAAAATACGTGATTATGAATGTTACCATGCTGTTCACCCAGGAGGAAAACCCAGAGGAGGATCAACAGTAATAGTGAAAAAGAGTCTCAAACACTATGAAGAACCTAGTATAGAAGAGGAAAGTATGCAAGTTAAAACCATAAAAGTTGAAACTAACAATAATAATGAATACAGTATTTCCTCTATCTACTGCCCTCCACGCTATAATCTAAACAAAGAAGATTATAATAGACTCTTTAGATCACTAGGATCCAATTTTATTATTGGTGGTGACTTTAATGCAAAAAACACCTATTGGGGATCAAGACTTACAACCCATAAAGGAAAAGAGCTATTCGAAGCCGGACGAATAAATAACTGCGAGTTCCACTCTGGAGGTAAACCAACATACTGGCCTGCTGATATAAATAAAATACCAGATCTCATTGATTTTTATGTAACGAAAGGGATCTTCGAGGATTACATGTACATCGAAAACAGCGAAGGGATATATTCCGATCATACACCTGTTATCATGACACTCAGCACAATGATATTTAATAAGGATAACCTGCCTAAATTAACAAATAATAGAACTAACTGGGACCTATTCCAAGAACTAATTGAAATGCAAACAAATCTACGAGTGCCGATTAAAACACCGGTACAGTTGGAAGACGAACTAGAGGTATTTAACAGTACTATTCAACAAGCAGCATGGGAAAGTTCTCCTGCTAGTCACACCGAATCCCGTAGGAATCAAAATTATCCTATTGAGGTCAGGGAGTTAGTTAGAGAGAAACGGAAGGCAAGAAAAACCTGGCAAAGGACACGCGCCCCGGAAAACAAAAAAATCCTCAATTTTCTATGCAATAAACTAAAACAACTTATAAAAGAAATTAAGAATGAAACTATCAACAAGTACTTAAATGGTCTCACCGAACATAAAGATACTGATTACTCTCTTTGGAAAGCAACAAAGGGATTAAAAAGAACTAAAATGCATGTGCCACCTATTAAAAATGGGGAAGGAACCTGGGCCAAAAGTGACAAGCAAAAAGCTATTTTATTTGCAGCTCACTTGGAAGACACCTTTCAACCGTTACCTAGGCAAACAGCAGATGAAAACATAATAACAATTAGCAAAATTGATGAATATAATATTCGATGTGTAACATTACAGGAATTAAAAAATGAGATCAAGTGTAATTTGAACGCAAAAAAAGCTCCAGGATATGATTTAATTACTGGACAAGTCGTAAAAGCCATTCCCGAGAAGGGACTACGAAAATTGGTTCAAATTATCAATGCTGTCTTCAGACTAAAATATGTCCCACGGCAATGGAAGGTTGCTGAAGTAATTATGATCCCCAAACCAGGCAAACCAGCGAACGATAAAAAGTCGTACAGACCGATTTCACTACTTCCTGTAATTTCAAAATTATTTGAAAAATTACTGCTCAAGAGACTCAAGCCAATAATAGAAGAGAGAAATTTGATTCCACCACACCAATTTGGATTTAGAGAAAATCACTCTACGATAGAACAAGTTCACAGAATAACGGATATAATCGAAGACTCACTTGAGAATAAGAAGATATGCTCCAGCATCTTCTTAGATGTAGCACAAGCTTTCGACAAAGTTTGGCACCAAGGACTTGAATTTAAATTGCATCGAGATCTACCTAAGCAATTCTATCAAATTCTTAAATCTTATATCGCAGACCGACATTTCCGTGTAAAATATAACCAAGAGTACTCTGAACTAAAGAGAATATCAGCAGGCATACCACAGGGTAGCGTACTGGGTCCTATATTGTACATCCTGTACACCAGAGATATGCCAAATACAGAAGGTGCCACCATAGCAACATTTGCAGACGATACAGCTATTCTGGCGACTGGAAAGTGTATATCAGAAGCAACGACCAAACTTCAAAAAGCAACCGACAGAGTGAGTAGTTGGACAAAGAAATGGCGCATTAGCCTAAACGAAGCAAAGTCGGTTCACGTAAACTTCACGAACCAGAAAGTTAACTGGATTCCAGTGAAACTTAATTCAAGGCCGGTTCCAAATGCAAATACAGCCAAATACCTCGGCATGACTCTCGATTGCAAGCTTAGATGGAAAGAGCATGTTAAAAAGAAAAAAGAAGAATTGAACATTAAATATAGGAAAATGTATTGGCTAATAGGTAGAAGCTCTGAGCTTACAATACATAACAAATTGCTATTGTATCAGCAAATACTAAAACCAGTATGGACCTACGGTATTCAACTTTGGGGTTGTACCAAGAAGACAAATGTACAAATGATTCAATGTTTTCAAAACAAAGTGCTGCGTGGCATTGTAAACGCACCATGGTACATTAGAAATGATAACCTCCATAGGGACTTAAACATGGAATATGTAAGTGAAGAAATACAAAATCATGCGAAGAAACACATTCAGCGGATATCTCGGCACCAAAATGCAGACATACGAAGTTTGTTGGATACCACCAATGCAGTAAGAAGACTCCAAAGGCAGAAACCTTTGGAATTGGGCAGTTGTATTTAATTCAGATAGAGAAAAATAATTACTATGTAAATTCAAACGGGAGTAACCATTGGGCTACTGCCCGTCAAATGTGAATCTTCATTTAAGAAAGATAAATTACTAAATGATTTGTAAATCAGTTGTAATATTAAATAAAAAAAAAAAAAAAAAAAAAAAAAAAAAATTAAGTGCCAGCTCTAATGACCTCAGAGCAGTGTATGTAATAAGCATTTTAAATAAGTTCTCGGCATTACCGTGACACCGTAATAGTTTTGGCATACTAAGGTATTGAAATATTTTCTTTTTTTACCATTAAAATTATAAAACTAAATAATGATTGAGCTGTGCTGGTGCTACCGAGCGAAACCTCCAAACAGGCCAATAATCGATCAGCTATACGCAATATCAATTTCAATATAACGTAATATTATAGAAACCTGTGAGAGGTTAACATTAAGCGAAAGAAGTCTGTTTTTGTGATCTTACAACGAACTTCCTCTGACACCACCAGAAGCACGTATGGCTATATTTTGCCTTGTTAATATTATATATCAAAACCAAAACTTATGTATATTACCAGCCGCGAAGGCTTGCTGATACACGTATATTATTAAATAATTTAACTACAATTTGTTTCATCTTTCATATTCATTTTGTTATGTATGTATCGCGGTTTTATGGCTTGTACAAAGTGTTGGTTTTGAATATAAATATAATATCTTGATCTCTTTCGCTCTTTTCGACCTTATGATGCCAGCGAACATCATCTCATGCAGATCAATCAATTTTGTTTCACGTTTATTAACCGGTCATATAGTGATGGTTAAGGTGACGGCTTAGACACACCGCGGTCTCGAGTTCGATTCCCGGCGCTAAGCACAACACCGCGTCCAATTGTGTGTAATATCGTTCGTTGTGCTGACCATCTACAACGATCACCAATAATTGTAACATATGGTCTGAAAAAGCTTGTAAAAAAAATCTCAGTATAGGGTTAATTTTGACCTGTATAAAATATAAAATATACATGCAAAGAATTCTACACCATTTCCTGATATAACAAATCGGTTATACTGTTGCTAAACTGTGTATTTGTATACTTTGTCGTCAAATAGTTAAATGAGATTTACCCTGAGCCCGCCACTGATAGAAATGTCTCCTAAAATAACATTTTTAATTATTTTCCTATGTAAGAATATACTAAGTATCTAATAAGGGAGAGGTATGAGTTTTTCTTATAGAAAACTTATCTAAGAGTATTAAGACAATATTTTGCGAATACATATTATATATTTAGAGACATGTTTACTATATTATTTTAAATAAAAAAACTGAATAAAACGGTAATATATCTAACACTCGATTTTTAACATTAATTAGTTTTAGAGTTACGTCAATCACTAAGTTTTGTTTTCTGCGGTACTCAAACAAATGTCATATTTTCTAAAAGAAACACACTTTAAAGGCTCTTGCAAAATAATTTAAACAATATGTAATCTTATAGCGTTCTCTATAAAGATTTGTTTATGTTTTAATCTTACAAAACTCTTGGTCAAGAGAAATCCTACAGAACACTCATAAAGAAAGAAATTAAGAGAACTGTAAGACTAAATATGTCTTGGCTAAGAAAACTTTTTCACTAAAAACAATAAGAGTATACTAAGTGTTGTGTAAGAAACAGCCTTACAACAGAATCTGTCAAGGTGTAAAAATGCCATGTAAGAATATAATATAAGTTATAAATCGCATTTCTTTGACAAGAAGCTAATAAGTATTCAGTTTTAAACATTCTTGGAGAATGTTATTCTAGGGCTCTTTTAAGTGAAAAATATTCTTAGAAGACAATTTATAAGGCAAAATGTTAGTTGGGCAATAATAATAGACCACAATACTTCAACCATCACCCATTCACTCAACAAAATAACCAACAATTCAGAATTTCAAGAGGATTACCACTTAAGCTAATACAATATAATAAGCCAGAACCTATGGACACCACGTCCAATATTGACCAATACAAACAACTGACTTTCCAATGACCAAACCAGCCATATCGAATCAATAAAAATGGCCCATCAGGAGTCCTAGTAAAAGAACTATATAATATTTCATCCAATCCATATCACTACGAAAGTGATAGTTCCTATCCAAACGAACATTACCAATATCCAGAATGGGATAATTCATACGAAGAACAGCAATCGGGAATTAATGAATATTACGAAGAAAATTTACAAAATAATCAGCAAGAAGAAACCCTAATTATAGAAATTCAGGACGAGGATTTTTGCCAATCAGCCTCGGAGAATCTACATAAGGATATCTAAGCCTGAATAGCCATCACCAAAAAGGCTTTCAGCTACCTTAAATAGAACTAATACTCAATGGACAATCATACAAATTCTTAATAGATACTGGCGCCACAAAATCTTTTATAGACCCAATCTTGATACCACGGAAATTTGTACAAAAGATAGAACCAGTAACTATATCCATTTTATTCAACAATACATCGGTTGATAAAATGGTTAAATTAAAAGGCATTAAAGAGTTTAAAACCAAAGAAAAACTCGACTTCATTCTCTTCAAATCCCATAGTTACTTTAATGGCCTAATCGGCATGGAAACTATGCAAATATTAAAAATAACTCTCGATTTAGGCCAATATCTATTGATCACCCCATTAGTTCAAATCCCTTTAAAATTCAAATTAAATTTAATGTCTGCTATCTAAAATATTGCTCCACGAAGCAAAATAATTGCAAGTGTACCCGTCACTAAAGAGAATGGCGAGGTATACATTAAACCTCAACTGCTTAACGGAAACTGAATCATACCAGAAGGTATATATGTGAGTAAAAATAACTACGCTAATGTGGAAGTCGTCAACTATAGTCCACAAAAAAAAAAAAATCGTAATTGAACATCCCATAGAGTGAGAAGAAATTAGTGAATTCCATATAGAAACCGACAACATTGAACATGTACAGAATTATAATAATTCCGATATAAAACAATTTATTAGAACATCGCATCTTAACTTCGAATAAAAAAAAAGCATCGAACAACTCTGGAAGATCGTCAACTATTCTTCACCAGTGCCATTAAGCACGACATCGAGCTAGAGGATAACAAGCCGATCTTTTCAAAAAACCTAGTTTTTCACCCTTGGTCGTCTCCGATCTGGAGAGTACCAAAGAAAAAGGACGCTTCCGGACTTGGTTCGCAAAATGGCGAATGGTAATAGATTATAGGAAATTAAACGAAAAAACTATTTCGTACAGATATCCATTACCGAACATCACAGATATATTAGACAAATTGGGTAAATGCATATATTTTACAACTCTAGACCTCGCATCTGGATTCCACCAGATCGAAGTAAACCCAAGGGACATACCTAAAACAGCATTTAGTGTCGAATTTGGACATTACGAATTCGTCCGTATGCCGTGCGGACTAAAAAATGCACCAAGCACGTTCCAACGTGTTATGGACCATGTCCTAGGAGAGTTACAAGGTAATATATGCCTCTGCTATATGGGCGACCTCATAATATTTTCTATGTCGCTCCAAGAGCATATAATCAGTCTGAACAAAGTATTTACTAAACTGAGAGACGCAAACTTAAAAGTACAACTTGATAAAAGCGAGTTTCTTCATAAAGAAATCGTGTTCTTGGATCACATCGTCACTTCCGAAGGAGTAAAACCTAACCCCGAAAAGATCAGGGTAATACAGCATTTCTCCATACCCTCTATGAAAAATAAATCAAAAGTTTTTTGGGATTACTAGGATATTACAGAAAATTCATAAAGAACTTCGCTCTGCTAACCAAACCAATGACAGAGTGTCTAAGGAAAGATTCTGTTATCAATCTTAATGAAACATACCTTATATAAAATGTTTCGAAAAATGCAAAAAATTGCTATGCGAAAATCCAATATTACAATACCCCGATTTCGAACAATCATTCCTGGGGTGACAACCGATGCAAGCAACGTTCCCCTAGGTGCTATTTTGTCCCAAGGAATAATCGGACAGGATTTACCAATATGCTACGCCTTGCGTATACTGACGAAAACCGTGCAGAACTATTCCACAGTAGAGAAAGAGCTCTTGGCAATAGTTTGGGCAACAAAATATTTCCGACCATATTTATTTGGTCGTAAATTCACCATTATTACAGACTGTTTACAGTGTTATCCGCTGTATCGGATTTATGTAAATTTAATTAATTAAAAGGTTACCGCTGGTGGGGTCTTTTAATTAATGAGAACAAAATCAGTTAGTGTCAATTTAAATTCTGTTTTATTTTATTAAACATTACGCTTTATATATAATTAAAAATTTTTTAATGTCAGCACAAAATGTAAAGTATCAATCAAATATTTATAGTATGTAATACAGACCATAAACCCTTCACTTGGTTATTTCCACTGAAAGAACCAAACTCAAAACTCGTTAGATGGAGATTAAAATTGGAGGAGTGCGACTACGACATCATTTACAAAAAAGGCATTAAGAACGCGAACGCAGATGCCCTATCTCGGATTCAAATCAGTTCTAACAAGGTTGAAGTCGCCCATACCGAAAGTTCATCTTCAGTAGAAGACACAGCAAGCATGTTATCGACTCCAGATGATCTAATCCCAACAACAAAGAACTCCACTAATGTGTTCGAAAGACAATTTGTGATTTACTTATCTAATACCCTAAAAGAACCTCTGATCAAAACTGAAATGTTCTTCAAAACTCGAAAAAGAGTAACAGTACACATACCACGTAAACACGGTATAAAAGCAATCATCACTGAAAAACTACGTAAATTATTTGGACGTACCAGGAATTTAACGTCTATATTCGCATCAGAAGACGTCTCAGAAGCATATAAAACAATGACATCTTCTAAACCAAGGGTAATAAACCCCAAAGTCAATGCAGTACGGCCTATGTTAATCCTAGTCGATATCGAAGATGAGAACAAACAAAAGGAACTCATTAAAACTACCCATGAGCAAAATGAGCATCGCGGTATCATAGAAAATTACGAGCATCTCAAAAAGACTTACTACTTCCCAAGTGTGAAAGAAATAATTCGAGAATACGTCAACCAATGCGACGTTTGCCAAAAAGTTAAGTATGATCGACAACCCCCACAATTACAATTATCTTTAACCGAAACTCAAAAGAAATCTATGGAGATTATACACACTGACATATTCCAACTAGAATCAGTGAAATTCTTAACGGTCATAGATAAATTCAGTAAATTTGCAGCAGCCTACCTGTTGGAAGAAAAAACGACCAAAAGAACATAACAGGAAACTTGGACAACCAAGACTTAGTCGACGTACAGACAGCAATGAGCGAAATAAACCAAAATCAAGATAAACTTAACCAAGAAAAATCACAACCAAATACAGGTCAATAATCAAATAATAAACAGACTAGAAAAAATTCAAAACAGTATAAATATCAACCTCAATGGATTACAATACGAATTTAACAAGACCATAGAAACGATTAATCACATATCTCTTTTAATTCTATATGACCAACACTTTTATAAAATCAATCATGTACTAAAAATTCTACAAGAACACCTAGGAGACCTACTGGACATTATAGCATTTTCAAAACAACGATTTAGTATTACGACATTTACTGACAAATAATGAAACTGAATACATAATAAAATTACTTGAACAATTTAACATAAAAGTACAAAACCACAACCTTCTCTACGATTTATTAGAACTAAAGGATTTTACAATGATACCAAATTAATATACACACGAGTAGTTAAGGTTTCAAATTTTCAAAAGAAAAATATGAAAATTATCAACTTAAACTAATTCCATTTCAAAACAAAATTATTAATCCTATTCCATACAACCAAATTATCCTAAATATCCAATCGTATCAATTTGTAACCAATCAATGCAAGAAAATATACGAAACAATATACTGCAAAGAAGAGAACCTCAGACCAACATCAGGCACTTGCATACCAGCTATAATAATCCAACAATATCGACTACCTGGCTCAAGGAATACTATATGTACAGCCCGCAGACAAACCAATAGTATACACATCTACATCTAACCAACAAACATGGTGATTTGGCGTCTACTGGAGGGGGGGATCAAAGTTGAGTAGAGTAATCTACCAGCTCCGTAACCTTTCGGTAGGGTGCACATTACGCGAGCTGTTCTGGTCATGTTTTAGGCAGCTGGCGTGATGGGTACAATTGTGGAAAGGGTAACCTGGTCACAATTCGCAAGTGTACGTACTGCCTCCTCGTGGCAATCACTGGTAACTGTAGCCCTTTGGTACTTCTGACCATTTGGCACCGGCTAAAGTACAGCGCTGAAGGAGAAACCCTTGATAAAAAACCCTAATCTAAGGTGGAACAGCATATGCCGATGGATGAATGGCTAATAGGTTAATCAGTCCAAAGTATGCAGACTCTGGATACCAGGCGCCCTCCAGTTTTATTTAGCCTTCCTGTGGTAAAGCTGGGTGTCCCACAGGCGACTTTCTTTTCCCAGCAACTCGTGGGAACAAAATGTCTAAACAGTGTAAAAATAATAAGGATGATGACGCTCCTAAAGCGTCATATACCAGCGATAGTTCCGCGGTGGTGTTCGAGGGCCTCGGTCCTCTTTCCGCTGTGGGACTCTCGATGAGTGGTCTATCGGATGGGGAGCTCCATTCGGGGATTGAGAAATTAGTTCTCAACTCCGACATGGAGACCTCAGGAGATGAGAACTCGGACCCCGTAAGTGGGGGTATCGCCACTGTGAAAGCAGGGGGAGCAAAGTCGTCGGGGAGGACCCGAATAGAACTGTCAGCAGCACTGACCAACCTTCTGCGGCTCCTCGCGTGAAAATGTGTGGGGTCGCGAACAAGCGGTACAGGAGGCTTCTTGCTGAGGGGAAACCGCCCGGAAGCGAGACAAGGCTTCTGGCGATGCGGCCACAAAGGGAGTCTTGTGCTCCCGCAGAGGCCCCACCGTCAAAGAGGATCCGCTCGGATGAGGGTACTCCACCGGCACAAAAGAAGGCCAGGGGAGAGGAATCTGTCCCGACGGTCTCGGGTTCTGCGGTCCGGTCTGGACTTACCTTCAGGCAGGCTGCGGAGTCGGAGATAGTTGGGATCTTGCCCACTGGTTTTCCAGAGGTTGTCCTCACTGGAGAGCAGCTAAAGGCTGTCCACGAGAGCATCCTAGATAAGGTGCTGGAGCAGGAGGCCAAGGAGCTTAAACCTAAGTTCCTTGGCAGTCAGCTTCGGCCTGGTTGGCTGGTACTAACCTGAGCTGACGGGGCCACTGTTCAGTGGCTCAGGGAGGCCATAGGTAGTATCAAGCCATGGGAGGGTGCGCAGCTGATCGTGGCCGAGGCGGAAAACCTGCCTCGAGCCAGGATTGTGTTCGGCACCTTCCCAAATAGTGCTGAATTGCCCACAGAGAAGCTTTTTGCGTTTATAAAAAGCCAAAATGAGGGCATGTAGGCGATCAACTGGAGAGTGATCAGGAGAGAGGCGAAAGGACCACTCAAGGAAACTCAGAGTCCAAGAGCGGCTGTGTTGGCCAGTTCGCAAATTAATTTTATTCCCATTTCAGAGTTCATCTCCAGGGACTTGGTTGCAGTAATGGTGGAGGTTCTGGGTGAAAGAGGCAAACAGGAGGCTATAATGGCCTCCGCCTACTTTCCTGGAGACTCAGAGTTAATACCTCCACTTGAAGTTAGGCGGCTCATAGCTCATTGCAAACGCAATGGGCTGGCCTACCTGATAGGATGCGATGCAAACGCGCACCACACGGTGTGGGGTAGCACGGACATCAATAACAGGGGTGAGTACCTTTTTGAATTTCTGATCTCAAATAATGTAGACATTGTCAATAGGGGAAGGAAACCTACTTTTATAAATGTGATTAGGCAAGAGGTCCTAGATCTGACACTTGCTAGTCCGCATTTTAGCGACTTGGTCAAAAACTGGCATGTATCTGAAGAGGCCTCATTATCGGATCACTTGCACATCAGATTCGATTTGGCGGCTGAGACCATGCAACGGCAGGAAATCAGAATTCCAAAACTGACCGACTGGGACTCTTATAGAGTCTCACTCGAATCAGAAATGCCCTCGGTTGTGGGGAACATAGAGTCTCCAGAGGGTTTGGAGATCTGTTCAAACCAGCTGCATAATTCTATACACTTGGCTTACGAGAACAGCTGCCCAGTTAAGCGAAGAGAGTCCACAGAAAAAATCGAGAAGATTATTTAACAAGGCTAAACGCACCGGTGAATGGAGCAAGTATAAGATGGCCTGGACGGAATATAATCTCGAACTAAGCAGATCCAAAAGGGCTACCTGGAGGAATTTCTGTGAGGGAATCAATTAATTGCCCTCTGCAGCTCGTCTCCAGAAACTCCTTTCCAGGGATCATTCAAATGGCTTAGGACTTCTCCAAAAGCAAGATGGGGGGTTCACTGAAAACCGGAAGGAAACCTTAGAGGTACTGTTAGAGACCCACTTTCCGGATTCAGTAGTGGTAGGAGCCAAAGAGGACTCATATGATCCTTCGAGTGAGGTGGCCTATTCGCCTCACAGTAGGATCTGGAGTCTCTCTGGGAAAATTTTCACACCCAGCAAGGTTCGATGGGCTATTGGGTCTTTCAAACCTTTCAAATTCGCTGGAGGGGATGGTATCTTTCCAGCTTTAATTCAAAAAGGTATTGAGGAAATACTCCCCAGCTTGATCCAGATGTTTCGGGCAAGTTATGCTTTTAACTATATTCCGAAACTGTGGAGGAAAGTAAATGTGGTCTTTATACCAAAGGGCGGGGGTCGTCCAGACACCCAGGTCAGGGCATATCGGCCAATTAGCCTCACATCGTATCTTTTGAAGACGATGGAAAAATCCTGGACTATCAAATAAGAAGTGAGGTCCTTGGAAAGAATCCGCTGCATCGGGACCAGTTTGCGTATCAAACTGGTAAATCCACGGTTATGGTCCTTAGCGGGCTAGTCACGAGGATTGAAAAAGCAGTGACATATAAAGAAATTGCCCTTTGTGCCTTTGTGGACATTGAGGGGGCATTTGATAATACCTCATATGGATCTATAGAGAGGGCAGCAATGGGAAAAAGGGTTCCACTTTCCACAATTAGGTGGATCCGTTCCATGCTGGAACATCGTGAGATTACTGCCAGACTAGGTGGCGAATCAGTAACCATCAAGGCCGTAAAGGGCTGTCCCCAAGGAGGCGTACTATCTACTCTTTTGTGGTCATTGGTTATTGACAGACTACTGAAGGACTCAGTGTCAATCCAAGCAAAACTGTCATTGTTCCTTTTACGAGGAGGACAAAGCTTGCGCTTACAGCTCCCTCGTTAAACGGTACTACTGTGCCTTTTTCCAGCGAGGTTAAATATCTTGGGGTTATCCTAGATCAAAGACTGAACTGGAACCAACATTTGTTGAAAGTTCAAAATAGAGCCATCAAGGCTCTCTGGGCCTGTCAAAGACTCTTTGGGCGTACTTGGGGACTACAACCAAAAATGATCTACAGGTCATTTCTTACAATCATTAGGCCTATGGTCACCTACGCATCGGTTGTATGGTGGCCTAAAACTGAGCAGAAGACAACGCAAACCTTATTGAATAAGGTTCAGCGTGTAGCCTGCATCGGTGTTACGGGCTCAATGAAGTCATGTCCAACCGCGGGGGTGGAGACACTTCTAGGACTGACACCGTTACACCTGCATATTAAAAAGGACGAAGGAAATATCAAGCCAGGCAATATGGTGGGTCATATGGAAATCCTTAAGGAATTTCAGACAGACCCTACCATAGGAATGCCTTCCGACTGTATGCCAGCTAAACTGGACTTCCACAAACCATTCTGTGTTAGGTTACCTGACCGGGATGTGTGGAGGGCAGGTGGACCATCATTTGAGCTAGGGTCCATGGTATGGGTTACAGATGGATCAAAAACGGAAGATAGGGCGGGGATAGGAATACACGGGAGTGCCACTACCCTCTCGGAGTCCTTGGGTACCAATGCTACCGTTTTTCAAGCAGAAGTACATGCTATAGAACTTTGCGCTAGGATAGGCATAGCAAGAGGCCTAAACGATGCAAAGATTTATATTGTATCAGACAGCCAATCAGCCTTAAAAGCTCTTAGGTCTTGTACCGTTGAGTCAAGGCTGGTATGGGATTGTCTGAAGGTTATTAAACATCTGGCAGGCTCAAATAAGGTAACACTTATGTGGGTGCCAGGTCATACTGGAATCGAAGGAAACGAGGCAGCTGATGGCCTCGCCCGTGAGGGTTCTGCCTCTCCATTTTTTGGACCAGAACCCTTCTGCGGTGTCACTAAGGGACACCTTAGAGCAGTGGTAAAACGCTGGGAGGATGTTCAAAAGTCCTCCTACTGGCGCAGAATTCCAGGTTTACGGCAGGCGAAGAAATTTATATCACCTTCGTCTGTCAGGGTTATGGAGTGTCTTGAACTTAGGAAACCTGAGTTGAGGCTGCTTACTGGCTTCCTCACAGGTCATGTCCCCTTAAGGTATCACCTTAAGAAGATGGGCCTAAGTACGACTAATGGATGCCGCTTCTGCGGTCTGGAAGCGGAATCAGCGGAACATGTTCTGTGCCATTGTCCAGCCATTTTCCAGCAAAGACTGCAACATCTAGGAGGGAGAACAATGAGCCCGGGTAGTATGTATCTTGTACCGGTCAGTGGTATTGTCAGATTCATTAAGAGCCTGAATATTGACTGGACAGATAATTAAGTAGGGGGTCCAGCACAATAGATCTTTTAGGTCGCGGTGCGAGGTGGCTTATCGCCCAAATGGCCCTCCAGTAAATAATAATCTTTCAGCATTTCATTACTCTATTGAATATGTTAAATCTAGGGAAAATTGTGCGGATTCGTTGTCTCGTTTTCCAATAGATAATAGGCCACTTAATTCCGAAGAAATTAGTTATTTGAATTTTGTATGTTCAAATGATGTCTTACCAATTATTTTGAGGTAATTAAGCAGGAAACATCAAATACATAAAAGTTACATCAAATACATAAAAGTCATTTTGGTATTGTCAAAACAAAGTCGATAGTGCGGTCATATGTGTGGTGGCCAAATGTAGACAAAGATGTAGAGGAGTTAGTTGATAAGGGAATGTGAGAGTTGTATAAATGTATTACCAAATCCACCGAAAGCAAAAACTATTATGTGGAGGAGACCAGAAGGTCCATGGAAAAGAATTCATATTGATTTTGCGGGTCCGATTAACAACAGGTTTTATTTAATAATTGTAGATGCATATAGTAAGTGGGTCGAGGTTTTTCATACGTTAAGTCCAACGACAGAATTCACTATTCGTTGTTTGTCAAGTGTGTTTTCACGATTTGGATTGCCAGAGCAACTGGTAAGTGATAATGGATCACAATTTGTATCATTGACGTTTCTTGATTTTATGAAATCAAACAACATTAAGCATTCTCTGACACCTACTTATTTTCCTGCTACGAATGGGGCGGCGAAAAATTCGGTAAAGACGGTTAAAAATGCTTTGTATACTGCTGGGTTGGATAAGAATCTGGGTAATGTGGAAAATACGTTGTACAATTTTCTTGCTGAATATCGAAACATACCTCATTGTACGACAGGAGTTGTGCGGCTTCATTGGTATTGAAATACAAACCCAAAATAAAATATGATTTATTGTTACCAAAGTCTAAAAGAGATAAAGAGGAGGAGGATGATTCGGAAAGATATAAGGACGATAGAGCACGGATGTTTAGCGAAAATGAGGAAGTTTTAATTAGGAATTATTGATCAAATAAAAAGTGGCTAAGGGCAAGAGTAGAGAAACGATTAGGACCAAGGATATATATATATATATATATATATATATATATATATATATATATATATATATTTATATATATATATATATATATATATATATATATATATATATATATATATATATATATATATATATATGTAAACTACCAGCAAGTAGCAAGATTATAAAGAGGCATGTGAATCAGATGAGAGGGTTAGGGCGAAGGCTAAATGACAACTCAAAAATAGAGCAGAGTTTGAATGAACAGGATAAGGTTAACGATCAAGGTACTGTTGTTGGGATGAATGAAGGTAGTCAAAGTTTCAATATTGTTTTGTTTGATAGTGGTAGGAGTTGTGTAGAGAATCAACTCGTTATAATGAATGTGAAGGCGTAGTGGAAGATGTTGTTACAGAGAATCCAAGTGGTTTTGAAGTAAGGGAGGAAGGCTGTGGTGAGAATGGGAATGTGAAAGGGGTAAATAAAAATGAGAATGCAGAGCAAAATGTAGGTCAGGGTTGTCGGTTACGTGATAAGTCGCTTATAATTTGATTAAGTTTATTAATTGAATTCGTTTAAAATAAAAGAAGAAAACAAAATTAAATTATTTTGAAATGATAAGAGATCATCAAAGATACATACAGCTACTGATATGTTGATGGAAAAGATCAAAAATAGTATTAAGAAATATTTAGTTATATATATATATATATATATATATATATATATATATATATATATATATATATATATATATATTATATAGTTTCTAGATTGTTATGTCTGGAAATTAATTGTATTGAAATTGTATTGGAAACTAAACTCAGTTGATGTTTCTCCTAGGAAATCTAGGAAAATTTGCTTTTCCAAAAATCATTCAAAACGTTGTAAAAAATCAGTCTTTAGGGTGTTATGTCAGGAGATGAATTGCGCTGACGTGACTTCTCAATAGGTAACGCTGAAGCCAAATTCAGTTGAAGCTTCCGGTGGAAAATTTCGATTTTCTAAAAATCATTAAAAAATTGTATAAAATCAGCCTCTAGAGTGTTCTATCTGGAGATGAATTGCATGATGTGACTTATGAAAATCAGATTTTACAAAAATCATTAGAAAATTTGAATAAAATCAGCCGCTAGAGTGTTATATAATCAGATGGATTGCTTTGATGTGATTTACCAATACCTAACGCAGGAAAAAAATCAGTTCAAGTTTCCTGTTTAAAATCTGGGTAAATTCGATTTCCCAAAATTCATTCGAAACTTTGTATAAAATCAGCTTGTAGAGTGTTATGTCTGGAGATGTAGGAAATCTGGGGAAAATTTGATGTATTAAACATCATTAGAAACTTTGTAAAATATCATCCTCCAGAGTGTTATGTTTGGAGATGGATTATATTGATGTGACTTGCCAATAGCTATCGCAGGAAAAAGTTCAGTTCAAGTTGCTCGTCGGAAATCTTGGAGAATTTGATAAAGTTTCCAACCGAAACTAAAAAACGAATGAATTTTATCAGTTCGTAGATTGTTATGTCTGGAAATTAATTGTATTTAAATTGTATTGAACACAAAATTCAGTTTATGTTTCTCTTGGGAACTTTGTATAAAATCGGATTTTAAAGTGTTATATCTGGAGATGGATTACATTGATGTGACTTGTCAATAGGTATCACAGGAACTACTTTTAATGCTAGTTTTCCTGTGGGGAATCTGGGAATAATCAATTTTCCAAAAATCGTTTGAAACTTTGTATAAAATCAGCCTCTAGATTGTTACGTATGTATGTCAAGGAAAAAATTCATCATTAGACAATTCAGCTCAAATCTCAAAATATAACATTCTAGAGTTTGATTTTATACAAACTTTCTAATTATTTTTTGGATAGTAGAATTTTCCCAGATATCTCACTGGAAGCTTGAACTGATTTTTTTCCTGCAGATAACTGATCTCACTTCAGCGGTTTCAGGTCAGTATGATTGTTTGTGTTATTACAGGTCACTATCTCATAGGCAGTCATGCGAGTAGATTTGAATTCTTCTCACATGACTAGTGTCGCAATTCTGAAGTCGAAGAGAAGGATGAGACATTATTTCATCTTCTTTGCACCTGTCTTCGTCTGACCCGAAACAGATTAAAGTGTCTAGGGGCACATTTTAAATAACCTGATGGACCTCATTTGGATTGAATCCATTAACAGCTCAAAATTGTTTCAATGAATAGGTGGATAAATAAAGAAATGTGTTATGGCTAGGGACCAGTGTTTGTATCTATGACGGTCTTCCGATGCCGCCACCTTAACATAACCTAACCTAACCTGTTGAATGGAATTGAAATGAATTCCTGCGAAAAGTGACTTATCTTTAGAAGTTGATTTTATTCTAATTTTTTTTTTGGATTCTTCTGATTTTTTAATACTGTCCACTATTAGGTGGAACAAAGCTATCCAACGTAACCTAAATTGTCGACTTATTACTTTCAGCTGGAAACTTTCGGCTAATTTTAGTGGCGTATTTTGAAATAGGAAATTTTTAGTTTACGAGTAAGATATTTTTTTCGTTCCATCTGTGTACCCCAAAATTCATAACGTTTATATTTACGTCTCAATCAAAATGTTAATTGATTAACTTTACCTACTTAGCGTGCATTAATTAATTATTAATATTGTATAGTTTGACTGAATCAAAACGAAAATGGCACGTTGCGTTTAATTTATCCCAAGGGCAACGCTTTTGCGTTATTTTGTAGCAATATTGAAACCTAACACTTTTTTGTACACTTACATTTTACAAATTTTTTGAAACAATCCAATAACAAGATTTTTTTAAATTTCTTCAGTATAGATTTTGTAATTTTTTCAATATTTCGTTCTCGCGTAATATGTTACCCGTACTTTAGAAGATTTGATTCCACATTAATTATTCAGATGACGCACTTACAAGTAAAAAAGTTACTGTAATTTCAGTTTCCATTTTCCAGTTCTTTCAACTTAACTTTATATTTACTGCTGATTTTAAATTCTAATCTGTAATGTGTAGCTTGCAGTGTTTAAGCTGCCAATTCCAAATGCAATTTCTAGAAGACTATGGAAAAACCTAAAGGGATTTTTTTGAGAAATTCTCATAATTTTTTTTAGAGTTTATAAGGAGCGTACAAGAAAGTCGGCTGTAATATAGCCACTCCTCGATTCTTTTATTTGAAGACCCTTTTATCATATTTTGCAATAAATTGCCCGAATTTTAAGTTACGGTTAAATTTATTGTAACTGATTCACTTTAACATCATTATATAATTAAAATCGAATAGTATAAAAGCAAACGTTTAAATATTGTTACACTCATTTTGAAAATGTGTTTTTTACTTTCAATAACTTTAATCGTTTTGTGTACTTTAAATCAATTAGAATGTGCTTGGCATACCACCATTCACAAAAAAAAGTATTATGTTAGTTATCCAGACAAGGTATGCATGCATCTTAAAGGACAAAAAAAAAACAAAAGCATTTTAAAATCTTAATTTTTTACTATTGCAAAATGTCTTTAGGCTAATTGGTTCGTAGCAAAGCGGTTTTGTTCCTATAACCGTATGTACCTGGTTGACGTAGTATCACCTTATGAAAATGAACGAATTGTTAGTTTGATGGATAATGCCACTAGCGACGGCACTGTATCAAGTACGGAAGGGGGTTTTTGGACATGTGGCAGTGATTTAGCACATAAAGGTAGATATTCTTGGGCTCTCAATGGCGACGAAATAATTTATAGTTATTGGGCCGAAATGGAACCATTTACAACATCGGCTGAAGAGCGTTGCATAATGTATCTAAAAAGAAAAGGTGGCAGATGGAGCCTTCAGAGTTGTGACACTAATGCATGGTTTATATGTCGTGAAGAATTAGATTCTACCGCTGCAAAGGAATCGCATTACTTGATGAAAATTGGTAATGTTGAATTAACTACTACAACAACCACCACAACACCTAAACCTATCGATGACGATGAACAATTCGGAGAGTCCACGGATGATTACTATAATGATGATACAGATGATGATCCTGAAATGTATTATGGATTTGGTTAACAAATTAATTAGTTTATGTGCAATATCTTTTTTAACATCCAAGTTAATAATTCGTTAAAAATTTAGTTTAATAATTAACAAAATTAAATAATTTTACTAATTTTGGTATTTTGGAATATTTAGAATAAATTGAGACAAAGAATTAAGTTTAAAATGTTATTTGGTGGTTTACGAATATTTAATTTTGCGATATACATATATAGGTAAAGCGAAACCGTGAAATCAACATCAACTGAGAGCCATTATGAAATTAATTTGACTTCATAATTTGTTTTGCACCATTCGTACATTGTGATTTGTGCTGAAGTCATATTAAGTTTTTATTTTATTTTATTTCGCTCACAGAAGGCACAAAACCTTAAAGATGCACTAAATTCTCTATTTTTAGTACTACTTGCTTTGATGCGCTCGTCTATATTTAGACGAAAATGACGATATATAAATTATGAGGAAAAACTGACAGATGACCTGATTACTCATTATATGAGGACTTACGTTGTATTTAAAATCAATGGACTGGAATTCCGGTTTTCATTTCACGATCTTAATGGGCAACTATTTTATGATACATTTATTCTTATTTTTGTTAAAAAGTTTAATTTTAAACCTCCATGTTTTGATGACAACCTAACTAACTTAACAAATCGTAATAAAATATTGTACCGGAAAGGATGAGTTTCAGGAGAATTGCCGATAAAATCATTAAATCTCAGGTAAATTTTTAAATTCGTTGACTTTGAAAGTATAATACAATTGGATTACCGTCTACAATATCATAAAAAGATTTAAATGGTTAGAACTCCTTGGACATTAATAATTTATTTGTTAGCTTTTCAAAATTTTTATAGATAATATTATTAAATCCCTCCGTCAATTCTAGGATTGTTACATTCCAGGTGGTATTCCTTCATATTTTCTAAAAAAAAATCGCTATTGGCATAGACAAATGTAATATACAGAGACGGCTTTTTAAATACGTGGCATTATATCATTAATCAATATCAAGGTGATACCATAACATCGGCTAAACACACAATGCAATTGTGATCTCAAAAATTCAATAACATATGTACTGGATTGACTGATGTTTGTGCCAGCTAGGAAAGGTACTTTTCCGGTATATGATTGGATATAAAAATAAATTGATGAAAAAAATTTCAATCCATCAAAATATTTAACGTTACCTATATACAAAATTGGCTTTGATTTTGCTATGACTGCAGCACCAATTTTTGTAATAGTAGAAATATTCTCAATTAGAAAAGAGGAAAATGAGATAGGAAATCCAGATTAATTATTAAAATTAGTATCAAAATCTCCATTTTGCAGAATATTTGGACACAAAATTTTCTTTTTCTAAAAATTCTGGAAAACTGTAAATTGAGCGTACAAAATATTACCTTTAAATCCAAAATAAAAATAGTGTAAACAAAAAACAACTATTATAAAAAAACGATATATATAAGTTAAGTTTATGCTTGTAGTTTAAACTAAAAAAATATTTTTTAGGACTATGTCCGCTTTATTTAATAACCAACTTATATCTAACTAGTCTACATTTTTGCTTTACTTTATATAGTAATAAAAATATGCAAGTGTATTATGTTTAATACACGTGCATTTACATATTTGATGATTTGACTTAATTAATAAAATATGCAAATGTATCATGTTAGTACACGCGCATTTATATATTTGATGATACGGCTTAATTTATGTTAGCCGTAACTTGAACCTTTGATATATGCGCATTCCATATTTTTCTGATGTGATTTCCCATAGAATGCAATGGCATAATTTGATGACATGGCTCTATCTTGTACTTAACTCCTCCCCCTTTAAAAATCCTCGTCTCGTGGATTAAAAGTTTAGTTGAATTGGTTGTATCCCTAGTGGTGTCGTTGTCTGATTTGCAGTGCCTTCTTTTGGAAGCCATACCATTTTCTTCCGTTTTTTGTATCCAATTCGTGCAATGAAGATGATAATTGCCATTGTAATTGCTGTTATGATCCCTATATCTGTTGCGTTATTGTTCCGGTAATCTACGGCGAGTTTGCCTAGTAGACCTATGTTCTTTTGATGTAGATTGTGTAGATACTCCAGGTTAAGTTTCACCCCTCTTTGTGTGATATTTGTTTGCAACATAGGTGGAAGAATTTGTGATGTTTTTATCTCCTTGTTGGTGAAGGTCCATCCTTTTATTTCTAATGTTTCATTTTGATACTGAATCAAGAAGTTTCCTTCTAGATGTTTGTCCGAACTATTGTGTGTTATCGTACCGTTGAAATTGTTTAAAAATATGGTGTTTTCGTTTACAGATTCGATTATTTCTTTCTCGTTAAATGAGAACTCACATCCTGCATTGAACGCTTTCATTAGCTGGTTTATACAGTGGTCTTCTTTTAGTTCTTGTATCTGGTTAAGCCCACATATTGTGACTTCTCTTCTATTTTTGCATTTGTCAATCATGCCATATACTTTATGTTGATTTATTAGAATTTCGTTATATTCTAAGTGAATCTGTTTATTGTACTTGATGGTAGACCTTAATTTTACATGGTGAAATTCCTTTACGTTTGTTTTTGGTATGGAGATGACGTATAGGATTATCGTGTTCCTCATTAGCATAGCTGGTTCCGCGTGTTCTATGGCTTCAATCTCATTATAATATGGTAGGGTTTCTATTTCACTCACTAATCGACTGATTTCTTCTTTATCCAACAGATTTGAATTAATTATACCTCCCTTGGCCAGTTGTGCTGCTCTTACTATTTCCTTCACTTCTTCTTTTAGTAATTGAAGGCGGTTAAACATTGTTTGTTGGAATACTTCATTTGTACTTTCATCTAGGTGTAGTTGGATTTCGTTGTGTTGTTTGAGGATTTGTTGAATCTTCTGGGTAATGGCTGTGTTTATTTTATATTGCTCGTTGT